>OY759169.1:50095126-50772415 GCA_963662145.1 Sturmia bella
TTTAGCTCATTTTGCCATTTCAGCAAAAATGGCCACCTTTTGAAAATTTTTTATTTTTTGAGATTTTTGCCACAAGCACCAAATTTAGCTTATTTTTCCATTTCAGTAGAAATGGCCACACTTTTAGAAAATTTTTTATTTTTTGAGATTTTTGCCACGAGCACCAAATTTAGCTTATTTTGCTGTTTCAGTACAAATGGCCACACTTTTAGAAAATTTTTTATTTTTTGAGATTTTTGCCACGAGCACCAAATTTAGCTTATTTTGCTGTTTCAGTAGAAATGGCCACACTTTTAGAAAATTTTTTATTTTTTGAGATTTTTGCCACAAGCACCAAATTTAGCTTATTTTGCTGTTTCAGTACAAATGGCCACTTTTAGAAAATTTTTTATTTTTTGAGACTTTTGCCACAAGCACCAAATTTAGCTTATTTTTCCATTTCAGTAGAAATGGCCACACTTTTAGAAAATTTTCTAAAAGTGGCCATTTCTACTGAAATAGCAAAATACGCTAAATTTGGTGCTTGTGGCAAAAGTCTCAAAAAATAAAAATTTTCTAAAGAGATTTTTGCCAAGCACCAAATTTAGCTTATTTTGCCATTTCAGTAGAAATGGCCACTTTTAGAAAATTTTTTCATTTTTTGAGATTTTTGCCACAAGCACCAAATTTAGATTATTTTGCTATTTCAGTAGAAATGGCCACTTTTAGAAAATTTTTTATTTTTGAGATTTTTGCCACAAGCACCAAATTTAGCTTATTTTGCCATTTCAGTAGAAATGGCCACTTTTAGAAAATTTTTTATTTTTTGAGATTTTTGCCACAAGCACCAAATTTAGATTATTTTGCTATTTCAGTAGAAATGGCCACTTTTAGAAAATTTTTTATTTTTTGAGATTTTTGCCACAAGCACCAAATTTAGCTTATTTTTCCATTTCAGTAGAAATGGCCACACTTTTAGAAAATTTTCTAAAAGTGGCCATTTCTACTGAAATAGCAAAATACGCTAAATTTGGTGCTTGTGGCAAAAGTCTCAAAAAATAAAAAATTTTCTAAAGAGATTTTTGCCAAGCACCAAATTTAGCTTATTTTGCCATTTCAGTAGAAATGGCCACTTTTAGAAAATTTTTTCATTTTTTGAGATTTTTGCCACAAGCACCAAATTTAGATTATTTTGCTATTTCAGTAGAAATGGCCACTTTTTGAAAATTTTTTATTTTTTGAGATTTTTGCCACAAGCACCAAATTTAGCTTATTTTGCCATTTCAGTAGAAATGGCCACTTTTAGAAAATTTTTTCATTTTTTGAGATTTTTGCCACAAGCACCAAATTTAGATTATTTTGCTATTTCAGTAGAAATGGCCACTTTTAGAAAATTTTTTATTTTTTGAGATTTTTGCCACAAGCACCAAATTTAGCTTATTTTGCTGTTTCAGTACAAATGGCCACTTTTAGAAAATTTTTTATTTTTTGAGATTTTTGCCACAAGCACCAAATTTAGCTTATTTTGCCATTTCAGCAAAAATGGCCACTTTTTGAAAATTTTTTATTTTTGAGATTTTTGCCACAAGCACCAAATTTAGCTTATTTTGCCATTTCAGCAAAAATGGCCACTTTTTGAAAATTTTTTATTTTTTGAGATTTTTGCCACAAGCACCAAATTTAGTTTATTTTGCTGTTTCAGTACAAATGGCCACTTTTAGAAAATTTTTTCATTTTTTGAGATTTTTGCCACAAGCACCAAATTTAGATTATTTTGCTATTTCAGTAGAAATGGCCACTTTTAGAAAATTTTTTATTTTTTGAGATTTTTGCCACAAGCACCAAATTTAGCTTATTTTGCCATTTCAGTACAAATGGCCATTTTTAGAAATATTTGCATTTTTTGAGATTTTTGCCAAAAGCACTAAATTTAGCTTATTTTGCCAAAAATTTAAAAAAATAAAAAGTTTTCAAAAAGTGGCCATTTTTGCTGAAATGGCAAAATAAGCTAAATTTGGTGCTTGTGGCAAAAGTCTCAAAAAATAAAAAATTTTCTAAAAGTGGCCATTTGTACTGAAATGGCAAAATAAGCTAAATTTGGTGCTTATGGCAAAAGTCTCAAAAAATAAAAAAATTTTGGTGCTTGTGGCAAAAATCTCAAAAAATAAAAAATGTTCTAAAAGTGGCCATTTCTACTGAAATGGCAAAATAAGCTAAATTTGGTGCTTGTGGCAAAATGAAATGGCAAAATAAGCTAACTTTGGTGCTTGGCAAAAATCTCTTAGAAAATTTTTATTTTTTGAGACTTTTGCCACAAGCACCAAATTTAGCTTATTTTGCCATTTCAGCAAAAATGGCCACTTTTTGAAAATTTTTTATTTTTTTAAATTTTTGGCAAAATAAGCTAAATTTAGTGCTTTTGGCAAAAATCTCAAAAAATGCAAATATTTCTAAAAATGGCCATTTGTACTGAAATGACAAAATAATCTAAATTTGGTGCCTGTGACAAAAATCTCAAAAAATAAAAAAATTTCTAAAAGTGGCCATTTCTACTGAAATGGCAAAATACGCTAAATTTGGTGCTTGTGGCAAAAGTCTCAAAAAATAAAAAATTTTGGTGCTTGTGGCAAAAATCTCAAAAAATGCAAATATTTCTAAAAATGGCCATTTGTACTGAAATGACAAAATAATCTAAATTTGGTGCCTGTGACAAAAATCTCAAAAAATAAAAAAATTTCTAAAAGTGGCCATATCTACTGAAATGGCAAAATACGCCACTTTTAGAAAATTTTTTCATTTTTTGAGATTTTTGCCACAAGCACCAAATTTAGATTATTTTGCTATTTCAGTAGAAATGGCCACTTTTAGAAAATTTTTTTATTTTTTGAGATTTTTGCCACAAGCACCAAATTTAGCTTATTTTGCCATTTCAGTAGAAATGGCCACTTTTAGAAAATTTTTTATTTTTTGAGATTTTTGCCACAAGCACCAAATTTAGCTTATTTTTCCATTTCAGTAGAAATGGCCACTTTTAGAAAAATTTTTTCATTTTTTGAGATTTTTGCCACAAGCACCAAATTTAGCTTATTTTGCCATTTCAGTAGAAATGGCCACTTTTAGAAAATTTTTTATTTTTTGAGATTTTTGCCACAAGCACCAAATTTAGCTTATTGTGTCATTTCAGTACAAATGACCATTTTTAGAAATATTTTAAGTTTTTTAAATTTTTGCCTTAAGCACCAAATTTAGCTTATTTTGCCATTTCAGTACAAATGGCCACTTTTAGAAATTTTTTTATTTTTTGAGATTTTTGCCACAGGCACCAAATTTAGATTATTTTGTTATTTCAGTACAAATGGCCATTTTTAGAAATATTTTCATTTTTTGAGATTTTTGACAAAAGCACTAAATTTAGCTTATTTTGCCAAAAATTTAAAAAAATAAAAAATTTTCAAAAAGTGGCCATTTTTGCTGAAATTGCAAAATAAGCTAAATTTGGTGCTTGTGGCAAGTCTCAAAAAATAAAAACTTTTCTAAAAGTGGCCATTTCTACTGAAATAGCAAAATACGCTAAATTCAAAAAATAAAAAAATTTTTAAAAGTGGCCATTTCTACACTTTTAGAAAATTTTTTATTTTTTGAGATTTTTGCCACGAGCACCAAATTTAGCTTATTTTGCCATTTCAGTAAAAATGGCCACTTTTAGAAAATTTTTTCATTTTTTGAGATTTTTGCCACAAGCACCAAATTTAGCTTATTTTGCCATTTCAGTAGAAATGGCCACTTTTAGAAAATTTTTTATTTTTTGAGACTTTTGCCACAAGCACCAAATTTAGCTTATTTTGCCATTTCAGCAAAAATGGCCACTTTTTGAAAACTTTTTATTTTTTTAAATTTTTGGCAAAATAAGCTAAATTTAGTGCTTTTGGCAAAAATCTCAAAAAATGCAAATATTTCTAAAAATGGCCATTTGTACTGAAATGGCAAAATAAGCTAAATTTGGTGCTTGTGGCAAAAATTTAGATTTCTACTGAAATGGCTAAATTTGGTGCTTGTGGCAAAAAGTAGAAATGGCCACTTTTAGAAAATTTTTTCATTTTTTGAGATTTTTGCCACAAGCACCAAATTTAGCTTATTGTGTCATTTCAGTACAAATGACCATTTTTAGAAATATTTTAATTATTTTAAATTTTTGCCTTAAGCCCAAATTTAGCTTATTTTGCCATTTCAGTACAAATGGCCACTTTTAGAAATTTTTTTATTTTTTGAGATTTTTGCCACAGGCACCAAATTTAGATTATTTTGTCATTTCAGTACAAATGGCCATTTTTTGAAATATTTTCATTTTTTGAGATTTTTGCCAAAAGCACTAAATTTAGCTTATTTTGCCAAAAATTTCAAAAAATAAAAAATTTTCAAAAGTGGCCATTTTTGCTGAAATTGCAAAATAAGCTAAATTTGGTGCTTGTGGCAAAAGTCTCAAAAAATAAAAACTTTTCTAAAAGTGGCCATTTCTACTGAAAATGGCAAAATACGCTAAATTCAAAAAATAAAAAATTTTCTAAAAGTGGCCATTTCTACTGAAATGGCAAAATAAGCTAAATTTGGTGCTTGTGGCAAAAATCTCAAAAAATAAAAAATTTTCTACAAGTGGCCATTTCTACTGAAATAGCAAAATACGCTAAATTTGGTGCTTGTGGCAAAAATGGCCACTTTTAGAAAATTTTTTCATTTTTTGAGATTTTTGCCACAAGCACCAAATTTAGCTTATTTTGCCATTTCAGTAGAAATCGACGCTTCCATTCTATAACGTTCTAAGTGTACCTAGAACGTTTTTAATGTTCTTGAATTTTTGAATCCTACGTTCTCTAATTTGAATACTGTCAAAATTTGGTTAAGATAGGCCGATCCGTTCCAAAGTTATAGGCATAAATATACTTAAACTACACACATAGTCGTAAAAATTTTCCATTCTAAAATGTAGTAAGTACACTTAGAATACTTTTGCCTGGAAAATTTTAAATTGACTTGAAAACTAAGTTGAATTAGTATGTTAAGGAAGGGACATTTCTTAACGTTGTGTGTTCTATGTGTATTTGGTATGTTCAGTCTGCTATTTTTTAGTGACTGTAAGTGTAGTTAAAAGGTTTTTTCCCGAATTAAAAAATAATTTTGTGCGTGTAAGTGTACATAAGATGTTTTAGTTTGGAAAAAGTGGTCAACCAAATCGGACGCTTAATTTTTGTATTTTCGGATATAAAATGATTTCTCGTGCCAGGAAAATGATAAATTTAGCACAAAATAACGTGAGAGGTATTATTTATTAAATTTCCATATTATTTAAAATAATAAATAAGTTTTTTATTAGGAAAAGGTGAATCAAAAAGTATAAGTTCAATGTCATATAACAGTGAGGAAAGTGTTGGTAAGGAATTTTTGAACTAAGTTAAATGTTGTGCTTATGTATATTGGATTTTTTGACAGGAAATAAAGAGCAAACTAGTCCAGCAAACGAAAATCTTCTAAATTTGATAATGAAAATAGTGAAAATTCTGATTCACTAGGTATGTGATGTATTCATATTAATATATTTAAATTTTTTATATTAATTAATTGAATTTTTAGAAGCATATCCCGGTAGTGACTGCGAATATAACACATCGAATAATTCATCTGCAATAGGTGTGTTTATAGACACTTTATTAAATAATTTATTTTAATATCCCTCCAACTTTTAGAGCCATTTCCCGGCAGTTGCAGCGAATATAATCCGTCAAGTAATTCGTCGGAAGCAGAATCGAATCCAGAGTTTAGTCCAATAACTCCAAAATTAAAAAAGAAAAAATTAAATCCGGAATTTGATACACCACCCGAAAACTTTTGCAAAAGACATAGACGTCCATCCGAGTGGAAGAAAAATATAGCAAAATATTTAAAAAACCATGGAAATGATCAAACAATGCTAAAACATTTTATATCATTTTTAGCTATGATCCAATTAACATTTGTAAATTCAGAAAATTCTAAAAAAAATCTACTCAAATTCTATTAAAAACAGTGAAAGAATAACTGGCGTATCTTATATAGCGTATGAGATATCGCGTGAAAACTTTGAGAGCTCGTAACTCAAAACTCACATTTTCGACTTAGAATGGTATAGAATGGAGGCATCGAAATGGCCACTTTTAGAAAATTTTTTATTTTATGAGATTTTTGCCACAAGCACCAAATTTAGCTTATTTTGTCATTTCAGTACAAATGGCCATTTTTAGAAATATTTTCATTTTTTATATTTTGCCACAAGCACCAAATTTAGCTTATTTTGCCATTTCAGTACAAATGGCCACTTTTAGAAAATTTTTTTAATTTTTTGAGATTTTTGCCACAAGCACAAAATTTAGCTTATTTTGCCATTTCAGTAGAAATGGCCACTTTTACAAATTTTTTTCATTTTGAGATTTTTGCCACAAGCACCAAATTTAGCTTATTTTGTCATTTCAGTACAAATGGCCATTTTTAGAAATATTTTCATTTTTTATATTTTTGCCACAAGCACCAAATTGAGCTTATTTTGCCATTTCAGTACAAATGGCCACTTTTAGAAAATTTTTTCATTTTTTGAGATTTTTGCCACAAGCACCAAATTTAGCTTATTTTGCCATTTCAGTAGAAATGGCCACTTTTAGAAAATTTTTTCATTTTTTGAGATTTTTGCCACAAGCACCAAATTTAGGCAAAAATCTCTTTTAAAAAATTTTTATTTTTTGAGATTTTTTGCCACAAGCAAAATTTAGCTTATTTTGTCATTTCAGTACAAATGGCCATTTTTAGAAATATTTTCATTTTTTATAGTTTTGCCACAAGCACCAAATTTAGCTTATTTTGCCATTTCAGTACAAATGGCCACTTTTAGAAAATTTTTTTAATTTTTTGAGATTTTTGCCACAAGCACAAAATTTAGCTTATTTTGCCATTTCAGTAGAAATGGCCACTTTTACAAAATTTTTTTCATTTTGAGATTTTTGCCACAAGCACCAAATTTAGCTTATTTTGTCATTTCAGTACAAATGGCCATTTTTAGAAATATTTTCATTTTTTATATTTTTGCCACAAGCACCAAATTGAGCTTATTTTGCCATTTCAGTACAAATGGCCACTTTTAGAAAATTTTTTCATTTTTTGAGATTTTTGCCACAAGCACCAAATTTAGCTTATTTTGCCATTTCAGTAGAAATGGCCACTTTTAGAAAATTTTTTCATTTTTTGAGATTTTTGCCACAAGCACCAAATTTATCTTATTTTGCCAAAAATCTCAAAAAATAAAAAAATTTCTAAAAGTGGCCATTTCTACTGAAATGGCAAAATACGCTAAATTTGGTGCTTGTGGCATTTGTGCTTGCCATTTCAGTAGAAATGGCCACTTTTAGAAAATTTTTTATTTTTTGAGATTTTTGCCACAAGCACCAAATTTAGCGTATTTTGCTTCAGTAGAAATGGCCACTTTTAGAAAATTTTTTATTTTTTGAGATTTTTGCCACAAGCACCAAATTTAGCTTATTTTGCCATTTCAGTAGAAATGGCCACTTTTAGAAAAATTTTTATTTTTTGAGATTTTTGGCAAAATAAGCTAAATTTGGTGCTTGTGGCAAAAATCTCAAAAAATAAAAAATTTTGTAAATGTGGCCATTTCTACTGAAATGGCAAAATAAGCTAAATTTGGTGCTTGTGGCAAAAATCTCAAAAAATAAAAAATTTTTTAAAAGAGATTTTTGCCTAAATTTGGTGCTTGTGGCAAAAATCTCAAAAAATAAAAAAATTTTCTAAAAGTGGCCATTTCTACTGAAATGGCAAAATAAGCTAAATTTGGTGCTTGTGGCAAAAATCTCAAAAAATAAAAAATTTTCTAAAAGTGGCCATTTCTACTGAAATAGCAAAATACGCTAAATTTGGTGCTTGTGGCAAAAATCTCAAAAAATAAAAAATTTTCTAAAAGTGGCCATTTCTACTGAAATGGCAAAATAAGCTAAATTTGGTGCTTGTGGCAATTCTCAAAAAATAAAAAATTTTCTAAAAGAGAATCTCAAAAAATAAAAAATTTTCTAAAAGTGGCCATTTGTTCTGAAATGGCAAAATAAGCTAAATTTGGTGCTTGTGGCAAAAATCTCAAAAAATTAAAAATTTTTTAAAAGTGGCCATTTCTTATGAAATGGCAAAATAAGATAAATTTGGCTCTTGTGGCAAAAATCTCAAAAAATAAAAAATTTTCTAAAAGTGGCTATTTCTACTGAAATGGCAAAATAAGCTAAATTTAGAAAATTTTTTATTTTTTGAGACTTGCCACAAGCACCAAATTTAGCTTATTTTGCCATTTCAGTAGAAATGGCCACTTTTAGAAAATTTTTTATTTTTTGAGATTTTTGCCACAAGCACCAAATTTAGCGTATTTTGCTATTTCAGTAGAAATGGCCACTTTTAGAAAATTTTTTATTTTTTGAGATTTTTGCCACAAGCACCAAATTTAGCTTATTTTGCCATTTCAGTAGAAATGGCCACTTTTAGAAAATTTTTTATTTTTTGAGATTTTTGCCACAAGCACCAAAATTTAGCTTATTTTGTCATTTCAGTGCAAATGACCACTTTTAGAAAATTTTTATTTTTTGAGATTTTTGGCAAAATAAGCTAAATTTGGTGCTTGTGGCAAAAATCTCAAAAAATAAAAAATTTTCTAAAAGTGGCCATTTGCACTGAAATGACAAAATAAGCTAAATTTGGTGCTTGTGGCAAAAATCTCAAAAAATAAAAAATTTTCTAAAAGTGGCCATTCTACTGAAATGGCAAAATAAGCTAAATTTGGTGCTTGTGGCAAAAATCTCAAAAAATAAAAAATTTTCTAAAAGTGGCCATTTCTACTGAAATAGCAAAATACGCTAAATTTGGTGCTTGTGGCAAAAATCTCAAAAAATAAAAAATTTTCTAAAAGTGGCCATTTCTACTGAAATGGCAAAATAAGCTAAATTTGGTGCTTGTGGCAAGTCTCAAAAAATAAAAAATTTTCTAAAAGAGATTTTTGCCACAAGCACCAAATTTAGCGTATTTTGCTATTTCAGTAGAAATGGCCACTTTTAGAAAATTTTTTATTTTTTGAGATTTTTGCCACAAGCACCAAATTTAGCTTATTTTGCCATTTCAATTTTCTAAAAGTGGCCATTTCTAATGAAATGGCAAAATAAGATAAATTTGGCTCTTGTGGCAAAAATCTCAAAAAATAAAAAATTTTCTAAAAGTGGCTATTTCTACTGAAGTGGCAAAATAAGCTAAATTTGGTGCTTGTGGCAAAAATCTCAAAAAATAAAATATTTTCTAAAAGTGGCCATTTGTACTGAAATGGCAAAATAAGCTAAATTTGGTGCTTGTGGCAAAAATCTCAAAAAGAAATGGCCACTTTTAGAAAATTTTTTATTTTTTGAGATTTTTGCCACAAGCTAAAGCTTATTTTGCCATTTCAGTAGAAATGGCCACATTTAGAAAATTTTTTATTTTTTGAGATTTTTGCCACAAGCACCAAATTTAGCTTATTTTGTCATTTCAGTGCAAATGGCCACTTTTAGAAAATTTTTTATTTTTTGAGATTTTTGCCACAAGCACCAAATTTAGCTTATTTTGCCATTTCAGTAGAAATGGCCACTTTTAGAAAATTTTTTATTTTTTGAGATTTTTGCCACAAGCACCAAATTTAGCTTATTTTGCCATTTCAGTAGAAATGGCCACTTTTAGAAAATTTTTAATTTTCTGAGATTTTTGCCAAAAGCACCAAATTTAGCTTATTTTGCCATTTCAGTAGAAATGGCCACATTTAGAAAATTTTTTATTTTTTGAGATTTTTGCCACAAGCACCAAATTTAGCTTATTTTGCCATTTCAGTAGAAATGGCCACTTTTAGAAAAATTTTTATTTTTTGAGATTTTTGCCACAAGCACCAAATTTAGCTTATTTTGCCAAAAATCTCAAAAAATAAAAATTTTCTAAAAGTCAAAAATCTCAAAAAATAAAAAATTTTCTAAAAGTGGCCATTTGTACTGAAATGGCAAAATAAGCTAAATTTGGTGCTTGTGGCAAAAATCTCAAAAAATTAAAAAATTTTCTAAAAGTGGCCATTTCTACTGAAATGGCAAAATAAGCTAAATTTGGTGCTTGGCAAAAATCTCTTTTAGAAAATTTTTTATTTTTTGAGACTTGCCACAAGCACCAAATTTAGCTTATTTTGCCATTTCAGTAGAAATGGCCACTTTTAGAAAATTTTTTATTTTTTGAGATTTTTGCCACAAGCACCAAATTTAGCGTATTGTGCTATTTCAGTAGAAATGGCCACTTTTAGAAAATTTTTTATTTTTTGAGATTTTTGCCACAAATACCAAATTTAGCTTATTTTGTCATTTCAGTACAAATGGCCACTTTTAGAAAATTTTTTATTTTTTGAGATTTTTGCCACAAGCACCAAATTTAGCTTATTTTGCCATTTCAGTACATATGGCCACTTTTAGAAAATTTTTTATTTTTTGAGATTCTCTTTTAGAAAATTTTTTATTTTTTGAGACTTGCCACAAGCACCAAATTTAGCTTATTTTGCCATTTCAGTAGAAATGGCCACTTTTAGAAAATTTTTTATTTTTTGAGATTCTCTTTTAGAAAATTTTTTATTTTTTGAGACTTGCCACAAGCACCAAATTTAGCTTATTTTGCCATTTCAGTAGAAATGGCCACTTTTAGAAAATTTTTTATTTTTTGAGATTTTTGCCACAAGCACCAAATTTAGCGTATTGTGCTATTTCAGTAGAAATGGCCACTTTTAGAAAATTTTTTTATTTTTTGAGATTTTTGCCACAAGCATCAAATTTAGCTTATTTTGCCATTTCAGTAGAAATGGCCACTTTTAGAAAATTATTTATTTTTTGAGATTTTTGCCACAAGCACCAAATTTAGCTTATTTTGTCATTTCAGTGCAAATGGCCACTTTTAGAAAATTTTTATTTTTTGAGATTTTTGGCACAAGCACCAAATTTAGCTTATTTTGCCATTTCAGTAGAAATGGCCACTTTTAGAAAATTTTTATTTTTTGAGATTTTTGGCAAAATAAGCTAAATTTGGTGCTTGTGGCAAAAATCTCAAAAAATAAAAAAATTTTCTAAAAGTGGCCATTTCTACTGAAATGGCAAAATAAGCTAAATTTGGTGCTTGTGGCAAAAATCTCAAAAAATAAAAAATTTTCTAAATGTGGCCATTTCTACTGAAATGGCAAAATAAGCTTTAGCTTGTGGCAAAAATCTCAAAAAATAAAAAATTTTCTAAAAGTGGCCATTTCTACTGAAATGGCAAAATAAGCTAAATTTGATGCTTGTGGCAAAAATCTCAAAAAATAAAAAATTTTCTAAATGTGGCCATTTCTACTGAAATGGCAAAATAAGCTAAATTTGGTGCTTGTGGCAATAATCTCAAAAAATTAAAAAATTTTTTAAAGTGGCCATTTCTACTGAAATGGCAAAATAAGCTAAATTTGGTGCTTGTGGCAAAAATCTCAAAAAATAAAAAATTTTCTAAAAGTGGCCATTTGCACTGAAATGACAAAATAAGCTAAATTTGGTGCTTGTGGCAAAAATTTTCTAAAAGTGGCCATTTCTACTGAAATGGCAAAATAAGCTAAATTTGGTGCTTGTGGCAAAAATCTCAACAAATAAAAAATTTTCTAAAAGTGGCCATTTCTACTGAAATAGCAAAATACGCTAAATTTGGTGCTTGTGGCAAAAATCTCAATAAATAAAAAATTTTCTAAAAGTGGCCATTTCTACTGAAATGGCAAAATAAGCTAAATTTGGTGCTTGTGGCAAGTCTCAAAAAATAAAAAATTTTCTAAAAGAGATTTTTGCCAAGCACCAAATTTAGCTTATTTTGCCATTTCAGTAGAAATGGCCACTTTTAGAAAATTTTTTAATTTTTTGAGATTTTTGCCACAAGCACCAAATTTAGCTTATTTTGTCATTTCAGTGCAAATGGCCACTTTTAGAAAATTTTTTATTTTTTGAGATTTTTGCCACAAGCACCAAATTTAGCTTATTTTGCAATTTCAGTAGAAATAGCCACTTTAAGAAAATTTTTTATTTTTTGAGATTTTTGCCACAAGAGCCAAATTTATCTTATTTTGCCATTTCATTAGAAATAGCCACTTTTAGAAAATTTTTAATTTTTTGAGATTTTTGCCACAAGCACCAAATTTAGCTTATTTTGCCATTTCAGTACAAATGGCCACTTTTAGAAAATTTTTTATTTTTTGAGATTCTTTTTTAGAAAATTTTTTATTTTTTGAGACTTGCCACTAGCACCAAATTTAGCTTATTTTGTCATTTCAGTGCAAATGGCCACTTTTAGAAAATTTTTATTTTTTGAGATTTTTGGCAAAATAAGCTAAATTTGGTGCTTGTGGCAAAAATCTCAAAAAATAAAAAATTTTCTAAAAGTGGCCCTTATTTTGTCATTTCAGTGCAAATGGCCACTTTTAGAAAATTTTTTATTTTTTGAGATTTTTGCCACAAGCACCAAATTTAGCTTATTTTGCCATTTCAGTAGAAATGGCCACTTTTAGAAAATTTTTTATTTTTTGAGATTTTTGCCACAAGCACCAAATTTAGCGTATTGTGCTATTTCAGTAGAAATGGCCACTTTTAGAAAATTTTTTATTTTTTGAGATTTTTGCCACAAGCACCAAATTTAGCGTATTGTGCTATTTCAGTAGAAATGGCCACTTTTAGAAAATTTTTTATTTTTTGAGATTTTTGCCACAAATACCAAATTTAGCTTATTTTGTCATTTCAGTACAAATGGCCACTTTTAGAAAATTTTTATTTTTTGAGATTTTTGCCACAAGCACCAAATTTAGCTTATTTTGCCATTTCAGTAGAAATGACCACTTTTAGACAATTTTTTATTTTTTGAGATTTTTGCCACAAGCACCAAATTTAGCTTATTTTGTCATTTCAGTACAAATGGCTACCTTTAGAAAATTTTTTATTTTTTGAGATTCTCTTTTAGAAAATTTTTTATTTTTTGAGACTTGCCACAAGCACCAAATTTAGCTTATTTTGCCATTTCAGTAGAAATGGCCACTTTTAGAAAATTTTTTATTTTTTGAGATTTTTGCCACAAGCACCAAATTTAGCGTATTGTGCTATTTC
The DNA here is from genome assembly GCA_963662145.1 of Sturmia bella. Classification (NCBI taxonomy): domain Eukaryota; kingdom Metazoa; phylum Arthropoda; class Insecta; order Diptera; family Tachinidae; genus Sturmia; species Sturmia bella. The sequence goes on from OY759169.1 coordinate 50,108,329, forward strand.
AGTAGAAATGGCCACTTTTAGAAAATTTTTTTATTTTTTGAGATTTTTGCCACAAGCACCAAATTTAGCTTATTTTGCCATTTCAGTAGAAATGGCCACTTTTAGAAAATTATTTATTTTTTGAGATTTTTGCCACAAGCACCAAATTTAGCTTATTTTGTCATTTCAGTGCAAATGGCCACTTTTAGAAAATTTTTATTTTTTGAGATTTTTGGCAAAATAAGCTAAATTTGGTGCTTGTGGCAAAAATCTCAAAAAATAAAAAAATTTTCTAAAAGTGGCCATTTCTACTGAAATGGCAAAATAAGCTAAATTTGGTGCTTGTGGCAAAAATCTCAAAAAATAAAAAATTTTCTAAATGTGGCCATTTCTACTGAAATGGCAAAATAAGCTTTAGCTTGTGGCAAAAATCTCAAAAAATAAAAAATTTTCTAAAAGTGGCCATTTCTACTGAAATGGCAAAATAAGCTAAATTTGGTGCTTGTGCCAAAAATCTCAAAAAATAAAAATTTTCTAAAAGTGGCCATTTGCACTGAAATGACAAAATAAGCTAAATTTGGTGCTTGTGGCAAAAATCTCAAAAAATAAATAATTTTCTAAAAGTGGCCATTTCTACTGAAATGGCAAAATAAGCTAAATTTGGTGCTTGTGGCAAAAATCTCAAAAAATAAAAAAATTTTCTAAAAGTGGCCATTTCTACTGAAATAGCACAATACGCTAAATTTGGTGCTTGTGGCAAAAATCTCAAAAAATAAAAAATTTTCTAAAAGTGGCCATTTCTACTGAAATGGCAAAATAAGCTAAATTTGGTGCTTGTGGCAAAAATCTCAAAAAATAAAAAATTTTCTAAAAGTGGCCATTTGTACTGAAATGGCAAAATAAGCTAAATTTGGTGCTTGTGGCAAAAATCTCAAAAAATTAAAAAATTTTCTAAAAGTGGCCATTTCTACTGAAATGGCAAAATAAGCTAAATTTGGTGCTTGGCAAAAATCTCTTTTAGAAAATTTTTTATTTTTTGAGACTTGCCACAAGCACCAAATTTAGCTTATTTTGCCATTTCAGTAGAAATGGCCACTTTTAGAAAATTTTTTATTTTTTGAGATTTTTGCCACAAGCACCAAATTTAGCTTATTTTGCCATTTCAGTAGAAATGGCCACTTTTAGAAAATTTTTTATTTTTTGAGATTTTTGCCACAAGCACCAAATTTAGCGTATTGTGCTATTTCAGTAGAAATGGCCACTTTTAGAAAATTTTTTTATTTTTTGAGATTTTTGCCACAAGCACCAAATTATCTTATTTTGCCATTTCAGTAGAAATGGCCACTTTTAGAAAATTATTTATTTTTTGAGATTTTTGCCACAAGCACCAAATTTAGCTTATTTTGTCATTTCAGTGCAAATGGCCACTTTTAGAAAATTTTTATTTTTTGAGATTTTTGGCACAAGCACCAAATTTAGCTTATTTTGCCATTTCAGTAGAAATGGCCACTTTTAGAAAATTTTTTATTTTTTGAGATTTTTGCCACAAGCTAAAGCTTATTTTGCCATTTCAGTAGAAATGGCCACATTTAGAAAATTTTTTATTTTTTGAGATTTTTGCCACAAGCACCAAATTTAGCTTATTTTGCCATTTCAGTAGAAATGGCCACTTTTAGAAAATTTTTTTATTTTTTGAGATTTTTGCCACAAGCACCAAATTTAGCTTATTTTGCCAAAAATCTCAAAAAATAAAAATTTTCTAAAAGTGGCCATTTGCACTGAAATGACAAAATAAGCTAAATTTGGTGCTTGTGGCAAAAATCTCAAAAAATAAATAATTTTCTAAAAGTGGCCATTTCTACTGAAATGGCAAAATAAGCTAAATTTGGTGCTTGTGGCAAAAATCTCAAAAAATAAAAAAATTTTCTAAAAGTGGCCATTTCTACTGAAATAGCACAATACGCTAAATTTGGTGCTTGTGGCAAAAATCTCAAAAAATAAAAAATTTTCTAAAAGTGGCCATTTCTACTGAAATGGCAAAATAAGCTAAATTTGGTGCTTGTGGCAAGTCTCAAAAAATAAAAAATTTTCTAAAAGAGAATCTCAAAAAATAAAAAATTTTCTAAAGGTAGCCATTTGTACTGAAATGACAAAATAAGCTAAATTTGGTGCTTGTGGCAAAAATCTCAAAAAATAAAAAATTGTCTAAAAGTGGTCATTTCTACTGAAATGGCAAAATAAGCTAAATTTGGTGCTTGTGGCAAAAATCTCAAAAAATAAAAATTTTCTAAAAGTGGCCATTTGTACTGAAATGACAAAATAAGCTAAATTTGGTATTTGTGGCAAAAATCTCAAAAAATAAAAAATTTTCTAAAAGTGGCCATTTCTACTGAAATAGCACAATACGCTAAATTTGGTGCTTGTGGCAAAAATCTCAAAAAATAAAAAATTTTCTAAAAGTGGCCATTTCTACTGAAATAGCACAATACGCTAAATTTGGTGCTTGTGGCAAAAATCTCAAAAAATAAAAAATTTTCTAAAAGTGGCCATTTCTACTGAAATGGCAAAATAAGCTAAATTTGGTGCTTGTGGCAAAAATCTCAAAAAATAAAAAATTTTCTAAAAGTGGCCATTTGCACTGAAATGACAAAATAAGGGCCACTTTTAGAAAATTTTTTATTTTTTGAGATTTTTGCCACAAGCACCAAATTTAGCTTATTTTGCCAAAAATCTCAAAAAATAAAAATTTTCTAAAAGTGGCCATTTGCACTGAAATGACAAAATAAGCTAAATTTGGTGCTAGTTGCAAGTCTCAAAAAATAAAAAATTTTCTAAAAAAGAATCTCAAAAAATAAAAAATTTTCTAAAAGTGGCCATTTGTACTGAAATGGCAAAATAAGCTAAATTTGGTGCTTGTGGCAAAAATCTCAAAAAATTAAAAATTTTCTAAAAGTGGCTATTTCTAATGAAATGGCAAAATAAGATAAATTTGGCTCTTGTGGCAAAAATCTCAAAAAATAAAAAATTTTCTTAAAGTGGCTATTTCTACTGAAATTGCAAAATAAGCTAAATTTGGTGCTTGTGGCAAAAATCTCAAAAAATAAAAAATTTTCTAAAAGTGGCCATTTGCACTGAAATGACAAAATAAGCTAAATTTGGTGCTTGTGGCAAAAATCTCAAAAAATTAAAAAATTTTCTAAAAGTGGCCATTTCTACTGAAATGGCAAAATAAGCTAAATTTGGTGCTTGGCAAAAATCTCTTTTAGAAAATTTTTTATTTTTTGAGACTTGCCACAAGCACCAAATTTAGCTTATTTTGCCATTTCAGTAGAAATGGCCACTTTTAGAAAATTTTTTATTTTTTGAGATTTTTGCCACAAGCACCAAATTTAGCGTATTTTGCTATTTCAGTAGAAATGGCCACTTTTAGAAAATTTTTTATTTGTTGAGATTTTTGCCACAAGCACCAAATTTAGCTTATTTTGCCATTTCAGTAGAAATGGCCACTTTTAGAAAATTTTTTATTTTTTGAGATTTTTGCCACAAGCACCAAATTTAGCTTATTTTGTCATTTCAGTGCAAATGGCCACTTTTAGAAAATTTTTTATTTTTTGAGATTTTTGCCACAAGCACCAAATTTAGCTTATTTTGCCATTTCAGTAGAAATGGCCACTTTAAAAAATTTTTTAATTTTTTGAGATTATTGCCACAAGCACCAAATTTAGCTTATTTTGCCATTTCAGTAGAAATGGCCACATTTAGAAAATTTTTTATTTTTTGAGATTTTTGCCACAAGCATCAAATTTAGCTTATTTTGCCATTTCAGTAGAAATGGCCACTTTTAGAAAATTTTTTATTTTTTGAGATTTTTGCCACAAGCTAAAGCTTATTTTGCCATTTCAGTAGAAATGGCCACATTTAGAAAATTTTTTATTTTTTGAGATTTTTGCCACAAGCATCAAATTTAGCTTATTTTGCCATTTCAGTAGAAATGGCCACTTTTACAAAATTTTTTATTTTTTGAGATTTTTGCCACAAGCTAAAGCTTATTTTGCCATTTCAGTAGAAATGGCCACATTTAGAAAATTTTTTATTTTTTGAGATTTTTGCCACAAGCACCAAATTTAGCTTATTTTGCCATTTCAGTAGAAATGGCCACTTTTAGAAAATTTTTTTATTTTTTGAGATTTTTGCCACAAGCACCAAATTTAGCTTATTTTGCCAAAAATCTCAAAAAATAAAAATTTTCTAAAAGTGGCCATTTCTACTGAAATGGCAAAATAAGCTAAATTTGGTGCTTGTGCCAAAAATCTCAAAAAATAAAAATTTTCTAAAAGTGGCCATTTGCACTGAAATGACAAAATAAGCTAAATTTGGTGCTTGTGGCAAAAATCTCAAAAAATAAATAATTTTCTAAAAGTGGCCATTTCTACTGAAATGGCAAAATAAGCTAAATTTGATGCTTGTGGCAAAAATCTCAAAAAATAAAAAAATTTTCTAAAAGTGGCCATTTCTACTGAAATAGCACAATACGCTAAATTTGGTGCTTGTGGCAAAAATCTCAAAAAATAAAAAATTTTCTAAAAGTGGCCATTTCTACTGAAATGGCAAAATAAGCTAAATTTGGTGCTTGTGGCAAGTCTCAAAAAATAAAAAATTTTCTAAAAGAGAATCTCAAAAAATAAAAAATTTTCTAAAAGTGGCCATTTCTACTGAAATGGCAAAATAAGCTAAATTTGGTGCTTGTGGCAAGTCTCAAAAAATAAAAAATTTTCTAAAAGAGAATCTCAAAAAATAAAAAATTTTCTAAAAGTGGCCATATGTACTGAAATGGCAAAATAAGCTAAATTTGGTGCTTGTGGCAAAAATCTCAAAAAATAAAAAATTTTCTAAAAGTGGCCATTTGTACTGAAATGACAAAATAAGCTAAATTTGGTATTTGTGGCAAAAATCTCAAAAAATAAAAAATTTTCTAAAAGTGGCCATTTCTACTGAAATAGCACAATACGCTAAATTTGGTGCTTTTGGCAAAAATCTCAAAAAATAAAAAATTTTCTAAAAGTGGCCATTTCTACTGAAATGGCAAAATACGCTAAATTTGGTGCTTGTGGCAAAAGTCTCAAAAAATAAAAAATTTTCTAAAAGTGGCCATTTCTACTGAAATGGCAAAATAAGCTAAATTTGGTGCATGGCAAAAATCTCAAAAAATAAAAAATTTTCTAAAAGTGGCCATTTCTACTGAAATGGCAAAATAAGCTAAATTTGGTGCTTGTGGCAAAAATCTCAAAAAATTAAAAATTTTCTAAAAGTGGCCATTTCTACTGAAATGGCAAAATAAGCTAAATTTGGTGCTTGTGGCAAAAGTCTCAAAAAATAAAAAATTTTCTATAAGAGATTTTTGCCAAGCACCAAATTTAGCTTATTTTGCCATTTCAGTAGAAATGGCCACTTTTAGAAAATTTTTTATTTTTTGAGATTTTTGCCACGAGCACCAAATTTGAGATTTTGCCAAAAATCTCAAAAAATAAAAATTTTTCTAAAAGTGGCCATTTCTACTGAAATGGCAAAATAAGCTAAATTTGGTGCTTGTGGCAAAAATCTCAAAAAATGAAAAAATTTTCTAAAAGTGGCCATTTCTACTGAAATGGCAAAATAAGCTAAATTTGGTGCTTGTGGCAAAAATCTCAAAAAATAAAAAATTTTCTAAAAGTGGCTATTTCTACTGAAATGGCAAAATAAGGTAAATTTGGTGCTTGTGGAAAAAATCTCAAAAAATAAAAAATTTTCTAAAAGTGGCCATTTTTGGCAAAATCTCAAATTTGGTGCTCGTGGCAAAAACCTCAAAAAATAAAAAAATTTTCTAAAAGTGGCCATTTCTACTGAAATGGCAAAATAAGCTAAATTTGGTGCTTGGCAAAAATCTCTTATAGAAAATTTTTTATTTTTTGAGACTTTTGCCACAAGCACCAAATTTAGCTTATTTTGCCATTTCAGTAGAAATGGCCACTTTTAGAAAATTTTTAATTTTTTGAGATTTTTGCCACAAGCACCAAATTTAGCTTATTTTGCCATTTCAGTAGAAATGGCCACTTTTAGAAAATTTTTTATTTTTTGAGATTTTTGCCATGCACCAAATTTAGCTTATTTTGCCATTTCAGTAGAAATGGCCACTTTTAGAAAATTTTTTATTTTTTGAGACTTTTGCCACAAGCACCAAATTTAGCTTATTTTGCCATTTCAGTAGAAATGGCCACTTTTAGAAAATTTTTTATTTTTTGAGATTTTTGCCACAAGCACCAAATTTAGCGTATTTTGCCATTTCAGTAGAAATGGCCACTTTTAGAAAATTTTTTATTTTTTGAGATTTTTGCCACAAGCTCCAAATTTAGCTTATTTTGCCAATTCAGTAGAAATGGCCACTTTTAGAAAATTTTTTATTTTTTGAGATTGTTGCCACAAGCACCAAATTTAGCTTATTTTGCCATTTCAGTAGAAATGGCCACTTTTAGAAAATTTTTTATTTTTTAAAATTTTTGCCACAAGCACCAAATTTAGCTTATTTTGCCAAAAATCTCAAAAAATAAAAATTTTCTAAAAGTGGCCATTTCTACTGAAATGGCAAAATAAGCTAAATTTGGTGCTTGTGGCAAAAATCTCAAAAAATAAAAAAATTTTCTAAAAGTGGCCATATGTACTGAAATGGCAAAATAAGCTAAATTTAGTGCTCGTGGCAAAAATCTCAAAAAATAAAAAATTTTCTAAAAGTGGCCATATGTACTGAAATGGCAAAATAAGCTAAATTTAGTGCTCGTGGCAAAAATCTCAAAAAATAAAAAATTTGCTAAAAGTGTCCATATGTACTGAAATGGCAAAATAAGCTAAATTTAGTGCTCGTGGCAAAAATCTAAAAAAATGAAAAAATTTTCTAAAAGTGGCCTTTCTACTGAAATGGCAAAATAAGCTAAATTTGGTGCTTGTGGCAAAAATCTCAAAAAATAAAAAATTTTCTAAAAGTGGCCATTTGTACTGAAATGGCAAAATAAGCTAAATTTGGTGCTTGTGGCAAAAATCTAAAAAAATGAAAAAATTTTCAAAAAGTGGCCATTTTTGCTGAAATGGCAAAATAAGCTAAATTTGGTGCTTGTGGCAAAAATCTCAAAAAATAAAAAATTTTCTAAATGTGGCCATTTCTACTGAAATGGCAAAATAAGAAGCTAAATTTGGTGCTTGTGGCAAAAATCTCAAAAAATAAAAAAATTTCTAATAGTGGCCATTTCTACTGAAATGGCAAAATAAGCTAAATTTTGTGCTTGGCAAAAATCTCTTTTAGAAAATTTTTTATTTTTTGAGACTTTTGCCACAAGCACCAAATTTAGCTTATTTTGCCATTTCAGTAGAAATGGCCACTTTTAGAAAAGTTTTTATTTTTTGAGACTTTTGCCACAAGCACCAAATTTAGCTTATTTTGCCATATGTACTGAAATGGCAAAATAAGCTAAATTTAGTGCTCGTGGCAAAAATCTCAAAAAATAAAAAATTTTCTAAAAGTGGCCATATGTACTGAAATGGCAAAATAAGCTAAATTTAGTGCTCGTGGCAAAAATCTCAAAAAATAAAAAATTTGCTAAAAGTGGCCATATGTACTGAAATGGCAAAATAAGCTAAATTTAGTGCTCGTGGCAAAAATCTAAAAAAATGAAAAAATTTTCTAAAAGTGGCCATTTCTACTGAAATGGCAAAATAAGCTAAATTTGGTGCTTGTGGCAAAAATCTCAAAAAATAAAAAATTTTCTAAAAGTGGCCATTTGTACTGAAATGGCAAAATAAGCTAAATTTGGTGCTTGTGGCAAAAATCTAAAAAAATTAAAAAATTTTCAAAAAGTGGCCATTTTTGCTGAAATGGCAAAATAAGCTAAATTTGGTGCTCAATTTTACACTTTTAGACAATTTTTTATTTTTTGAGATTTTTGCTACAAGCACCAAATTTAGCTTAATTTGACACTTAGAAATTTTTTTATTTTTTGAGATTTTTGCCACAAGCACTAAGTTTGGCTTATTTTATAATAATAATAAGCCAAATATTATTATAATAATATTATTATAATATTATTATTATAATATTATTATAATAATAATAAGCCAAATTTAGTGCTTGTGGCAAAAATCGCACAAAATAAAAATTTTCATATAGTGGCCATTTCTACTGAAATGGCAAAATAAGCTAAATTTGGTGCTTGTGGCAAAAATCTCAAAAAAAAAAATATTCTAAGTGTCAAATTTAGCTAAATTTGGTGCGTGGCAAAAATCTCAAAAAATAAAAAAATTTGCTGTCTAAAAAAAATAAAAAAATTTTCTTAAAGTGGCCATTTCTCCTGAAATGGCAAAATAAGCCAAATTTAGTGCTTGTGGCAAAAATCTCAAAAAAAAAAAAAATTTTCTAAAAGTGTCAAATTTAGCTAAATTTGGAGCTTGTGGAAAAAAGTCAAAAAAAAAAAATTTTTCTAAGTCTAAAAAAATAAAATTTTCTTAAAGTGGCCATTTCCACTGAAATGGCAAAATAAGCCAAATTTAGTGCTTGTGGCAAACTTCGCAAAAAATAAAAAAATTTTCATATAGTGGCCATTTCTACTGAAATGGCAAAATAAGCTAAATTTGGTGCTTGTGGCAAAAATCTCAAAAAATAAAAACTTTTCTAAAAGTGGCCATTTCTACTGAAATGGCAAAATACGCTAAATTTGGTGCTTGTGGCAAAAATCTCAAAAAATAAAAAATTTTCTAAAAGAGATATTTGCCAAGCACCAAATTTAGCGTATTTTACCATTTCAGTAGAAATGGCCACTTTTAGAAAATTTTTTATTATTTGAGATTTTTGCCACAAGCACCAAATTTAGCTTATTTTGCCATTTCAGTAGAAATGGCCACTTTTAGAAATTTTTCTAAAAGTGGCAATTTGTACTGAAATGGCAAAATAAGCTAAATATGGTGCTTGTGGCAAAAGTCTCAAAAAATAAAAACTTTTCTAAAAGTGGCCATTTCTACTGAAATGGCAAAATACTCTAAATTTGGTGCTTGTGGCAAAAATCTCAAAAAAAAAAATTTTCTAAAAGTGTCAAATTTAGCTAAATTTGGTGCTTGTGGAAAAATGTCAAAAAAAAAAATTTTTCTAAGTCTAAAAAAAAAAAATTTCCTTAAAGTGGCCATTTCCACTGAAATGGCAAAATAAGCCAAATTTAGTGCTTGTGGCAAAAATCGCAAAAAATAAAAAAATTTTCATATAGTGGCCATTTCTACTGAAATGGCAAAATAAGCTAAATTTGGTGCTTGTGGCAAAAATCTCAAAAAATAAAAAATTTTCTAAAAATCTAAACTAATAAAAAAAATTTCTTAAATTGGCCATTTAGCACCAAATTTAGCTTATTTTGCCATTTCAGTAGAAATGGCCACTTTAAGAAAATTTATTTATTTTTTGGATTTTTAGAAAAGCACCATTCCCAAATTGCTACTAAAATGGCAAAATAAGCCAAATTTAGTGCTTGTGGCAAAAATCTCAAAAAATAAAAAATTTTCTAAAAGTGTCCAATTAAGCTAAATTTGGTGCTTGTGGCAAAAAAGTCAAAAAAAAAAATTTTTTCTAAGTCTAAAAAAATAAAATTTTCTTAAAGTGGCCATTTCCACTGAAATGGCAAAATAAGCCAAATTTAGTGCTTGTGGCAAAAATCGCAAAAAATAAAAAAATTTTCATATAGTGGCCATTTCTACTGAAATGGCAAAATAAGCTAAATTTGGTGCTTGTGGCAAAAATCTCAAAAAATAAAAAATTTTCTAAAAATCTAAACTAATAAAAAAATTTCTTAAATTGGCCATTTAGCACCAAATTTAGCTTATTTTGCCATTTGAGATTTTTGCCACAAGCACCAAATTTAGTTTATTTTGACATTTCAGCGGAAATGGCGATTTTTAGAAGATTTTTTATTTTTTTAAATTTTTAGAAAATTTTTTATTTTTTGACATTTTTGCCACAAGCACCAAATTTAGCATAAATTGACACTTTTAGAAAATTTTTTATTTTTTGCGATTTTTGCCACAAGCACTAAATTTGGCTTATTTTGCCATTTCAGTAGAAATGGCCACTTTTAGAAAATTTTTTATTTTTTGAGATTTTTGCCACAAGCACCAAATTTAGCTTAATTTGACACTTTTAGAAAATTTTTTATTTTTTGAGATTTTTGCCACAAGCACCAAATTTAGCTTAATTTGACACTTAGAAATTTTTTTATTTTTTGAGATTTTTGCCACAAGCACTAAATTTGGCTTATTTTGCCATTTTAGTAGAAATTTGGGATTTTGGTGCTTTTCTAAAAATCTAAAAAATAAAAAAATTTTCTTAAAGTGGCCATTTCTCCTGAAATGGCAAAATAAGCCAAATTTAGTGCTTGTGGCAAAAATCTCAAAAAAAAAAAATTTTTCTAAAAGTGTCAAATTTAGCTAAATTTGGTGCTTGTGGCAAAAATCTCAAAAAATAAAAAATTTTCTAAAAATCGCCATTTCCGCTGAAATGGCAAATTAAGCTAAATTTGGTGCTTGTGGCAAAAATTTAAAAAAATAAAAAAATTTCTAAAAATCTAAAAAAATAAAAAAAATTTCTTAAAGTAGCCATTTCCACTGAAATGGCAAAATAAGCCAAATTTAGTGCTTGTGGCAAAAATCGCAAAAAAATAAAAATTTTCATATAGTGGCCATTTCTACTGAAATGGCAAAATAAGCTTAATTTGGTGCTTGTGGCGAAAATCTCAAAAAATAAAAAATTTTCTAAGTGTAAAATTAAGCTAAATTTGGTGCTTGTGGCAAAAATGTAAAAAAATAAAAAAATTTCTAAAAATCTAAAAAAATAAAAAAATTTCCTTAAAGTGGCCATTTCCACTGAAATGGCAAAATAAGCCAAATTTAGTGCTTGTGGCAAAAATCGCAAAAAATAAAAAAATTTTCATATAGTGGCCATTTCTACTGAAATGGCAAAATAAGCTAAATTTGGTGCTTGTGGCAAAAATCTCAAAAAATAAAAAATTTTCTAAAAATCTAAACTAATAAAAAAAATTTCTTAAATTGGCCATTTAGCACCAAATTCAGCTTATTTTGCCATTTCAGTAGAAATGGCCACTTTAAGAAAATTTATTTATTTTTTGGATTTTTAGAAAAGCACCATTCCCAAATTGCTACTAAAATGGCAAAATAAGCCAAATTTAGTGCTTGTGGCAAAAATCTCAAAAAATAAAAAATTTTCTAAAAGTGTCCAATTAAGCTAAATTTGGTGCTTGTGGCAAAAAAGTCAAAAAAAAAAATTTTTTCTAAGTCTAAAAAAATAAAATTTTCTTAAAGTGGCCATTTCCACTGAAATGGCAAAATAAGCCAAATTTAGTGCTTGTGGCAAAAATCGCAAAAAATAAAAAAATTTTCATATAGTGGCCATTTCTACTGAAATGGCAAAATAAGCTAAATTTGGTGCTTGTGGCAAAAATCTCAAAAAATAAAAAATTTTCTAAAAATCTAAACTAATAAAAAAATTTCTTAAATTGGCCATTTAGCACCAAATTTAGCTTATTTTGCCATTTGAGATTTTTGCCACAAGCACCAAATTTAGTTTATTTTGACATTTCAGCGGAAATGGCGATTTTTAGAAGATTTTTTATTTTTTTAAATTTTTAGAAAATTTTTTATTTTTTGACATTTTTGCCACAAGCACCAAATTTAGCATAATTTGACACTTTTAGAAAATTTTTTATTTTTTGCGATTTTTGCCACAAGCACTAAATTTGGCTTATTTTGCCATTTCAGTAGAAATGGCCACTTTTAGAAAATTTTTTATTTTTTGAGATTTTTGCCACAAGCACCAAATTTAGCTTAATTTGACACTTTTAGAAAATTTATTATTTTTTGAGATTTTTGCCACAAGCACCAAATTTAGCTTATTTTGCCATTTCATTAGAAATGGCCACTATATGAAAATTTTTTATTTTTTTTGCGATTTTTGCCACAAGCACTAAATTTGGCTTATTTTGCCATTTCAGTAGAAATGGCCACTTTAAGAAAATTTTTTTAGACTTTTAGAAAATATTTTATTTTTTGACATTTTTGCCACAAGCACCAAATTTAGCTTAATTTGACACTTTTAGAAAATTTTTTATTTTTTGAGATTTTTGCCACAAGCACCAAATTTAGCTTAATTTGACACTTTTAGAAAATTTTTTATTTTTTGAGATTTTTGCCACAAGCACCAAATTTAGCTTATTTTGCCATTTCAGCGGAAATGGCGATTTTTAAAAAATTTTTTATTTTTTGAGGTTTTTGCCACAAGCACCAAATTTAGCTCAATTTTACACTTTTAGACAATTTTTTATTTTTTGAGATTTTTGCCACAAGCACCAAATTTAGCTTAATTTGACACTTAGAAATTTTTTTATTTTTTGAGATTTTTGCCACAAGCACTAAATTTGGCTTATTTTGCCATTTTAGTAGAAATTTGGGATTTTGGTGCTTTTCTAAAAATCTAAAAAATAAAAAAATTTTCTTAAAGTGGCCATTTCTACTGAAATAATAATAATAATAATAATAATAATAAGCCAAATTTAGTGCTTGTGGCAAAAATCGCAAAATAATAAAAAATTTTTATATAGTTGCTAAATTTGGTGCTTGTGGCAAAAATCTCAAAAAATAAAAAATTTTCTAAAAGTGTCAAATTAAGCTAAATTTGGTGCTTGTGGCAAAAATCTCAAAAAATAAAAAATTTGGTAAGTCTAAAAAAATAAAAAAAAATTTTCTTAAAGTGGCCATTTCTCCTGAAATGGCAAAATAAGCCAAATTTAGTGCTTGTGGCAAAAATCTCAAAAAAAAAAAATTTTTCTAAAAGTGTCAAATTTAGCTAAATTTGGTGCTTGTGGCAAAAATCTCAAAAAATAAAAAATTTTCTAAAAATCGCCATTTCCGCTGAAATGGCAAATTAAGCTAAATTTGGTGCTTGTGGCAAAAATTTAAAAAAATAAAAAAATTTCTAAAAATCTAAAAAAATAAAAAAAATTTCTTAAAGTAGCCATTTCCACTGAAATGGCAAAATAAGCCAAATTTAGTGCTTGTGGCAAAAATCGCAAAAAAATAAAAATTTTCATATAGTGGCCATTTCTACTGAAATGGCAAAATAAGCTTAATTTGGTGCTTGTGGCGAAAATCTCAAAAAATAAAAAATTTTCTAAGTGTAAAATTAAGCTAAATTTGGTGCTTGTGGCAAAAATGTAAAAAAATAAAAAAATTTCTAAAAATCTAAAAAAATAAAAAAATTTTCTTAAAGTGGCCATTTCCACTGAAATGGCAAAATAAGCCAAATTTAGTGCTTGTGGCAAAAATCGCAAAAAAATAAAAATTTTCATATAGTGGCCATTTCTACTGAAATGGCAAAATAAGCTAAATTTGGTGCTTGTGGCAAAAATCTCAAAAATTAAAAAAATTTTCTAAAAATCTAAACTAATAAAAAAATTTTCTTAAATTGGCCATTTAGCACCAAATTTAGCTTATTTTGCCATTTCAGTAGAAATAGCCACTTTTAGAAAAGTTTTTATTTTTTGAGACTTTTGCCACAAGCACCAAATTTAGCTTATTTTGCTGTTTCAGTACAAATGGCTACTTTTAGAAAATTTTTTATTTTTTGAGATTTTTGCCACAAGCACCAAATTTAGTTTATTTTGACATTTCAGCGGAAATGGCGATTTTTAGAAAATTTTTTATTTTTTTAAATTTTTAGAAAATTTTTTATTTTTTGACATTTTTGCCACAAGCACCAAATTTAACTTAATTTGACACTTTTAGAAAATTTATTATTTTTTGAGATTTTTGCCACAAGCACCAAATTTAGCTTATTTTTGCCATTTCATTAGAAATGGCCACTATATGAAAATTTTTTATTTTTTTTGCGATTTTTGCCACAAGCACTAAATTTGGCTTTTTTTGCCATTTCAGTAGAAATGGCCACTTTAAGAAAATTTTCTTAGACTTTTAGAAAATATTTTATTTTTTGACATTTTTGCCACAAGCACCAAATTTAGCTTATTTTGCCATTTCAGTAGAAATGGCAACTATATGAAAATTTTTTATTTTTTTGCGATTTTTGCCACAAGCACTAAATTTGGCTTATTTTGCCATTTCAGTAGAAATGGCCACTTTAAGAAAATTTTTTTATTTTTTTAGATATTTAGAAAATTTTTTTTTTTACATTTTTGCCACAAGCACCAAATTTAGCTTTATTTTACAGTTTTAGAAAATTTTTTATTTTTTGAGATTTTTGCCACAAGCACCAAATTAAGCTTATTTTGCAATTTCAGTAGAAATGGCCACTATATGAAAATTTTTATTTTTTTTTTGCGATTTTTACCACAAGCACTATATTTGGCTTATTTTGCCATTTCAGTAGAAATGGCCACTTTAAGAAAATTTTTTTATTATTTTAGATTTTTAGAAAATTTTTTATTTTTTTACATTTTTGCCACAAGCACCAAATTTAGCTTATTTTGCCATTTCAGTAGAAATGGCAACTATATGAAATTTTTTTATTTTTTTGCGATTTTTGCCACAAGCACTAAATTTGGCTTATTTTGCCATTTCAGTAGAAATGGCCACTTTAAGAAAATTTTTTTATTTGTTTAGATTTTTAAAAAATTTTTTTTTTTTTACATTTTTGCCACAAGCACCAAATTTAGCTTTATTTTACACTTTTAGAAAATTTTTTATTTTTTGAGATTTTTGCCACAAGCACCAAATTTGGAAATTTGGCGCTTTTCTAAAAATCTAAAAAAATAAAAAAATTTTTATTTATTTTAGCTTAATTTAGCTTAATTTGACACTTTTAGAAAATTTTTTATTTTTTGAGATTTTTGCCACAAGCACCAAATTTAGCTTATTTTGCCATTTCAGTAGAAATGGCCGCTATATAAAAATTTTTTATTTTTTTGCAATTTTTGCCGCAAGCACTAAATTTGGCTTATTTTGCCATTTCAGTGGAAATGGCCACTTTAAGAAAATTTTTTTATTTGTTTAGATTTTTAGAAATTTTTTTATTTTTTGACAATTTTGCCACAAGCACCAAATTTTGCTTAATTTTCTAAAAGTGGCCATTTCTACTGAAATGGCAAAATAAGCCAAATTTAGTGCTTGTGGCAAAAATCGCAAAAAATAAAAAATTTTCTAAAAGTGTCAAATTAAGCTAAATTTGGTGCTTGTGGCAAAAATGTCAAAAAATAAAAAATTTTCTAAAAGTCTAAAAAAATTTTCTTAAAGTGGCCATTTCTACTTAAATGGCAAAATAAGCCAAATTTAGTGCTTGTGGCAAAAATCGCAAAAAAAATAAAAAATTTTCATATAGTGGCCATTTCTACTGAAATGGCAAAATAAGCTAAATTTGGTGCTTGTGGCAAAAATGTCTAAAAAAAAAAATTTTCTAAAAGTCTAAATAAATAAAAAAATTTTCTAAAAGTGTCAAATTAAGCTAAATTTGGTGCTTGTGGCAAAAATCGCAAAAAAAAAAAAATTTTCTAAAAATCTAAAAAAATAAAAAAATTTTCTTAAAGTGGCCATTTCTACTGAAATGGCAAATTAAGCCAAATTTAATGCTTGTGGCAAAAAATTTTTTTAGATTTTTAGAAAATTTTTTTTTTTTTGACATTTTTGCTACAAGCACCAATATTAGCTTAGTTTCACACTTTTAGAAAATTTTTTCGATTTTTGCAACAAGCACTAAATTAGGCTTATTTTGCCATTTTAGTAAAAATGGCCACTTTAAGAAAATTTTCTTATTTTTTTAGATTTTTAGAAAATTTTTGTTTTTTTGAGATTTTTGCCACAAGCACCAAATTTGGAAATAAAAAAATAAGCCAAATTTAGTGCTTGTGGCAAAAATCTCAAAAAATAAAAAATTTTCTAAATGTCTAAAATTAAGCTAAATTTGGTGCTTGTGGCAAAAATCTCAAAAAATAAAAAATTTTCTAAAAGTGTCAAATTTAGCTAAATTTGGTGCTTGTAGCAAAAATGTCAAAAAATAAAAAAATTTTCTAAAAATCTAAAATAATAAAAAAATTTTCTTAAAGTGGCCATTTAGCACCAAATTTAGCTTAATTTGACACTTTTAGAAAAATTTTTATTTTTTGCGATTTTTGCCACAAGCACTAAATTTGGCTTATTTTGCCATTTCAGTAGAAATGGCAACTTTAAGAAAAATTTTTTATTTTTTTAGATTTTTAGAAAATTTTTTATTTTTTGAGATTTTGGTGCTTGTGGCAAAAATCTCAAAAAATAAAAAATTGTCTAAAAGTGTAAAATTGAGCTAAATTTGGTGCTTGTGGCAAAAACCTCAAAAAATAAAAAATTTTTTAAAAATCGCCATTTCCGCTGAAATGGCAAAATAAGCTAAATTTTGTGCTTGTGGCAAAAATCTCAAAAAATAAAAAATTTTCTAAAAGTGTCAAATTAAGCTAAATTTGGTGCTTGTGGCAAAAATCTCAAAAAATAAAAAATTTTCTAAAAGTGTCAAATTAAGCTAAATTTGGTGCTTGTGGCAAAAATGTCAAAAAATAAAATATTTTCTAAAAGTCTAAAAAAATTTTCTTAAAGTGGCCATTTCTACTGAAATGGCAAAATAAGCCAAATTTAGTGCTTGTGGCAAAAATCGCAAAAAAAATAAAAAATTTTCATATAGTGGCCATTTCTAATGAAATGGCAAAATAAGCTAAATTTGGTGCTTGTGGCAAAAATCTCAAAAAATAATAAATTTTCTAAAAGTGTCAAATTAAGCTAAATTTGGTGCTTGTGGCAAAAATCTCAAAAAATAAAAAATTTTCTAAAAATCTAAACTAATAAAAAAATTTCTTAAATTGGCCATTTAGCACCAAATTTAGCTTATTTTGCCATTTGAGATTTTTGCCACAAGCACCAAATTTAGTTTATTTTGACATTTCAGCGGAAATGGCGATTTTTAGAAGATTTTTTATTTTTTTAAATTTTTAGAAAATTTTTTATTTTTTGACATTTTTGCCACAAGCACCAAATTTAGCATAATTTGACACTTTTAGAAAATTTTTTATTTTTTGCGATTTTTGCCACAAGCACTAAATTTGGCTTATTTTGCCATTTCAGTAGAAATGGCCACTTTTAGAAAATTTTTTATTTTTTGAGATTTTTGCCACAAGCACCAAATTTAGCTTAATTTGACACTTTTAGAAAATTTATTATTTTTTGAGATTTTTGCCACAAGCACCAAATTTAGCTTATTTTGCCATTTCATTAGAAATGGCCACTATATGAAAATTTTTTATTTTTTTTGCGATTTTTGCCACAAGCACTAAATTTGGCTTATTTTGCCATTTCAGTAGAAATGGCCACTTTAAGAAAATTTTTTTAGACTTTTAGAAAATATTTTATTTTTTGACATTTTTGCCACAAGCACCAAATTTAGCTTAATTTGACACTTTTAGAAAATTTTTTATTTTTTGAGATTTTTGCCACAAGCACCAAATTTAGCTTAATTTGACACTTTTAGAAAATTTTTTATTTTTTGAGATTTTTGCCACAAGCACCAAATTTAGCTTATTTTGCCATTTCAGCGGAAATGGCGATTTTTAAAAATTTTTTTATTTTTTGAGGTTTTTGCCACAAGCACCAAATTTAGCTCAATTTTACACTTTTAGACAATTTTTTATTTTTTGAGATTTTTGCCACAAGCACCAAATTTAGCTTAATTTGACACTTAGAAATTTTTTTATTTTTTGAGATTTTTGCCACAAGCACTAAATTTGGCTTATTTTGCCATTTTAGTAGAAATTTGGGATTTTGGTGCTTTTCTAAAAATCTAAAAAATAAAAAAATTTTCTTAAAGTGGCCATTTCTACTGAAATAATAATAATAATAATAATAATAATAATAATAATAAGCCAAATTTAGTGCTTGTGGCAAAAATCGCAAAATAATAAAAAATTTTTATATAGTTGCTAAATTTGGTGCTTGTGGCAAAAATCTCAAAAAATAAAAAATTTTCTAAAAGTGTCAAATTAAGCTAAATTTGGTGCTTGTGGCAAAAATCTCAAAAAATAAAAAATTTGGTAAGTCTAAAAAAATAAAAAAAAATTTTCTTAAAGTGGCCATTTCTCCTGAAATGGCAAAATAAGCCAAATTTAGTGCTTGTGGCAAAAATCTCAAAAAAAAAAAATTTTTCTAAAAGTGTCAAATTTAGCTAAATTTGGTGCTTGTGGCAAAAATCTCAAAAAATAAAAAATTTTCTAAAAATCGCCATTTCCGCTGAAATGGCAAATTAAGCTAAATTTGGTGCTTGTGGCAAAAATTTAAAAAAATAAAAAAATTTCTAAAAATCTAAAAAAATAAAAAAAATTTCTTAAAGTAGCCATTTCCACTGAAATGGCAAAATAAGCCAAATTTAGTGCTTGTGGCAAAAATCGCAAAAAAATAAAAATTTTCATATAGTGGCCATTTCTACTGAAATGGCAAAATAAGCTTAATTTGGTGCTTGTGGCGAAAATCTCAAAAAATAAAAAATTTTCTAAGTGTAAAATTAAGCTAAATTTGGTGCTTGTGGCAAAAATGTAAAAAAATAAAAAAATTTCTAAAAATCTAAAAAAATAAAAAAATTTTCTTAAAGTGGCCATTTCCACTGAAATGGCAAAATAAGCCAAATTTAGTGCTTGTGGCAAAAATCGCAAAAAAATAAAAATTTTCATATAGTGGCCATTTCTACTGAAATGGCAAAATAAGCTAAATTTGGTGCTTGTGGCAAAAATCTCAAAAATTAAAAAAATTTTCTAAAAATCTAAACTAATAAAAAAATTTTCTTAAATTGGCCATTTAGCACCAAATTTAGCTTATTTTGCCATTTCAGTAGAAATAGCCACTTTTAGAAAAGTTTTTATTTTTTGAGACTTTTGCCACAAGCACCAAATTTAGCTTATTTTGCTGTTTCAGTACAAATGGCTACTTTTAGAAAATTTTTTATTTTTTGAGATTTTTGCCACAAGCACCAAATTTAGTTTATTTTGACATTTCAGCGGAAATGGCGATTTTTAGAAAATTTTTTATTTTTTTAAATTTTTAGAAAATTTTTTATTTTTTGACATTTTTGCCACAAGCACCAAATTTAACTTAATTTGACACTTTTAGAAAATTTATTATTTTTTGAGATTTTTGCCACAAGCACCAAATTTAGCTTATTTTTGCCATTTCATTAGAAATGGCCACTATATGAAAATTTTTTATTTTTTTTGCGATTTTTGCCACAAGCACTAAATTTGGCTTTTTTTGCCATTTCAGTAGAAATGGCCACTTTAAGAAAATGTCACGTTTCTGAGCAAGAGGAGGAAGAACCCATTATGGCTCCCTGAGTGGCGGCTGAAAAACCAATGGTCAGCCATTCCCAGCGGGAAACGCAGAACTCATAATACAAAAAAAAAAAATCCTCCAACTCAGAATCCACGCGTACATGATCTGCCTGCCACACTGGTAACTGACTCATTCTATGCGCGGCTATGGCTCGTCGGGCTTGGGCGGGTGTCCGTTGCAGTCAGACATGTATGAAACAATCTATTTTGTGTACCAGTGCATTTGCTCAGACTAAAATAACTAGAAAAAGGAGGCGCGAACATGACAAAGAAAAAGACTGCCACTAGAAGCAGCACGGTATGTCTGATGGCTAAAAAAACACTTCATTTGTTCCCAGGGGTCTAGATGTTGTGAAACCCCGAGGCGGCCCTCCCTCGGCATAAATCATTATGCCAAGCCGTGATAGTAGCATAAGCCTCAAAAAAATATCCTCTACTATCCCCTAATTAATTACCGATTGTCACCCTCGGCCAACCAAATACCTACCTCAGTTCACCTTAAGCCAACATAATGTAGAATGAAACACGTGTAATAATACTGCAATTCATATTTTAATTCACAAATTCTATCTCTAAAATTATATAAAGATTATATTTAACTCTAACACAAATATAATTTTAGCACTTCGCCAATATCCATATAAATAGATACATTAAAATTTCAAAAACAGATCCAATCATTCCATTGAACCTCACATACAAACTAAATCGGACACTAAACAGTAGGTGCCTCAGCCTTAGGTCAATTATACCAACTGAAATAAGTTCAAACACCCTAATTAGCGCTAATTTTCGGCGGAACGTTAAATGCAATGACTAAGTAATGCCCCTGTTCGATGTTTACAAACCAAACGATTTCATTTCTTAATAAAAAAACTGGGTAATCATAAATTTATATAAACAAAATATGGCGAGCTATGCATAAGCTTATAATCAAAATTCAATAAAACGATACGAGCTGGAGCAGCAATATACAAAACATGATTTCAAAATACAAATGTGTCCCGTAATCACGCACTCTGGCTTTCCTTAAATAGTGCCTACCACTGTTGGTCCTGTCATAAAAAAAAACGTGAACGGAATCAGAGGTTTTCTGAATTTACTTTGCATCCACGCTTCAATGGCTATTCAAATCTAAATGTCTGAATACCAGAATTAAACAACCCTCACTTTATTGTTCCAAACGTTCAATTTTTTTCTGAGCAGGTGTACCAAAAGTATTTTATTTTATTACAGCACGGTTTTGCTGCTCGAACTTTTATAGTTTTTACAAAAATATTTCTTTTACCATCCCTTCTCCAAAAAGGTCTTGTGTCGAATCTCTATTTCGAATACAATTAAATACGGTTAATGACTTGCGAATTATTTAGTGGTGTATGTCTCGACTAAATTAAATGGCTACATTGAGCTTTCTCTTACAAAAATCTGAGACGTCAATGTGGTGACCAAATCTGTTAAATTGTCTCAATTTATTACGCGATTAGGAAATTATAATAAAAAGAGGTAAAATATGCTTTGGGTGCAAAAAAAATTTTCATTCCCCCCTTTTTTTTTTTTTTTTTTTTTTTAATCTAAAGAAAAAATCTTTAAAACTTACAACACAAAAATTTTAAGAATATTGCCCATGACGAGGGTGGATTTCCCATACAATTCCTCAGGTGGCTTGGGATCTACCTGCTGGTAGGAGATTCCTATCGCGTTTACAAAACTATTCAGTACGAAATTGGCAACAAATTTTCTGCGCGAAAACACCGTGAACTCATTATCCCCCCTACTTCTTTTAAACGCGTGTATGTTCGTGAAATTATTCTGATGCCACTTCTGAATAATAAGTTCTATGCATTGAATAAAAAAGGTTCTACTTATCTTGGTTATTGGTGATGGTGTTGGCTCCAATCGTGTTGATGGTGTTGATATAGGCGGGTGTTCAATGGTGGTGTTGAAACATCAAATTGAGCTGATGGTGGTGGTGAGTATTTGCTGGTAGTGCTGACTCAAATTGGGTTGATATAGACGGGTGTTCAATGGTGGTGTTGAAACATCAAATTGAGCTGATGGTGGTGGTGAGTATTTGCTGGTGGTGCTGACTCAAATTGGGTTGATATAGACGGGTGTTCAATGGTGGTGTTGAAACATCAAATTGAGCTGATGGTGGTGGTGAGTATTTGCTGGTGGTGCTGACTCAAATTGGGTTGATATAGACGGGTGTTCAATGGTGGTGTTGAAACATCAAATTGAGCTGATGGTGGTGGTGAGTATTTGCTGGTGGTGCTGACTCAAATTGGGTTGATATAGACGGGTGTTCAATGGTGGTGTTGATATGGGCCGGTAAGTATGTAGATTGACGCCTGGCTTGTGGATTGGCAAAAGGTAAGTATTTAGATTGGCGCCTGGCTTGTGGATTGGCAAAAAGGTAAGTATGTGGAAAAATTATGGTGGAAAACAGGGGTTCTGTCGACAAATGTGTGCTGGGCTACGCTTATATTGCGACGCTCAAAGCTGCCCCTCGATAACTTCTACTTCCCCCTTCAGCTGTGCCTTCACTCGTGGGGACTCTAAGGCCAATCTCTCGCCCACGTGTCTCCTTCGCTTTGCCTTTAATCCAAACTTACCAGCACTTTACCTTGCCACTCGGATGAATCCTCGCCAGCGTCTGCTATCGTCCACTTGCACCAGTCTCTTCGAGCCTTTTTGGTCGCCCCCTGCGTAAATATGCTGCTAATCTAAGCGGATGCTAACACTTTTCACTTTCCACTTTTAACCCGCTATGATTTTCGTGCTGTCTATTCTTCCCCGGCCAGAATCAAAAAGACCGGAAAAGCGGCCATTATTTCTGACGGCCATTCTGCCTTTCGTAAACGTTTGGAAACTATACTTAGGAATCGTTTTGAAAAAAAAAAATTCGTAATCGTTTGGAAAAACCAATTATTTACATTCCTGGGTTTACACATCCCTGTGTCTACACTCGCAATACCACAGTAGTGCCAAGTCACATGGGACAAAAATTTTCTTAGACTTTTAGAAAATATTTTATTTTTTGACATTTTTGCCACAAGCACCAAATTTAGCTTATTTTGCCATTTCAGTAGAAATGGCAACTATATGAAAATTTTTTATTTTTTTGCGATTTTTGCCACAAGCACTAAATTTGGCTTATTTTGCCATTTCAGTAGAAATGGCCACTTTAAGAAAATTTTTTTATTTTTTTAGATATTTAGAAAATTTTTTTTTTTACATTTTTGCCACAAGCACCAAATTTAGCTTTATTTTACAGTTTTAGAAAATTTTTTATTTTTTGAGATTTTTGCCACAAGCACCAAATTAAGCTTATTTTGCAATTTCAGTAGAAATGGCCACTATATGAAAATTTTTATTTTTTTTTTGCGATTTTTACCACAAGCACTATATTTGGCTTATTTTGCCATTTCAGTAGAAATGGCCACTTTAAGAAAATTTTTTTATTATTTTAGATTTTTAGAAAATTTTTTATTTTTTTACATTTTTGCCACAAGCACCAAATTTAGCTTATTTTGCCATTTCAGTAGAAATGGCAACTATATGAAATTTTTTTATTTTTTTGCGATTTTTGCCACAAGCACTAAATTTGGCTTATTTTGCCATTTCAGTAGAAATGGCCACTTTAAGAAAATTTTTTTATTTGTTTAGATTTTTAAAAAATTTTTTTTTTTTTACATTTTTGCCACAAGCACCAAATTTAGCTTTAAGCTTAATTTGGTGCTTGTGGCGAAAATCTCAAAAAATAAAAAATTTTCTAAGTGTAAAATTAAGCTAAATTTGGTGCTTGTGGCAAAAATGTAAAAAAATAAAAAAATTTCTAAAAATCTAAAAAAATAAAAAAATTTTCTTAAAGTGGCCATTTCCACTGAAATGGCAAAATAAGCCAAATTTAGTGCTTGTGGCAAAAATCGCAAAAAAATAAAAATTTTCATATAGTGGCCATTTCTACTGAAATGGCAAAATAAGCTAAATTTGGTGCTTGTGGCAAAAATCTCAAAAATTAAAAAAATTTTCTAAAAATCTAAACTAATAAAAAAATTTTCTTAAATTGGCCATTTAGCACCAAATTTAGCTTATTTTGCCATTTCAGTAGAAATAGCCACTTTTAGAAAAGTTTTTATTTTTTGAGACTTTTGCCACAAGCACCAAATTTAGCTTATTTTGCTGTTTCAGTACAAATGGCTACTTTTAGAAAATTTTTTATTTTTTGACATTTTTGCCACAAGCACCAAATTTAACTTAATTTGACACTTTTAGAAAATTTATTATTTTTTGAGATTTTTGCCACAAGCACCAAATTTAGCTTATTTTTGCCATTTCATTAGAAATGGCCACTATATGAAAATTTTTTATTTTTTTTGCGATTTTTGCCACAAGCACTAAATTTGGCTTTTTTTGCCATTTCAGTAGAAATGGCCACTTTAAGAAAATTTTCTTAGACTTTTAGAAAATATTTTATTTTTTGACATTTTTGCCACAAGCACCAAATTTAGCTTATTTTGCAATTTCAGTAGAAATGGCAACTATATGAAAATTTTTTATTTTTTTGCGATTTTTGCCACAAGCACTAAATTTGGCTTATTTTGCCATTTCAGTAGAAATGGAAACTTTAAGAAAATTTTTTTATTTTTTTAGATATTTAGAAAATTTTTTTTTTTACATTTTTGCCACAAGCACCAAATTTAGCTTTATTTTACAGTTTTAGAAAATTTTTTATTTTTTGAGATTTTTGCCACAAGCACCAAATTAAGCTTATTTTGCAATTTCAGTAGAAATGGCCACTATATGAAAATTTTTATTTTTTTTTGCGATTTTTACCACAAGCACTATATTTGGCTTATTTTGCCATTTCAGTAGAAATGGCCACTTTAAGAAAATTTTTTTATTATTTTAGATTTTTAGAAAATTTTTTATTTTTTTACATTTTTGCCACAAGCACCAAATTTAGCTTATTTTGCCATTTCAGTAGAAATGGCAACTATATGAAATTTTTTTATTTTTTTGCGATTTTTGCCACAAGCACTAAATTTGGCTTATTTTGCCATTTCAGTAGAAATGGCCACTTTAAGAAAATTTTTTTATTTGTTTAGATTTTTAAAAAAATTTTTTTTTTTTACATTTTTGCCACAAGCACCAAATTTAGCTTTATTTTACACTTTTAGAAAATTTTTTATTTTTTGAGATTTTTGCCACAAGCACCAAATTTGGAAATTTGGCGCTTTTCTAAAAATCTAAAAAAATAAAAAAATTTTTATTTATTTTAGCTTAATTTAGCTTAATTTGACACTTTTAGAAAATTTTTTATTTTTTGAGATTTTTGCCACAAGCACCAAATTTAGCTTATTTTGCCATTTCAGTAGAAATGGCCGCTATATAAAAATTTTTTATTTTTTTGCAATTTTTGCCGCAAGCACTAAATTTGGCTTATTTTGCCATTTCAGTGGAAATGGCCACTTTAAGAAAATTTTTTTATTTGTTTAGATTTTTAGAAATTTTTTTATTTTTTGACAATTTTGCCACAAGCACCAAATTTTGCTTAATTTTCTAAAAGTGGCCATTTCTACTGAAATGGCAAAATAAGCCAAATTTAGTGCTTGTGGCAAAAATCGCAAAAAATAAAAAATTTTCTAAAAGTGTCAAATTAAGCTAAATTTGGTGCTTGTGGCAAAAATGTCAAAAAATAAAAAATTTTCTAAAAGCCTAAAAAAATTTTCTTAAAGTGGCCATTTCTACTTAAATGGCAAAATAAGCCAAATTTAGTGCTTGTGGCAAAAATCGCAAAAAAAATAAAAAATTTTCATATAGTGGGCATTTCTACTGAAATGGCAAAATAAGCTAAATTTGGTGCTTGTGGCAAAAATGTCTAAAAAAAAAAATTTTCTAAAAGTCTAAATAAATAAAAAAATTTTCTTAAAGTGGACATTTCTACAAAAATGGCAAAATAAGCCAAATTTAGCGCTTGTGGCAAAAATCGCCAAAAAATAAAAAATTTTCATATAGTGGCCATTTCTACTGAAATGGCAAAATAAGCTAAATTTGGTGCTTGTGGCAAAAATCTCAAAAAATAAAAAAATTTTCTAAAAGTGTCGAATTAAGCTAAATTTGGTGCTTGTGGCAAAAATCGCAAAAAATAAAAAATTTTTCTAAAAGTGTCAAATTTAGCTAAATTTGGTGCTTGTGGCAAAAATCTCAAAAAATAAAAAATTTTCTAAAAATCGCCATTTCCGCTGAAATGGCAAATTAAGCTAAATTTGGTGCTTGTGGCAAAAATTTAAAAAAATAAAAAAATTTCTAAAAATCTAAAAAAATAAAAAAAATTTCTTAAAGTAGCCATTTCCACTGAAATGGCAAAATAAGCCAAATTTAGTGCTTGTGGCAAAAATCGCAAAAAAATAAAAATTTTCATATAGTGGCCATTTCTACTGAAATGGCAAAATAAGCTTAATTTGGTGCTTGTGGCGAAAATCTCAAAAAATAAAAAATTTTCTAAGTGTAAAATTAAGCTAAATTTGGTGCTTGTGGCAAAAATGTAAAAAAATAAAAAAATTTCTAAAAATCTAAAAAAATAAAAAAATTTTCTTAAAGTGGCCATTTCCACTGAAATGGCAAAATAAGCCAAATTTAGTGCTTGTGGCAAAAATCGCAAAAAAATAAAAATTTTCATATAGTGGCCATTTCTACTGAAATGGCAAAATAAGCTAAATTTGGTGCTTGTGGCAGAAATCTCAAAAATTAAAAAAATTTTCTAAAAATCTAAACTAATAAAAAAATTTTCTTAAATTGGCCATTTAGCACCAAATTTAGCTTATTTTGCCATTTCAGTAGAAATAGCCACTTTTAGAAAAGTTTTTATTTTTTGAGACTTTTGCCACAAGCACCAAATTTAGCTTATTTTGCTGTTTCAGTACAAATGGCTACTTTTAGAAAATTTTTTATTTTTTGAGATTTTTGCCACAAGCACCAAATTTAGTTTATTTTGACATTTCAGCGGAAATGGCGATTTTTAGAAAATTTTTTATTTTTTTAAATTTTTAGAAAATTTTTTATTTTTTGACATTTTTGCCACAAGCACCAAATTTAACTTAATTTGACACTTTTAGAAAATTTATTATTTTTTGAGATTTTTGCCACAAGCACCAAATTTAGCTTATTTTTGCCATTTCATTAGAAATGGCCACTATATGAAATTTTTTTATTTTTTTGCGATTTTTGCCACAAGCACTAAATTTGGCTTTTTTTGCCATTTCAGTAGAAATGGCCACTTTAAGAAAATTTTCTTAGACTTTTAGAAAATATTTTATTTTTTGACATTTTTGCCACAAGCACCAAATTTAGCTTATTTTGCCATTTCAGTAGAAATGGCAACTATATGAAAATTTTTTATTTTTTTGCGATTTTTGCCACAAGCACTAAATTTGGCTTATTTTGCCATTTCAGTAGAAATGGCCACTTTAAGAAAATTTTTTTATTTTTTTAGATATTTAGAAAATTTTTTTTTTTACATTTTTGCCACAAGCACCAAATTTAGCTTTATTTTACAGTTTTAGAAAATTTTTTATTTTTTGAGATTTTTGCCACAAGCACCAAATTAAGCTTATTTTGCAATTTCAGTAGAAATGGCCACTATATGAAAATTTTTATTTTTTTTTGCGATTTTTACCACAAGCACTATATTTGGCTTATTTTGCCATTTCAGTAGAAATGGCCACTTTAAGAAAATTTTTTTATTATTTTAGATTTTTAGAAAATTTTTTATTTTTTTACATTTTTGCCACAAGCACCAAATTTAGCTTATTTTGCCATTTCAGTAGAAATGGCAACTATATGAAATTTTTTTATTTTTTTGCGATTTTTGCCACAAGCACTAAATTTGGCTTATTTTGCCATTTCAGTAGAAATGGCCACTTTAAGAAAATTTTTTTATTTGTTTAGATTTTTAAAAAAATTTTTTTTTTTTACATTTTTGCCACAAGCACCAAATTTAGCTTTATTTTACACTTTTACAAAATTTTTTATTTTTTGAGATTTTTGCCACAAGCACCAAATTTGGAAATTTGGCGCTTTTCTAAAAATCTAAAAAAATAAAAAAATTTTTATTTATTTTAGCTTAATTTAGCTTAATTTGACACTTTTAGAAAATTTTTTATTTTTTGAGATTTTTGCCACAAGCACCAAATTTAGCTTATTTTGCCATTTCAGTAGAAATGGCCGCTATATAAAAATTTTTTATTTTTTTGCAATTTTTGCCGCAAGCACTAAATTTGGCTTATTTTGCCATTTCAGTGGAAATGGCCACTTTAAGAAAATTTTTTTATTTGTTTAGATTTTTAGAAATTTTTTTATTTTTTGACAATTTTGCCACAAGCACCAAATTTTGCTTAATTTTCTAAAAGTGGCCATTTCTACTGAAATGGCAAAATAAGCCAAATTTAGTGCTTGTGGCAAAAATCGCAAAAAATAAAAAATTTTCTAAAAGTGTCAAATTAAGCTAAATTTGGTGCTTGTGGCAAAAATGTCAAAAAATAAAAAATTTTCTAAAAGCCTAAAAAAATTTTCTTAAAGTGGCCATTTCTACTTAAATGGCAAAATAAGCCAAATTTAGTGCTTGTGGCAAAAATCGCAAAAAAAATAAAAAATTTTCATATAGTGGCCATTTCTACTGAAATGGCAAAATAAGCTAAATTTGGTGCTTGTGGCAAAAATGTCTAAAAAAAAAAATTTTCTAAAAGTCTAAATAAATAAAAAAATTTTCTTAAAGTGGACATTTCTACAAAAATGGCAAAATAAGCCAAATTTAGCGCTTGTGGCAAAAATCGCCAAAAAATAAAAAATTTTCATATAGTGGCCATTTCTACTGAAATGGCAAAATAAGCTAAATTTGGTGCTTGTGGCAAAAATCTCAAAAAATAAAAAAATTTTCTAAAAGTGTCAAATTAAGCTAAATTTGGTGCTTGTGGCAAAAATCGCAAAAAATAAAAAATTTTTCTAAAAGTGTCAAATTTAGCTAAATTTGGTGCTTGTGGCAAAAATCTCAAAAAATAAAAAATTTTCTAAAAATCGCCATTTCCGCTGAAATGGCAAATTAAGCTAAATTTGGTGCTTGTGGCAAAAATTTAAAAAAATAAAAAAATTTCTAAAAATCTAAAAAAATAAAAAAAATTTCTTAAAGTAGCCATTTCCACTGAAATGGCAAAATAAGCCAAATTTAGTGCTTGTGGCAAAAATCGCAAAAAAATAAAAATTTTCATATAGTGGCCATTTCTACTGAAATGGCAAAATAAGCTTAATTTGGTGCTTGTGGCGAAAATCTCAAAAAATAAAAAATTTTCTAAGTGTAAAATTAAGCTAAATTTGGTGCTTGTGGCAAAAATGTAAAAAAATAAAAAAATTTCTAAAAATCTAAAAAAATAAAAAAATTTTCTTAAAGTGGCCATTTCCACTGAAATGGCAAAATAAGCCAAATTTAGTGCTTGTGGCAAAAATCGCAAAAAAATAAAAATTTTCATATAGTGGCCATTTCTACTGAAATGGCAAAATAAGCTAAATTTGGTGCTTGTGGCAGAAATCTCAAAAATTAAAAAAATTTTCTAAAAATCTAAACTAATAAAAAAATTTTCTTAAATTGGCCATTTAGCACCAAATTTAGCTTATTTTGCCATTTCAGTAGAAATAGCCACTTTTAGAAAAGTTTTTATTTTTTGAGACTTTTGCCACAAGCACCAAATTTAGCTTATTTTGCTGTTTCAGTACAAATGGCTACTTTTAGAAAATTTTTTATTTTTTGAGATTTTTGCCACAAGCACCAAATTTAGTTTATTTTGACATTTCAGCGGAAATGGCGATTTTTAGAAAATTTTTTATTTTTTTAAATTTTTAGAAAATTTTTTATTTTTTGACATTTTTGCCACAAGCACCAAATTTAACTTAACTTAACTTTGACACTTAACTTTGACACTTAACTTTGACACTTTTAGAAAATTTATTATTTTTTGAGATTTTTGCCACAAGCACCAAATTTAGCTTATTTTTGCCATTTCATTAGAAATGGCCACTATATGAAATTTTTTTATTTTTTTGCGATATTTGCCACAAGCACTAAATTTGGCTTTTTTTGCCATTTCAGTAGAAATGGCCACTTTAAGAAAATTTTCTTAGACTTTTAGAAAATATTTTATTTTTTGACATTTTTGCCACAAGCACCAAATTTAGCTTATTTTGCCATTTCAGTAGAAATGGCAACTATATGAAAATTTTTTATTTTTTTGCGATTTTTGCCACAAGCACTAAATTTGGCTTATTTTGCCATTTCAGTAGAAATGGCCACTTTAAGAAAATTTTTTTATTTTTTTAGATATTTAGAAAATTTTTTTTTTTTACATTTTTGCCACAAGCACCAAATTTAGCTTTATTTTACAGTTTTAGAAAATTTTTTATTTTTTGAGATTTTTGCCACAAGCACCAAATTAAGCTTATTTTGCAATTTCAGTAGAAATGGCCACTATATGAAAATTTTTATTTTTTTTTGCGATTTTTACCACAAGCACTATATTTGGCTTATTTTGCCATTTCAGTAGAAATGGCCACTTTAAGAAAATTTTTTTATTATTTTAGATTTTTAGAAAATTTTTTATTTTTTTACATTTTTGCCACAAGCACCAAATTTAGCTTATTTTGCCATTTCAGTAGAAATGGCAACTATATGAAATTTTTTTATTTTTTTGCGATTTTTGCCACAAGCACTAAATTTGGGTTATTTTGCCATTTCAGTAGAAATGGCCACTTTAAGAAAATTTTTTTATTTGTTTAGATTTTTAAAAAAATTTTTTTTTTTTACATTTTTGCCACAAGCACCAAATTTAGCTTTATTTTACACTTTTAGAAAATTTTTTATTTTTTGAGATTTTTGCCACAAGCACCAAATTTGGAAATTTGGCGCTTTTCTAAAAATCTAAAAAAATAAAAAAATTTTTATTTATTTTAGCTTAATTTAGCTTAATTTGACACTTTTAGAAAATTTTTTATTTTTTGAGATTTTTGCCACAAGCACCAAATTTAGCTTATTTTGCCATTTCAGTAGAAATGGCCGCTATATAAAAATTTTTTATTTTTTTGCAATTTTTGCCGCAAGCACTAAATTTGGCTTATTTTGCCATTTCAGTGGAAATGGCCACTTTAAGAAAATTTTTTTATTTGTTTAGATTTTTAGAAATTTTTTTATTTTTTGACAATTTTGCCACAAGCACCAAATTTTGCTTAATTTTCTAAAAGTGGCCATTTCTACTGAAATGGCAAAATAAGCCAAATTTAGTGCTTGTGGCAAAAATCGCAAAAAATAAAAAATTTTCTAAAAGTGTCAAATTAAGCTAAATTTGGTGCTTGTGGCAAAAATGTCAAAAAATAAAAAATTTTCTAAAAGCCTAAAAAAATTTTCTTAAAGTGGCCATTTCTACTTAAATGGCAAAATAAGCCAAATTTAGTGCTTGTGGCAAAAATCGCAAAAAAAATAAAAAATTTTCATATAGTGGCCATTTCTACTGAAATGGCAAAATAAGCTAAATTTGGTGCTTGTGGCAAAAATGTCTAAAAAAAAAAATTTTCTAAAAGTCTAAATAAATAAAAAAATTTTCTTAAAGTGGACATTTCTACAAAAATGGCAAAATAAGCCAAATTTAGCGCTTGTGGCAAAAATCGCCAAAAAATAAAAAATTTTCATATAGTGGCCATTTCTACTGAAATGGCAAAATAAGCTAAATTTGGTGCTTGTGGCAAAAATCTCAAAAAATAAAAAAATTTTCTAAAAGTGTCAAATTAAGCTAAATTTGGTGCTTGTGGCAAAAATCGCAAAAAATAAAAAATTTTTCTAAAAGTGTCAAATTTAGCTAAATTTGGTGCTTGTGGCAAAAATCTCAAAAAATAAAAAATTTTCTAAAAATCGCCATTTCCGCTGAAATGGCAAATTAAGCTAAATTTGGTGCTTGTGGCAAAAATCGCAAAAAATAAAAAATTTTCTAAAAATCTAAAAAAATAAAAAAATTTTCTTAAAGTGGCCATTTCTACTGAAATGGCAAATTAAGCCAAATTTAATGCTTGTGGCAAAAAATTTTTTTAGATTTTTAGAAAATTTTTTTTTTTTTGACATTTTTGCCACAAGCACCAATATTAGCTTAGTTTTACACTTTTAGAAAATTTTTGCGATTTTTGCAACAAGCACTAAATTAGGCTTATTTTGCCATTTTAGTAAAAATGGCCACTTTAAGAAAATTTTCTTATTTTTTTAGATTTTTAGAAAATTTTTGTTTTTTTGAGATTTTTGCCACAAGCACCAAATTTGGAAATAAAAAAATAAGCCAAATTTAGTGCTTGTGGCAAAAATCTCAAAAAATAAAAAATTTTCTAAATGTCTAAAATTAAGCTAAATTTGGTGCTTGTGGCAAAAATCTCAAAAAATAAAAAATTTTCTAAAAGTGTCAAATTAAGCTAAATTTGGTGCTTGTAGCAAAAATGTCAAAAAATAAAAAAATTTTCTAAAAATCTAAAATAATAAAAAAATTTTCTTAAAGTGGCCATTTAGCACCAAATTTAGCTTAATTTGACACTTTTAGAAAAATTTTTATTTTTTGCGATTTTTGCCACAAGCACTAAATTTGGCTTATTTTGCCATTTCAGTAGAAATGGCAACTTTAAGAAAATTTTTTTATTTTTTTAGATTTTTAGAAAATTTTTTATTTTTTGAGATTTTTGCCACAAGCACCAAATTTGGAAATAAAAAAATAAGCCAATTTAGTGCTTGTTGCCAAAATCTCAAAAAATAAAAAATTTTCTAAAAATCTAAAATTAAGCTAAATATGGTGCTTGTGGCAAAAATGTCAAAAAATAAAAAATTTTCTAAAAATTTAAAAAAATAAAAAATTTTCTAAAAATCGCCATTTCCGCTGAAATGTCAAAATAAACTAAATTTGGTGCTTGTGGCAAAAATCTCAAAAAATAAAAAATTTTCTAAAAGTAGCCATTTGTACTGAAACAGCAAAATAAGCTAAATTTGGTGCTTGTGGCAAAAATCTCAAAAAATAAAAAATTTTCTAAAAGTGTAAAATTAAGCTAAATTTGGTGCTTGTGGCAAAAATCTCAAAAATAAAAAATTTTCTAAAAATCCAAAAAAAATAAAAAAAATTTCTTAAAGTGGCCATTTCTACTGAAATGGCAAAATAAGCCAAATTTGCTTGTGGCAAAAATCTCAAAAAATAAAAAATTTTCTAAAAGTGTCAAATTAAGCTAAATTTGGTGCTTGTGGCAAAAATGTCAAAAAATAAAAAATTTTCTAAAAGTCTAAAAAAATTTTCTTAAAGTGGCCATTTCTACTTAAATGGCAAAATAAGCCAAATTTAGTGCTTGTGGCAAAAATCGCAAAAAAAATAAAAAATTTTCATATAGTGGCCATTTCTACTGAAATGGCAAAATAAGCTAAATTTGGTGCTTGTGGCAAAAATGTCTAAAAAAAAAAATTTTCTAAAAGTCTAAATAAATAAAAAAATTTTCTTAAAGTGGACATTTCTACAAAAATGGCAAAATAAGCCAAATTTAGCGCTTGTGGCAAAAATCGCCAAAAAATAAAAAATTTTCATATAGTGGCCATTTCTACTGAAATGGCAAAATAAGCTAAATTTGATGCTTGTGGCAAAAATCTCAAAAAATAAAAAAATTTTCTAAAAGTGTCAAATTAAGCTAAATTTGGTGCTTGTGGCAAAAATCGCAAAAAATAAAAAATTTTCTAAAAATCTAAAAAAATAAAAAAATTTTCTTAAAGTGGCCATTTCTACTGAAATGGCAAATTAAGCCAAATTTAATGCTTGTGGCAAAAAATTTTTTTAGATTTTTAGAAAATTTTTTTTTTTTTGACATTTTTGCCACAAGCACCAATATTAGCTTAGTTTTACACTTTTAGAAAATTTTTGCGATTTTTGCAACAAGCACTAAATTAGGCTTATTTTGCCATTTTAGTAAAAATGGCCACTTTAAGAAAATTTTTTTATTTTTTTAGATTTTTAGAAAATTTTTTATTTTTTGAGATTTTTGCCACAAGCACCAAATTTGGAAATAAA
The DNA here is from genome assembly GCA_963662145.1 of Sturmia bella. NCBI lineage: Eukaryota > Metazoa > Arthropoda > Insecta > Diptera > Tachinidae > Sturmia > Sturmia bella. The sequence continues at coordinate 50,141,843 of OY759169.1, forward strand.
AAAATAAGCCAATTTAGTGCTTGTTGCCAAAATCTCAAAAAATAAAAAATTTTCTAAAAATCTAAAATTAAGCTAAATATGGTGCTTGTGGCAAAAATGTCAAAAAATAAAAAATTTTCTAAAAATTTAAAAAAATAAAAAATTTTCTAAAAATCGCCATTTCCGCTGAAATGTCAAAATAAACTAAATTTGGTGCTTGTGGCAAAAATCTCAAAAAATAAAAAATTTTCTAAAAGTAGCCATTTGTACTGAAACAGCAAAATAAGCTAAATTTGGTGCTTGTGGCAAAAATCTCAAAAAATAAAAAATTTTCTAAAAGTGTAAAATTAAGCTAAATTTGGTGCTTGTGGCAAAAATCTCAAAAATAAAAAATTTTCTAAAAATCCAAAAAAAATAAAAAAAATTTCTTAAAGTGGCCATTTCTACTGAAATGGCAAAATAAGCCAAATTTGCTTGTGGCAAAAATCTCAAAAAATAAAAAATTTTCTAAAAGTGTCAAATTAAGCTAAATTTGGTGCTTGTGGCAAAAATGTCAAAAAATAAAAAATTTTCTAAAAGTCTAAAAAAATTTTCTTAAAGTGGCCATTTCTACTTAAATGGCAAAATAAGCCAAATTTAGTGCTTGTGGCAAAAATCGCAAAAAAAATAAAAAATTTTCATATAGTGGCCATTTCTACTGAAATGGCAAAATAAGCTAAATTTGGTGCTTGTGGCAAAAATGTCTAAAAAAAAAAATTTTCTAAAAGTCTAAATAAATAAAAAAATTTTCTTAAAGTGGACATTTCTACAAAAATGGCAAAATAAGCCAAATTTAGCGCTTGTGGCAAAAATCGCCAAAAAATAAAAAATTTTCATATAGTGGCCATTTCTACTGAAATGGCAAAATAAGCTAAATTTGATGCTTGTGGCAAAAATCTCAAAAAATAAAAAAATTTTCTAAAAGTGTCAAATTAAGCTAAATTTGGTGCTTGTGGCAAAAATCGCAAAAAATAAAAAATTTTCTAAAAATCTAAAAAAATAAAAAAATTTTCTTAAAGTGGCCATTTCTACTGAAATGGCAAATTAAGCCAAATTTAATGCTTGTGGCAAAAAATTTTTTTAGATTTTTAGAAAATTTTTTTTTTTTTGACATTTTTGCCACAAGCACCAATATTAGCTTAGTTTTACACTTTTAGAAAATTTTTGCGATTTTTGCAACAAGCACTAAATTAGGCTTATTTTGCCATTTTAGTAAAAATGGCCACTTTAAGAAAATTTTCTTATTTTTTTAGATTTTTAGAAAATTTTTGTTTTTTTGAGATTTTTGCCACAAGCACCAAATTTGGAAATAAAAAAATAAGCCAAATTTAGTGCTTGTGGCAAAAATCTCAAAAAATAAAAAATTTTCTAAATGTCTAAAATTAAGCTAAATTTGGTGCTTGTGGCAAAAATCTCAAAAATAAAAAATTTTCTAAAAATCCAAAAAAAATAAAAAAAATTTCTTAAAGTGGCCATTTCTACTGAAATGGCAAAATAAGCCAAATTTGCTTGTGGCAAAAATCTCAAAAAATAAAAAATTTTCTAAAAGTGTCAAATTAAGCTAAATTTGGTGCTTGTGGCAAAAATGTCAAAAAATAAAAAATTTTCTAAAAGTCTAAAAAAATTTTCTTAAAGTGGCCATTTCTACTTAAATGGCAAAATAAGCCAAATTTAGTGCTTGTGGCAAAAATCGCAAAAAAAATAAAAAATTTTCATATAGTGGCCATTTCTACTGAAATGGCAAAATAAGCTAAATTTGGTGCTTGTGGCAAAAATGTCTAAAAAAAAAAATTTTCTAAAAGTCTAAATAAATAAAAAAATTTTCTTAAAGTGGACATTTCTACAAAAATGGCAAAATAAGCCAAATTTAGCGCTTGTGGCAAAAATCGCCAAAAAATAAAAAATTTTCATATAGTGGCCATTTCTACTGAAATGGCAAAATAAGCTAAATTTGATGCTTGTGGCAAAAATCTCAAAAAATAAAAAAATTTTCTAAAAGTGTCAAATTAAGCTAAATTTGGTGCTTGTGGCAAAAATCGCAAAAAATAAAAAATTTTCTAAAAATCTAAAAAAATAAAAAAATTTTCTTAAAGTGGCCATTTCTACTGAAATGGCAAATTAAGCCAAATTTAATGCTTGTGGCAAAAAATTTTTTTAGATTTTTAGAAAATTTTTTTTTTTTTGACATTTTTGCCACAAGCACCAATATTAGCTTAGTTTTACACTTTTAGAAAATTTTTGCGATTTTTGCAACAAGCACTAAATTAGGCTTATTTTGCCATTTTAGTAAAAATGGCCACTTTAAGAAAATTTTCTTATTTTTTTAGATTTTTAGAAAATTTTTGTTTTTTTGAGATTTTTGCCACAAGCACCAAATTTGGAAATAAAAAAATAAGCCAAATTTAGTGCTTGTGGCAAAAATCTCAAAAAATAAAAAATTTTCTAAATGTCTAAAATTAAGCTAAATTTGGTGCTTGTGGCAAAAATCTCAAAAAATAAAAAATTTTCTAAAAGTGTCAAATTAAGCTAAATTTGGTGCTTGTAGCAAAAATGTCAAAAAATAAAAAAATTTTCTAAAAATCTAAAATAATAAAAAAATTTTCTTAAAGTGGCCATTTAGCACCAAATTTAGCTTAATTTGACACTTTTAGAAAAATTTTTATTTTTTGCGATTTTTGCCACAAGCACTAAATTTGGCTTATTTTGCCATTTCAGTAGAAATGGCAACTTTAAGAAAATTTTTTTATTTTTTTAGATTTTTAGAAAATTTTTTATTTTTTGAGATTTTTGCCACAAGCACCAAATTTGGAAATAAAAAAATAAGCCAATTTAGTGCTTGTTGCCAAAATCTCAAAAAATAAAAAATTTTCTAAAAATCTAAAATTAAGCTAAATATGGTGCTTGTGGCAAAAATGTCAAAAAATAAAAAATTTTCATATAGTGGCCATTTCTACTGAAATGGCAAAATAAGCTAAATTTAGTGCTTGTGGCAAAAATGTCAAAAAATAAAAAATTTTCTAAAAGTCTAAAAAAATAAAAAAATTTTCTTAAAGTGGCCATTTCTACAAAAACGGCAAAATAAGCCAAATTTAGCGCTTGTGGCAAAAATCGCCAAAAAATAAAAAAAATTCATATAGTGGCCATTTCTACTGAAATGGCAAAATAAGCTAAATTTGGTGCTTGTGGCAAAAATCTCAAAAAATAAAAAATTTTCTAAAAGTGTAAAATTAAGCTAAATTTGGTGCTTGTGGCAAAAATCTCAAAAATAAAAAATTTTCTAAAAATCCAAAAAAAATAAAAAAAATTTCTTAAAGTGGCCATTTCTACTGAAATGGCAAAATAAGCCAAATTTGCTTGTGGCAAAAATCTCAAAAAATAAAAAATTTTCTAAAAGTGTCAAATTAAGCTAAATTTGGTGCTTGTGGCAAAAATCGCAAAAAATAAAAAATTTTCTACAAGTCTAAAAAATAAAAAAAATTAGAAAATTTTTTATTTTTTTGCGATTTTTGCCACAAGCACTAAATTTGGCTTATTTTGCCATTTCAGTAGAAATGGCCACTTTAAGAAAATTTTTTTATTTTTTTAGATTTTTAGAAAATTTTTTTTTTTACATTTTTGCCACAAGCACCAAATTTAGCTTTATTTTACACTTTTAGAAAATTTTTTATTTTTTGAGATTTTTGCCACAAGCACTAAATTTAGCGTATTTTGCCATTTCAGCGGAAATGGCGGTTATTAGAAAATTTTTTATTTTTTGAGATTTTTGCCACAAGCACCAAATTGAGCTCAATTTTACACTTTTAGACAATTTTTTATTTTTTGAGATTTTTGCCACAAGCACCAAATTTAGCTTAATTTGACACTTTTAGAAAATTTTTTATTTTTTGAGATTTTTGCCACAAGCACTAAATTTGGCTTATTTTGCCATTTCAGTAGAAATGGCCACTTTAAGAAAATTTTTTTATTTTTTTAGATTTTTAGAAAAGCACCAAATTCCCAAATTTCTACTAAAATGGCAAAATAAGCCAAATTTAGTGCTTGTGCAAAAAAATAAAAAATTTTCTAAAAGTGGCCATTTCTACTGAAATGGCAAAATAAGCCAAATTTAGTGCTTGTGGCAAAAATCGCAAAAAATAAAAATTTTTCTAAAAGTGTCAAATTAAGCTAAATTTGGTGCTAAATGGCCACTTTAAGAAAATTTTTTTATTAGTTTGGTTTTTTAGAAAATTTTTTTATTTTTTGACATTTTTGCTACAAGCACCAAATTTAGCTTAATTTGACACTTTTAGAAAATTTTTTATTTTTTGCGATTTTTGCCACAATCACCAAATTTAGCTTAATTTGACACTTTCAGAAAATTTTTTATTTTTTGAGATTTTTGCCACAAGCACCAAATTTAGCTTAATTTTAGACTTTTAGAAAATTTTTTATTTTTTGAGATTTTTGCCACAAGCACTAAATTTGGCTTATTTTTTTATTTCCAAATTTGGTGCTTGTGGCAAAAATCTCAAAAAAACAAAAATTTTCTAAAAATCTAAAAAAATAAGAAAATTTTCTTAAAGTGGCCATTTTTACTAAAATGGCAAAATAAGCCTAATTTTGTGCTTGTGGCAAAAATCGCAAAAATTTTCTAAAAGTGTAAAACTAAGCTAATATTGGTGCTTGTGGCAAAAATGTCAAAAAATAAAAAATTTTCTAAAAATCTAAAAAATTTTTTTGCCACAAGCACTAAATTTGGCTTATTTTGCCATTTCAGTAGAAATGGCCACTTTAAGAAAATTTTTTTATTTTTTTAGATTTTTAGAAAATTTTTTATTTTGTGCGATTTTTGCCACAAGCACCAAATTTAGCTTAATTTGACACTTTTAGAAAATTTTTTATTTTTTGACATTTTTGCCACAAGCACCATATTTAGCTTAATTTTAGATTTTTAGAAAATTTGTTATTTTTTGAGATTTTGGCAACAAGCACTAAATTGGCTTATTTTTTTATTTCCAAATTTGGTGCTTGTGGCAAAAATCTCAAAAAATAAAAAATTTTCTAAAAATCTAAAAAAATAAAAAAATTTTCTTAAAGTTGCCATTTCTACTGAAATGGCAAAATATGCCAAATTTAGTGCTTGTGGCAAAAATCGCAAAAAAATAAAAAATTTTCTAAAAGTGGCCATTTCTACTGAAATGGCAAAATAAGCCAAATTTAGTGCTTGTGGCAAAAATCGCAAAAAATAAAAATTTTTCTAAAAGTGTCAAATTAAGCTAAATTTGGTGCTAAATGGCCACTTTAAGAAAATTTTTTTATTAGTTTGGTTTTTTAGAAAATTTTTTTATTTTTTGACATTTTTGCTACAAGCACCAAATTTAGCTTAATTTGACACTTTTAGAAAATTTTTTATTTTTTGCGATTTTGGCCACAATCACCAAATTTAGCTTAATTTGACACTTTCAGAAAATTTTTTATTTTTTGAGATTTTTGCCACAAGCACCAAATTTAGCTTAATTTTAGACTTTTAGAAAATTTTTTATTTTTTGAGATTTTTGCCACAAGCACTAAATTTGGCTTATTTTTTTATTTCCAAATTTGGTGCTTGTGGCAAAAATCTCAAAAAAACAAAAATTTTCTAAAAATCTAAAAAAATAAGAAAATTTTCTTAAAGTGGCCATTTTTACTAAAATGGCAAAATAAGCCTAATTTTGTGCTTGTGGCAAAAATCGCAAAAATTTTCTAAAAGTGTAAAACTAAGCTAATATTGGTGCTTGTGGCAAAAATGTCAAAAAATAAAAAATTTTCTAAAAATCTAAAAAATTTTTTTGCCACAAGCACTAAATTTGGCTTATTTTGCCATTTCAGTAAGAAAATTTTTTTATTTTTTTAGATTTTTAGAAAATTTTTTATTTTGTGCGATTTTTGCCACAAGCACTAAATTTAGCTTAATTTGACACTTTTAGAAAATTTTTTTTATTTTTTGAGATTTTTGCCACAAGCACCAAATTTAGCTTATTTTGCCATTTCAGTAGAAATGGCCACTATATGAAATTTTTTTATTTTTTGGCGATTTTTGCCACAAGCGCTAAATTTGGCTTATTTTGCCGTTTTTGTAGAAATGGCCACTTTAAGAAAATTTTTTTATTTTTTTAGACTTTTAGAAAATTTTTTATTTTTTGACATTTTTGCCACAAGCACTAAATTTAGCTTATTTTGCCATTTCAGTAGAAATGGCCACTATATGAAAATTTTTTATTTTTTGGCGATTTTTGCCACAAGCGCTAAATTTGGCTTATTTTGCCATTTTTGTAGAAATGTCCACTTTAAGAAAATTTTTTTTATTTATTTAGACTTTTAGAAAATTTTTTTTTAGACATTTTTGCCACGAGCACCAAATTTAGCTTAATTTGACACTTTTAGAAAATTTTTTATTTTTTGAGATTTTTGCCACAAGCACCAAATTTAGCTTATTTTGCCATTTCAGTAGAAATGGCCACTATATGAAAATTTTTTATTTTTTTTTGCGATTTTTGCCACAAGCACTAAATTTGGCTTATTTTGCCATTTAAGTAGAAATGGCCACTTTTAGAAAATTAAGCAAAATTTGGTGCTTGTGGCAAAATTGTCAAAAAATAAAAAATTTTCTAAAAATCTAAACAAATAAAAAATTTTTCTTAAAGTGGCCATTTCCACTGAAATGGCAAAATAAGCCAAAATTAGTGCTTGCGGCAAAAATTGCAAAAAAATAAAAAATTTTAATATAGCGGCCATTTCTACTGAAATGGCAAAATAAGCTAAATTTGGTGCTTGTGGCAAAAATCTCAAAAAATAAAAAATTTTCTAAAAGTGTCAAATTAAGCTAAATTAAGCTAAAATAAATAAAAATTTTTTTATTTTTTTAGATTTTTAGAAAAGCGCCAAATTTCCAAATTTGGTGCTTGTGGCAAAAATCTCAAAAAATAAAAAATTTTCTAAAAATCTAAAAAAATTAAAAAAAATTTTCTTAAAGTGGCCATTTCTACTGAAATAGCAAAATAAGCCTAATTTAGTGCCGGTGGCAAAAATCGCAAAAAATAAAAAAATTTCTAAGAGTGTCAAATTAAGCTAAATTTGGTGCTTGTGGCAAAAATGTCTAAAAAAAAAATTTTCTAAAAGTCTAAATAAATAAAAAAATTTTCTTAAAGTGGACATTTCTACAAAAATGGCAAAATAAGCCAAATTTAGCGCTTGTGGCAAAAATCGCCAAAAAATAAAAAATTTTCATATAGTGGCCATTTCTACTGAAATGGCAAAATAAGCTAAATTTAGTGCTTGTGGCAAAAATGTCAAAAAATAAAAAATTTTCTAAAAGTCTAAAAAAATAAAAAAATTTTCTTAAAGTGGCCATTTCTACAAAAACGGCAAAATAAGCCAAATTTAGCGCTTGTGGCAAAAATCGCCAAAAAATAAAAAAATTTCATATAGTGGCCATTTCTACTGAAATGGCAAAATAAGCTAAATTTGGTGCTTGTGGCAAAAATCTCAAAAAATAAAAAAAATTTTCTAAAAGTGTCAAATTAAGCTAAATTTAGTGCTTGTGGCAAAAATCGCACAAAATAAAAAATTTTCTAAAAATCTAAAAAAATAAAAAAATTTTCTTAAAGTGGCCATTTCTACTGAAATGGCAAAATAAGCCAAATTTAGTGCTTGTGGCAAAAAAATTTTTTAGATTTTTAGAAAATTTTTTATTTTTTGACATTTTTGCCACAAGCACCAATATTAGCTTAGTTTTACACTTTTAGAAAATTTTTGCGATTTTTGCCACAAGCACAAAATTAGGCTTATTTTGCCATTTTAGTAAAAATGGCCACTTTAAGAAAATTTTCTTATTTTTTTAGATTTTTAGAAAATTTTTGTTTTTTTGAGATTTTTGCCACAAGCACCAAATTTGGAAATAAAAAAATAAGCCAAATTTAGTGCTTGTGGCAAAAATCTCAAAAAATAAAAAATTTTCTAAAAGTCTAAAATTAAGCTAAATTTGGTGCTTGTGGCAAAAATCTCAAAAAATAAAAAATTTTCTGAAAGTGTCAAATTAAGCTAAATTTGGTGATTGTGACAAAAATCGCAAAAAATAAAAAATTTTCTAAAAGTGTCAAATTAAGCTAAATTTGGTGCTTGTAGCAAAAATGTCAAAAAATAAAAAAATTTTCTAAAAAACCAAACTAATAAAAAAATTTTCTTAAAGTGGCCATTTAGCACCAAATTTAGCTTAATTTGACACTTTTAGAAAAATTTTTATTTTTTGCGATTTTTGCCACAAGCACTAAATTTGGCTTATTTTGCCATTTCAGTAGAAATGGCCACTTTTAGAAAATTTTTTATTTTTTTGCGATTTTTGCCACAAGCACTAAATTTGGCATATTTTGCCATTTCAGTAGAAATGGCAACTTTAAGAAAATTTTTTTATTTTTTTAGATTTTTAGAAAATTTTTTATTTTTTGAGATTTTTGCCACAAGCACCAAATTTGGAAATAAAAAAATAAGCCAATTTAGTGCTTGTTGCCAAAATCTCAAAAAATAAAAAATTTTCTAAAAATCTAAAATTAAGCTAAATATGGTGCTTGTGGCAAAAATGTCAAAAAATAAAAAATTTTCATATAGTGGCCATTTCTACTGAAATGGCAAAATAAGCTAAATTTAGTGCTTGTGGCAAAAATGTCAAAAAATAAAAAATTTTCTAAAAGTCTAAAAAAATAAAAAAATTTTCTTAAAGTGGCCATTTCTACAAAAACGGCAAAATAAGCCAAATTTAGCGCTTGTGGCAAAAATCGCCAAAAAATAAAAAAATTTCATATAGTGGCCATTTCTACTGAAATGGCAAAATAAGCTAAATTTGGTGCTTGTGGCAAAAATCTCAAAAAATAAAAAAATTTTCTAAAAGTGTCAAATTAAGCTAAATTTGGTGCTTGTGGCAAAAATCGCACAAAATAAAAAATTTTCTAAAAATCTAAAAAAATAAAAAAATTTTCTTAAAGTGGCCATTTCTACTGAAATGGCAAAATAAGCCAAATTTAGTGCTTGTGGCAAAAAAATTTTTTAGATTTTTAGAAAATTTTTTATTTTTTGACATTTTTGCCACAAGCACCAATATTAGCTTAGTTTTACACTTTTAGAAAATTTTTGCGATTTTTGCCACAAGCACAAAATTAGGCTTATTTTGCCATTTTAGTAAAAATGGCCACTTTAAGAAAATTTTCTTATTTTTTTAGATTTTTAGAAAATTTTTGTTTTTTTGAGATTTTTGCCACAAGCACCAAATTTGGAAATAAAAAAATAAGCCAAATTTAGTGCTTGTGGCAAAAATCTCAAAAAATAAAAAATTTTCTAAAAGTCTAAAATTAAGCTAAATTTGGTGCTTGTGGCAAAAATCTCAAAAAATAAAAAATTTTCTGAAAGTGTCAAATTAAGCTAAATTTGGTGATTGTGGCAAAAATCGCAAAAAATAAAAAATTTTCTAAAAGTGTCAAATTAAGCTAAATTTGGTGCTTGTAGCAAAAATGTCAAAAAATAAAAAAATTTTCTAAAAAACCAAACTAATAAAAAAATTTTCTTAAAGTGGCCATTTAGCACCAAATTTAGCTTAATTTGACACTTTTAGAAAAATTTTTATTTTTTGCGATTTTTGCCACAAGCACTAAATTTGGCTTATTTTGCCATTTCAGTAGAAATGGCCACTTTTAGAAAATTTTTTATTTTTTTGCGATTTTTGCCACAAGCACTAAATTTGGCATATTTTGCCATTTCAGTAGAAATGGCAACTTTAAGAAAATTTTTTTAGATTTTTAGAAAATTTTTTATTTTTTGAGATTTTTGCCACAAGCACCAAATTTGGAAATAAAAAAATAAGCCAATTTAGTGCTTGTTGCCAAAATCTCAAAAAATAAAAAATTTTCTAAAAATCTAAAATTAAGCTAAATATGGTGCTTGTGGCAAAAATGTCAAAAAATAAAAAATTTTCATATAGTGGCCATTTCTACTGAAATGGCAAAATAAGCTAAATTTAGTGCTTGTGGCAAAAATGTCAAAAAATAAAAAATTTTCTAAAAGTCTAAAAAAATAAAAAAATTTTCTTAAAGTGGCCATTTCTACAAAAACGGCAAAATAAGCCAAATTTAGCGCTTGTGGCAAAAATCGCCAAAAAATAAAAAAATTTCATATAGTGGCCGTTTCTACTGAAATGGCAAAATAAGCTAAATTTGGTGCTTGTGGCAAAAATCTCAAAAAATAAAAAAATTTTCTAAAAATCTAAAAAAATAAAAAAATTTTCTTAAAGTGGCCATTTCTACTGAAATGGCAAAATAAGCCAAATTTAGTGCTTGTGACAAAAAAATTTTTTAGGTTTTTAGAAAATTTTTTATTTTTTGACATTTTTGCCACAAGCACCAATATTAGCTTAATTTGACACTCTTAGAAATTTTTTTATTTTTTGCGATTTTTGCCACCGGCACTAAATTAGGCTTATTTTGCCATTTCAGTAGAAATGGCCACTTTAAGAAAATTTTTTTTAATTTTTTTAGATTTTTAGAAAATTTTTTATTTTTTGAGATTTTTGCCACAAGCACCAAATTTGAAAATTTGGCGCTTTTCTAAAAATCTAAAAAAATAAAAAAATTTTTATTTATTTTAGCTTAATTTAGCTTAATTTGACACTTTTAGAAAATTTTTTATTTTTTGAGATTTTTGCCACAAGCACCAAATTTAGCTTATTTTGCCATTTCAGTAGAAATGGCCGCTATATAAAAATTTTTTATTTTTTTGCAATTTTTGCCGCAAGCACTAAATTTGGCTTATTTTGCCATTTCAGTGGAAATGGCCACTTTAAGAAAAATTTTTTATTTGTTTAGATTTTTAGAAAATTTTTTATTTTTTGACAATTTTGCCACAAGCACCAAATTTTGCTTAATTTTCTAAAAGTGGCCATTTCTACTGAAATGGCAAAATAAGCCAAATTTAGTGCTTGTGGCAAAAATCGCAAAAAATAAAAAATTTTCTAAAAGTGTCAAATTAAGCTAAATTTGGTGCTTGTGGCAAAAATGTCAAAAAATAAAAAATTTTCTAAAAGTCTAAAAAAATTTTCTTAAAGTGGCCATTTCTACTTAAATGGCAAAATAAGCCAAATTTAGTGCTTGTGGCAAAAATCGCAAAAAAAATAAAAAATTTTCATATAGTGGCCATTTCTACTGAAATGGCAAAATAAGCTAAATTTGGTGCTTGTGGCAAAAATCTCAAAAAATAAAAAATTTTCTAAAAGTGTTAAATTAAGCTAAATTTGGTGCTTGTGGCAAAAATGTCTAAAAAAAAAAATTTTCTAAAAGTCTAAATAAATAAAAAAATTTTCTTAAAGTGGACATTTCTACAAAAATGGCAAAATAAGCCAAATTTAGCGCTTGTGGCAAAAATCGCCAAAAAATAAAAAATTTTCATATAGTGGCCATTTCTACTGAAATGGCAAAATAAGCTAAATTTGGTGCTTGTGGCAAAAATCTCAAAAAATAAAAAAATTTTCTAAAAGTGTCAAATTAAGCTAAATTTGGTGCTTGTGGCAAAAATCGCAAAAAATAAAAAATTTTGTAAAAATCTAAAAAAATAAAAAAATTTTCTTAAAGTGGCCATTTCTACAAAAACGGCAAAATAAGCCAAATTTAGCGCTTGTGGCAAAAATCGCCAAAAAATAAAAAAATTTCATATAGTGGCCATTTCTACTGAAATGGCAAAATAAGCTAAATTTGGTGCTTGTGGCAAAAATCTCAAAAAATAAAAAAATTTTCTAAAAGTGTCAAATTAAGCTAAATTTGGTGCTTGTGGCAAAAATCGCAAAAAATAAAAAATTTTCTAAAAGTCTAAAAAATAAAAAAAATTAGAAATTTTTTTATTTTTTGACATTTTTGCCACAAGCACCAATATTAGCTTAATTTGACACTTTTAGAAAATTTTTTATTTTTTGCGATTTTTGCCACAAGCACTAAATTAGGCTTATTTTGCCATTTTAGTAAAAATGGCCACTTTAAGAAAATTTTCTTATTTTGTTAGATTTTTAGAAAATTTTTGTTTTTTTGAGATTTTTGCTACAAGCACCAAATTTGGAAATAAAAAAATAAGCCAAATTTAGTGCTTGTGGCAAAAATCTCAAAAAATAAAAAATTTTCTAAAAGTGTAAAATTAAGCTAAATTTGGTGCTTGTGGCAAAAATCTCAAAAAATAAAAAATTTTCTAAAAATCCAAAAAAAATAAAAAAAATTTCTTAAAGTGGCCATTTCTACTGAAATGGCAAAATAAGCCAAATTTGCTTGTGGCAAAAATCTCAAAAAATAAAAAATTTTCTAAAAGTCTAAAAAATAAAAAAAATTAGAAAATTTTTTATTTTTTGAGATTTTTGCCACAAGCACCAAATTTAGCTTATTTTGCCATTTCAGTAGAAATGGCCACTTTTAGAAAATTTTTTATTTTTTGCGATTTTTGCCACAAGCACTAAATTTGGCTTATTTTGCCATTTCAGTAGAAATGGCGACTTTAAGAATATTTTTTTATTTGTAAGATTTTTAGAAAACCGACCTTGACCTCACCTTCACTTGACCTTGACATGACCTTGTAATGACCTTGACTTGATCTCGATTTGACCTTGACTTGACCTTGACTTGAACTTGACATGACGTTGACTTGACCTTGACTACTAAAATGGCAAAATAAGCTAAATTTGGTGCTTGTGGCAAAAATCTCAAAAAATAAAAAATTTTCTAAAAGTTTCAAATTAAGCTAAATTTGGTGCTTGTGGCAAAAATGTCAAAAAATAAAAAAATTTCTAATTTTTTTTATTTTTTAGACTTTTAGAAAATTTTTTATTTTTTGCGATTTTTGCCACAAGCACCAAATTTAGCTTAATTTGACACTTTTAGAAAATTTTTTATTTTTTGAGATTTTTGCCACAAGCACCAAATTTAGCTTATTTTGCCATTTCAGTAGTCAAGGTCAAGTCAACGTCATGTCAAGTTCAAGTCAAGGTCAAGTCAAGGTCAAGTCAAGGTCATGTCAAGGTCATGTCAAGGTCAAGTCAAGGTCAACTCAAGGTCAAGTCAAGGTCAAGTCAAGGTCATGTCAAGGTCAAGTCAAGGTCAAGTCAAGGTTAAGTCAAGGTCAAGTCAAGGTCAAGTCAAGGTCAAGTGAAGGTCATGTCAAGGTCAAGTCAAGGTCAAGTCAAGGTCAAGTCAAGGTCAAGTCAAGGTCAAGTCAAGGTCAAGTCAAGGTCATGTCAAGGTCATGCCAAGGTCAAGGTCAAGTCAAGGTCAAGTCAAGGTCATGCCAAGGTCAAGTCAAGGTCAAGTCAAGGTCATGTCAAGATCAAGTCAAGGTCAAGTCAAGGTCAAGTCAAGGTCATGTCAAGATCAAGTCAAGTCAAGTCAAGTCAAGGTCATGTCAAGGTCATGTCAAGGTCAAGTCAAGGTCAACTCAAGGTCGAGTCAAGGTCAAGTCAAGGTCAAGTCAAGGTCAAGTCAAGGTCAAGTCAAGGTCATGTCAAGGTCATGTCAAGGTCAAGTCAAGGTCAACTCAAGGTCAAGTCAAGGTCAAGTCAAGGTCATGTCAAGGTCAAGTCAAGGTCAAGTCAAGGTTAAGTCAAGGTCAAGTCAAGGTCAAGTCAAGGTCAAGTGAAGGTCATGTCAAGGTCAAGTCAAGGTCAAGTCAAGGTCAAGTCAAGGTCAAGTCAAGGTCAAGTCAAGGTCATGTCAAGGTCATGCCAAGGTCAAGGTCAAGTCAAGGTCAAGTCAAGGTCATGCCAAGGTCAAGTCAAGGTCAAGTCAAGGTCATGTCAAGATCAAGTCAAGGTCAAGTCAAGGTCAAGTCAAGGTCATGTCAAGATCAAGTCAAGTCAAGTCAAGGTCATGTCAAGGTCATGTCAAGGTCAAGTCAAGGTCAACTCAAGGTCGAGTCAAGGTCAAGTCAAGGTCAAGTCAAGGTCAAGTCAAGGTCAAGTCAAGGTCAAGTCAAGGTCAAGTCAAGGTTAAGTGAAGGTAAGGTCAAGGTCAAGTCAAGGTCAAGTGAAGGTTAAGTCAAGGTCATGTCAAGGTCATGTCAAGGTCAGGGTCAAGTCAAGGTAAAGTGAAGGTCAAGTCAAGGTCAAGACAAGGTCAAGTCAAGCGCACGTCAAGGTCAAGTCAAGGTCATAACAAGGTCAAGTCAAGGTCAAGTCAAGGTCAAGTCAAGGTCATGTCAAGGGCAAGTCAAGGTCAAGGTCAAGTGAAGGTCATGTCAAGGTCAAGCCAGGGTCAAGTCAGGGTCAAGTCAAGGTCAAGTCAAGGTCACGTCAAGGTCAAGTCAAGGTCATGTCATGGTCAAGTCAAGGTCAAGTCAAGGTTAAGTCAAGATCAAGTCAAGGTCACGTCAAGGTCAAGCGAAGGCAAAGTCAAGGTCATGTCAAGGTCAAGTCAAGGTCAAGGCAATGTCAAGTCAAGGTCAAGTCAAGGTTAAGTCAAGATCAAGTCAAGGTCACGTCAAGGTCAAGTCAAGGTCATGTCAAGGTCAAGTCAGGGTCAAGTCAAGTTCAAGTCAAGGTCAAGTCAAGGTCCAGTCTAGGTCAAGTCAAGGTCAAGTGAAGGTCATGTTAAGCTCAAGTCAGGGTCAAGTCAAGGTCAAGTTAAGGTCAAGTCAAGGTCAAGCCAAGGTCAAGTCAAGGTCAAGTCAAGGTCAAGTCAATGTCAAGTCAAGGTTATGTCAAGGTCAAGTCAAGGTCAAGTCAAGGTTAAGTCAAGGTCAAGTCAAGGTCAAGTCAAGGTCAATTCATGGTCAAGTCAAGGTCAAGTCAAGGTCCAGTCAAAGTCAAGTCAAGGTCAAGTGAAGGACATGTCAAGGTCAAGGTCAAGTCAGGGTCAAGTCAAGGTCAAGTCAAGCTCAAGTCAAGGTCAAGTCAAGGTCAAGTCAAGGTCAAGTTAAGGTCAAGTCAAGGTAATATCAAGGTCATGTCAAGGTCAAGTCAAGGTCAAGTCAATTTTAAGTCAAGGTCAAGTCAAGGTCATGTCAAGTTCAAGTCAAGGTCAAGTCAAGGTCAAGTCAAGGTTAAGTCAAGGTCAAGTCAAGGTCATGTCAAGGTCAAGTCAAGGTCATGTCAAGGTCAAGTCAAGGTCAAGTCAAGGTCAAGTCGAGGTTAAGTCAAGGTCAAGTGAAGGTCATGTCAAGGTCAAGTCACGGTCAAGTCAAGGTCAAGCCAAGGTCAAGTCAAGGTCAAGTCAAGGTTAAGTCATGGTCAAGTCAAGGTCATGTCAAGGTCAAGTCATGGTCAAGTCAAGGCCAAGTCAAGGTCAAGTCAAGGTCAAGTCAAGGTCAAGTCAAGGTCATGTCAAGGTCATGTCAACGTCAAATCAAAGTCAAGTCAAGGTCATGTCAAGGTTAGGTCAAGGTCAAGTCAAGGTCGAGTCAAGGTCGAGTCAAGGTCAAGTCAAGGTCAAGTCAAGGTCAAGTCGAGGTTAAGTCAAGGTCAAGTGAAGGTCATGTCAAGGTCAAGTCACGGTCAAGTCAAGGTCAAGCCAAGGTCAAGTCAAGGTCAAGTCAAGGTCAAGTCAAGGTCATGTCAAGGTTAAGTCAAGGTCAAGTCAAGGTTAAGTCAAGGTCGAGTCAAGGTCAAGTCAAGGTCAAGTCATGGTCAAGTCAAGGTCAAGTCAAGGTCAAGTCAAGGTCAAGTCAAGGTCATGTAAAGGTCATGTCAAGGTCAAGTCAAGGTCAAGTCAATGTCAAGTCAAGGTCCAGTCAATGTCAAGTCAAGGTCAAGTCAAGGTCAAGGCAAGACAAGGTCAAGTCAAGGTCAGGTCAAGGTCAAGTCAAGGTCATGTCAAGGTCAAGGTCAAATCAAGGTCAAGTCAAGGTCAAGTCAAGGTCAAGTTAAGGCCAAGTCAAGGTCAAGTCACGGTCATGTCAAGGTCATTTCAAGGTCAAGTCAAGGTCAAGTCAAGGTCAAGTCAAGGTCAAGACAAGGTCAAGTCAAGGTCAGGTCAAGGTCAAGTCAAGGTCATGTCAAGTTCAAGTCAAGGTTAAGTCAAGGTCATGTCAAGGTCAAGTCAAGGTCAAGTCAATGACAAGTCAAAGTCAAGTCAAGGTTAAGTCAAGATCAAGTCAAGGTCACGTCAAGGTCAAGTCAAGGTCATGTCAAGGTCAAGTCAAGGTCAAATCGAGGTCAAGTCAAGGTCATTACAAGGTCATGTCAAGGTCAAGTGAAGGTGAGGTCAAGGTCAAGTCAAGGTCGGGTGAAGGTCATGTCAAGCTCAAGTCAGGGTCAAGTCAGGGTCAAGTCAAGGTCAAGTCAAGGTCAAGTCAATGTCAAGTCAAGGTTATGTCAAGGTCAAGTCAAGGTCAAGTCAAGGTTAAGTCAAGGTCAAGTCAAGGTCAAGTCAGGGTCAAGTCAAGTTCAAGTCAAGGTCAAGTCAAGGTCCAGTCTAGGTCAAGTCAAGGTCAAGTGAAGGTCATGTTAAGCTCAAGTCAGGGTCAAGTCAAGGTCAAGTTAAGGTCAAGTCAAGGTCAAGCCAAGGTCAAGTCAAGGTCAAGTCAAGGTCAAGTCAATGTCAAGTCAAGGTTATGTCAAGGTCAAGTCAAGGTCAAGTCAAGGTTAAGTCAAGGTCAAGTCAAGGTCAAGTCAAGGTCAATTCATGGTCAAGTCAAGGTCAAGTCAAGGTCCAGTCAAAGTCAAGTCAAGGTCAAGTGAAGGACATGTCAAGGTCAAGTCAGGGTCAAGTCAAGGTCAAGTCAAGCTCAAGTCAAGGTTAAGTCAAGATCAAGTCAAGGTCACGTCAAGGTCAAGCGAAGGCAAAGTCAAGGTCATGTCAAGGTCAAGTCAAGGTCAAGGCAATGTCAAGTCAAGGTCAAGTCAAGGTTAAGTCAAGATCAAGTCAAGGTCACGTCAAGTCAAGGTCATGTCAAGGTCAAGTCAGGGTCAAGTCAAGTTCAAGTCAAGGTCAAGTCAAGGTCCAGTCTAGGTCAAGTCAAGGTCAAGTGAAGGTCATGTTAAGCTCAAGTCAGGGTCAAGTCAAGGTCAAGTTAAGGTCAAGTCAAGGTCAAGCCAAGGTCAAGTCAAGGTCAAGTCAAGGTCAAGTCAATGTCAAGTCAAGGTTATGTCAAGGTCAAGTCAAGGTCAAGTCAAGGTCAAGTCAAGGTTAAGTCAAGGTCAAGTCAAGGTCAAGTCAAGGTCAATTCATGGTCAAGTCAAGGTCAGGTGAAGGACATGTCAAGGTCAAGTCAGGGTCAAGTCAAGGTCAAGTCAAGCTCAAGTCAAGGTCAAGTCAAGGTCAAGTCAAGGTCAAGTTAAGGTCAAGTCAAGGTAATATCAAGGTCATGTCAAGGTCAAGTCAAGGTCAAGTCAATTTTAAGTCAAGGTCAAGTCAAGGTCATGTCAAGTTCAAGTCAAGGTCAAGTCAAGGTCAAGTCAAGGTTAAGTCAAGGTCAAGTCAAGGTCATGTCAAGGTCAAGTCAAGGTCATGTCAAGGTCAAGTCAAGGTCAAGTCAAGGTCAAGTCGAGGTTAAGTCAAGGTCAAGTGAAGGTCATGTCAAGGTCAAGTCACGGTCAAGTCAAGGTCAAGCCAAGGTCAAGTCAAGGTCAAGTCAAGGTTAAGTCATGGTCAAGTCAAGGTCATGCCAAGGTCAAGTCATGGTCAAGTCAAGGCCAAGTCAAGGTCAAGTCAAGGTCAAGTCAAGGTCAAGTCAAGGTCATGTCAAGGTCATGTCAACGTCAAATCAAAGTCAAGTCAAGGTCATGTCAAGGTTAGGTCAAGGTCAAGTCAAGGTCGAGTCAAGGTCGAGTCAAGGTCAAGTCAAGGTCAAGTCAAGGTCAAGTCAAGGTCAAGTCGAGGTTAAGTCAAGGTCAAGTGAAGGTCATGTCAAGGTCAAGTCACGGTCAAGTCAAGGTCAAGCCAAGGTCAAGTCAAGGTCAAGTCAAGGTCATGTCAAGGTTAAGTCAAGGTCAAGTCAAGGTTAAGTCAAGGTCGAGTCAAGGTCAAGTCAAGGTCAAGTCATGGTCAAGTCAAGGTCAAGTCAAGGTCAAGTCAAGGTCAAGTCAAGGTCATGTAAAGGTCATGTCAAGGTCAAGTCAAGGTCAAGTCAATGTCAAGTCAAGGTCCAGTCAATGTCAAGTCAAGGTCAAGTCGAGGTCATGTCAAGGTCAAGTCAAGGTCAAGTCAAGGTCAAGACAAGACAAGGTCAAGTCAAGGTCAGGTCAAGGTCAAGTCAAGGTCATGTCAAGGTCAAGGTCAAATCAAGGTCAAGTCAAGGTCAAGTCAAGGTCAAGTTAAGGCCAAGTCAAGGTCAAGTCATGGTCATGTCAAGGTCATTTCAAGGTCAAGTCAAGGTCAAGTCAATGTCAAGTCAAGGTCAAGTCAAGGTCAAGTCAAGGTCAAGACAAGGTCAAGTCAAGGTCAGGTCAAGGTCAAGTCAAGGTCATGTCAAGTTCAAGTCAAGGTTAAGTCAAGGTCATGTCAAGGTCAAGTCAAGGTCAAGTCAATGACAAGTCAAAGTCAAGTCAAGGTTAAGTCAAGATCAAGTCAAGGTCACGTCAAGGTCAAGTCAAGGTCATGTCAAGGTCAAGTCAAGGTCAAATCGAGGTCAAGTCAAGGTCATTACAAGGTCATGTCAAGGTCAAGTGAAGGTGAGGTCAAGGTCAAGTCAAGGTCGGGTGAAGGTCATGTCAAGCTCAAGTCAGGGTCAAGTCAGGGTCAAGTCAAGGTCAAGTCAAGGTCAAGTCAAGGTCAAGTCAAGGTCAAGTCAAGGTCATGTCAAGGTCAAGGCAAGTTCAAGTCAAGGTTAAGTCAAGGTCAAGTCAAGGTCAAGTCAAGGTCAAGTCAAGGTCAAGTCAAGGTCAAGTCAAGGTCAAGTTAATGTCAAGTCAAGGTCATGTCAAGGTCATGTCAATGTCAAGTTAAGGTCAAGTCAAGGTCATGTCAAAGTCAGGTCAAAGTCAAGCCAAGGTCGAGTCAAGGTCAAGTCAAGGTCAAGTCAATGTCAAGTCAAGGTCATGTCAAGGTTAAGCCAAGGTCCAGTCAAGGTCAAGGTCATGTCAAGGTCAAGGTCAAGTCAAGGTCCAGTCAAGGTCAGTTCAAGGTCAAATCGAGGTCATGTCAAGGTCAAGGTCAAGTCAAGGTCAAGTCAAGGTCAAGTCAAGGTCAAGACAAGGTCAAGACAAGGTCAAGGTCAAGTCAAGGTCATGTCAAGGTCAAGTCAAGGTCAAGGTCAAGTCAAGGTCAAGTCAAGGTCAAGTCACGGTCATGTCAAGGTCATGTCAAGGTCAAGTCACGGTCATGTCAAGGTCATGTCAAGGTCAAGTCAATGTCAAGTCAAGGTCAAGTCAAGGTCAAGTCAACGTCATGTCAAAGTCAGGTCAAGGTCAAGTCAAGGTCATGTCAAAGTCAGGTCAAGGTCAAGTCAAGGTCGAGTCAAGGTCAAGTCAAGGTCAAGTCAAGGTCAAGTCAAGGTCAAGACAAGTGCAAGTCAAGGTCAAGTCAAGGTCATGTCAAGGTAAAGTCAAGGTCAAGTCAAGGTCAAGTCAAGGTCAAGTCAAGGTCAAGTCAAGGTCAAGTCAAGGTCATATCAAGGTCATGTCTAGGTCACGGCAAGGTCAAGTCAAGGTCAAGTCAAGGTGAAGTGAAGGTCAAGTCAAGGTCATGTCAAGGTCAAGTCAAGGTCAAGCCAAGGTCGAGTCAAGGTCAAGTCAAAGTCAAGTCAAGGTCAAGTCAAGGTCATGTCAAGGTCAAGTCAAGGTCAAATGAAGGTCAAGGCCATGTCAAGGGCAAGTTAAGGTCAAGTCGAGGTCATGTCAAGGGCAAGTCAAGGTCAAGTCAAGGTCAAGTCAAGGTCAAGACAAGGGCAAGTCAAGGTCAAGTCAAGGTCATGTCAAGGTCAAGGTCAAGGTCAAGTCAAGGTCAAGTCAAGGACAAGGCAAGGTCAAGGCAAGGTCAAGTCAAGGTCAAGTCAAGGTCATGTCAAGTTCAAGTCAAGGTCAAGTCAAGGTCGAGCCAAGGTCAAGTCAAGGTTAAGTCAAGGTCAAGTGAAGAATATGTCAAGGTCAATTCAAGGTCAAGTCAAAGTCAAGGTCAAGTCAAGGTCATGTCAAGGTCAAGGTCAAGTCACGGTCATGTCAAGGTCATGCCAAGGTCAAGTCAAGGTCAAGTCAAGGTCATGTCAAGGTCAAGTCAAGGTCAAGTCAATGTCATGTCAAGGTCATGTCAAGGTCAAGTCAAGGTCAAGTCAAGGTCATATCAAGTTCAGGTCAAGGTCAACTCAAGGTCAAGTCAAGGTCGAGTCAAGTTCAATTCCAGGTCAAGTCACGGTCAAGTCAAGTTCATGTCAAGGTCATGTCAAGGTCTTGTCATGTCAAGGTCATGCCAAGGTCAAGGTCAAGTCAAGGTCATGTCAAAGTCAAGTCAAGGTCATGTCAAGGTCAAGTCAAGGTCAAGGCAAGGTCATGTCAAGTTCAGGTCAAGGTCAACTCAAGGTCGAGTCAAGGCCAAGTCAAGGTCAAGTCAAGGTCAAGTCAAGGTCAAGTCAAGGTCATGTCAAGGTAAAGTCAAGGTCAAGTCAAGGTCAAGTCAAGGTTAAGTCAAGATCAAGTCAAGGTCAAGTCAAGGTCAACTCAAGGTCATGTCAAGGTCAAGTCAGGGTCAAGTCAAGGTCAAGTCAAGGTCATGCCAAGGTCAAGTCAAGGTCAAGTCAAGGTCATGTCAAGGTCATGTCAAGGTCAAGTGAAGGTCAAGTCAAGGTCATGTCAAGGTCAAGTGAAGGTCAAGTCAAGGTCATGTCAAGGTCAAGTCAAGGTCATGTCAAGGTCAAATCAAGCTCATGTCAAGGTCATGCCAAGGTCAAGTCAAGGTCAAGTCAAGGTCAAGGTCAAGTCAAGGTCAAGTCAAGGTCATGTCAAGGTCAAGTCAATGTCAAGTCAAGTTTAAGTCAAGGTCAAGTCAAGGTCAAGTCAAGGTCATGTCAAGGTCAAGACAAGGTCAAGTCAAGGTCAAGTCAAGGTCAAGTCAAGGTCATGTCAAGGACAAGTCAATGTCAAGTCAAGTTTAAGTCAAGGTCAAGGTCAAGTGAAGGTCATGTCAAGGTCAAGCCAGGGTCAAGTCAGGGTCAAGTCAAGGTCATGTCAAGGTCACGGCAAGGTCAAGTCAAGGTCAAGTGAAGGTCAAGTCAAGGTCATGTCAAGGTCAAGTCAAGGTCATGTCAAGGTCAAGTCAAGCTCATGTCAAGGTCAAGTCAAGGTCATGTCAAGGTCATGTCAAGGTCAAGTCAAGGTCAAGTCAAGGTCAAGTCAAGGTCATGTCAAGGTCAAGTCAAGGTCAAGTCAAGGTCAAGTCAAGGTCAAGTCAAGGTCAAGTCAAGGTCAAGTCAATGTCAATTCAAGTTTAAGTCAAGGTCAAGTCAAGGTCAAGTCAAGGTCAAGACAAGGTCAAGTCAAGGTCAAGTCAAGGTCAAGTCAAGGTCATGTCAAGGTCAAGTCAATGTCAAGTCAAGTTTAAGTCAAGTTTAAGTCAAGGTCAAGTCATGGTCAAGTCAAGGTCAAGTCAAGGTCAAGTCAAGGTCATGTCAAGGTCAAGTCAAGGTCAAGTGAAGTTCATGTCAAGGTCAAGTCAGGGTCAAGTCAGGGTCAAGTCAAGGTCAAGTCAAGGTCAAGTCAAGGTCATGTCAAGGTCAAGTCAAGGTCAAGTCAAGGTCATGTCAAGGTCATGTCAAGGTCACGGCAAGGTCAAGTCAAGGTCAAGTGAAGGTCAAGTCAAGGTCCTGTCAAGGTCAAGTCAAGGTCATGTCAAGGTCAAGTCAAGCTCATGTCAAGGTCATGTCAAGGTCACGGCAAGGTCAAGTCAAGGTCAAGTGAAGGTCAAGTCAAGGTCCTGTCAAGGTCAAGTCAAGGTCATGTCAAGGTCATGTCAAGGTCAAGTCAAGCTAATGCAAGGTCATGTCAAGGTCAAGTCAAGGTCAAGTCAAGGTCAAGTCAAGGTCAAGTCAAGGTCAAGTCAAGGTCAAGTCAAGGTCAAGCCAAGGTCAAGTCAAGGTCATGTCAAGGTCAAGTCAAGGTCAAATGAAGGTCAAGTCAAGGCCATGTCAAGGGCAAGTTAAGGTCAAGTCAAGGTCAAGTGAAGGTCAAGTGAAGGTCAAGTCGAGGTCATGTCAAGGGCAAGTCAAGGTCAAGTCAAGGTCAAGTCAAGGTCAAGACAAGGGCAAGTCAAGGTCAAGTCAAGGTCATGTCAAGGTAAAGGTCAAGTCAAGGACAAGGCAAGGTCAAGGCAAGGTCAAGTCAAGGTCAAGTCAAGGTCAAGTCAAGGTCATGTCAAGTTCAAGTCAAGGTCAAGTCAAGGTTAAGTCAAGGTCAATTCAAGGTCAAGTCAAGGTCAAGTCAAAGTCAAGGTCAAGTCAAGGTCATGTCAAGGTCAAGGTCAAGTCAAGGTCATGTCAAGGTCAAGTCAAGGTCAAGTCAAGGTCAAGTCAAGGTCATGTCAAGGTCAAGTCAAGGTTAAGTCAAGGTCAAGTCAAGGTCAAGTCAAGGTCAAGTGAAGGTCATGTCAAGGTCAAGTCAACGTCAAGTCAAGGTCAAGTCAAGGTCATGTCAAGGTCAAGTCAAGGTCAAGTCAAGGTCATGTCAAGGTCAAGTCAAGGTCGAGTCAAGGTCAAGTCAAGGTCAAGGTCAAGTCAAGGTCAAGTCAAGGTTAAGTCAAGGTCAAGGTCAAGTCAAAGTCATGTCAAGGTCAAGGCAAGGTCAAGGTCAAGTCAAGGTCAAGGTCAAGTCAAGGTCATGTCAAGGTCAAGTCAAGGTCAAGTCAAGGTCAGGTCAAGGTCGAGTCAAGTTCAATTCCAGTTCAAGTCACGGTCATGTCAAGGTCATGTCAAGGTCAAGTCAAGGTCAAGTGAAGGTCAAGTCAAGGTCATGTCAAGGTCATGTCAAGGTCAAGGTCAAGTCAAGGTAAAGTGAAGGTCAAGTCAAGGTCAAGACAAGGTCAAGTCAAGCGCACGTCAAGGTCAAGTCAAGGTCAAGTCGAGGTCATGTCAAGGTCAAGTCAAGGTCAAGTCAAGGTCAAGTCAAGGTCATGTCAGGGTCAAGTCAATGTCAAGTCAAGTTTAAGTCAAGGTCAAGTCAAGGTCAAGTCAAGGTCATGTCAAGGGCAAGTCAAGGTCAAGGTCAAGTGAAGGTCATGTCAAGGTCAAGTCAGGGTCAAGTCAGGGTCAAGTCAAGGTCAAGTCAAGGTCACGTCAAGGTCAAGGTCATGTCATGGTCAAGTCAAGGTCAAGTCAAGGTTAAGTCAAGATCAAGTCAAGGTCACGTCAAGGTCAAGTGAAGGTCAAGTCAAGGTCATGTCAAGGTCAAGTCAAGGTCAAGTCAATGTCAAGTAAAGGTCAAGTCAAGGTTAAGTCAAGATCAAGTCAAGGTCACGTCAAGGTCAAGTTAAGGTCATGTCACGGTCAAGTCAAGGTCAAATCGAGGTCAAGTCAAGGTCATTACAAGGTCATGTCAAGGTCAAGTGAAGGTGAGGTCAAGTTCAAGTCAAGGTCGGGTGAAGGTCATGTCAAGCTCAAGTCAGGGTCAAGTCAAGGTCAAGTCAAGGTCAAGTCAAGGTCCAGTCAAGGTCAAGTCAAGGTCAAGTGAAGGTCATGTTAAGCTCAAGTCAGGGTCAAGTCAAGGTCAAGTCAAGGTCAAGCCAAGGTCAAGGTCAAGCCAAGGTCAAGTCAAGGTCAAGTCAAGGTCAAGTCAAGGTCATGTCAAGGTCAAGTCAAGGTCAAGTCAAGGTTAAGTCAAGGTCAAGTCAAGGTCAAGTCAAGGTCAATTCATGGTCAAGTCAAGGTCAAGTCAAGGTCAAGTCAAGGTCATGTCATGGTCAAGTCAAGGAGAAGTCAAGGTCAAGTCAAGGTCCAGTCAAGTCAAGTCAAGGTCAAGTGAAGGACATGTCAAGGTCAAGTCAGGGTCAAGTCAAGCTCAAGTCAAGGTCATGTCAAGGTCAAGTCAAGGTCAAGTCAAGGTCAAGTCAAGGTAAAGTCAAGGTCAAGTCAAGGTCAAGTCAAGGTCAAGTTAAGGTCAAGTCAAGGTAATATCAAGGTCATGTCAAGGTCAAGTCAAGGTCAAGTCAATTTTAAGTCAAGGTCAAGTCAAGGTCATGTCAAGTTCAAGTCAAGGTCAAGTCAAGGTCAAGTCAAGGTTAAGTCAAGGTCAAGTCAAGGTCAAGTCAAGGTCAAGTCATGGTCAAGTCAAGGTCAAGTCAAGGTCAAGTCGAGGTCATGTCAAGGTCAAGTCAAGGTCAAGTCAAGGTCAAGTCAAGGTCATAACAAGGTCAAGTCAAGGTCATGTCAGGGTCAAGTCAATGTCAAGTCAAGTTTAAGTCAAGGTCAAGTCAAGGTCAAGTCAAGGTCATGTCAAGGGCAAGTCAAGGTCAAGGTCAAGTGAAGGTCATGTCAAGGTCAAGCCAGGGTCAAGTCAGGGTCAAGTCAAGGTCAAGTCAAGGTCACGTCAAGGTCAAGTCAAGGTCATGTCATGGTCAAGTCAAGGTCAAGTCAAAGTTAAGTCAAGATCAAGTCAAGGTCAAGTCAATGTCAAGTCAAGGTCAAGTCAAGGTTAAGTCAAGATCAAGTCAAGGTCACGTCAAGGTCAAGTCAAGGTCATGTCACGGTCAAGTCAAGGTCAAATCGAGGTCAAGTCAAGGTCATTACAAGGTCATGTCAAGGTCAAGTGAAGGTGAGGTCAAGTTCAAGTCAAGGTCGGGTGAAGGTCATGTCAAGCTCAAGTCAGGGTCAAGTCAAGGTCAAGTCAAGGTCAAGTGAAGGTCATGTTAAGCTCAAGTCAGGGTCAAGTCAGGGTCAAGTCAAGGTCAAGTCAAGGTCAAGCCACGGTCAAGGTCAAGTCAAGGTCAAGTCAAGGTCAAGTCAAGGTCAAGTCAAGGTCATGTCAAGGTCAAGTCAAGGTCAAGTCAAGGTTAAGTCAAGGTCAAGTCAAGGTCAAGTCAAGGTCAAGTTAAAGTCAAGTCAAGGTCATGTCATGGTCAAGTCAAGGAGAAGTCAAGGTCAAGTCAAGGTCCAGTCAAGGTCAAGTCAAGGTCAAGTGAAGGACATGTCAAGGTCAAGTCAGGGTCAAGTCAAGGTCAAGTCAAGCTCAAGTCAAGGTCATGTCAAGGTCAAGTCAAGGTCAAGTCAAGGTCAAGTCAAGGTAAAGTCAAGGTCAAGTCAAGGTCAAGTCAAGGTCAAGTTAAGGTCAAGTCAAGGTAATATCAAGGTCATGTCAAGGTCAAGTCAAGGTCAAGTCAATTTTAAGTCAAGGTCAAGTCAAGGTCAAGTCAAGGTCAAGTCAAGGTTAAGTCAAGGTTAAGTCATGGTCAAGTCAAGGTCATGTCAAGGTCAAGTCATGGTCAAGTCAAGGCCAAGTCAAGGTCAAGTCAAGGTCAAGTCATGGTCAAGTCAAGGTCAAGTCAAGGTCATGTCAAGGTCATGTCAACGTCAAGTCAAAGTCAAGTCAAGGTAATGTCAAGGTTAGGTCAAGGTCAAGTCAAGGTCGAGTCAAGGTCAAGTCAAGGTCAAGTCAATGTCAAGTCAAGTTTAAGTCAAGGTCAAGTCAAGGTCAAGACAAGGGCAAGTCAAGGTCAAGTCAAGGTCATGTCAAGGTAAAGGTCAAGTCAAGGTCAAGTCAAGGACAAGGCAAGGTCAAGGCAAGGTCAAGTCAAGGTCATGTCAAGTCAAGGTCATGTCAAGTTCAAGTCAAGGTCGAGCCAAGGTCAAGTCAAGGTTAAGTTAAGGTCAATTCAAGGTCAAGTCAAGGTCGAGTCAAAGTCAAGGTCAAGTCAAGGTCATGTCAAGGTCAAGGTCAAGTCAAGGTCATGTCAAGGTCAAGTCAAGGTCAAGTCAAGGTTAAGTCAAGGTCAAGTCAAGGTCAAGTCAAGGTCAAGTGAAGGTCATGTCAAGGTCAAGTCAACGTCAAGTCAAGGTCAAGTCAAGGTCATGTCAAGGTCAAGTCAAGGTTAAGTCAAGGTCAAGGTCAAGGTCAAGTCAAGGTCAAGTCAAGGTCATGTCAAGGTCAAGTCAAGGTCGAGTCAAGGTCAAGTCAAGGTCAAGGTCAAGTCAAGGTCAAGTCAAGGTTAAGTCAAGGTCAAGTCAAAGTCATGTCAAGGTCAAGGCAAGGTCAAGGTCAAGTCAAGGTCAAGTCAAGGTCAAGCCAAGGTCAAGTCAAGGTCATGTCAAGGTCAAGTCAAGGTCAAATGAAGGTCAAGTCAAGGCCATGTCAAGGGCAAGTTAAGGTCAAGTCAAGGTCAAGTGAAGGTCAAGTGAAGGTCAAGTCGAGGTCATGTCAAGGGCAAGTCAAGGTCAAGTCAAGGTCAAGTCAAGGTCAAGACAAGGGCAAGTCAAGGTCAAGTCAAGGTCATGTCAAGGTAAAGGTCAAGTCAAGGTCAAGTCAAGGTCAAGTCAAGGTCAAGTCAAGGTCAATTCATGGTCAAGTCAAGGTCAAGTCAAGGTCAAGTCAAGGTCAAGTCAAGGTCAAGTCAAGGTCAAGTCAAGGTCAAGTCAAGGTCAAGTCAAGGTCAAGACAAGGTCAAGTCAAGGTCAAGTCAAGGTCATGTCAAGGTCAAGTCAATGTCAAGTCAAGTTTATGTCAAGGTCAAGTCAAGGTCAAGTCAAGGTCAAGTCAAGGTCAAGTCAAGGTCAAGTCAAGGTCATGTCAAGGTCAAGTCAAGGTCAAGTCAAGGTCAAGGTCAAGTCAAGGTCAAGTCAAGGTCAAGGTCAAGTCAAGGTTAAGTCAAGGTCAAGTCAAGGTCAAGTCAAGGTCAAGTCAAGGTCAAGTCAAGCTCAAGTCATGGTCAAGTCAAGGTCATGTCAAGGTCATGTCAACGTCAAGTCAAAGTCAAGTCAAGGTAATGTCAAGGTTAGGTCAAGGTCAAGTCAAGGTCAAGTCAAGGTCAAGTCAAGGTCAAGTCAAGGTCATGTCAAGGTCAAGTCAAGGTCAAGTCAAGTCAAGTCAAGGTCAAGTCAAGGTCAAGTCAAGGTCAATTCATGGTCAAGTCATGGTCAAGTCAAGGCCAAGTCAAGGTCAAGTCAAGGTCAAGTCATGGTCAAGTCAAGGTCAAGTCAAGGTCAAGTCAAGGTCAAGTCAAGGTCAAGTCAAGGTCAAGTCAAGGTCAAGACAAGGTCAAGTCAAGGTCAAGTCAAGGTCATGTCAAGGTCAAGTCAATGTCAAGTCAAGTTTAAGTCAAGGTCAAGTCAAGGTCAAGTCAAGGTCAAGTCAAGGTCAAGTCAAGCTCATGTCAAGGTCAAGTCAAGGTCAAGTGAAGGTCAAGTCAAGGTCATGTCAAGGTCATGTCAAGGTCACGGCAAGGTCAAGTCAAGGTCAAGTGAAGGTCAAGTCAAGGTCCTGTCAAGGTCAAGTCAAGGTCATGTCAAGGTCATGTCAAGGTCAAGTCAAGCTAATGCAAGGTCATGTCAAGGTCAAGTCAAGGTCAAGTCAAGGTCAAGTCAAGGTCAAGTCAAGGTCGAGTCAAGGTCAAGTCAAGGTCAAGCCAAGGTCAAGTCAAGGTCATGTCAAGGTCAAGTCAAGGTCAAATGAAGGTCAAGTCAAGGTCAAATGAAGGTCAAGTCAAGGCCATGTCAAGGGCAAGTTAAGGTCAAGTCAAGGTCAAGTGAAGGTCAAGTGAAGGTCAAGTCGAGGTCATGTCAAGGGCAAGTCAAGGTCAAGTCAAGGTCAAGTCAAGGTCAAGACAAGGGCAAGTCAAGGTCAAGTCAAGGTCATGTCAAGGTAAAGGTCAAGGTCAAGTCAAGGACAAGGCAAGGTCAAGGCAAGGTCAAGTCAAGGTCAAGTCAAGGTCAAGTCAAGGTAATGTCAAGTTCAAGTCAAGGTCAAGTCAAGGTCGAGCCAAGGTCAAGTCAAGGTTAAGTCAAGGTCAATTCAAGGTCAAGTCAAGGTCAAGTCAAGGTCATGTCAAGGTCAAGTCAAGGTCAAGTCAAGGTTAAGTCAAGGTCAAGTCAAGGTCAAGTCAAGGTCAAGTGAAGGTCATGTCAAGGTCAAGTCAACGTCAAGTCAAGGTCAAGTCAAGGTCATGTCAAGGTCAAGTCAAGGTCGAGTCAAGGTCAAGTCAAGGTCAAGGTCAAGTCAAGGTCAAGTCAAGGTTAAGTCAAGGTCAAGGTCAAGTCAAAGTCATGTCAAGGTCAAGGCAAGGTCAAGGTCAAGTCAAGGTCAAGGTCAAGGTCAAGTCAAGGTCATGTCAAGGTCAAGTCAAGGTCATGTCAAGATCAAGTCAAGGTCAAGTCAAGGTCAAGTCAAGGTCATGTCAGGGTCAAGTCAATGTCAAGTCAAGTTTAAGTCAAGGTCAAGTCAAGGTCAAGTCAAGGTCATGTCAAGGGCAAGTCAAGGTCAAGGTCAAGTGAAGGTCATGTCAAGGTCAAGTCAGGGTCAAGTCAGGGTCAAGTCAAGGTC
This sequence comes from Sturmia bella, assembly GCA_963662145.1. NCBI lineage: Eukaryota > Metazoa > Arthropoda > Insecta > Diptera > Tachinidae > Sturmia > Sturmia bella. The sequence goes on from OY759169.1 coordinate 50,170,272, forward strand.
AAGTCAAGGTCACGTCAAGGTCAAGGTCATGTCATGGTCAAGTCAAGGTCAAGTCAAGGTTAAGTCAAGATCAAGTCAAGGTCACGTCAAGGTCAAGTGAAGGTCAAGTCAAGGTCATGTCAAGGTCAAGTCAAGGTCAAGTCAATGTCAAGTAAAGGTCAAGTCAAGGTTAAGTCAAGATCAAGTCAAGGTCACGTCAAGGTCAAGTTAAGGTCATGTCACGGTCAAGTCAAGGTCAAATCGAGGTCAAGTCAAGGTCATTACAAGGTCATGTCAAGGTCAAGTGAAGGTGAGGTCAAGTTCAAGTCAAGGTCGGGTGAAGGTCATGTCAAGCTCAAGTCAGGGTCAAGTCAAGGTCAAGTCAAGGTCAAGTCAAGGTCCAGTCAAGGTCAAGTCAAGGTCAAGTGAAGGTCATGTTAAGCTCAAGTCAGGGTCAAGTCAAGGTCAAGTCAAGGTCAAGCCAAGGTCAAGGTCAAGCCAAGGTCAAGTCAAGGTCAAGTCAAGGTCAAGTCAAGGTCATGTCAAGGTCAAGTCAAGGTCAAGTCAAGGTTAAGTCAAGGTCAAGTCAAGGTCAAGTCAAGGTCAATTCATGGTCAAGTCAAGGTCAAGTCAAGGTCAAGTCAAGGTCATGTCATGGTCAAGTCAAGGAGAAGTCAAGGTCAAGTCAAGGTCCAGTCAAGTCAAGTCAAGGTCAAGTGAAGGACATGTCAAGGTCAAGTCAGGGTCAAGTCAAGCTCAAGTCAAGGTCATGTCAAGGTCAAGTCAAGGTCAAGTCAAGGTCAAGTCAAGGTAAAGTCAAGGTCAAGTCAAGGTCAAGTCAAGGTCAAGTTAAGGTCAAGTCAAGGTAATATCAAGGTCATGTCAAGGTCAAGTCAAGGTCAAGTCAATTTTAAGTCAAGGTCAAGTCAAGGTCATGTCAAGTTCAAGTCAAGGTCAAGTCAAGGTCAAGTCAAGGTTAAGTCAAGGTCAAGTCAAGGTCAAGTCAAGGTCAAGTCATGGTCAAGTCAAGGTCAAGTCAAGGTCAAGTCGAGGTCATGTCAAGGTCAAGTCAAGGTCAAGTCAAGGTCAAGTCAAGGTCATAACAAGGTCAAGTCAAGGTCATGTCAGGGTCAAGTCAATGTCAAGTCAAGTTTAAGTCAAGGTCAAGTCAAGGTCAAGTCAAGGTCATGTCAAGGGCAAGTCAAGGTCAAGGTCAAGTGAAGGTCATGTCAAGGTCAAGCCAGGGTCAAGTCAGGGTCAAGTCAAGGTCAAGTCAAGGTCACGTCAAGGTCAAGTCAAGGTCATGTCATGGTCAAGTCAAGGTCAAGTCAAGGTTAAGTCAAGATCAAGTCAAGGTCAAGTCAATGTCAAGTCAAGGTCAAGTCAAGGTTAAGTCAAGATCAAGTCAAGGTCACGTCAAGGTCAAGTCAAGGTCATGTCACGGTCAAGTCAAGGTCAAATCGAGGTCAAGTCAAGGTCATTACAAGGTCATGTCAAGGTCAAGTGAAGGTGAGGTCAAGTTCAAGTCAAGGTCGGGTGAAGGTCATGTCAAGCTCAAGTCAGGGTCAAGTCAAGGTCAAGTCAAGGTCAAGTGAAGGTCATGTTAAGCTCAAGTCAGGGTCAAGTCAGGGTCAAGTCAAGGTCAAGTCAAGGTCAAGCCACGGTCAAGGTCAAGTCAAGGTCAAGTCAAGGTCAAGTCAAGGTCAAGTCAAGGTCATGTCAAGGTCAAGTCAAGGTCAAGTCAAGGTTAAGTCAAGGTCAAGTCAAGGTCAAGTCAAGGTCAAGTTAAAGTCAAGTCAAGGTCATGTCATGGTCAAGTCAAGGAGAAGTCAAGGTCAAGTCAAGGTCCAGTCAAGGTCAAGTCAAGGTCAAGTGAAGGACATGTCAAGGTCAAGTCAGGGTCAAGTCAAGGTCAAGTCAAGCTCAAGTCAAGGTCATGTCAAGGTCAAGTCAAGGTCAAGTCAAGGTCAAGTCAAGGTAAAGTCAAGGTCAAGTCAAGGTCAAGTCAAGGTCAAGTCAAGGTCAAGTTAAGGTCAAGTCAAGGTAATATCAAGGTCATGTCAAGGTCAAGTCAAGGTCAAGTCAATTTTAAGTCAAGGTCAAGTCAAGGTCATGTCAAGTTCAAGTCAAGGTCAAGTCAAGGTCAAGTCAAGGTTAAGTCAAGGTTAAGTCATGGTCAAGTCATGGTCAAGTCAAGGCCAAGTCAAGGTCAAGTCAAGGTCAAGTCATGGTCAAGTCAAGGTCAAGTCAAGGTCATGTCAAGGTCATGTCAACGTCAAGTCAAAGTCAAGTCAAGGTAATGTCAAGGTTAGGTCAAGGTCAAGTCAAGGTCGAGTCAAGGTCAAGTCAAGGTCAAGTCAATGTCAAGTCAAGTTTAAGTCAAGGTCAAGTCAAGGTCAAGACAAGGGCAAGTCAAGGTCAAGTCAAGGTCATGTCAAGGTAAAGGTCAAGTCAAGGTCAAGTCAAGGACAAGGCAAGGTCAAGGCAAGGTCAAGTCAAGGTCATGTCAAGTCAAGGTCATGTCAAGTTCAAGTCAAGGTCGAGCCAAGGTCAAGTCAAGGTTAAGTTAAGGTCAATTCAAGGTCAAGTCAAGGTCGAGTCAAAGTCAAGGTCAAGTCAAGGTCATGTCAAAGTCAAGGTCAAGTCAAGGTCATGTCAAGGTCAAGTCAAGGTCAAGTCAAGGTTAAGTCAAGGTCAAGTCAAGGTCAAGTCAAGGTCAAGTGAAGGTCATGTCAAGGTCAAGTCAACGTCAAGTCAAGGTCAAGTCAAGGTCATGTCAAGGTCAAGTCAAGGTTAAGTCAAGGTCAAGGTCAAGGTCAAGTCAAGGTCAAGTCAAGGTCATGTCAAGGTCAAGTCAAGGTCGAGTCAAGGTCAAGTCAAGGTTAAGTCAAGGTCAAGTCAAGGTCAAGTCAAGGTTAAGTCAAGGTCAAGTCAAAGTCATGTCAAGGTCAAGGCAAGGTCAAGGTCAAGTCAAGGTCAAGTCAAGGTCAAGCCAAGGTCAAGTCAAGGTCATGTCAAGGTCAAGTCAAGGTCAAATGAAGGTCAAGTCAAGGCCATGTCAAGGGCAAGTTAAGGTCAAGTCAAGGTCAAGTGAAGGTCAAGTGAAGGTCAAGTCGAGGTCATGTCAAGGGCAAGTCAAGGTCAAGTCAAGGTCAAGACAAGGGCAAGTCAAGGTCAAGTCAAGGTCATGTCAAGGTAAAGGTCAAGTCAAGGTCAAGTCAAGGTCAAGTCAAGGTCAAGTCAAGGTCAAGTCAAGTCAAGGTCAAGTGAAGGTCAAGTGAAGGTCAAGTCGAGGTCATGTCAAGGGCAAGTCAAGGTCAAGTCAAGGTCAAGTCAAGGTCAAGACAAGGGCAAGTCAAGGTCAAGTCAAGGTCATGTCAAGGTAAAGGTCAAGTCAAGGTCAAGTCAAGGTCAAGTCAAGGTCAAGTCAAGGTCAATTCATGGTCAAGTCAAGGTCAAGTCAAGGTCAAGTCAAGGTCAAGTCAAGGTCAAGTCAAGGTCAAGTCAATGTCAAGTCAAGTTTAAGTCAAGGTCAAGTCAAGGTCAAGTCAAGGTCAAGTCAAGGTCAAGTCAAGCTCAAGTCATGGTCAAGTCAAGGTCAAGTCAATGTCAAGTCAAGTTTAAGTCAAGGTCAAGTCAAGGTCAAGTCAAGGTTAAGTCAAGGTCAAGTCAAGGTCAAGTCAAGGTCAATTCATGGTCAAGTCAAGGTCAAGTCAAGGTCAAGTCAAGGTCAAGTCAAGCTCAAGTCATGGTCAAGTCAAGGTCAAGTCAAGGTCATGTCAAGGTCATGTCAACGTCAAGTCAAAGTCAAGTCAAGGTAATGTCAAGGTTAGGTCAAGGTCAAGTCAAGGTCAAGTCAAGGTCAAGTCAAGGTCAAGTCAAGGTCATGTCAAGGTCAAGTCAAGGTCAAGTCAAGTCAAGTCAAGGTCAAGTCAAGGTCAATTCATGGTCAAGTCATGGTCAAGTCAAGGCCAAGTCAAGGTCAAGTCAAGGTCAAGTCATGGTCAAGTCAAGGTCAAGTCAAGGTCAAGTCAAGGTCAAGTCAAGGTCAAGTCAAGGTCAAGTCAAGGTCAAGACAAGGTCAAGTCAAGGTCAAGTCAAGGTCATGTCAAGGTCAAGTCAATGTCAAGTCAAGTTTAAGTCAAGGTCAAGTCAAGGTCAAGTCAAGGTCAAGTCAAGGTCAAGTCAAGGTCAAGTCAAGCTCATGTCAAGGTCAAGTCAAGGTCAAGTGAAGGTCAAGTCAAGGTCATGTCAAGGTCATGTCAAGGTCACGGCAAGGTCAAGTCAAGGTCAAGTGAAGGTCAAGTCAAGGTCCTGTCAAGGTCAAGTCAAGGTCATGTCAAGGTCATGTCAAGGTCAAGTCAAGCTAATGCAAGGTCATGTCAAGGTCAAGTCAAGGTCAAGTCAAGGTCAAGTCAAGGTCGAGTCAAGGTCAAGTCAAGGTCAAGCCAAGGTCAAGTCAAGGTCATGTCAAGGTCAAGTCAAGGTCAAATGAAGGTCAAGTCAAGGTCAAATGAAGGTCAAGTCAAGGCCATGTCAAGGGCAAGTTAAGGTCAAGTCAAGGTCAAGTGAAGGTCAAGTGAAGGTCAAGTCGAGGTCATGTCAAGGGCAAGTCAAGGTCAAGTCAAGGTCAAGTCAAGGTCAAGACAAGGGCAAGTCAAGGTCAAGTCAAGGTCATGTCAAGGTAAAGGTCAAGGTCAAGTCAAGGACAAGGCAAGGTCAAGGCAAGGTCAAGTCAAGGTCAAGTCAAGGTCAAGTCAAGGTAATGTCAAGTTCAAGTCAAGGTCAAGTCAAGGTCGAGCCAAGGTCAAGTCAAGGTTAAGTCAAGGTCAATTCAAGGTCAAGTCAAGGTCAAGTCAAGGTCATGTCAAGGTCAAGTCAAGGTCAAGTCAAGGTTAAGTCAAGGTCAAGTCAAGGTCAAGTCAAGGTCAAGTGAAGGTCATGTCAAGGTCAAGTCAACGTCAAGTCAAGGTCAAGTCAAGGTCATGTCAAGGTCAAGTCAAGGTCGAGTCAAGGTCAAGTCAAGGTCAAGGTCAAGTCAAGGTCAAGTCAAGGTTAAGTCAAGGTCAAGGTCAAGTCAAAGTCATGTCAAGGTCAAGGCAAGGTCAAGGTCAAGTCAAGGTCAAGGTCAAGGTCAAGTCAAGGTCATGTCAAGGTCAAGTCAAGGTCATGTCAAGATCAAGTCAAGGTCAAGTCAAGGTCATGTCAAGGTCATGTCAAGGTCAAGTCAAGGCCAAGTCAAGGTCAAGTCAAGGTCAGGTCAAGGTCGAGTCAAGTTCAATTCCAGTTCAAGTCACGGTCATGTCAAGGTCATGTCAAGGTCAAGTCAAGGTCAAGTCAAGGTCAAGTGAAGGTCAAGTCAAGGTCATGTCAAGGTCATGTCAAGGTCAAGGTCAAGTCAAGGTAAAGTGAAGGTCAAGTCAAGGTCAAGACAAGGTCAAGTCAAGCGCACGTCAAGGTCAAGTCAAGGTCAAGTCGAGGTCATGTCAAGGTCAAGTCAAGGTCAAGTCAAGGTCATAACAAGGTCAAGTCAAGGTCATGTCAGGGTCAAGTCAATGTCAAGTCAAGTTTAAGTCAAGGTCAAGTCAAGTTCAAGTCAAGGTCATGTCAAGGGCAAGTCAAGGTCAAGGTCAAGTGAAGGTCATGTCAAGGTCAAGCCAGGGTCAAGTCAGGGTCAAGTCAAGGTCAAGTTAAGGTCACGTCAAGGTCAAGTCAAGGTCATGTCATGGTCAAGTCAAGGTCAAGTCAAGGTCAAGTCAATGTCAAGTAAAGGTCAAGTCAAGTCAAGTCGAGGTCATGTCAAGGGCAAGTCAAGGTCAAGTCAAGGTCAAGTCAAGGTCAAGACAAGGGCAAGTCAAGGTCAAGTCAAGGTCATGTCAAGGTAAAGGTCAAGTCAAGGTCAAGTCAAGGTCAAGTCAAGGTCAATTCATGGTCAAGTCAAGGTCAAGTCAAGGTCAAGTCAAGGTCAAGTCAAGGTCAAGTCAAGGTCAAGTCAATGTCAAGTCAAGGTCAAGTCAAGGTCATGTCATGGTCAAGTCAAGGTTAAGTCAAGATCAAGTCAAGTCAAGGTCAACTCAAGGTCATGTCAAGGTCAAGTCAGGGTCAAGTCAAGGTCAAGTCAAGGTCAAGTCAAGGTCAAGTCAAGGTCAAGTCGAGGTCAAGTCAAGGTCAAGTGAAGGTCATGTCAAGGTCAAGTCACGGTCAAGTCAAGGTCAAGCCAATGTCAAGTCAAAGTCAAGTCAAGGTCAAGTCAAGGTCAAGTCAAGGTCAAGTCAAGGTCAAGTCAAGGTCATGTCAAGGTCAAGTCAATGTCAAGTCAAGGTCAAGTCAAGGTTAAGTCAAGGTCGAGTCAAGGTCAAGTCAAGGTCAAGTCATGGTCAAGTCAAGGTCAAGTCAAGGTCATGTCAAGGTCATGTCAAGGTCAAGTCAAGGTCAAGTCAATGTCAAGTCAAGGTCCAGTCAATGTCAAGTCAAGGTCAAGTGAAGGTCATGTCAAGGTCAAGTCAGGGTCAAGTCAAGGTCAAGTCAAGGTCAAGTCAAGGTCATGTCAAGGTCAAGGCAAGGTCATGTCAAGGTCAAGTCAAGGTTAAGTCAAGGTCAAGTCAAGGTCAAGGTCAAGTCAAGGTCAAGTCAAGGTCAAGTCAAGGTCAAGTCAAGGTCAAGTCAAGGTCAAGTCAATGTCAAGTCAAGGTTAAGCCAAGGTCAAGTCAAGGTCATGTCAATGTCAAGTTAAGGTCAAGTCAAGGTCATGTCAAAGTCAGGTCAAAGTCAAGTCAAGGTCGAGTCAAGGTCAAGTCAAGGTCAAGTCAATGTCAAGTCAAGGTTAAGCCAAGGTCAAGTCAAGGTCAAGGTCATGTCAAGGTCAGTTCAAGGTCAAGTCGAGGTCATGTCAAGGTCAAGTCAAGGTCAAGTCAAGGTCAAGTCAAGGTCAAGACAAGGTCAAGTCAAGGTCAGGTCAAGGTCAAGTCAAGGTCATGTCAAGGTCAAGTCAAGGTCAAGTCAAGGTCAAGTCAAGGTCAAGTTAAGGTCAAGTCAAGGTCAAGTCACGGTCATGTCAAGGTCATGTCAAAGTCAAGTCAATGTCAAGTCAAGGTCAAGTCAAGGTCATGTCAAAGTCAGGTCAAGGTCATGTCAAAGTCAGGTCAAGGTCGAGTCAAGGTCAAGTCAAGGTCAAGTCAAGGTCAAGACAAGGGCAAGTCAAGGGCAAGTCAAGGTCAAGTCAAGGTCATGTCAAGGTCAAGTCAAGGTCAAGTCAAGGTCAAGTCAAGGTCAAGTCAAGGTCATGTCAAGGTCAAGTCAAGGTCAAGTCAAGGTCATGTCAAGGTCAAGTCAAGCTCATGTCAAGGTCATGTCAAGGTCAAGTCAAGGTCAAGTCAAGGTCGAGTCAAGGTCAAGTCAAAGTCAAGTCAAGGTCAAGTCAAAGTCAAGGTCAAGTCAAGGTCATGTCAAGGTCAAGGTCAAGTCAAGGTCATGTCAAGGTCATGCCAAGGTCAAGTCAAGGTCATGTCAAGGTCAAGTCAAGGTCAAGTCAAGGTCATGTCAAGGTCATGTCAAGGTCAAGTCAAGGTCAAGTCAAGTTCATGTCAAGTTCAGGTCAAGGTCAACTCAAGGTCGAGTCAAGGTCAAGTCAAGGTCAAGTCAAGGTCATGTCAAGGTCAAGTCAAGGTCAAATGAAGGTCAAATCAAGGCCATGTCAAGGGCAAGTTAAGGTCAAGTCGAGGTCATGTCCAGGGCAAGTCAAGGTCAAGTCAAGGTCAAGTCAAGGTCAAGACAAGGGCAAGTCAAGGTCAAGTCAAGGTCATGTCAAGGTCAAGGTCAAGGTCAAGTCAAGGTCAAGTCAAGGACAAGGCAAGGTCAAGGCAAGGTCAAGGCAAGGTCAAGTCAAGGTCAAGTCAAGGTCATGTCAAGTTCAAGTCAAGGTCAAGTCAAGGTCGAGCCAAGGTCAAGTCAAGGTTAAGTCAAGGTCAAGTGAAGAATATGTCAAGGTCAATTCAAGGTCAAGTCAAGGTCAAGTCAAAGTCAAGGTCAAGTCAAGGTCATGTCAAGGTCAAGGTCAAGTCAAGGTCATGTCAAGGTCATGCCAAGGTCAAGTCAAGGTCATGTCAAGGTCAAGTCAAGGTCAAGTCAAAGTCATGTCAAGGTCATGTCAAGGTCAAGTCAAGGTCAAGTCAAGTTCATGTCAAGTTCAGGTCAAGGTCAACTCAAGGTCGAGTCAAGGTCAAGTCAAGGTCAAGTCAAGGTCAAGTCAAGGTCGAGTCAAGTTCAATTCCAGGTCAAGTCACGGTCAAGTCAAGGTCATGTCAAGGTCATGTCAAGGTCTTGTCAAGGTCAAGTCAAGGTCAAGTCAAGGTCAATTCAAGGTCAAGTCAAGGTCAAGTCAAGGTCATGTCAAGGTCATGCCAAGGTCAAGGTCAAGTCAAGGTCAAGTCAAGGTCATGTCAAAGTCAAGTCAAGGTCAAGTCAAGGTCATGTCAAGGTCAAGTCAAGGTCAAGGCAAGGTCATGTCAAGTTCAGGTTAAGGTCAACTCAAGGTCGAGTCAAGGCCAAGTCAAGGTCATGTCAAGGTAAAGTCAAGGTCAAGTCAATGTCAAGTCAAGGTCAAGTCAAGGTCATGTCATGGTCAAGTCAAGGTTAAGTCAAGATCAAGTCAAGTCAAGGTCAACTCAAGGTCATGTCAAGGTCAAGTCAGGGTCAAGTCAAGGTCAAGTCAAGGTCATGCCAAGGTCAAGTGAAGGTCAAGTCAAGGTCAAGTCAAGGTCATGTCATGGACAAGTCAAGGTCAAGTCAAGGTTAAGTCAAGATCAAGTCAAGGTCAAGTCAAGGTCAACTCAAGGTCATGTCAAGGTCAAGTCAGGGTCAAGTCAAGGTCAAGTCAAGTTCATTCCAAGGTCAAGTCAAGGTCAAGTCAAGGTCATGTCAAGGTCATGTCAAGGTCAAGTGAAGGTCAAGTCAAGGTCAAGTCAAGGTCAACTCAAGGTCATGTCAAGGTCAAGTCAGTGTCAAGTCAAGGTCAAGTCAAGGTCATGCCAAGGTCAAGTCAAGGTTAAGTCAATGTCAAGTCAAGGTCAAGTCAAGGTCAAGTCAAGGTCAAGTCAAGGTCAGGTCAAGGTCAAGTCAAGGTCGAGTCAAGGTCAAGTCAAGGTCAAGTCAAGGTCGAGTCAAAGTCAAGTCAAGGTCATGTCAAGGTCAAGTCAAGGTCAAGTCAAGGTCAAGTCAAGGTCTAGTCAAGGACAAGTCAAGGTCAAGTCAAGGTCAAGTCAAGGTCAAGTCAAGGTCAAGTCAAGGTCAAGTCAAGGTCATGTCAAGGTCATGTCAGGGTCAAGTCAAGGTCAAGTCAAGGTCGAGTCAAGGTCAAGTCAAGGTCGAGTCAAGGTCAAGTCAAGGTCATGTCAAGGTCAAGTCAAGGTCAAGTCAAGGTCAAGTCAAGGTCAAGTCAAGGTCATGTCCAGGTCAAGTCAAGGTCAAGTCAAGGTCAAGTCAAGGTCAAGTCAAGGTCAAGTCAAGGTCATGTCAAGGTCATGTCAAGGTCAAGTCAAGGTCAAGTCAAGGTCAAGTCAAGGTCATGTCAAGTTCAAGTCAAGGTCAAGTCAAGGTTAAGTCAAGGTCAAGTCAAGGTCAAGTCAAGGTCAAGTCAAGGTCATGTCAAGGTCAAGTCAAGGTCATGTCAAGGTCAGGTCAAGGTCAAGTCAAGGTCGAGTCAAGGTCAAGTCAAGGTCATGTCAAGGTCAAGTGAAGGTCAAGTGAAGGTCAAGTCAAGGTCAAGTCAAGGTCAAGTCAAGGTCAAGTCAAGGTCAAGTCAAGGTCAAGTCAAGGTCAAGTCAAGGTCAGGTCAAGGTCAAGTCAAGGTCGAGTCAAGGTCAAGTCAAGGTCATGTCAAGGTCAAGTGAAGGTCAAGTCAAGGTCAAGTCAAGGTCAAGTCAAGGTCAAGTCAAGGTCAAGTCAAGGTCATGTCAAGGTCAAGTCAAGGTCATGTCAAGGTCAAGTCAAGGTCATGTCAAGGTCAAGTCAAGGTCAAGTCAAGGTCAAGTCAAGGTCGAGTCAAGGTCATGTCAAGGTCAAGTCAAGGTCAAGTCAAGGTCAAGTCAAGGTCTAGTCAAGGTCATGTCAAGGTCATGTCAGGGTCAAGTCAAGGTCAAGTCAAGGTCGAGTCAAGGTCAAGTCAAGGTCGAGTCAAGGTCAAGTCAAGGTCATGTCAAGGTCAAGTCAAGGTCAAGTCAAGGTCAAGTCAAGGTCAAGTCAAGGTCAGGTCAAGGTCAAGTCAAGGTCGAGTCAAGGTCAAGTCAAGGTCATGTCAAGGTCAAGTGAAGGTCAAGTGAAGGTCAAGTCAAGGTCAAGTCAAGGTCAAGTCAAGGTCAAGTCAAGGTCATGTCAAGGTCAAGTCAAGGTCATGTCAAGGTCAAGTCAAGGTCAAGTCAAGGTCAAGTCAAGGTCGAGTCAAGGTCAAGTCAAGGTCAAGTCAAGGTCAAGTCAAGGTCAAGTCAAGGTCAATTTAAGGTCAAGTCAAGGTCAAGTCAAGGTCATGTCAAGGTCATGTCAAGGTCAAGTCAAGGTCAAGTCAAGGTCAAGTCAAGGTCAAGTCAAGGTCAAGTCAAGGTCATGTCAAGGTCAAGTCAAGGTCAAGTCAAGGTCAAGTCAAGGTCATGTCAAGGTCAAGTGAAGGTCAAGTCAAGGTCAAGTCAAGGTCAAGTCAAGGTCAAGTCAAGGTCATGTCAAGGTCAAGTCAAGGTCAAGTCAAGGTCAAGTCAAGGTCGAGTCAAGGTCAAGTCAAAATCAAGTCAAGGTCGAGTCAAGGTCAAGTCAAGGTCAAGTCAAGGTCAAGGTCAAGTCAAGGTCAAGTCAAGGTCAAGTCAAGGTCATGTCAAGGTCTAGTCAAGGTCAAGTCAAGGTCAAGTCAAGGTCATGTCAAGGTCAAGTCAAGGTCAAGTCAAAGTCAAGTCAAGGTCGAGTCAAGGTCAAGTCAAGGTCAAGTCAAGGTCAAGTCAAGGTCAAGTCAAGGTCATGTCAAGGTCAAGTCAAGGTTAAGTCAAGGTCAAGTCAAGGTCAAGTCAAGGTCATGTCAAGGTCATGTCAAGGTCAAGTGAAGGGAAGTCAAGGTTAAGTCAAGGTTAAGTCAAGGTCAAGTCAAGGTCAAGTCAAGGTCAAGTCAAGGTCAAGTCAAGGTCATGTCAAGGTCATGTCAAGGTCAAGTCAAGGTCAAGTCAAGGACATGTCAAGCTCAAGTCAAGGTCGAGTCAAGGTCAAGGTCAAGTCAAGGTCAAGTCAAGGTCAAGTCAAGGTCAAGTCAAGGTCATGTCAAGGTCATGTCAAGGTCAAGTCAAGGACATGTCAAGGTCAAGTCAAGGTCAAGTCAAGGTCGAGTCAAGATCAAGTCAAGATCAAGTCAAGTTCAAGTCAAGGTCATGTCAAGTCAAGGTCATGTCAAGTCAAAGTCAAATCAAGGTGGAGTCAAGGTCAAGTCAAGGTCAAGTCAAGGTCATGTCAAGGTCAAGTCAAGGTCAAGTCAAGGTTAGGTCAAGGTCAAGTCAAGGTCAAGTCAAGGTCAAGTCAAGGTCAAGTCAAGGTCAAGTCAAGGTCATGTCAAGGTCAAGTCAAGGTCAAGTCAAGGTCGAGTCAAGGTCAAGTCAAGGTCATGTCAAGGTCAAGTGAAGGTCAAGTCAAGGTCAAGTCAAGGTCACGTCAAGGTCAAGTCAAGGTGAAGTCAATGTCAAGTCAAGGTCATGTCAAGGTCAAGTCAAGGTCAAGTCAATGTCAAGTCAAGGTCAAGTCAAGGTTAAGTCAAGATCAAGTCAAGGTCACGTCAAGGTCAAGTCAAGGTCATGTCACGGTCAAGTCAAGGTCAAATCGAGGTCAAGTCAAGGTCATTACAAGGTCATGACAAGGTCAAGTGAAGGTGAGGTCAAGGTCAAGTCAAGGTCGGGTGAAGGTCAGTCAAGCTCAAGTCAGGGTCAAGTCAAGGTCAAGTCAAGGTCATGCCAAGGTCAAGTCAAGGTCAAGTCAATGTCAAGTCAAGGTCAAGTCAAGGTCAAGTCAAGGTCAAGTCAATGTCAAGTCAAGGTCAAGTCAAGGTCAAGTCAAGGTCAAGTCAAGGTCAAGTCAAGGTCAAGTCAAGGTCAAGTCAAGGTCAAGTCAAGGTCGAGTCAAGGTCAAGTCAAGGTCATGTCAAGGTCAAGTCAAGGTCAAGTCAAGGTCAAGTCAAGGTGTAGTCAAGGTCAAGTCAAGGTCAAGTCAAGGTCAAGTCAAGGTCATGTCAAGGTCAAGTCAGGGTCAAGTCAAGGTCAAGTCAAGGTCGAGTCAAGGTCAAGTCAAGGTCGAGTCAAGGTCAAGTCAAGGTCATGTCAAGGTCAAGTCAAGGTCAAGTCAAGGTCAAGTCAAGGTCAAGTCAAGGTCATGTCAAGGTCAAGTCAAGGTCAAGTCAAGGTCAAGTCAAGGTCAAGTCAAGGTCAAGTCAAGGTCATGTCAAGGTCATGTCAAGGTCAAGTCAAGGTCGAGTCAAGGTCAAGGTCAAGTCAAGGTCAAGTCAAGGTCAAGTCAAGGTCATGTCAAGGTCATGTCAAGGTCAAGTCAAGGTCAAGTCAAGGTCAAGTCAAGGTCAAGTCAAGGTCATGTCAAGGTCAAGTCAAGGTCAAGTCAAGGTCAAGTCAAGGTCGAGTCAAGGTCAAGTCAAGGTCATGTCAAGGTCAAGTGAAGGTCAAGTCAAGGTCAAGTCAAGGTCAAGTCAAGGTCAAGTCAAGGTCAAGTCAAGGTCAAGTCAAGGTCATGTCAAGGTCATGTCAAGGTCAAGTCAAGGTCGAGTCAAGGTCAAGGTCAAGTCAAGGTCAAGTCAAGGTCAAGTCAAGGTCATGTCAAGGTCAAGTCAAGGTCAAGTCAAGGTCAAGTCAAGGTCAAGTCAAGGTCAAGTCAAGGTCATGTCAAGGTCATGTCAAGGTCAAGTCAAGGTCGAGTCAAGGTCAAGGTCAAGTCAAGGTCAAGTCAAGGTCAAGTCAAGGTCATGTCAAGGTCATGTCAAGGTCAAGTCAAGGTCAAGTCAAGGTCAAGTCAAGGTCAAGTCAAGGTCAAGTCAAGGTCAAGTCAAGGTCATGTCAAGGTCATGTCAAGGTCAAGTCAAGGTCGAGTCAAGGTCAAGGTCAAGTCAAGGTCAAGTCAAGGTCATGTCAAGGTCATGTCAAGGTCAAGTCAAGGTCAAGTCAAGGTCAAGTCAAGGTCAAGTCAAGGTCATGTCAAGGTCAAGTCAAGGTCAAGTCAAGGTCAAGTCAAGGTCAAGTCAAGGTCAAGTCAAGGTCAAGTCAAGGTCGAGTCAAGGTCAAGTCAAGGTCATGTCAAGGTCAAGTCAAGGTCAAGTCAAGGTCAAGTCAAGGTGTAGTCAAGGTCAAGTCAAGGTCAAGTCAAGGTCAAGTCAAGGTCAAGTCAAGGTCATGTCAAGGTCAAGTCAGGGTCAAGTCAAGGTCAAGTCAAGGTCGAGTCAAGGTCAAGTCAAGGTCGAGTCAAGGTCAAGTCAGGGTCATGTCAAGGTCAAGTCAAGGTCAAGTCAAGGTCAAGTCAAGGTCAAGTCAAGGTCATGTCAAGGTCAAGTCAAGGTCAAGTCAAGGTCAAGTCAAGGTCAAGTCAAGGTCATGTCAAGGTCATGTCAAGGTCAAGTCAAGGTCAAGTCAAGGTCAAGTCAAGGTCAAGTCAATGTCAAGTAAAGGTCAAGTCAAGTCAAGTCAAGTCGAGGTCATGTCAAGGGCAAGTCAAGGTCAAGTCAAGGTCAAGACAAGGGCAAGTCAAGGTCAAGTCAAGGTCATGTCAAGGTAAAGGTCAAGTCAAGGTCAAGTGAAGGTCAAGTCAAGGTCAAGTCAAGGTCAATTCATGGTCAAGTCAAGGTCAAGTCAAGGTCAAGTCAAGGTCAAGTCAAGGTCAAGTCAATGTCAAGTCAAGGTCAAGTCAAGGTCATGTCATGGTCAAGTCAAGGTTAAGTCAAGATCAAGTCAAGTCAAGGTCAACTCAAGGTCATGTCAAGGTCAAGTCAGGGTCAAGTCAAGGTCAAGTCAAGGTCAAGTCAAGGTCAAGTCAAGGTCAAGTCGAGGTCAAGTCAAGGTCAAGTGAAGGTCATGTCAAGGTCAAGTCACGGTCAAGTCAAGGTCAAGCCAATGTCAAGTCAAGGTCAAGTCAAGGTCAAGTCAAGGTCAAGTCAAGGTCAAGTCAAGGTCAAGTCAAGGTCATGTCAAGGTCAAGTCAATGTCAAGTCAAGGTCAAGTCAAGGTTAAGTCAAGGTCGAGTCAAGGTCAAGTCAAGGTCAAGTCATGGTCAAGTCAAGGTCAAGTCAAGGCCATGTCAAGGTCATGTCAAGGTCAAGTCAATGTCAAGTCAAGGTCCAGTCAATGTCAAGTCAAGGTCAAGTGAAGGTCATGTCAAGGTCAAGTCAGGGTCAAGTCAAGGTCAAGTCAAGGTCAAGTCAAGGTCATGTCAAGGTCAAGGCAAGGTCAAGTCAAGGTCAAGTCAAGGTTAAGTCAAGGTCAAGTCAAGGTCAAGGTCAAGTCAAGGTCAAGTCAAGGTCAAGTCAAGGTCAAGTCAAGGTCAAGTCAAGGTCAAGTCAATGTCAAGTCAAGGTTAAGCCAAGGTCAAGTCAAGGTCAAGGTCATGTCAAGGTCATGTCAATGTCAAGTTAAGGTCAAGTCAAGGTCATGTCAAAGTCAGGTCAAAGTCAAGTCAAGGTCGAGTCAAGGTCAAGTCAAGGTCAAGTCAATGTCAAGTCAAGGTTAAGCCAAGGTCAAGTCAAGGTCAAGGTCATGTCAAGGTCAGTTCAAGGTCAAGTCGAGGTCATGTCAAGGTCAAGTCAAGGTCAAGTCAAGGTCAAGTCAAGGTCAAGACAAGGTCAAGTCAAGGTCAGGTCAAGGTCAAGTCAAGGTCATGTCAAGGTCAAGTCAAGGTCAAGTCAAGGTCAAGTTAAGGTCAAGTCAAGGTCAAGTCACGGTCATGTCAAGGTCATGTCAAAGTCAAGTCAATGTCAAGTCAAGGTCAAGTCAAGGTCATGTCAAAGTCAGGTCAAGGTCATGTCAAAGTCAGGTCAAGGTCGAGTCAAGGTCAAGTCAAGGTCAAGTCAAGGTCAAGACAAGGGCAAGTCAAGGGCAAGTCAAGGTCAAGTCAAGGTCATGTCAAGGTCAAGTCAAGGTCAAGTCAAGGTCAAGTCAAGGTCAAGTCAAGGTCAAGTCAAGGTCATGTCAAGGTCAAGTCAACGTCAAGTCAAGGTCATGTCAAGGTCAAGTCAAGCTCATGTCAAGGTCATGTCAAGGTCAAGTCAAGGTCAAGTCAAGGTCGAGTCAAGGTCAAGTCAAAGTCAAGTCAAGGTCAAGTCAAAGTCAAGGTCAAGTCAAGGTCATGTCAAGGTCAAGGTCAAGTCAAGGTCATGTCAAGGTCATGCCAAGGTCAAGTCAAGGTCATGTCAAGGTCAAGTCAAGGTCAAGTCAAGGTCATGTCAAGGTCATGTCAAGGTCAAGTCAAGGTCAAGTCAAGTTCATGTCAAGTTCAGGTCAAGGTCAACTCAAGGTCGAGTCAAGGTCAAGTCAAGGTCAAGTCAAGGTCATGTCAAGGTCAAGTCAAGGTCAAATGAAGGTCAAATCAAGGCCATGTCAAGGGCAAGTTAAGGTCAAGTCGAGGTCATGTCCAGGGCAAGTCAAGGTCAAGTCAAGGTCAAGTCAAGGTCAAGACAAGGGCAAGTCAAGGTCAAGTCAAGGTCAAGTCAAGGTCATGTCAAGGTCAAGTCAAGGTCAAGTCAAGGTCATGTCAAGGTCAAGTCAAGCTCATGTCAAGGTCAAGTCAAGGTCAAGTCAAGGTCGAGTCAAGGTCAAGTCAAAGTCAAGTCAAGGTCAAGTCAAAGTCAAGGTCAAGTCAAGGTCATGTCAAGGTCAAGGTCAAGTCAAGGTCATGTCAAGGTCATGCCAAGGTCATGTCAAGGTCAAGTCAAGGTCAAGTCAAGGTCAAGTCAAGGTCAAGTCAAGGTCAAGTCAAGGTCATGTCAAGGTCAAGTCAAGGTCAAGTCAAGGTCAAGTCAAGGTCAAGTCAAGGTCATGTCAAGGTCATGTCAAGGTCAAGTCAAGGTCGAGTCAAGGTCAAGGTCAAGTCAAGGTCAAGTCAAGGTCAAGTCAAGGTCATGTCAAGGTCATGTCAAGGTCAAGTCAAGGTCAAGTCAAGGTCAAGTCAAGGTCAAGTCAAGGTCATGTCAAGGTCAAGTCAAGGTCAAGTCAAGGTCAAGTCAAGGTCGAGTCAAGGTCAAGTCAAGGTCATGTCAAGGTCAAGTGAAGGTCAAGTCAAGGTCAAGTCAAGGTCAAGTCAAGGTCAAGTCAAGGTCAAGTCAAGGTCAAGTCAAGGTCAAGTCAAGGTCATGTCAAGGTCATGTCAAGGTCAAGTCAAGGTCAAGTCAAGGTCAAGTCAAGGTCAAGTCAATGTCAAGTCAAGGTCAAGTCAAGGTCATGTCATGGTCAAGTCAAGGTTAAGTCAAGATCAAGTCAAGTCAAGGTCAACTCAAGGTCATGTCAAGGTCAAGTCAAGGTCAAGTCAAGGTCAAGTCAAGGTCAAGTCAAGGTCAAGTCAAGGTCAATTTAAGGTCAAGTCAAGGTCAAGTCAAGGTCATGTCAAGGTCATGTCAAGGTCAAGTCAAGGTCAAGTCAAGGTCAAGTCAAGGTCAAGTCAAGGTCAAGTCAAGGTCATGTCAAGGTCAAGTCAAGGTCAAGTCAAGGTCAAGTCAAGGTCATGTCAAGGTCAAGTGAAGGTCAAGTCAAGGTCAAGTCAAGGTCAAGTCAAGGTCAAGTCAAGGTCATGTCAAGGTCAAGTCAAGGTCAAGTCAAGGTCAAGTCAAGGTCGAGTCAAGGTCAAGTCAAAATCAAGTCAAGGTCGAGTCAAGGTCAAGTCAAGGTCAAGTCAAGGTCAAGGTCAAGTCAAGGTCAAGTCAAGGTCAAGTCAAGGTCATGTCAAGGTCAAGTGAAGGTCAAGTCAAGGTCTAGTCAAGGTCAAGTCAAGGTCAAGTCAAGGTCATGTCAAGGTCAAGTCAAGGTCAAGTCAAAGTCAAGTCAAGGTCGAGTCAAGGTCAAGTCAAGGTCAAGTCAAGGTCAAGTCAAGGTCAAGTCAAGGTCATGTCAAGGTCAAGTCAAGGTTAAGTCAAGGTCAAGTCAAGGTCAAGTCAAGGTCATGTCAAGGTCATGTCAAGGTCAAGTGAAGGGAAGTCAAGGTTAAGTCAAGGTTAAGTCAAGGTCAAGTCAAGGTCAAGTCAAGGTCAAGTCAAGGTCATGTCAAGGTCATGTCAAGGTCAAGTCAAGGTCAAGTCAAGGACATGTCAAGCTCAAGTCAAGGTCGAGTCAAGGTCAAGGTCAAGTCAAGGTCAAGTCAAGGTCAAGTCAAGGTCAAGTCAAGGTCATGTCAAGGTCATGTCAAGGTCAAGTCAAGGACATGTCAAGGTCAAGTCAAGGTCAAGTCAAGGTCGAGTCAAGATCAAGTCAAGATCAAGTCAAGGTCAAGTCAAGGTCATGTCAAGTCAAGGTCATGTCAAGTCAAAGTCAAATCAAGGTGGAGTCAAGGTCAAGTCAAGGTCAAGTCAAGGTCATGTCAAGGTCAAGTCAAGGTCAAGTCAAGGTTAGGTCAAGGTCAAGTCAAGGTCAAGTCAAGGTCAAGTCAAGGTCAAGTCAAGGTCAAGTCAAGGTCATGTCAAGGTCAAGTCAAGGTCAAGTCAAGGTCGAGTCAAGGTCAAGTCAAGGTCATGTCAAGGTCAAGTGAAGGTCAAGTCAAGGTCAAGTCAAGGTCACGTCAAGGTCAAGTCAAGGTGAAGTCAATGTCAAGTCAAGGTCATGTCAAGGTCAAGTCAAGGTCAAGTCAATGTCAAGTCAAGGTCAAGTCAAGCTTAAGTCAAGATCAAGTCAAGGTCACGTCAAGGTCAAGTCAAGGTCATGTCACGGTCAAGTCAAGGTCAAATCGAGGTCAAGTCAAGGTCATTACAAGGTCATGACAAGGTCAAGTGAAGGTGAGGTCAAGGTCAAGTCAAGGTCGGGTGAAGGTCAGTCAAGATCAAGTCAGGGTCAAGTCAAGGTCAAGTCAAGGTCATGCCAAGGTCAAGTCAAGGTCAAGTCAATGTCAAGTCAAGGTCAAGTCAAGGTCAAGTCAAGGTCAAGTCAATGTCAAGTCAAGGTCAAGTCAAGGTCAAGTCAAGGTCAAGTCAAGGTCAAGTCAAGGTCAAGTCAAGGTCGAGTCAAGGTCAAGTCAAGGTCATGTCAAGGTCATGTCAAGGTCAAGTCAAGGTCAAGTCAAGGTCAAGTCAAGGTGTAGTCAAGGTCAAGTCAAGGTCAAGTCAAGGTCAAGTCAAGGTCATGTCAAGGTCAAGTCAGGGTCAAGTCAAGGTCAAGTCAAGGTCGAGTCAAGGTCAAGTCAAGGTCGAGTCAAGGTCAAGTCAAGGTCATGTCAAGGTCAAGTCAAGGTCAAGTCAAGGTCAAGTCAAGGTCAAGTCAAGGTCAAGTCAAGGTCATGTCAAGGTCAAGTCAAGGTCAAGTCAAGGTCAAGTCAAGGTCAAGTCAAGGTCATGTCAAGGTCATGTCAAGGTCAAGTCAAGGTCGAGTCAAGGTCAAGGTCAAGTCAAGGTCAAGTCAAGGTCAAGTCAAGGTCATGTCAAGGTCATGTCAAGGTCAAGTCAAGGTCAAGTCAAGGTCAAGTCAAGGTCAAGTCAAGGTCATGTCAAGGTCAAGTCAAGGTCAAGTCAAGGTCAAGTCAAGGTCGAGTCAAGGTCATGTCAAGGTCAAGTGAAGGTCAAGTCAAGGTCAAGTCAAGGTCAAGTCAAGGTCAAGTCAAGGTCAAGTCAAGGTCAAGTCAAGGTCAAGTCAAGGTCATGTCAAGGTCAAGTCAAGGTCAAGTCAAGGTCAAGTCAAGGTCAAGTCAAGGTCAAGTCAAGGTCAAGTCAAGGTCATGTCAAGGTCAAGTCAAGGTCAAGTCAAGGTCAAGTCAAGGTCAAGTCAAGGTCATGTCAAGGTCATGTCAAGGTCAAGTCAAGGTCGAGTCAAGGTCAAGGTCAAGTCAAGGTCAAGTCAAGGTCAAGTCAAGGTCATGTCAAGGTCATGTCAAGGTCAAGTCAAGGTCAAGTCAAGGTCAAGTCAAGGTCAAGTCAAGGTCATGTCAAGGTCAAGTCAAGGTCAAGTCAAGGTCAAGTCAAGGTCAAGTCAAGGTCAAGTCAAGGTCAAGTCAAGGTCATGTCAAGGTCATGTCAAGGTCAAGTCAAGGTCGAGTCAAGGTCAAGGTCAAGTCAAGGTCGAGTCAAGGTCAAGTCAAGGTCGAGTCAAGGTCAAGTCAAGGTCATGTCAAGGTCAAGTCAAGGTCAAGTCAAGGTCAAGTCAAGGTCAAGTCAAGGTCAGGTCAAGGTCAAGTCAAGGTCGAGTCAAGGTCAAGTCAAGGTCATGTCAAGGTCAAGTGAAGGTCAAGTGAAGGTCAAGTCAAGGTCAAGTCAAGGTCAAGTCAAGGTCAAGTCAAGGTCATGTCAAGGTCAAGTCAAGGTCATGTCAAGGTCAAGTCAAGGTCAAGTCAAGGTCAAGTCAAGGTCGAGTCAAGGTCAAGTCAAGGTCAAGTCAAGGTCAAGTCAAGGTCAAGTCAAGGTCAATTTAAGGTCAAGTCAAGGTCAAGTCAAGGTCATGTCAAGGTCATGTCAAGGTCAAGTCAAGGTCAAGTCAAGGTCAAGTCAAGGTCATGTCAAGGTCAAGTCAAGGTCAAGTCAAGGTCAAGTCAAGGTCATGTCAAGGTCAAGTGAAGGTCAAGTCAAGGTCAAGTCAAGGTCAAGTCAAGGTCAAGTCAAGGTCATGTCAAGGTCAAGTCAAGGTCAAGTCAAGGTCAAGTCAAGGTCGAGTCAAGGTCAAGTCAAAATCAAGTCAAGGTCGAGTCAAGGTCAAGTCAAGGTCAAGTCAAGGTCAAGGTCAAGTCAAGGTCAAGTCAAGGTCAAGTCAAGGTCATGTCAAGGTCTAGTCAAGGTCAAGTCAAGGTCAAGTCAAGGTCATGTCAAGGTCAAGTCAAGGTCAAGTCAAAGTCAAGTCAAGGTCGAGTCAAGGTCAAGTCAAGGTCAAGTCAAGGTCAAGTCAAGGTCAAGTCAAGGTCATGTCAAGGTCAAGTCAAGGTTAAGTCAAGGTCAAGTCAAGGTCAAGTCAAGGTCATGTCAAGGTCATGTCAAGGTCAAGTGAAGGGAAGTCAAGGTTAAGTCAAGGTTAAGTCAAGGTCAAGTCAAGGTCAAGTCAAGGTCAAGTCAAGGTCAAGTCAAGGTCATGTCAAGGTCATGTCAAGGTCAAGTCAAGGTCAAGTCAAGGACATGTCAAGCTCAAGTCAAGGTCGAGTCAAGGTCAAGGTCAAGTCAAGGTCAAGTCAAGGTCAAGTCAAGGTCAAGTCAAGGTCATGTCAAGGTCATGTCAAGGTCAAGTCAAGGACATGTCAAGGTCAAGTCAAGGTCAAGTCAAGGTCGAGTCAAGATCAAGTCAAGATCAAGTCAAGGTCAAGTCAAGGTCATGTCAAGTCAAGGTCATGTCAAGTCAAAGTCAAATCAAGGTGGAGTCAAGGTCAAGTCAAGGTCAAGTCAAGGTCATGTCAAGGTCAAGTCAAGGTCAAGTCAAGGTTAGGTCAAGGTCAAGTCAAGGTCAAGTCAAGGTCAAGTCAAGGTCAAGTCAAGGTCAAGTCAAGGTCATGTCAAGGTCAAGTCAAGGTCAAGTCAAGGTCGAGTCAAGGTCAAGTCAAGGTCATGTCAAGGTCAAGTGAAGGTCAAGTCAAGGT
Organism: Sturmia bella; assembly: GCA_963662145.1. Classification (NCBI taxonomy): domain Eukaryota; kingdom Metazoa; phylum Arthropoda; class Insecta; order Diptera; family Tachinidae; genus Sturmia; species Sturmia bella. The sequence continues at coordinate 50,191,005 of OY759169.1, forward strand.
CAAGTCAAGGTCACGTCAAGGTCAAGTCAAGGTGAAGTCAATGTCAAGTCAAGGTCATGTCAAGGTCAAGTCAAGGTCAAGTCAATGTCAAGTCAAGGTCAAGTCAAGGTTAAGTCAAGATCAAGTCAAGGTCACGTCAAGGTCAAGTCAAGGTCATGTCACGGTCAAGTCAAGGTCAAATCGAGGTCAAGTCAAGGTCATTACAAGGTCATGACAAGGTCAAGTGAAGGTGAGGTCAAGGTCAAGTCAAGGTCGGGTGAAGGTCAGTCAAGCTCAAGTCAGGGTCAAGTCAAGGTCAAGTCAAGGTCATGCCAAGGTCAAGTCAAGGTCAAGTCAATGTCAAGTCAAGGTCAAGTCAAGGTCAAGTCAAGGTCAAGTCAATGTCAAGTCAAGGTCAAGTCAAGGTCAAGTCAAGGTCAAGTCAAGGTCAAGTCAAGGTCAAGTCAAGGTCAAGTCAAGGTCAAGTCAAGGTCGAGTCAAGGTCAAGTCAAGGTCATGTCAAGGTCAAGTCAAGGTCAAGTCAAGGTCAAGTCAAGGTGTAGTCAAGGTCAAGTCAAGGTCAAGTCAAGGTCAAGTCAAGGTCATGTCAAGGTCAAGTCAGGGTCAAGTCAAGGTCAAGTCAAGGTCGAGTCAAGGTCAAGTCAAGGTCGAGTCAAGGTCAAGTCAAGGTCATGTCAAGGTCAAGTCAAGGTCAAGTCAAGGTCAAGTCAAGGTCAAGTCAAGGTCATGTCAAGGTCAAGTCAAGGTCAAGTCAAGGTCAAGTCAAGGTCAAGTCAAGGTCAAGTCAAGGTCATGTCAAGGTCATGTCAAGGTCAAGTCAAGGTCGAGTCAAGGTCAAGGTCAAGTCAAGGTCAAGTCAAGGTCAAGTCAAGGTCATGTCAAGGTCATGTCAAGGTCAAGTCAAGGTCAAGTCAAGGTCAAGTCAAGGTCAAGTCAAGGTCATGTCAAGGTCAAGTCAAGGTCAAGTCAAGGTCAAGTCAAGGTCGAGTCAAGGTCAAGTCAAGGTCATGTCAAGGTCAAGTGAAGGTCAAGTCAAGGTCAAGTCAAGGTCAAGTCAAGGTCAAGTCAAGGTCAAGTCAAGGTCAAGTCAAGGTCATGTCAAGGTCATGTCAAGGTCAAGTCAAGGTCGAGTCAAGGTCAAGGTCAAGTCAAGGTCAAGTCAAGGTCAAGTCAAGGTCATGTCAAGGTCAAGTCAAGGTCAAGTCAAGGTCAAGTCAAGGTCAAGTCAAGGTCAAGTCAAGGTCATGTCAAGGTCATGTCAAGGTCAAGTCAAGGTCGAGTCAAGGTCAAGGTCAAGTCAAGGTCAAGTCAAGGTCAAGTCAAGGTCATGTCAAGGTCATGTCAAGGTCAAGTCAAGGTCAAGTCAAGGTCAAGTCAAGGTCAAGTCAAGGTCAAGTCAAGGTCAAGTCAAGGTCATGTCAAGGTCATGTCAAGGTCAAGTCAAGGTCGAGTCAAGGTCAAGGTCAAGTCAAGGTCAAGTCAAGGTCATGTCAAGGTCATGTCAAGGTCAAGTCAAGGTCAAGTCAAGGTCAAGTCAAGGTCAAGTCAAGGTCATGTCAAGGTCAAGTCAAGGTCAAGTCAAGGTCAAGTCAAGGTCAAGTCAAGGTCAAGTCAAGGTCAAGTCAAGGTCGAGTCAAGGTCAAGTCAAGGTCATGTCAAGGTCAAGTCAAGGTCAAGTCAAGGTCAAGTCAAGGTGTAGTCAAGGTCAAGTCAAGGTCAAGTCAAGGTCAAGTCAAGGTCAAGTCAAGGTCATGTCAAGGTCAAGTCAGGGTCAAGTCAAGGTCAAGTCAAGGTCGAGTCAAGGTCAAGTCAAGGTCGAGTCAAGGTCAAGTCAGGGTCATGTCAAGGTCAAGTCAAGGTCAAGTCAAGGTCAAGTCAAGGTCAAGTCAAGGTCATGTCAAGGTCAAGTCAAGGTCAAGTCAAGGTCAAGTCAAGGTCAAGTCAAGGTCATGTCAAGGTCATGTCAAGGTCAAGTCAAGGTCAAGTCAAGGTCAAGTCAAGGTCAAGTCAATGTCAAGTAAAGGTCAAGTCAAGTCAAGTCAAGTCGAGGTCATGTCAAGGGCAAGTCAAGGTCAAGTCAAGGTCAAGACAAGGGCAAGTCAAGGTCAAGTCAAGGTCATGTCAAGGTAAAGGTCAAGTCAAGGTCAAGTGAAGGTCAAGTCAAGGTCAAGTCAAGGTCAATTCATGGTCAAGTCAAGGTCAAGTCAAGGTCAAGTCAAGGTCAAGTCAAGGTCAAGTCAATGTCAAGTCAAGGTCAAGTCAAGGTCATGTCATGGTCAAGTCAAGGTTAAGTCAAGATCAAGTCAAGTCAAGGTCAACTCAAGGTCATGTCAAGGTCAAGTCAGGGTCAAGTCAAGGTCAAGTCAAGGTCAAGTCAAGGTCAAGTCAAGGTCAAGTCGAGGTCAAGTCAAGGTCAAGTGAAGGTCATGTCAAGGTCAAGTCACGGTCAAGTCAAGGTCAAGCCAATGTCAAGTCAAGGTCAAGTCAAGGTCAAGTCAAGGTCAAGTCAAGGTCAAGTCAAGGTCATGTCAAGGTCAAGTCAATGTCAAGTCAAGGTCAAGTCAAGGTTAAGTCAAGGTCGAGTCAAGGTCAAGTCAAGGTCAAGTCATGGTCAAGTCAAGGTCAAGTCAAGGTCATGTCAAGGTCATGTCAAGGTCAAGTCAAGGTCAAGTCAATGTCAAGTCAAGGTCCAGTCAATGTCAAGTCAAGGTCAAGTGAAGGTCATGTCAAGGTCAAGTCAGGGTCAAGTCAAGGTCAAGTCAAGGTCAAGTCAAGGTCATGTCAAGGTCAAGGCAAGGTCAAGTCAAGGTCAAGTCAAGGTTAAGTCAAGGTCAAGTCAAGGTCAAGGTCAAGTCAAGGTCAAGTCAAGGTCAAGTCAAGGTCAAGTCAAGGTCAAGTCAAGGTCAAGTCAATGTCAAGTCAAGGTTAAGCCAAGGTCAAGTCAAGGTCAAGGTCATGTCAAGGTCATGTCAATGTCAAGTTAAGGTCAAGTCAAGGTCATGTCAAAGTCAGGTCAAAGTCAAGTCAAGGTCGAGTCAAGGTCAAGTCAAGGTCAAGTCAATGTCAAGTCAAGGTTAAGCCAAGGTCAAGTCAAGGTCAAGGTCATGTCAAGGTCAGTTCAAGGTCAAGTCGAGGTCATGTCAAGGTCAAGTCAAGGTCAAGTCAAGGTCAAGTCAAGGTCAAGACAAGGTCAAGTCAAGGTCAGGTCAAGGTCAAGTCAAGGTCATGTCAAGGTCAAGTCAAGGTCAAGTCAAGGTCAAGTTAAGGTCAAGTCAAGGTCAAGTCACGGTCATGTCAAGGTCATGTCAAAGTCAAGTCAATGTCAAGTCAAGGTCAAGTCAAGGTCATGTCAAAGTCAGGTCAAGGTCATGTCAAAGTCAGGTCAAGGTCGAGTCAAGGTCAAGTCAAGGTCAAGTCAAGGTCAAGACAAGGGCAAGTCAAGGGCAAGTCAAGGTCAAGTCAAGGTCATGTCAAGGTCAAGTCAAGGTCAAGTCAAGGTCAAGTCAAGGTCAAGTCAAGGTCAAGTCAAGGTCATGTCAAGGTCAACTCAACGTCAAGTCAAGGTCATGTCAAGGTCAAGTCAAGCTCATGTCAAGGTCATGTCAAGGTCAAGTCAAGGTCAAGTCAAGGTCGAGTCAAGGTCAAGTCAAAGTCAAGTCAAGGTCCAGTCAAAGTCAAGGTCAAGTCAAGGTCATGTCAAGGTCAAGGTCAAGTCAAGGTCATGTCAAGGTCATGCCAAGGTCAAGTCAAGGTCATGTCAAGGTCAAGTCAAGGTCAAGTCAAGGTCATGTCAAGGTCATGTCAAGGTCAAGTCAAGGTCAAGTCAAGTTCATGTCAAGTTCAGGTCAAGGTCAACTCAAGGTCGAGTCAAGGTCAAGTCAAGGTCAAGTCAAGGTCATGTCAAGGTCAAGTCAAGGTCAAATGAAGGTCAAATCAAGGCCATGTCAAGGGCAAGTTAAGGTCAAGTCGAGGTCATGTCCAGGGCAAGTCAAGGTCAAGTCAAGGTCAAGTCAAGGTCAAGACAAGGGCAAGTCAAGGTCAAGTCAAGGTCAAGTCAAGGTCATGTCAAGGTCAAGTCAAGGTCAAGTCAAGGTCATGTCAAGGTCAAGTCAAGCTCATGTCAAGGTCAAGTCAAGGTCAAGTCAAGGTCGAGTCAAGGTCAAGTCAAAGTCAAGTCAAGGTCAAGTCAAAGTCAAGGTCAAGTCAAGGTCATGTCAAGGTCAAGGTCAAGTCAAGGTCATGTCAAGGTCATGCCAAGGTCATGTCAAGGTCAAGTCAAGGTCAAGTCAAGGTCAAGTCAAGGTCAAGTCAAGGTCAAGTCAAGGTCATGTCAAGGTCAAGTCAAGGTCAAGTCAAGGTCAAGTCAAGGTCAAGTCAAGGTCATGTCAAGGTCATGTCAAGGTCAAGTCAAGGTCGAGTCAAGGTCAAGGTCAAGTCAAGGTCAAGTCAAGGTCAAGTCAAGGTCATGTCAAGGTCATGTCAAGGTCAAGTCAAGGTCAAGTCAAGGTCAAGTCAAGGTCAAGTCAAGGTCATGTCAAGGTCAAGTCAAGGTCAAGTCAAGGTCAAGTCAAGGTCGAGTCAAGGTCAAGTCAAGGTCATGTCAAGGTCAAGTGAAGGTCAAGTCAAGGTCAAGTCAAGGTCAAGTCAAGGTCAAGTCAAGGTCAAGTCAAGGTCAAGTCAAGGTCAAGTCAAGGTCATGTCAAGGTCATGTCAAGGTCAAGTCAAGGTCAAGTCAAGGTCAAGTCAAGGTCAAGTCAATGTCAAGTCAAGGTCAAGTCAAGGTCATGTCATGGTCAAGTCAAGGTTAAGTCAAGATCAAGTCAAGTCAAGGTCAACTCAAGGTCATGTCAAGGTCAAGTCAAGGTCAAGTCAAGGTCAAGTCAAGGTCAAGTCAAGGTCAAGTCAAGGTCAATTTAAGGTCAAGTCAAGGTCAAGTCAAGGTCATGTCAAGGTCATGTCAAGGTCAAGTCAAGGTCAAGTCAAGGTCAAGTCAAGGTCAAGTCAAGGTCAAGTCAAGGTCATGTCAAGGTCAAGTCAAGGTCAAGTCAAGGTCAAGTCAAGGTCATGTCAAGGTCAAGTGAAGGTCAAGTCAAGGTCAAGTCAAGGTCAAGTCAAGGTCAAGTCAAGGTCATGTCAAGGTCAAGTCAAGGTCAAGTCAAGGTCAAGTCAAGGTCGAGTCAAGGTCAAGTCAAAATCAAGTCAAGGTCGAGTCAAGGTCAAGTCAAGGTCAAGTCAAGGTCAAGGTCAAGTCAAGGTCAAGTCAAGGTCAAGTCAAGGTCATGTCAAGGTCAAGTGAAGGTCAAGTCAAGGTCTAGTCAAGGTCAAGTCAAGGTCAAGTCAAGGTCATGTCAAGGTCAAGTCAAGGTCAAGTCAAAGTCAAGTCAAGGTCGAGTCAAGGTCAAGTCAAGGTCAAGTCAAGGTCAAGTCAAGGTCAAGTCAAGGTCATGTCAAGGTCAAGTCAAGGTTAAGTCAAGGTCAAGTCAAGGTCAAGTCAAGGTCATGTCAAGGTCATGTCAAGGTCAAGTGAAGGGAAGTCAAGGTTAAGTCAAGGTTAAGTCAAGGTCAAGTCAAGGTCAAGTCAAGGTCAAGTCAAGGTCATGTCAAGGTCATGTCAAGGTCAAGTCAAGGTCAAGTCAAGGACATGTCAAGCTCAAGTCAAGGTCGAGTCAAGGTCAAGGTCAAGTCAAGGTCAAGTCAAGGTCAAGTCAAGGTCAAGTCAAGGTCATGTCAAGGTCATGTCAAGGTCAAGTCAAGGACATGTCAAGGTCAAGTCAAGGTCAAGTCAAGGTCGAGTCAAGATCAAGTCAAGATCAAGTCAAGGTCAAGTCAAGGTCATGTCAAGTCAAGGTCATGTCAAGTCAAAGTCAAATCAAGGTGGAGTCAAGGTCAAGTCAAGGTCAAGTCAAGGTCATGTCAAGGTCAAGTCAAGGTCAAGTCAAGGTTAGGTCAAGGTCAAGTCAAGGTCAAGTCAAGGTCAAGTCAAGGTCAAGTCAAGGTCAAGTCAAGGTCATGTCAAGGTCAAGTCAAGGTCAAGTCAAGGTCGAGTCAAGGTCAAGTCAAGGTCATGTCAAGGTCAAGTGAAGGTCAAGTCAAGGTCAAGTCAAGGTCACGTCAAGGTCAAGTCAAGGTGAAGTCAATGTCAAGTCAAGGTCATGTCAAGGTCAAGTCAAGGTCAAGTCAATGTCAAGTCAAGGTCAAGTCAAGCTTAAGTCAAGATCAAGTCAAGGTCACGTCAAGGTCAAGTCAAGGTCATGTCACGGTCAAGTCAAGGTCAAATCGAGGTCAAGTCAAGGTCATTACAAGGTCATGACAAGGTCAAGTGAAGGTGAGGTCAAGGTCAAGTCAAGGTCGGGTGAAGGTCAGTCAAGATCAAGTCAGGGTCAAGTCAAGGTCAAGTCAAGGTCATGCCAAGGTCAAGTCAAGGTCAAGTCAATGTCAAGTCAAGGTCAAGTCAAGGTCAAGTCAAGGTCAAGTCAATGTCAAGTCAAGGTCAAGTCAAGGTCAAGTCAAGGTCAAGTCAAGGTCAAGTCAAGGTCAAGTCAAGGTCGAGTCAAGGTCAAGTCAAGGTCATGTCAAGGTCATGTCAAGGTCAAGTCAAGGTCAAGTCAAGGTCAAGTCAAGGTGTAGTCAAGGTCAAGTCAAGGTCAAGTCAAGGTCAAGTCAAGGTCATGTCAAGGTCAAGTCAGGGTCAAGTCAAGGTCAAGTCAAGGTCGAGTCAAGGTCAAGTCAAGGTCGAGTCAAGGTCAAGTCAAGGTCATGTCAAGGTCAAGTCAAGGTCAAGTCAAGGTCAAGTCAAGGTCAAGTCAAGGTCAAGTCAAGGTCATGTCAAGGTCAAGTCAAGGTCAAGTCAAGGTCAAGTCAAGGTCAAGTCAAGGTCATGTCAAGGTCATGTCAAGGTCAAGTCAAGGTCGAGTCAAGGTCAAGGTCAAGTCAAGGTCAAGTCAAGGTCAAGTCAAGGTCATGTCAAGGTCATGTCAAGGTCAAGTCAAGGTCAAGTCAAGGTCAAGTCAAGGTCAAGTCAAGGTCATGTCAAGGTCAAGTCAAGGTCAAGTCAAGGTCAAGTCAAGGTCGAGTCAAGGTCATGTCAAGGTCAAGTGAAGGTCAAGTCAAGGTCAAGTCAAGGTCAAGTCAAGGTCAAGTCAAGGTCAAGTCAAGGTCAAGTCAAGGTCAAGTCAAGGTCATGTCAAGGTCAAGTCAAGGTCAAGTCAAGGTCAAGTCAAGGTCAAGTCAAGGTCAAGTCAAGGTCAAGTCAAGGTCATGTCAAGGTCAAGTCAAGGTCAAGTCAAGGTCAAGTCAAGGTCAAGTCAAGGTCATGTCAAGGTCATGTCAAGGTCAAGTCAAGGTCGAGTCAAGGTCAAGGTCAAGTCAAGGTCAAGTCAAGGTCAAGTCAAGGTCATGTCAAGGTCATGTCAAGGTCAAGTCAAGGTCAAGTCAAGGTCAAGTCAAGGTCAAGTCAAGGTCATGTCAAGGTCAAGTCAAGGTCAAGTCAAGGTCAAGTCAAGGTCAAGTCAAGGTCAAGTCAAGGTCAAGTCAAGGTCATGTCAAGGTCATGTCAAGGTCAAGTCAAGGTCGAGTCAAGGTCAAGGTCAAGTCAAGGTCAAGTCAAGGTCAAGTCAAGGTCATGTCAAGGTCATGTCAAGGTCAAGTCAAGGTCAAGTCAAGGTCAAGTCAAGGTCAAGTCAAGGTCAAGTCAAGGTCAAGTCAAGGTCATGTCAAGGTCATGTCAAGGTCAAGTCAAGGTCGAGTCAAGGTCAAGGTCAAGTCAAGGTCAAGTCAAGGTCGAGTCAAGGTCAAGTCAAGGTCATGTCAAGGTCAAGTCAAGGTCAAGTCAAGGTCAAGTCAAGGTGTAGTCAAGGTCAAGTCAAGGTCAAGTCAAGGTCAAGTCAAGGTCAAGTCAAGGTCATGTCAAGGTCAAGTCAGGGTCAAGTCAAGGTCAAGTCAAGGTCGAGTCAAGGTCAAGTCAAGGTCGAGTCAAGGTCAAGTCAAGGTCATGTCAAGGTCAAGTCAAGGTCAAGTCAAGGTCAAGTCAAGGTCAAGTCAAGGTCATGTCAAGGTCAAGTCAAGGTCAAGTCAAGGTCAAGTCAAGGTCAAGTCAAGGTCATGTCAAGGTCATGTCAAGGTCAAGTCAAGGTCAAGTCAAGGTCAAGTCAAGGTCAAGTCAATGTCAAGTAAAGGTCAAGTCAAGTCAAGTCAAGTCGAGGTCATGTCAAGGGCAAGTCAAGGTCAAGTCAAGGTCAAGACAAGGGCAAGTCAAGGTCAAGTCAAGGTCATGTCAAGGTAAAGGTCAAGTCAAGGTCAAGTCAAGGTCAAGTCAAGGTCAATTCATGGTCAAGTCAAGGTCAAGTCAAGGTCAAGTCAAGGTCAAGTCAATGTCAAGTCAAGGTCAAGTCAAGGTCATGTCATGGTCAAGTCAAGGTTAAGTCAAGATCAAGTCAAGTCAAGGTCAACTCAAGGTCATGTCAAGGTCAAGTCAGGGTCAAGTCAAGGTCAAGTCAAGGTCAAGTCAAGGTCAAGTCAAGGTCAAGTCGAGGTCAAGTCAAGGTCAAGTGAAGGTCATGTCAAGGTCAAGTCACGGTCAAGTCAAGGTCAAGCCAATGTCAAGTCAAGGTCAAGTCAAGGTCAAGTCAAGGTCAAGTCAAGGTCAAGTCAAGGTCAAGTCAAGGTCATGTCAAGGTCAAGTCAATGTCAAGTCAAGGTCAAGTCAAGGTTAAGTCAAGGTCGAGTCAAGGTCAAGTCAAGGTCAAGTCATGGTCAAGTCAAGGTCAAGTCAAGGTCATGTCAAGGTCATGTCAAGGTCAAGTCAAGGTCAAGTCAATGTCAAGTCAAGGTCCAGTCAATGTCAAGTCAAGGTCAAGTGAAGGTCATGTCAAGGTCAAGTCAGGGTCAAGTCAAGGTCAAGTCAAGGTCAAGTCAAGGTCATGTCAAGGTCAAGGCAAGGTCAAGTCAAGGTCAAGTCAAGGTTAAGTCAAGGTCAAGTCAAGGTCAAGGTCAAGTCAAGGTCAAGTCAAGGTCAAGTCAAGGTCAAGTCAAGGTCAAGTCAAGGTCAAGTCAATGTCAAGTCAAGGTTAAGCCAAGGTCAAGTCAAGGTCAAGGTCATGTCAAGGTCATGTCAATGTCAAGTTAAGGTCAAGTCAAGGTCATGTCAAAGTCAGGTCAAAGTCATGTCAAGGTCGAGTCAAGGTCAAGTCAAGGTCAAGTCAATGTCAAGTCAAGGTTAAGCCAAGGTCAAGTCAAGGTCAAGGTCATGTCAAGGTCAGTTCAAGGTCAAGTCGAGGTCATGACAAGGTCAAGTCAAGGTCAAGTCAAGGTCAAGACAAGGTCAAGTCAAGGTCAGGTCAAGGTCAAGTCAAGGTCATGTCAAGGTCAAGTCAAGGTCAAGTCAAGGTCAAGTCAAGGTCAAGTTAAGGTCAAGTCAAGGTCAAGTCACGGTCATGTCAAGGTCATGTCAAAGTCAAGTCAATGTCAAGTCAAGGTCAAGTCAAGGTCATGTCAAAGTCAGGTCAAGGTCATGTCAAAGTCAGGTCAAGGTCGAGTCAAGGTCAAGTCAAGGTCAAGTCAAGGTCAAGACAAGGGCAAGTCAAGGGCAAGTCAAGGTCAAGTCAAGGTCATGTCAAGGTCAAGTCAAGGTCAAGTCAAGGTCAAGTCAAGGTCAAGTCAAGGTCAAGTCAAGGTCATGTCAAGGTCAAGTCAAGGTCAAGTCAAGGTCATGTCAAGGTCAAGTCAAGCTCATGTCAAGGTCATGTCAAGGTCAAGTCAAGGTCAAGTCAAGGTCGAGTCAAGGTCAAGTCAAAGTCAAGTCAAGGTCAAGTCAAAGTCAAGGTCAAGTCAAGGTCATGTCAAGGTCAAGGTCAAGTCAAGGTCATGTCAAGGTCATGCCAAGGTCAAGTCAAGGTCATGTCAAGGTCAAGTCAAGGTCAAGTCAAGGTCATGTCAAGGTCATGTCAAGGTCAAGTCAAGGTCAAGTCAAGTTCATGTCAAGTTCAGGTCAAGGTCAACTCAAGGTCGAGTCAAGGTCAAGTCAAGGTCAAGTCAAGGTCATGTCAAGGTCAAGTCAAGGTCAAATGAAGGTCAAATCAAGGCCATGTCAAGGGCAAGTTAAGGTCAAGTCGAGGTCATGTCCAGGGCAAGTCAAGGTCAAGTCAAGGTCAAGACAAGGGCAAGTCAAGGTCAAGTCAAGGTCAAGTCAAGGTCATGTCAAGGTCAAGTCAAGGTCAAGTCAAGGTCATGTCAAGGTCAAGTCAAGCTCATGTCAAGGTCATGTCAAGGTCAAGTCAAGGTCAAGTCAAGGTCGAGTCAAGGTCAAGTCAAAGTCAAGTCAAGGTCAAGTCAAAGTCAAGGTCAAGTCAAGGTCATGTCAAGGTCATGCCAAGGTCATGTCAAGGTCAAGTCAAGGTCAAGTCAAGGTCAAGTCAAGGTCAAGTCAAGGTCAAGTCAAGGTCATGTCAAGGTCAAGTCAAGGTCAAGTCAAGGTCAAGTCAAGGTCAAGTCAAGGTCAAGTCAAGGTCATGTCAAGGTCATGTCAAGGTCAAGTCAAGGTCGAGTCAAGGTCAAGGTCAAGTCAAGGTCAAGTCAAGGTCAAGTCAAGGTCATGTCAAGGTCATGTCAAGGTCAAGTCAAGGTCAAGTCAAGGTCAAGTCAAGGTCAAGTCAAGGTCATGTCAAGGTCAAGTCAAGGTCAAGTCAAGGTCAAGTCAAGGTCGAGTCAAGGTCAAGTCAAGGTCATGTCAAGGTCAAGTGAAGGTCAAGTCAAGGTCAAGTCAAGGTCAAGTCAAGGTCAAGTCAAGGTCAAGTCAAGGTCATGTCAAGGTCATGTCAAGGTCAAGTCAAGGTCGAGTCAAGGTCAAGGTCAAGTCAAGGTCAAGTCAAGGTCAAGTCAAGGTCAAGTCAAGGTCAAGTCAAGGTCATGTCAAGGTCAAGTCAAGGTCAAGTCAAGGTCAAGTCAAGGTCAAGTCAAGGTCATGTCAAGGTCATGTCAAGGTCAAGTCAAGGTCGAGTCAAGGTCAAGGTCAAGTCAAGGTCAAGTCAAGGTCAAGTCAAGGTCATGTCAAGGTCATGTCAAGGTCAAGTCAAGGTCAAGTCAAGGTCAAGTCAAGGTCAAGTCAAGGTCAAGTCAAGGTCATGTCAAGGTCATGTCAAGGTCAAGTCAAGGTCGAGTCAAGGTCAAGGTCAAGTCAAGGTCAAGTCAAGGTCAAGTCAAGGTCATGTCAAGGTCATGTCAAGGTCAAGTCAAGGTCAAGTCAAGGTCAAGTCAAGGTCAAGTCAAGGTCATGTCAAGGTCAAGTCAAGGTCAAGTCAAGGTCAAGTCAAGGTCAAGTCAAGGTCAAGTCAAGGTCAAGTCAAGGTCGAGTCAAGGTCAAGTCAAGGTCATGTCAAGGTCAAGTCAAGGTCAAGTCAAGGTCAAGTCAAGGTGTAGTCAAGGTCAAGTCAAGGTCAAGTCAAGGTCAAGTCAAGGTCAAGTCAAGGTCATGTCAAGGTCAAGTCAGGGTCAAGTCAAGGTCAAGTCAAGGTCGAGTCAAGGTCAAGTCAAGGTCGAGTCAAGGTCAAGTCAAGGTCATGTCAAGGTCAAGTCAAGGTCAAGTCAAGGTCAAGTCAAGGTCAAGTCAAGGTCATGTCAAGGTCAAGTCAAGGTCAAGTCAAGGTCAAGTCAAGGTCAAGTCAAGGTCATGTCAAGGTCATGTCAAGGTCAAGTCAAGGTCAAGTCAAGGTCAAGTCAAGGTCAAGTCAATGTCAAGTAAAGGTCAAGTCAAGTCAAGTCGAGGTCATGTCAAGGGCAAGTCAAGGTCAAGTCAAGGTCAAGTCAAGGTCAAGACAAGGGCAAGTCAAGGTCAAGTTAAGGTCAAGTCAAGGTCAAGTCACGGTCATGTCAAGGTCATGTCAAAGTCAAGTCAATGTCAAGTCAAGGTCAAGTCAAGGTCATGTCAAAGTCAGGTCAAGGTCATGTCAAAGTCAGGTCAAGGTCGAGTCAAGGTCAAGGCAAGGTCAAGTCAAGGTCAAGACAAGGGCAAGTCAAGGTTAAGCCAAGGTCAAGTCAAGGTCATGGTCATGTCAAGGTCAGTTCAAGGTCAAGTCGAGGTCAAGTCAAGGTTAAGTCAAGATCAAGTCAAGTCAAGGTCAACTCAAGGTCATGTCAAGGTCAAGTCAGGGTCAAGTCAAGGTCAAGTCAAGGTCAAGTCAAGGTCAAGTCAAGGTCAAGTCGAGGTCAAGTCAAGGTCAAGTGAAGGTCATGTCAAGGTCAAGTCACGGTCAAGTCAAGGTCAAGCCAATGTCAAGTCAAGGTCAAGTCAAGGTCAAGTCAATGTCAAGTCAAGGTCAAGTCAAGGTTAAGTCAAGGTCGAGTCAAGGTCAAGTCAAGGTCAAGTCATGGTCAAGTCAAGGTCAAGTCAAGGTCATGTCAAGGTCATGTCAAGGTCAAGTCAAGGTCAAGTCAATGTCAAGTCAAGGTCCAGTCAATGTCAAGTCAAGGTCAAGTGAAGGTCATGTCAAGGTCAAGTCAGGGTCAAGTCAAGGTCAAGTCAAGGTCAAGTCAAGGTCATGTCAAGGTCAAGGCAAGGTCAAGTCAAGGTCAAGTCAAGGTTAAGTCAAGGTCAAGTCAAGGTCAAGGTCAAGTCAAGGTCAAGTCAAGGTCAAGTCAAGGTCAAGTCAAGGTCAAGTCAATGTCAAGTCAAGGTTAAGCCAAGGTCAAGTCAAGGTCAAGGTCATGTCAATGTCAAGTTAAGGTCAAGTCAAGGTCATGTCAAAGTCAGGTCAAAGTCAAGTCAAGGTCGAGTCAAGGTCAAGTCAAGGTCAAGTCAATGTCAAGTCAAGGTTAAGCCAAGGTCAAGTCAAGGTCAAGGTCATGTCAAGGTCAGTTCAAGGTCAAGTCGAGGTCATGTCAAGGTCAAGTCAAGGTCAAGTCAAGGTCAAGTCAAGGTCAAGACAAGGTCAAGTCAAGGTCAGGTCAAGGTCAAGTCAAGGTCATGTCAAGGTCAAGTCAAGGTCAAGTCAAGGTCAAGTCAAGGTCAAGTTAAGGTCAAGTCAAGGTCAAGTCACGGTCATGTCAAGGTCATGTCAAAGTCAAGTCAATGTCAAGTCAAGGTCAAGTCAAGGTCATGTCAAAGTCAGGTCAAGGTCATGTCAAAGTCAGGTCAAGGTCGAGTCAAGGTCAAGTCAAGGTCAAGTCAAGGTCAAGACAAGGGCAAGTCAAGGGCAAGTCAAGGTCAAGTCAAGGTCATGTCAAGGTCAAGTCAAGGTCAAGTCAAGGTCAAGTCAAGGTCAAGTCAAGGTCAAGTCAAGGTCAAGTCAAGGTCATGTCAAGGTCAAGTCAAGGTCAAGTCAAGGTCATGTCAAGGTCAAGTCAAGCTCATGTCAAGGTCATGTCAAGGTCAAGTCAAGGTCAAGTCAAGGTCGAGTCAAGGTCAAGTCAAAGTCAAGTCAAGGTCAAGTCAAAGTCAAGGTCAAGTCAAGGTCATGTCAAGGTCAAGGTCAAGTCAAGGTCATGTCAAGGTCAAGTCAAGGTCAAGTCAAGGTCATGTCAAGGTCATGTCAAGGTCAAGTCAAGGTCAAGTCAAGTTCATGTCAAGTTCAGGTCAAGGTCAACTCAAGGTCGAGTCAAGGTCAAGTCAAGGTCAAGTCAAGGTCATGTCAAGGTCAAGTCAAGGTCAAATGAAGGTCAAATCAAGGCCATGTCAAGGGCAAGTTAAGGTCAAGTCGAGGTCATGTCCAGGGCAAGTCAAGGTCAAGTCAAGGTCAAGTCAAGGTCAAGACAAGGGCAAGTCAAGGTCAAGTCAAGGTCATGTCAAGGTCAAGGTCAAGGTCAAGTCAAGGTCAAGTCAAGGACAAGGCAAGGTCAAGGCAAGGTCAAGGCAAGGTCAAGTCAAGGTCAAGTCAAGGTCATGTCAAGTTCAAGTCAAGGTCAAGTCAAGGTCGAGCCAAGGTCAAGTCAAGGTTAAGTCAAGGTCAAGTGAAGAATATGTCAAGGTCAATTCAAGGTCAAGTCAAGGTCAAGTCAAAGTCAAGGTCAAGTCAAGGTCATGTCAAGGTCAAGGTCAAGTCAAGGTCATGTCAAGGTCATGCCAAGGTCAAGTCAAGGTCATGTCAAGGTCAAGTCAAGGTCAAGTCAAAGTCATGTCAAGGTCATGTCAAGGTCAAGTCAAGGTCAAGTCAAGTTCATGTCAAGTTCAGGTCAAGGTCAACTCAAGGTCGAGTCAAGGTCAAGTCAAGGTCAAGTCAAGGTCAAGTCAAGGTCGAGTCAAGTTCAATTCCAGGTCAAGTCACGGTCAAGTCAAGGTCATGTCAAGGTCATGTCAAGGTCTTGTCAAGGTCAAGTCAAGGTCAAGTCAAGGTTAATTCAAGGTCAAGTCAAGGTCAAGTCAAGGTCATGTCAAGGTCATGCCAAGGTCAAGGTCAAGTCAAGGTCAAGTCAAGGTCAAGTCAAGGTCATGTCAAAGTCAAGTCAAGGTCAAGTCAAGGTCATGTCAAGGTCAAGTCAAGGTCAAGGCAAGGTCATGTCAAGTTCAGGTTAAGGTCAACTCAAGGTCGAGTCAAGGCCAAGTCAAGGTCATGTCAAGGTAAAGTCAAGGTCAAGTCAATGTCAAGTCAAGGTCAAGTCAAGGTCATGTCATGGTCAAGTCAAGGTTAAGTCAAGATCAAGTCAAGTCAAGGTCAACTCAAGGTCATGTCAAGGTCAAGTCAGGGTCAAGTCAAGGTCAAGTCAAGGTCATGCCAAGGTCAAGTGAAGGTCAAGTCAAGGTCAAGTCAAGGTCATGTCATGGACAAGTCAAGGTCAAGTCAAGGTTAAGTCAAGATCAAGTCAAGGTCAAGTCAAGGTCAACTCAAGGTCATGTCAAGGTCAAGTCAGGGTCAAGTCAAGGTCAAGTCAAGTTCATTCCAAGGTCAAGTCAAGGTCAAGTCAAGGTCATGTCAAGGTCATGTCAAGGTCAAGTGAAGGTCAAGTCAAGGTCAAGTCAAGGTCAACTCAAGGTCATGTCAAGGTCAAGTCAGGGTCAAGTCAAGGTCAAGTCAAGGTCATGCCAAGGTCAAGTCAAGGTTAAGTCAATGTCAAGTCAAGGTCAAGTCAAGGTCAAGTCAAGGTCAAGTCAAGGTCAGGTCAAGGTCAAGTCAAGGTCGAGTCAAGGTCAAGTCAAGGTCAAGTCAAGGTCAAGTCAAGGTCGAGTCAAAGTCAAGTCAAGGTCATGTCAAGGTCAAGTCAAGGTCAAGTCAAGGTCAAGTCAAGGTCTAGTCAAGGACAAGTCAAGGTCAAGTCAAGGTCAAGTCAAGGTCAAGTCAAGGTCAAGTCAAGGTCAAGTCAAGGTCATGTCAAGGTCATGTCAGGGTCAAGTCAAGGTCAAGTCAAGGTCGAGTCAAGGTCAAGTCAAGGTCGAGTCAAGGTCAAGTCAAGGTCATGTCAAGGTCAAGTCAAGGTCAAGTCAAGGTCAAGTCAAGGTCAAGTCAAGGTCATGTCCAGGTCAAGTCAAGGTCAAGTCAAGGTCAAGTCAAGGTCAAGTCAAGGTCATGTAAAGGTCATGTCAAGGTCAAGTCAAGGTCAAGTCAAGGTCAAGTCAAGGTCAAGTCAAGGTCAAGTCAAGGTCATGTCAAGGTCAAGTCAAGGTCATGTCAAGGTCAGGTCAAGGTCAAGTCAAGGTCGAGTCAAGGTCAAGTCAAGGTCATGTCAAGGTCAAGTGAAGGTCAAGTGAAGGTCAAGTCAAGGTCAAGTCAAGGTCAAGTCAAGGTCAAGTCAAGGTCAAGTCAAGGTCAGGTCAAGGTCAAGTCAAGGTCGAGTCAAGGTCAAGTCAAGGTCAAGTCAAGGTCAAGTCAAGGTCAAGTCAAGGTCAAGTCAAGGTCGAGTCAAGGTCAAGTCAAGGTCATGTCAAGGTCAAGTCAAGGTCAAGTCAAGGTCAAGTCAAGGTCAAGTCAAGGTCAAGTCAAGGTCATGTCAAGGTCAAGTGAAGGTCAAGTCAAGGTCAAGTGAAGGTCAAGTCAAGGTCAAGTCAAGGTCAAGTCAAGGTCAAGTCAAGGTCAAGTCAAGGTCATGTCAAGGTCAAGTCAAGGTCATGTCAAGGTCAAGTCAAGGTCATGTCAAGGTCAAGTCAAGGTCAAGTCAAGGTCAAGTCAAGGTCGAGTCAAGGTCATGTCAAGGTCAAGTCAAGGTCAAGTCAAGGTCAAGTCAAGGTCTAGTCAAGGTCATGTCAAGGTCATGTCAGGGTCAAGTCAAGGTCAAGTCAAGGTCGAGTCAAGGTCAAGTCAAGGTCGAGTCAAGGTCAAGTCAAGGTCATGTCAAGGTCAAGTCAAGGTCAAGTCAAGGTCAAGTCAAGGTCAAGTCAAGGTCAGGTCAAGGTCAAGTCAAGGTCGAGTCAAGGTCAAGTCAAGGTCATGTCAAGGTCAAGTGAAGGTCAAGTCAAGGTCAAGTGAAGGTCAAGTCAAGGTCAAGTCAAGGTCAAGTCAAGGTCAAGTCAAGGTCATGTCAAGGTCAAGTCAAGGTCATGTCAAGGTCAAGTCAAGGTCAAGTCAAGGTCAAGTCAAGGTCGAGTCAAGGTCAAGTCAAGGTCAAGTCAAGGTCAAGTCAAGGTCAATTTAAGGTCAAGTCAAGGTCAAGTCAAGGTCATGTCAAGGTCATGTCAAGGTCAAGTCAAGGTCAAGTCAAGGTCAAGTCAAGGTCAAGTCAAGGTCAAGTCAAGGTCATGTCAAGGTCAAGTCAAGGTCAAGTCAAGGTCAAGTCAAGGTCATGTCAAGGTCAAGTGAAGGTCAAGTCAAGGTCAAGTCAAGGTCAAGTCAAGGTCAAGTCAAGGTCAAGTCAAGGTCATGTCAAGGTCAAGTCAAGGTCAAGTCAAGGTCAAGTCAAGGTCGAGTCAAGTTCAAGTCAAAATCAAGTCAAGGTCGAGTCAAGGTCAAGTCAAGGTCAAGTCTAGGTCATGTCAAGGTCATGTCAAGGTCAAGTCAAGGTCAAGTCAAGGACATGTCAAGCTCAAGTCAAGGTCGAGTCAAGGTCAAGTCAAGGTCAAGTCAAGGTCAAGTCAAGGTCAAGTCAAGGTCATGTCAAGGTCATGTCAAGGTCAAGTCAAGGACATGTCAAGGTCAAGTCAAGGTCAAGTCAAGGTCGAGTCAAGATCAAGTCAAGATCAAGTCAAGGTCAAGTCAAGGTCATGTCAAGTCAAGGTCATGTCAAGTCAAAGTCAAATCAAGGTGGAGTCAAGGTCAAGTCAAGGTCAAGTCAAGGTCATGTCAAGGTCAAGTCAAGGTCAAGTCAAGGTTAGGTTAAGGTCAAGTCAAGGTCAAGTCAAGGTCAAGTCAAGGTCAAGTCAAGGTCAAGTCAAGGTCAAGTCAAGGTCATGTCAAGGTCAAGTCAAGGTCAAGTCAAGGTCGAGTCAAGGTCAAGTCAAGGTCATGTCAAGGTCAAGTGAAGGTCAAGTCAAGGTCAAGTCAAGGTCACGTCAAGGTCAAGTCAAGGTGAAGTCAATGTCAAGTCAAGGTCATGTCAAGGTCAAGTCAATGTCAAGTCAATGTCAAGTCAAGGTCAAGTCAAGGTTAAGTCAAGATCAAGTCAAGGTCACGTCAAGGTCAAGTCAAGGTCATGTCACGGTCAAGTCAAGGTCAAATCGAGGTCAAGTCAAGGTCATTACAAGGTCATGACAAGGTCAAGTGAAGGTGAGGTCAAGGTCAAGTCAAGGTCGGGTGAAGGTCAGTCAAGCTCAAGTCAGGGTCAAGTCAAGGTCAAGTCAAGGTCATGCCAAGGTCAAGTCAAGGTCAAGTCAATGTCAAGTCAAGGTCAAGTCAAGGTCAAGTCAAGGTCAAGTCAATGTTAAGTCAAGGTCAAGTCAAGGTCAAGTCAAGGTCAAGTCAAGGTCAAGTCAAGGTCAAGTCAAGGTCAAGTCAAGGTCAAGTCAAGGTCGAGTCAAGGTCAAGTCAAGGTCATGTCAAGGTCAAGTCAAGGTCAAGTCAAGGTCAAGTCAAGGTGTAGTCAAGGTCAAGTCAAGGTCAAGTCAAGGTCAAGTCAAGGTCAAGTCAAGGTCATGTCAAGGTCAAGTCAGGGTCAAGTCAAGGTCAAGTCAAGGTCGAGTCAAGGTCAAGTCAAGGTCGAGTCAAGGTCAAGTCAAGGTCATGTCAAGGTCAAGTCAAGGTCAAGTCAAGGTCAAGTCAAGGTCAAGTCAAGGTCATGTCAAGGTCAAGTCAAGGTCAAGTCAAGGTCAAGTCAAGGTCAAGTCAAGGTCAAGTCAAGGTCAAGTCAAGGTCATGTCAAGGTCATGTCAAGGTCAAGTCAAGGTCGAGTCAAGGTCAAGGTCAAGTCAAGGTCAAGTCAAGGTCAAGTCAAGGTCATGTCAAGGTCATGTCAAGGTCAAGTCAAGGTCAAGTCAAGGTCAAGTCAAGGTCAAGTCAAGGTCATGTCAAGGTCAAGTCAAGGTCAAGTCAAGGTCAAGTCAAGGTCGAGTCAAGGTCAAGTCAAGGTCATGTCAAGGTCAAGTCAAGGTCAAGTCAAGGTCAAGTCAAGGTCAAGTCAAGGTCAAGTCAAGGTCAAGTCAAGGTCAAGTCAAGGTCAAGTCAAGGTCAAGTCAAGGTCAGGTCAAGGTCAAGTCAAGGTCGAGTCAAGGTCAAGTCAAGGTCATGCCAAGGTCAAGTGAAGGTCAAGTCAAGGTCAAGTCAAGGTCAAGTCAAGGTCAAGTCAAGGGCAAGTCAAGGTCAAGCCAAGGTCATGTCAAGGTCAAGTCAAGGTCAAGTCAAGGTCAAGTCAAGGTCAAGTCAAGGTCAAGTCAAGGTCATGTCAAGGTCAAGTCAAGGTCAAGTCAAGGTCATGTCAAGTACAAGTCAAGGTCATGTCAAGGTCAAGTCAAGGTCAAGTCAAGGTCAAGTCAAGGTCAAGTCAAGGTCGAGTCAAGGTCAAGTCAAGGTCAAGTCAAGGTCAAGTCAAGGTCAAGTCAAGGTCAATTTAGGGTCAAGTCAAGGTCAAGTCAAGGTCATGTCAAGGTCATGTCAAGGTCAAGTCAAGGTCAAGTCAAGGTCAAGTCAAGGTCAAGTCAAGGTCAAGTCAAGGTCATGTCAAGGTCAAGTCAAGGTCAAGTCAAGGTCAAGTCAAGGTCGAGTCAAGGTCAAGTCAAGGTCATGTCAAGGTCAAGTGAAGGTCAAATCAAGGTCAAGTCAAGGTCAACTCAAGGTCAAGTCAAGGTCATGTCAAGGTCAAGTCAAGGTCAAGTCAAGGTCAAGTCAAGGTCGAGTCAAGGTCAAGTCAAAATCAAGTCAAGGTCGAGTCAAGGTCAAGTCAAGGTCAAGTCAAGGTCAAGGTCAAGTCAAGGTCAAGTCAAGGTCATGTCAAGGTCAAGTGAAGGTCAAGTCAAGGTCTAGTCAAGGTCAAGTCAAGGTCAAGTCAAGGTCAAGTCAAGGCCATGTCAAGGTCAAGTCAAGGTCAAGTTAAAGTCAAGTCAAGGTCGAGTCAAGGTCAAGTCAAGGTCAAGTCAAGGTCAAGTCAAGGTCAAGTCAAGGTCAAGTCAAGGTCATGTCAAGGTCAAGTCAAGGTTAAGTCAAGGTCAAGTCAAGGTCAGGTCAAGGTCATGTCAAGGTCATGTCAAGGTTAAGTCAAGGTTAAGTCAAGGTTAAGTCAAGGTCAAGTCAAGGTCAAGTCAAGGTCAAGTCAAGGTCATGTCAAGGTCATGTCAAGGTCAAGTCAAGGTCAAGTCAAGGACATGTCAAGCTCAAGTCAAGGTCGAGTCAAGGTCAAGTCAAGGTCAAGTCAAGGTCAAGTCAAGGTCAAGTCAAGGTCATGTCAAGGTCATGTCAAGGTCAAGTCAAGGACATGTCAAGGTCAAGTCAAGGTCAAGTCAAGGTCAAGTCAAGGTCGAGTCAAGATCAAGTCAAGATAAAGTCAAGGTCAAGTCAAGGTCATGTCAAGTCAAGGTCATGTCAAGTCCAGGTCAAGTCAAGGTGAAGTCAAGGTCAAGTCAAGGTCAAGTCAAGGTGAAGTCAAGTCAAGGTCATGTCAAGGTCAAGTCAAGGTCAAGTCAAGGTTAGGTCAAGGTCAAGTCAAGGTCAAGTCAAGGTCAAGTCAAGGTCAAGTCAAGGTCATGTCAAGGTCAAGTCAAGGTCAAGTCAAGGTCGAGTCAAGGTCAAGTCAAGGTCATGTCAAGGTCAAGTGAAGGTCAAGTCAAGGTTAAGTCAAGATCAAGTCAAGATCACGTCAAGGTCAAGTGAAGGTCAAGTCAAGGTCATGTCAAGGTCAAGTCAAGGTCAAGTCAATGTCAAGTCAAGGTCAAGTCAAGGTCACGTCAAGGTCATGTCACGGTCAAGTCAAGGTCAAATCGAGGTCAAGTCAAGGTCATTACAAGGTCATGTCAAGGTCAAGTGAAGGTGAGGTCAAGGTCAAGTCAAGGTCAAGTCAAGGTCAAGTCAAGGTCAAGTCAAGGTCAAGTCAAGGTCATGTCAAGGTCACGTCAAGGTCAAGTCAAGGTGAAGTCAATGTCAAGTCAAGGTCATGTCATGGTCAAGTCAAGGTCAAGTCAAGGTTAAGTCAAGATCAAGTCAAGATCACGTCAAGGTCAAGTGAAGGTCAAGTCAAGGTCATGTCAAGGTCAAGTCAAGGTCAAGTCAATGTCAAGTCAAGGTCAAGTCAAGGTTAAGTCAAGATCAAGTCAAGGTCACGTCAAGGTCATGTCACGGTCAAGTCAAGGTCAAATCGAGGTCAAGTCAAGGTCATTACAAGGTCATGTCAAGGTCAAGTGAAGGTGAGGTCAAGGTCAAGTCAAGGTCGGGTGAAGGTCAGTCAAGCTCAAGTCAGGGTCAAGTCAAGGTCAAGTCAAGGTCAAGTCAAGGTCCAGTCAAGGTCAAGTCAAGGTCAAGTGAAGGTCATGTTAAGCTCAAGTCAGGGTCAAGTCAAGGTCAAGTCAAGGTCAAGCCAAGGTCAAGGTCAAGCCAAGGTCAAGGTCAAGTCAAGGTCAAGTCAAGGTCATGTCAAGGTCAAGTCAAGGTCAAGTCAAGGTCAAGTCAAGGTTAAGTCAAGGTCAAGTCAAGGTCAAGTAAAGGTCTATTCATGGTCAAGTCAAGGTCAAGTCAAGGTCAAGTCAAGGTCAAGTCAAGGTCAAGTCAAGGTCATGTCATGGTCAAGTCAAGGAGAAGTCAAGGTCAAGTCAAGGTCCAGTCAAGGTCAAGTGAAGGACATGTCAAGGTCAAGTCAGGGTCAAGTCAAGGTCAAGTCAAGCTCAAGTCAAGGTCATGTCAAGGTCAAGTCAAGGTCAAGTCAAGGTCGAGTCAAGGTAAAGTCAAGGTCAAGTCAAGGTCAAGTCAAGGTCAAGTTAAGGTCAAGTCAAGGCAATATCAAGGTCATGTCAAGGTCAAGTCAAGGTCAATTCAATTTTAAGTCAAGGTCATGTCAAGTTCAAGTCAAGGTCAAGTCAAGGTCAAGTCAAGGTTAAGTCAAGGTCAAGTCAAGGTCAAGTCAAGGTCAAGTCATGGTCAAGTCAAGGTCAAGTCAAGGTCATGTCAAGGTCAAGTCAAGGTCAAGTCAAGGTCAAGTCAAGGTCATGTCAAGGTCAAGGTCAAGTCAAGGTTAAGTCAAGGTTAAGTCATGGTCAAGTCAAGGTCATGTCAAGGTCAAGTCATGGTCAAGTCAAGGCCAAGTCAAGGTCAAGTCAAGGTCAAGTCAAGGTCAAGTCAAGGTCAAGTCAAGGTCATGTTAAGGTCATGTCAACGTCAAGTCAAAGTCAAGTCAAGGTCATGTCAAGGTTAGGTCAAGGTCAAGTCAAGGTCGAGTCAAGGTCAAGTCAAGGTCAAGTCAAGGTCAAGTCAAGGTCAAGTCAATGTCAAGTCAAGTTTAAGTCAAGGTCAAGTCAAGGTCAAGTCAAGGTCAAGTCAAGGTCAAGTCAAGGTCAAGTCAAGGTCAAGACAAGGTCAAGTCAAGGTCAAGTCAAGGTCAAGTCAAGGTCATGTCAAGGTCAAGTCAATGTCAAGTCAAGTTTAAGTCAAGGTCAAGTCAAGGTCAAGTCAAGGTCAAGTCAAGGTCAAGTCATGGTCAAGTGAAGGTCAAGTCAAGGTCAAGTCAAGGTCAAGTCAAGGTCAAGTCAGGGTCAAGTCAAGGTCAAGTCAAGGTCATGCCAAGGTCAAGTCAAGGTCAAGTCAAGGTCATGTCAAGGTCATGTCAAGGTCACGGCAAGGTCAAGTCAAGGTCAAGTGAAGGTCAAGTCAAGGTCATGTCAAGGTCAAGTCAAGGTCATGTCAAGGTCAAGTCAAGCTCATGTCAAGGTCATGTCAAGGTCAAGTCAAGGTCAAGTCAAGGTCGAGTCAAGGTCAAGTCAAGTCAAGGTCAAGTCAAGGTCAAGTCAAGGTCATGGTCAAGGTCAAGTCAATGTCAAGTCAAGTTTAAGTCAAGGTCAAGTCAAGGTCAAGTCAAGGTCAAGTCAAGGTCAAGTCAAGGTCAAGTCAAGGTCAAGTCAAGGTCATGTCAAGGTCAAGACAAGGTCAAGGTCAAGTCAAGCTCAGGTCAAGGTCATGTCAAGTCAAAGTCATGTCAAGGTCAAGGCAAGGTCAAGGTCAAGTCAAGGTCAAGGTCAAGTAAAGGTCATGTCAAGGTCAAGGTCAAGTCAAGGTCAAGTCGAGGTCATGCCAAGGTCAAGGTCAAGTCAAGGTCAAGTCAAGGTCATACCAAGGTCAAGTCAAGGTCAAGTCAAGGTCATGTCAAGATCAAGTCAAGGTCAAGTCAAGGTCATGTCAAGGTCATGTCAAGGTCAAGTCAAGGTCATGTCAAGGTCAAGTCAAGGTCATGTCAAGGTCATGTCAAGGTCAGGTCAAGGTCGAGTCAAGTTCAATTCCAGTTCAAGTCACGGTCATGTCAAGGTCATGTCAAGGTCAAGTCAAGGTCAAGTCAAGGTTAAGTGAAGGTAAGGTCAAGGTCAAGTCAAGGTCAAGTGAAGGTCAAGTGAAGGTCAAGTCAAGGTCATGTCAAGGTCATGTCAAGGTCAAGGTCAAGTCAAGGTAAAGCGAAGGTCAAGTCAAGGTCAAGACAAGGTCAAGTCAAGCGCACGTCAAGGTCAAGTCAAGGTCAAGTCGAGGTCATGTCAAGGTCAAGTCAAGGTCATAACAAGGTCAAGTCAAGGTCATGTCAGGGTCAAGTCAATGTCAAGTCAAGTTTAAGTCAAGGTCATGTCAAGGTCAAGTCAAGGTCATGTCAAGGTCAAGTCAAGGTCAAGTCGAGGTCATGTCAAGGTCAAGTCAAGGTCAAGTCAAGGTCAAGACAAGGTCAAGTCAAGCGCACGTCAAGGTCAAGTCAAGGTCAAGTCGAGGTCATGTCAAGGTCAAGTCAAGGTCAAGTCAAGGTCACGTCAAGGTCAAGTCAAGGTGAAGTCAATGTCAAGTCAAGGTCAAGTCAAGGTCATGTCATGGTCAAGTCAAGGTCAAGTCAAGGTTAAGTCAAGATCAAGTCAAGGTCACGTCAAGGTCAAGTGAAGGTCAAGTCAAGGTCATGTCAAGGTCAAGTCAAGGTCAAGTCAATGTCAAGTCAAGGTCAAGTCAAGGTTAAGTCAAGATCAAGTCAAGGTCATGTCAAGGTCAAGTCAAGGTCATGTCAAGGTCAAGTCAAGGTCAAATCGAGGTCAAGTCAAGGTCATTACAAGGTCATGTCAAGGTCAAGTGAAGGTGAGGTCAAGGTCAAGTCAAGGTCGGGCGAAGGTCATGTCAAGCTCAAGTCAGGGTCAAGTCAAGGTCAAGTTAAGGTCAAGTCAAGGTCCAGTCAAGGTCAAGTCAAGGTCAAGTGAAGGTCATGTTAAGCTCAAGTCAGGGTCAAGTCAAGGTCAAGTCAAGGTCAAGCCAAGGTCAAGTCAAGGTCAAGTCAAGGTCAAGTCAAGGTCATGTCAAGGTCAAGTCAAGGTCAAGTCAAGGTTAAGTCAAGGTCAAGTCAAGGTCAATTCATGGTCAAGGTCAATTCATGGTCAAGTCAAGGTCAAGTCAAGGTCAAGTCAAGGTCAAGTCAAGGTCAAGTCAAGGTCAAGTCAAGGTCATGTCATGGTCAAGTCAAGGAGAAGTCAAGGTCAAGTCAAGGTCCAGTCAAGGTCAAGTCAAGGTCAAGTGAAGGACATGTCAAGGTCAAGTCAGGGTCAAGTCAAGGTCAAGTCAAGCTCAAGTCAAGGTCATGTCAAGGTCAAGTCAAGGTCAAGTGAAAGTAAAGTCAAGGTCAAGTCAAGGTCAAGTCAAGGTCAAGTTAAGGTCAAGTCAAGGTCATGTTAAGCTCAAGTCAGGGTCAAGTCAAGGTCAAGTCAAGGTCAAGCCAAGGTCAAGTCAAGGTCAAGTCAAGGTCAAGTCAAGGTCAAGTCAAGGTAATATCAAGGTCATGTCAAGGTCAAGTCAAGGTCAAGTCAATTTTAAGTCAAGGTCAAGTCAAAGACAAGTCATGGTCAAGTCGAGGTCAAGTCAAGGTCATGTCAAGGTCAAGTCAAGGTCAAGTCAGGGTCAAGTCAAGGTCATGTCAAGGTCAAGTCAAGGTCAAGTCAAGGTTAAGTCAAGGTTAAGTCATGGTCAAGTCAAGGTCAAGTCAAGGTCAAGTCAAGGTCAAGTCAAGGTCAAGTCAAGGTCATGTCAAGGTCATGTCAACGTCAAGTCAAAGTCAAGTCAAGGTCATGTCAAGGTTAGGTCAAGGTCAAGTCAACGTCGAGTCAAGGTCAAGTCAAGGTCAAGTCAAGGTCAAGTCAAGGTCAAGTCAAGGTCAAGTCGAGGTCAAGTCAAGGTCAAGTGAAGGTCATGTCAAGGTCAAGTCACGGTCAAGTCAAGGTCAAGCCAAGGTCAAGTCAAGGTCAAGTCAAGGTCAAGTCAAGGTCAAGTCAAGGTCATGTCAAGGTCAAGTCAAGGTCAAGTCAAGGTCGAGTCAAGGTCAAGTCAAGGTCAAGTCATGGTCAAGTCAAGGTCAAGTCAAGGTCAAGTCAAGGTCAAGTCAAGGTCATGTCAAGGTCATGTCAAGGTCAAGTCAAGGTCAAGTCAATGTCAAGTCAAGGTCCAGTCAATGTCAAGTCAAGGTCAAGTGAAGGTCATGTCAAGGTCAAGTCAGGGTCAAGTCAAGGTCAAGTCAAGGTCAAGTCAAGGTCATGTCAAGGTCAAGGCAAGGTCAAGTCAAGGTCAAGTCAAGGTTAAGTCAAGGTCAAGTCAAGGTCAAGTCAAGGTCAAGTCAAGGTCAAGTCAAGGTCAAGTCAAGGTCAAGTTAATGTCAAGTCAAGGTCATGTCAAGGTCATGTCAATGTCAAGTTAAGGTCAAGTCAAGGTCATGTCAAAGTCAGGTCAAAGTCAAGTCAAGGTCAAGTCAAGGTCAAGTCAAGGTTAAGTCAAGGTCAAGTCAAGGTCAAGGTCAAGTCAAGGTCAAGTCAAGGTCGAGTCAAGGTCAAGTCAAGGTCAAGTCAAGGTCAAGTCAATGTCAAGTCAAGGTCAAGTCAAGGTCAAGTCAAGGTCATGTCAAGGTCAAGTCACGGTCAAGTCAAGGTCAAGCCAAGGTCAAGTCAAGGTCAAGTCAAGGTCAAGTCAAGGTCAAGTCAAGGTCATGTCAAGGTCAAGTCAAGGTCAAGTCAAGGTCGAGTCAAGGTCAAGTCAAGGTCAAGTCATGGTCAAGTCAAGGTCAAGTCAAGGTCAAGTCAAGGTCAAGTCAAGGTCAAGACAAGGTCAAGTCAAGGTCAGGTCAAGGTCAAGTCAAGGTCATGTCAAGGTCAAGTCAAGGTCAAGGTCAAGTCAAGGTCAAGTCAAGGTCAAGTTAAGGTCAAGTCAAGGTCAAGTCACGGTCATGTCAAGGTCATGTCAAGGTCAAGTCAATGTCAAGTCAAGGTCAAGTCAAGGTCATGTCAAAGTCAGGTCAAGGTCATGTCAAAGTCAGGTCAAGGTCAAGTCAAGGTCGAGTCAAGGTCAAGTCAAGGTCAAGTCAAGGTCAAGACAAGGTCAAGTCAAGGTCAAGTCAAGGTCAAGTCAAGGTCATGTCAAGGTCAAGTCAAGGTTAAGTCAAGGTCATGTCAAGGTCAAGTCAAGCTCATGTCAAGGTCATGTCAAGGTCAAGTCAAGGTCAAGTCAAGGTCGAGTCAAGGTCAAGTCAAAGTCAAGTCAAGGTCAAGTCAAGGTCAAGTCAAGGTCATGTCAAGGTCAAGTTAAGGTCAAGTCAAGGTCAAGTCACGGTCATGTCAAGGTCATGTCAAGGTCAAGTCAATGTCAAGTCAAGGTCAAGTCAAGGTCATGTCAAAGTCAGGTCAAGGTCATGTCAAAGTCAGGTCAAGGTCAAGTCAAGGTCGAGTCAAGGTCAAGTCAAGGTCAAGTCAAGGTCAAGACAAGGTCAAGTCAAGGTCAAGTCAAGGTCAAGTCAAGGTCATGTCAAGGTCAAGTCAAGGTCAAGTCAAGGTCAAGTCAAGGTCAAGTCAAGGTCATGTCAAGGTCAAGTCAAGGTTAAGTCAAGGTCATGTCAAGGTCAAGTCAAGCTCATGTCAAGGTCATGTCAAGGTCAAGTCAAGGTCAAGTCAAGGTCGAGTCAAGGTCAAGTCAAAGTCAAGTCAAGGTCAAGTCAAGGTCAAGTCAAGGTCATGTCAAGGTCAAGTCAAGGTCAAATGAAGGTCAAATCAAGGCCATGTCAAGGGTAAAGTTAAGGTCAAGTCGAGGTCATGTCAAGGGCAAGTCAAGGTCAAGTCAAGGTCAAGTCAAGGTCAAGAAAAGGGCAAGTCAAGGTCAAGTCAAGGTCATGTCAAGGTCAAGGTCAAGTCAAGGACAAGGCAAGGTCAAGTCAAGGTCAAGTCAAGGTCATGTCAAGTTCAAGTCAAGGTCAAGTCAAGGTCGAGCCAAGGTCAAGTCAAGGTTAAGTCAAGGTTAAGTGAAGAATATGTCAAGGTCAATTCAAGGTCAAATCAAGGTCAAGTCAAAGTCAAGGTCAAGTCAAGGTCATGTCAAGGTCATGCCAAGGTCAAGTCAAGGTCATGTCAAGGTCAAGTCAAGGTCAAGTCAAGGTCATGTCAAGGTCATGTCAAGGTCAAGTCAAGGTCAAGTCAAGGTCATGTCAAGTTCAGGTCAAGGTCAACTCAAGGTCAAGTCAAGGTCGAGTCAAGTTCAATTTCAGGTCAAGTCACGGTCAAGGTCATGTCAAGATCATGTCAAGGTCTTGTCAAGGTCAAGTCAAGGTCAAGTCAAGGTCAATTCAAGGTCAAGTCAAGGTCAAGTCAAGGTCATGTCAAGGTCAAGTCAAGGTCAAGTCAAGGTCAAGTGAAAGTAAAGTCAAGGTCAAGTCAAGGTCAAGGTCAAGTCAAGGTCAAGTTAAGGTCAAGTCAAGGTCATGTTAAGCTCAAGTCAGGGTCAAGTCAAGGTCAAGTCAAGGTCAAGCCAAGGTCAAGTCAAGGTCAAGTCAAGGTCAAGTCAAGGTCAAGTCAAGGTAATATCAAGGTCATGTCAAGGTCAAGTCAAGGTCAAGTCAATTTTAAGTCAAGGTCAAGTCAAAGTCAAGTCATGGTCAAGTCGAGGTCAAGTCAAGGTCATGTCAAGGTCAAGTCAAGGTCAAGTCAAGGTCAAGTCAAGGTCATGTCAAGGTCAAGTCAAGGTCAAGTCAAGGTTAAGTCAAGGTTAAGTCATGGTCAAGTCAAGGTCAAGTCAAGGTCAAGTCAAGGTCAAGTCAAGGTCAAGTCAAGGTCATGTCAAGGTCATGTCAACGTCAAGTCAAAGTCAAGTCAAGGTCAAGTCAACGTCGAGTCAAGGTCAAGTCAAGGTCAAGTCAAGGTCAAGTCAAGGTCAAGTCAAGGTCAAGTCGAGGTCAAGTCAAGGTCAAGTGAAGGTCATGTCAAGGTCAAGTCACGGTCAAGTCAAGGTCAAGCCAAGGTCAAGTCAAGGTCAAGTCAAGGTCAAGTCAAGGTCAAGTCAAGGTCATGTCAAGGTCAAGTCAAGGTCAAGTCAAGGTCGAGTCAAGGTCAAGTCAAGGTCAAGTCATGGTCAAGTCAAGGTCAAGTCAAGGTCAAGTCAAGGTCAAGTCAAGGTCATGTCAAGGTCATGTCAAGGTCAAGTCAAGGTCAAGTCAATGTCAAGTCAAGGTCCAGTCAATGTCAAGTCAAGGTCAAGTGAAGGTCATGTCAAGGTCAAGTCAGGGTCAAGTCAAGGTCAAGTCAAGGTCAAGTCAAGGTCATGTCAAGGTCAAGGCAAGGTCAAGTCAAGGTCAAGTCAAGGTTAAGTCAAGGTCAAGTCAAGGTCAAGGTCAAGTCAAGGTCAAGTCAAGGTCAAGTCAAGGTCAAGTCAAGGTCAAGTCAAGGTCAAGTCAAGGTCATGTCAAGGTCATGTCAATGTCAAGTTAAGGTCAAGTCAAGGTCAAGTCAAGGTCATGTCAAAGTCAGGTCAAAGTCAAGTCAAGGTCAAGTCAAGGTCAAGTCAAGGTTAAGTCAAGGTCAAGTCAAGGTCAAGGTCAAGTCAAGGTCAAGTCAAGGTCGAGTCAAGGTCAAGTCAAGGTCAAGTCAAGGTCAAGTCAATGTCAAGTCAAGGTCAAGTCAAGGTCAAGTCAAGGTCATGTCAAGGTCAAGTCACGGTCAAGTCAAGGTCAAGCCAAGGTCAAGTCAAGGTCAAGTCAAGGTCAAGTCAAGGTCAAGTCAAGGTCATGTCAAGGTCAAGTCAAGGTCAAGTCAAGGTCGAGTCAAGGTCAAGTCAAGGTCAAGTCATGGTCAAGTCAAGGTCAAGTCAAGGTCAAGTCAAGGTCAAGTCAAGGTCATGTCAAGGTCATGTCAAGGTCAAGTCAAGGTCAAGTCAATGTCAAGTCAAGGTCCAGTCAATGTCAAGTCAAGGTCAAGTGAAGGTCATGTCAAGGTCAAGTCAGGGTCAAGTCAAGGTCAAGTCAAGGTCAAGTCAAGGTCATGTCAAGGTCAAGGCAAGGTCAAGGTCAAGTCAAGGTTAAGTCAAGGTCAAGTCAAGGTCAAGGTCAAGTCAAGGTCAAGTCAAGGTCAAGTCAAGGTCAAGTCAAGGTCAAGTCAAGGTCAAGTTAATGTCAAGTCAAGGTCATGTCAAGGTCATGTCAATGTCAAGTTAAGGTCAAGTCAAGGTCATGTCAAAGTCAGGTCAAAGTCAAGGCAAGGTCAAGTCAAGGTCAAGTCAAGGTTAAGCCAAGGTCAAGTCAAGGTCAAGTCAAGGTCAAGGTCATTTCAAGGTCAGTTCAAGGTCAAGTCGAGGTCATGTCAAGGTCAAGTCAAGGTCAAGTCAAGGTCAAGACAAGGTCAAGTCAAGGTCAGGTCAAGGTCAAGTCAAGGTCATGTCAAGGTCAAGTCAAGGTCAAGTCAAGGTCAAGTCAAGGTCATGTCAAGGTCATGTCAAGGTCAAGTCAAGGTCAAGTCAATGTCAAGTCAAGGTCCAGTCAATGTCAAGTCAAGGTCAAGTGAAGGTCATGTCAAGGTCAAGTCAGGGTCAAGTCAAGGTCAAGTCAAGGTCAAGTCAAGGTCATGTCAAGGTCAAGGCAAGGTCAAGTCAAGGTCAAGTCAAGGTTAAGTCAAGGTCAAGTCAAGGTCAAGGTCAAGTCAAGGTCAAGTCAAGGTCAAGTCAAGGTCAAGTCAAGGTCAAGTTAATGTCAAGTCAAGGTCATGTCAAGGTCATGTCAATGTCAAGTTAAGGTCAAGTCAAGGTCATGTCAAAGTCAGGTCAAAGTCAAGGCAAGGTCAAGTCAAGGTCAAGTCAAGGTTAAGCCAAGGTCAAGTCAAGGTCAAGTCAAGGTCAAGGTCATGTCAAGGTCAGTTCAAGGTCAAGTCGAGGTCATGTCAAGGTCAAGTCAAGGTCAAGTCAAGGTCAAGTCAAGGTCAAGTCAAGGTCAAGTCAAGGTCAAGACAAGGTCAAGTCAAGGTCAGGTCAAGGTCAAGTCAAGGTCATGTCAAGGTCAAGTCAAGGTCAAGGTCAAGTCAAGGTCAAGTCAAGGTCAAGTTAAGGTCAAGTCAAGGTCAAGTCACGGTCATGTCAAGGTCATGTCAAGGTCAAGTCAATGTCAAGTCAAGGTCAAGTCAAGGTCATGTCAAAGTCAGGTCAAGGTCATGTCAAAGTCAGGTCAAGGTCAAGTCAAGGTCGAGTCAAGGTCAAGTCAAGGTCAAGTCAAGGTCAAGACAAGGGCAAGTCAAGGTCAAGTCAAGGTCATGTCAAGGTCAAGTCAAGGTCAAGTCAAGGTCAAGTCAAGGTCAAGTCAAGGTCATGTCAAGGTCAAGTCAAGGTTAAGTCAAGGTCATGTCAAGGTCAAGTCAAGCTCATGTCAAGGTCATGTCAAGGTCAAGTCAAGGTCAAGTCAAGGTCGAGTCAAGGTCAAGTCAAAGTCAAGTCAAGGTCAAGTCAAGGTCAAGTCAAGGTCATGTCAAGGTCAAGTCAAGGTCAAATGAAGGTCAAATCAAGGCCATGTCAAGGGTAAAGTTAAGGTCAAGTCGAGGTCATGTCAAGGGCAAGTCAAGGTCAAGTCGAGGTCATGTCAAGGTCAAGTCAAGGTCAAGACAAGGGCAAGTCAAGGTCAAGTCAAGGTCATGTCAAGGTCAAGGTCAAGTCAAGGTCAAGTCAAGGACAAGGCAAGGTCAAGTCAAGGTCAAGTCAAGGTCATGTCAAGTTCAAGTCAAGGTCAAGTCAAGGTCGAGCCAAGGTCAAGTCAAGGTTAAGTCAAGGTTAAGTGAAGAATATGTCAAGGTCAATTCAAGGTCAAATCAAGGTCAAGTCAAAGTCAAGGTCAAGTCAAGGTCATGTCAAGGTCATGCCAAGGTCAAGTCAAGGTCATGTCAAGGTCAAGTCAAGGTCAAGTCAAGGTCATGTCAAGGTCATGTCAAGGTCAAGTCAAGGTCAAGTCAAGGTCATGTCAAGTTCAGGTCAAGGTCAACTCAAGGTCGAGTCAAGGTCAAGTCAATGTCAAGTCAAGTTTAAGTCAAGGTCAAGTCAAGGTCAAGTCAAGGTCATGTCAAGGTCAAGTCAATGTCAAGTCAAGTTTAAGTCAAGGTCAAGTCAAGGTCAAGTCAAGGTCAAGTCAAGGTCAAGTCAAGGTCAAGTCAAGGTCATGTCAAGGTCATGTCAAGGTCAAGTCAATGTCAAGTCAAGTTTAAGTCAAGGTCGAGTCAAGTTCAATTTCAGGTCAAGTCACGGTCAAGGTCATGTCAAGATCATGTCAAGGTCTTGTCAAGGTCAAGTCAAGGTCAAGTCAAGGTCAATTCAAGGTCAAGTCAAGGTCAAGTCAAGGTCATGTCAAGGTAAAGTCAAGGTCAAGTCAATGTCAAGTCAAGGTCAAGTCAAGGTCATGGTCAAGTCAAGGTCAAGTCAAGGTTAAGTCAAGATCAAGTCAAGCTCAAGTCAAGGTCAACTCAAGGTCATGTCAAGGTCAAGTCAGGGTCAAGTCAAGGTCAAGTCAAGGTCATGCCAAGGTCAAGTCAAGGTCAAGTCAAGGTCATGTCAAGGTCATGTCAAGGTCAAGTGGAGGTCAAGTCAAGGTCATGTCAAGGTCAAGTCAAGGTCATGTCAAGGTCAAGTCAAGCTCATGTCAAGGTCATGTCAAGGTCAAGTCAAGGTCAAGGTCAAGTCAAGGTCAAGTCAAGGTCGAGTCAAGGTCGAGTCAAGGTCAAGTCAAGGTCAAGTCAAGGTCAAGTCAAGGTCATGTCAAGGTCAAGTCAATGTCAAGTCAAGTTTAAGTCAAGGTCAAGTCAAGGTCAAGTCAAGGTCAAGTCAAGGTCAAGTCAAGGTCAAGTCAAGGTCAAGTCAAGGTCATGTCAAGGTCATGTCAAGGTCAAGTCAATGTCAAGTCAAGTTTAAGTCAAGATCAAGTCAAGGTCGAGTCAAGGTCAAGTCAAGGTCAAGTCAAGGTCAAGTCAAGGTCAAGTCATGGTCAAGTGAAGGTCAAGTCAAGGTCAAGTCAAGGTCATGTCAAGGTCATGTCAAGGTCAAGTCAAGGTCAAGTCAATGTCAAGTCAAGGTCAAGTCAAGGTCAAGTCAAGGTTAAGTCAAGATCAAGTCAAGGTCAAGTCAAGGTCAACTCAAGGTCATGTCAAGGTCAAGTCAGGGTCAAGTCAAGGTCAAGTCAAGGTCATGCCAAGGTCAAGTCAAGGTCAAGTCAAGGTCAAGTCAAGGTCAAGTCAATGTCAAGTCAAGTTTAAGTCAAGGTCAAGTCAAGGTCAAGTCAAGGTCAAGTCAAGGTCAAGTCAAGGTCAAGTCAAGGTCAAGACAAGGTCAAGTCAAGGTCAAGTCAAGGTCAAGACAAGGTCAAGTCAAGGTCAAGTCAAGGTCAAGTCAAGGTCATGTCAAGGTCAAGTCAATGTCAAGTCAAGTTTAAGTCAAGGTCAAGTCAAGGTCAAGTCAAGGTCAAGTCATGGTCAAGTGAAGGTCAAGTCAAGGTCAAGTCAAGGTCAAGTCAAGGTCATGTCAAGGTCATGTCAAGGTCAAGTCAAGGTCAAGTCAATGTCAAGTCAAGGTCAAGTCAAGGTCAAGTCAAGGTTAAGTCAAGATCAAGTCAAGGTCAAGTCAAGGTCAACTCAAGGTCATGTCAAGGTCAAGTCAGGGTCAAGTCAAGGTCAAGTCAAGGTCATGCCAAGGTCAAGTCAAGGTCAAGTCAAGGTCATGTCAAGGTCACGGCAAGGTCAAGTCAAGGTCAAGTGAAGGTCAAGTCAAGGTCATGTCAAGGTCAAGTCAAGGTCATGTCAAGGTCAAGTCAAGCTCATGTCAAGGTCATGTCAAGGTCAAGTCAAGGTCAAGTCAAGGTCGAGTCAAGGTCAAGTCAAGGTCAAGTCAAGGTCAAGTCAAGGTCAAGTCAAGGTCATGGTCAAGGTCAAGTCAATGTCAAGTCAAGTTTAAGTCAAGGTCAAGTCAAGGTCAAGTCAAGGTCATGTCAAGGTCAAGTCAAGGTCAAGGTCAAGTCAAGCTCAGGTCAAGGTCATGTCAAGTCAAAGTCATGTCAAGGTCAAGGCAAGGTCAAGGTCAAGTCAAGGTCAAGGTCAAGTAAAGGTCATGTCAAGGTCAAGGTCAAGTCAAGGTCAAGTCAAGGTCATGTCAAGGTCATGCCAAGGTCAAGGTCAAGTCAAGGTCAAGTCAAGGTCATACCAAGGTCAAGTCAAGGTCAAGTCAAGGTCATGTCAAGGTCAAGTCAAGGTCAAGTCAAGGTCATGTCAAGATCAAGTCAAGGTCAAGTCAAGGTCATGTCAAGGTCATGTCAAGGTCAAGTCAAGGTCATGTCAAGGTCAAGTCAAGGTCATGTCAAGGTCATGTCAAGGTCAGGTCAAGGTCGAGTCAAGTTCAATTCCAGTTCAAGTCACGGTCATGTCAAGGTCATGTCAAGGTCAAGTCAAGGTCAAGTCAAGGTTAAGTGAAGGTAAGGTCAAGGTCAAGTCAAGGTCAAGTGAAGGTCAAGTGAAGGTCAAGTCAAGGTCATGTCAAGGTCATGTCAAGGTCAAGGTCAAGTCAAGGTAAAGTGAAGGTCAAGTCAAGGTCAAGACAAGGTCAAGTCAAGCGCACGTCAAGGTCAAGTCAAGGTCAAGTCGAGGTCATGTCAAGGTCAAGTCAAGGTCGAGTCAAGGTCAAGTCAAGGTCAAGTCATGGTCAAGTCAAGGTCAAGTCAAGGTCAAGTCAAGGTCAAGTCAAGGTCATGTCAAGGTCATGTCAAGGTCAAGTCAAGGTCAAGTCAATGTCAAGTCAAGGTCCAGTCAATGTCAAGTCAAGGTCAAGTGAAGGTCATGTCAAGGTCAAGTCAGGGTCAAGTCAAGGTCAAGTCAAGGTCAAGTCAAGGTCAAGTCAAGGTCAAGGCAAGGTCAAGTCAAGGTCAAGTCAAGGCTAAGTCAAGGTCAAGTCAAGGTCAAGTCAAGGTCAAGTCGAGGTCATGTCAAGGTCAAGTCAAGGTCAAGTCAAGGTCAAGACAAGGTCAAGTCAAGGTCAAGCCAAGGTCAAGTCAAGGTCAAGTCAAGGTCAAGTCAAGGTCATGTCAAGGTCAAGTCAAGGTCAAGTCAAGGTTAAGTCAAGGTCAAGTCAAGGTCAATTCATGGTCAAGGTCAATTCATGGTCAAGTCAAGGTCAAGTCAAGGTCAAGTCAGGGTCAAGTCAATGTCAAGTCAAGTTTAAGTCAAGGTCATGTCAAGGTCAAGTCAAGGTCATGTCAAGGTCAAGTCAAGGTCAAGTCGAGGTCATGTCAAGGTCAAGTCAAGGTCAAGTCAAGGTCAAGACAAGGTCAAGTCAAGCGCACGTCAAGGTCAAGTCAAGGTCAAGTCGAGGTCATGTCAAGGTCAAGTCAAGGTCAAGTCAAGGTCACGTCAAGGTCAAGTCAAGGTGAAGTCAATGTCAAGTCAAGGTCAAGTCAAGGTCATGTCATGGTCAAGTCAAGGTCAAGTCAAGGTTAAGTCAAGATCAAGTCAAGGTCACGTCAAGGTCAAGTGAAGGTCAAGTCAAGGTCATGTCAAGGTCAAGTCAAGCTCAAGTCAATGTCAAGTCAAGGTCAAGTCAAGGTTAAGTCAAGATCAAGTCAAGGTCACGTCAAGGTCAAGTCAAGGTCATGTCAAGGTCAAGTCAAGGTCAAATCGAGGTCAAGTCAAGGTCATTACAAGGTCATGTCAAGGTCAAGTGAAGGTGAGGTCAAGGTCAAGTCAAGGTCGGGTGAAGTTCATGTCAAGCTCAAGTCAGGGTCAAGTCAAGGTCAAGTTAAGGTCAAGTCAAGGTCCAGTCAAGGTCAAGTCAAGGTCAAGTGAAGGTCATGTTAAGCTCAAGTCAGGGTCAAGTCAAGGTCAAGTCAAGGTCAAGCCAAGGTCAAGTCAAGGTCAAGTCAAGGTCAAGTCAAGGTCATGTCAAGGTCAAGTCAAGGTCAAGTCAAGGTTAAGTCAAGGTCAAGTCAAGGTCAATTCATGGTCAAGGTCAATTCATGGTCAAGTCAAGGTCAAGTCAAGGTCAAGTCAAGGTCAAGTCAAGGTCAAGTCAAGGTCATGTCATGGTCAAGTCAAGGTCAAGTCAAGGTCCAGTCAAGGTCAAGTCAAGGTCAAGTGAAGGACATGTCAAGGTCAAGTCAGGGTCAAGTCAAGGTCAAGTCAAGCTCAAGTCAAGGTCATGTCAAGGTCAAGTCAAGGTCAAGTCAAGGTCAAGTGAAAGTAAAGTCAAGGTCAAGTCAAGGTCAAGTCAAGGTCAAGTTAAGGTCAAGTCAAGGTCATGTTAAGCTCAAGTCAGGGTCAAGTCAAGGTCAAGTCAAGGTCAAGCCAAGGTCAAGTCAAGGTCAAGTCAAGGTCAAGTCAAGGTCAAGTCAAGGTAATATCAAGGTCATGTCAAGGTCAAGTCAAGGTCAAGTCAATTTTAAGTCAAGGTCAAGTCAAAGTCAAGTCATGGTCAAGTCGAGGTCAAGTCAAGGTCATGTCAAGGTCAAGTCAAGGTCAAGTCAAGGTCAAGTCAAGGTCATGTCAAGGTCAAGTCAAGGTCAAGTCAAGGTTAAGTCAAGGTTAAGTCATGGTCAAGTCAAGGTCAAGTCAAGGTCAAGTCAAGGTCAAGTCAAGGTCATGTCAAGGTCATGTCAACGTCAAGTCAAAGTCAAGTCAAGGTCATGTCAAGGTTAGGTCAAGGTCAAGTCAACGTCGAGTCAAGGTCAAGTCAAGGTCAAGTCAAGGTCAAGTCAAGGTCAAGTCAAGGTCAAGTCGAGGTCAAGTCAAGGTCAAGTGAAGGTCATGTCAAGGTCAAGTCACGGTCAAGTCAAGGTCTAGCCAAGGTCAAGTCAAGGTCAAGTCAAGGTCAAGTCAAGGTCATGTCAAGGTCAAGTCAAGGTCAAGTCAAGGTCGAGTCAAGGTCAAGTCAAGGTCAAGTCATGGTCAAGTCAAGGTCAAGTCAAGGTCAAGTCAAGGTCAAGTCAAGGTCATGTCAAGGTCATGTCAAGGTCAAGTCAAGGTCAAGTCAATGTCAAGTCAAGGTCCAGTCAATGTCAAGTCAAGGTCAAGTGAAGGTCATGTCAAGGTCAAGTCAGGGTCAAGTCAAGGTCAAGTCAAGGTCAAGTCAAGGTCATGTCAAGGTCAAGGCAAGGTCAAGTCAAGGTCAAGTCAAGGTTAAGTCAAGGTCAAGTCAAGGTCAAGGTCAAGTCAAGGTCAAGTCAATTTCAAGTCAAGGTCAAGTCAAGGTCAAGTCAAGGTCAAGTTAATGTCAAGTCAAGGTCATGTCAAGGTCATGTCAATGTCAAGTTAAGGTCAAGTCAAGGTCATGTCAAAGTCAGGTCAAAGTCAAGTCAAGGTCAAGTCAAGGTCAAGTCAAGGTTAAGTCAAGGTCAAGTCAAGGTCAAGTCAAGGTCAAGTCAAGGTCGAGTCAAGGTCAAGTCAAGGTCAAGTCAAGGTCAAGTCAATGTCAAGTCAAGGTCAAGTCAAGGTCAAGTCAAGGTCATGTCAAGGTCAAGTCACGGTCAAGTCAAGGTCAAGTCAAGGTCATGTCAAGGTCAAGTCAAGGTCAAGTCAAGGTCGAGTCAAGGTCAAGTCAAGGTCAAGTCATGGTCAAGTCAAGGTCAAGTCAAGGTCAAGTCAAGG
This sequence comes from Sturmia bella, assembly GCA_963662145.1. Taxonomy (NCBI): domain Eukaryota; kingdom Metazoa; phylum Arthropoda; class Insecta; order Diptera; family Tachinidae; genus Sturmia; species Sturmia bella. The sequence goes on from OY759169.1 coordinate 50,227,387, forward strand.
TCAAGTCAAGGTCATGTCAAGGTCATGTCAAGGTCAAGTCAAGGTCAAGTCAATGTCAAGTCAAGGTCCAGTCAATGTCAAGTCAAGGTCAAGTGAAGGTCATGTCAAGGTCAAGTCAGGGTCAAGTCAAGGTCAAGTCAAGGTCAAGTCAAGGTCAAGTCAAGGTCAAGGCAAGGTCAAGTCAAGGTCAAGTCAAGGTTAAGTCAAGGTCAAGTCAAGGTCAAGGTCAAGTCAAGGTCAAGTCAAGGTCAAGTCAAGGTCAAGTCAAGGTCAAGTCAAGGTCAAGTTAATGTCAAGTCAAGGTCATGTCAAGGTCATGTCAATGTCAAGTTAAGGTCAAGTCAAGGTCATGTCAAAGTCAGGTCAAAGTCAAGGCAAGGTCAAGTCAAGGTCAAGTCAAGGTTAAGCCAAGGTCAAGTCAAGGTCAAGTCAGGGTCAAGGTCATGTCAAGGTCAGTTCAAGGTCAAGTCGAGGTCATGTCAAGGTCAAGTCAAGGTCAAGTCAAGGTCAAGTCAAGGTCAAGACAAGGTCAAGTCAAGGTCAGGTCAAGGTCAAGTCAAGGTCATGTCAAGGTCAAGTCAAGGTCAAGTCAAGGTCAAGTCAAGGTCATGTCAAGGTCATGTCAAGGTCAAGTCAAGGTCAAGTCAATGTCAAGTCAAGGTCCAGTCAATGTCAAGTCAAGGTCAAGTGAAGGTCATGTCAAGGTCAAGTCAGGGTCATGTCAAGGTCAAGGCAAGGTCAAGTCAAGGTCAAGTCAAGGTTAAGTCAAGGTCAAGTCAAGGTCAAGTTAATGTCAAGTCAAGGTCAAGTCAAGGTCAAGTCAAGGTCAAGTCAAGGTCAAGTTAATGTCAAGTCAAGGTCATGTCAAGGTCATGTCAATGTCAAGTTAAGGTCAAGTCAAGGTCATGTCAAAGTCAGGTCAAAGTCAAGGCAAGGTCAAGTCAAGGTCAAGTCAAGGTTAAGCCAAGGTCAAGTCAAGGTCAAGTCAAGGTCAAGGTCATGTCAAGGTCAGTTCAAGGTCAAGTCGAGGTCATGTCAAGGTCAAGTCAAGGTCAAGTCAAGGTCAAGACAAGGACAAGTCAAGGTCAAGTCAAGGTCATGTCAAGGTCAAGTCAAGGTCAAGTCAAGGTCAAGTCAAGGTCATGTCAAGGTCAAGTCAAGGTCAAGTCAAGGTCGAGTCAAGGTCAAGTCAAGGTCAAGTCATGGTCAAGTCAAGGTCAAGTCAAGGTCAAGTCAAGGTCAAGTCAAGGTCATGTCAAGGTCATGTCAAGGTCAAGTCAAGGTCAAGTCAATGTCAAGTCAAGGTCCAGTCAATGTCAAGTCAAGGTCAAGTGAAGGTCATGTCAAGGTCAAGTCAGGGTCAAGTCAAGGTCAAGTCAAGGTCAAGTCAAGGTCATGTCAAGGTCAAGGCAAGGTCAAGTCAAGGTCAAGTCAAGGTTAAGTCAAGGTCAAGTCAAGGTCAAGGTCAAGTCAAGGTCAAGTCAAGGTCAAGTCAAGGTCAAGTCAAGGTCAAGTCAAGGTCAAGTTAATGTCAAGTCAAGGTCATGTCAAGGTCATGTCAATGTCAAGTTAAGGTCAAGTCAAGGTCATGTCAAAGTCAGGTCAAAGTCAAGTCAAGGTCAAGTCAAGGTCAAGTCAAGGTTAAGTCAAGGTCAAGTCAAGGTCAAGGTCAAGTCAAGGTCAAGTCAAGGTCGAGTCAAGGTCAAGTCAAGGTCAAGTCAAGGTCAAGTCAATGTCAAGTCAAGGTCAAGTCAAGGTCAAGTCAAGGTCATGTCAAGGTCAAGTCACGGTCAAGTCAAGGTCAAGCCAAGGTCAAGTCAAGGTCAAGTCAAGGTCAAGTCAAGGTCAAGTCAAGGTCATGTCAAGGTCAAGTCAAGGTCAAGTCAAGGTCGAGTCAAGGTCAAGTCAAGGTCAAGTCATGGTCAAGTCAAGGTCAAGTCAAGGTCAAGTCAAGGTCAAGTCAAGGTCATGTCAAGGTCATGTCAAGGTCAAGTCAAGGTCAAGTCAATGTCAAGTCAAGGTCCAGTCAATGTCAAGTCAAGGTCAAGTGAAGGTCATGTCAAGGTCAAGTCAGGGTCAAGTCAAGGTCAAGTCAAGGTCAAGTCAAGGTCAAGTCAAGGTCAAGGCAAGGTCAAGTCAAGGTCAAGTCAAGGTTAAGTCAAGGTCAAGTCAAGGTCAAGGTCAAGTCAAGGTCAAGTCAAGGTCAAGTCAAGGTCAAGTCAAGGTCAAGTCAAGGTCAAGTTAATGTCAAGTCAAGGTCATGTCAAGGTCATGTCAATGTCAAGTTAAGGTCAAGTCAAGGTCATGTCAAAGTCAGGTCAAAGTCAAGGCAAGGTCAAGTCAAGGTCAAGTCAAGGTTAAGCCAAGGTCAAGTCAAGGTCAAGTCAGGGTCAAGGTCATGTCAAGGTCAGTTCAAGGTCAAGTCGAGGTCATGTCAAGGTCAAGTCAAGGTCAAGTCAAGGTCAAGTCAAGGTCAAGACAAGGTCAAGTCAAGGTCAGGTCAAGGTCAAGTCAAGGTCATGTCAAGGTCAAGTCAAGGTCAAGTCAAGGTCAAGTCAAGGTCATGTCAAGGTCATGTCAAGGTCAAGTCAAGGTCAAGTCAATGTCAAGTCAAGGTCCAGTCAATGTCAAGTCAAGGTCAAGTGAAGGTCATGTCAAGGTCAAGTCAGGGTCAAGTCAAGGTCAAGTCAAGGTCAAGTCAAGGTCATGTCAAGGTCAAGGCAAGGTCAAGTCAAGGTCAAGTCAAGGTTAAGTCAAGGTCAAGTCAAGGTCAAGTTAATGTCAAGTCAAGGTCAAGTCAAGGTCAAGTCAAGGTCAAGTCAAGGTCAAGTTAATGTCAAGTCAAGGTCATGTCAAGGTCATGTCAATGTCAAGTTAAGGTCAAGTCAAGGTCATGTCAAAGTCAGGTCAAAGTCAAGGCAAGGTCAAGTCAAGGTCAAGTCAAGGTTAAGCCAAGGTCAAGTCAAGGTCAAGTCAAGGTCAAGGTCATGTCAAGGTCAGTTCAAGGTCAAGTCGAGGTCATGTCAAGGTCAAGTCAAGGTCAAGTCAAGGTCAAGTCAAGGTCAAGTCAAGGTCAAGTCAAGGTCAAGACAAGGTCAAGTCAAGGTCAGGTCAAGGTCAAGTCAAGGTCATGTCAAGGTCAAGTCAAGGTCAAGGTCAAGTCAAGGTCAAGTCAAGGTCAAGTTAAGGTCAAGTCAAGGTCAAGTCACGGTCATGTCAAGGTCATGTCAAGGTCAAGTCAATGTCAAGTCAAGGTCAAGTCAAGGTCATGTCAAAGTCAGGTCAAGGTCAAGTCAAGGTCGAGTCAAGGTCAAGTCAAGGTCAAGTCAAGGTCAAGACAAGGGCAAGTCAAGGTCAAGTCAAGGTCATGTCAAGGTCAAGTCAAGGTCAAGTCAAGGTCAAGTCAAGGTCAAGTCAAGGTCAAGTCAAGGTCATGTCAAGGTCAAGTCAAGGTTAAGTCAAGGTCATGTCAAGGTCAAGTCAAGCTCATGTCAAGGTCATGTCAAGGTCAAGTCAAGGTCAAGTCAAGGTCGAGTCAAGGTCAAGTCAAAGTCAAGTCAAGGTCAAGTCAAGGTCAAGTCAAGGTCAAGTCAAGGTCATGTCAAGGTCAAGTCAAGGTCAAATGAAGGTCAAATCAAGGCCATGTCAAGGGTAAAGTTAAGGTCAAGTCAAGGACAAGGCAAGGTCAAGACAAGGGCAAGTCATGGTCAAGTCAAGGTCAAGTCAAGGTCAAGACAAGGGCAAGTCAAGGTCAAGTCAAGGTCATGTCAAGGTCAAGGTCAAGTCAAGGTCAAGTCAAGGACAAGGCAAGGTCAAGTCAAGGTCAAGTCAAGGTCATGTCAAGATCATGTCAAGGTCATGTCAAGGTCACGGCAAGGTCAAGTCAGGGTCAAGTCAGGGTCAAGTCAGGGTCAAGTCAAGGTCAAGGCAAGGTCAAGTCAAGGTCATGTCAAGGTCAAGTCAAGGTCAAGTCAAGGTAAAGTCAAGGTTAAGTCAAGGTCAAGTCAAGGTCAAGTCAAGGTCAAATCAAGGTCAATTCATGGTCAAGTCAAGGTCAAGTCAAGGTCAAGTCAATGTCAAGTCAAGGTCAAGTCAAGGTCAAGTCAAGGTCAAGTCAAGGTCATGTCAAGGTCAAGTCAAGGTCAAGTCAAGGTCAAGTGAAGGTCATGTCAAGGTCAAGTCAGGGTCAAGTCAGGGTCAAGTCAAGGTCATGTCAAGGTCACGGCAAGGTCAAGTCAAGGTCAAGTGAAGGTCAAGTCAAGGTCATGTAAAGGTCAAGTCAAGGTCAAGTCAAGGTCAAGTCAAGGTCGATTCAAGGTCAAATCAAGGTCAAGTCAAAGTCAAGGTCAAGTCAAGGTCATGTCAAGGTCATGCCAAGATCAAGTCAAGGTCATGTCAAGGTCAAGTCAAGGTCAAGTCAAGGTCAAGTGAAGGTCAAGTCAAGGTAATGTCAAGGTCAAGTCAAGGTCATGTCAAGGTCAAGTCAAGCTCATGTCAAGGTCATGTCAAGGTCAATTCAAGGTCAAATCAAGGTCAAGTCAAAGTCAAGGTCAAGTCAAGGTCATGTCAAGGTCATGCCAAGGTCAAGTCAAGGTCATGTCAAGGTCAAGTCAAGGTCAAGTCAAGGTCATGTCAAGGTCATGTCAAGGTCAAGTCAAGGTCAAGTCAAGGTCATGTCAAGTTCAGGTCAAGGTCAACTCAAGGTCGAGTCAAGGTCAAGTCAAGGTCAAGTCAAGGTCGAGTCAAGTTCAATTTCAGGTCAAGTCACGGTCAAGGTCATGTCAAGATCATGTCAAGGTCTTGTCAAGGTCAAGTCAAGGTCAAGTCAAGGTCAATTCAAGGTCAAGTCAAGGTCAAGTCAAGTCAAGGTCATGTCAAGGTAAAGTCAAGGTCAAGTCAATGTCAAGTCAAGGTCAAGTCAAGGTCATGGTCAAGTCAAGGTCAAGTCAAGGTTAAGTCAAGATCAAGTCAAGCTCAAGTCAAGGTCAACTCAAGGTCATGTCCAGGTCAAGTCAGGGTCAAGTCAAGGTCAAGTCAAGGTCATGCCAAGGTCAAGTCAAGGTCAAGTCAAGGTCATGTCAAGGTCATGTCAAGGTCAAGTGAAGGTCAAGTCAAGGTCATGTCAAGGTCAAGTCAAGGTCATGTCAAGGTCAAGGTCAAGTCAAGGTCAAGTCAAGGTCGAGTCAAGGTCGAGTCAAGGTCAAGTCAAGGTCAAGTCAAGGTCAAGTCAAGGTCATGTCAAGGTCAAGTCAATGTCAAGTCAAGTTTAAGTCAAGGTCAAGTCAAGGTCAAGTCAAGGTCAAGTCAAGGTCAAGTCAAGGTCAAGTCAAGGTCAAGTCAAGGTCAAGTCAAGGTCATGTCAAGGTCAAGACAAGGTCAAGTCAAGGTCAAGTCAAGGTCAAGTCAAGGTCATGTCAAGGTCAAGTCAATGTCAAGTCAAGTTTAAGTCAAGGTCAAGTCAAGGTCAAGTCAAGGTCAAGTCAAGGTCATGTCAAGGTCAAGTCAAGGTCAAGTCAAGGTCAAGTGAAGGTCATGTCAAGGTCAAGTCAGGGTCAAGTCAGGGTCAAGTCAAGGTCATGTCAAGGTCACGGCAAGGTCAAGTCAAGGTCAAGTGAAGGTCAAGTCAAGGTCATGTCAAGGTCAAGTCAAGGTCATGTCAAGGTCAAGTCAAGCTCATGTCAAGGTCATGTCAAGGTCAAGTCAAGGTCAAGTCAAGGTCAAGTCAAGGTCATGTCAAGGTCATGTCAAGGTCACGGCAAGGTCAAGTCAGGGTCAAGTCAGGGTCAAGTCAGGGTCAAGTCAAGGTCAAGGCAAGGTCAAGTCAAGGTCATGTCAAGGTCAAGTCAAGGTCAAGTCAAGGTCAAGTCAAGGTCAAGTCAAGGTCAATTCATGGTCAAGTCAAGGTCAAGTCAAGGTCAAGTCAATGTCAAGTCAAGGTCAAGTCAAGGTCAAGTAAGGTCAAGTCAAGGTCATGTCAAGGTCAAGTCAAGGTCAAGTCAAGGTCAAGTGAAGGTCAATTCAATTTTAAGTCAAGGTCATGTCAAGTTCAAGTTAAGGTCAAGTCAGGGTCAAGTCAGGGTCAAGTCAAGGTCATGTCAAGGTCACGGCAAGGTCAAGTCAAGGTCAAGTGAAGGTCAAGTCAAGGTCATGTAAAGGTCAAGTCAAGGTCAAGTGAAGGTCAAGTCAAGGTCATGTCAAGGTCAAGTCAAGGTCATGTCAAGGTCAAGTCAAGCTCATGTCAAGGTCATGTCAAGGTCAAGTCAAGGTCAAGTCAAGCTCAAGGTCAAGTCAAGGTCATGTCAAGGTCATGTCAAGGTCACGGCAAGGTCAAGTCAGGGTCAAGTCAGGGTCAAGTCAAGGTCAAGGCAAGGTCAAGTCAAGGTCATGTCAAGGTCAAGTCAAGGTCAAGTCAAGGTAAAGTCAAGGTTAAGTCAAGGTCAAGGTCAAGTCAAGGTCAAGTCAAGGTCAAGTCAAGGTCAATTCATGGTCAAGTCAAGGTCATGTCAAGGTCAAGTCAAGGTCAAGTCAAGGTAAAGTCAAGGTTAAGTCAAGGTCAAGTCAAGGTCAAGTCAAGGTCAAGTCAAGGTCAATTCATGGTCAAGTCAAGGTCAAGTCAAGGTCAAGTCAAGGTCAAGTCAAGGTCAATTCATGGTCAAGTCAAGGTCAAGTCAAGGTCAAGTCAAGGTCAAGTCAAGGTCGAGTCAAGGTCAAGTCAAGGTCAAGTCAAGTTCAAGTCAATGTCAAGTCAAGTTTAAGTCAAGGTCAAGTCAAGGTCAAGTCAAGGTCAAGTCAAGGTCAGGTCAAGCTCAAGTCAAGGTCATGTCAAGGTCAAGACAAGGTCAAGTCAAGGTCAAGTCAAGGTCAAGTCAAGGTCATGTCAAGGTCAAGTCAATGTCAAGTCAAGTTTAAGTCAAGGTCAAGTCAAGGTCAAGTCAAGGTCAAGTCAAGGTCATGTCAAGGTCAAGTCAAGGTCAAGTGAAGGTCATGTCAAGGTCAAGTCAGGGTCAAGTCAGGGTCAAGTCAAGGTCATGTCAAGGTCACGGCAAGGTCAAGTCAAGGTCAAGTAAAGGTCAAGTCAAGGTCATGTCAAGGTCAAGTCAAGGTCATGTCAAGGTCAAGTCAAGGTCATGTCAAGGTCATGTCAAGGTCAAGTCAAGGTCAAGTCAAGGTCAAGGTCAAGTCAAGGTCATGTCAAGGTCATGTCAAGGTCACGGCAAGGTCAAGTCAGGGTCAAGTCAGGGTCAAGTCAAGGTCAAGTCAAGGTCAAGTCAAGGTCAAGTCAAGGTCAAGTCAAGGTCATGTCAAGGTCAAGTCAAGGTCAAGTGAAGGTCATGTCAAGGTCAAGTCAGGGTCAAGTCAAGGTCATGTCAAGGTCACGGCAAGGTCAAGTTAAGGTCAAGTGAAGGTCAAGTCAAGGTCATGTCAAGGTCAAGTCAAGGTCAAGTGAAGGTCATGTCAAGGTCATGTCAAGGTCACGGCAAGGTCAAGTCAGGGTCAAGTCAGGGTCAAGTCAGGGTCAAGTCAGGGTCAAGTCAAGTTTAAGTCAAGGTCAAGTCAAGGTCAAGTCAAGGTCATGTCAAGGGCAAGTCAAGGTCAAGGTCAAGTGAAGGTCATGTCAAGGTCAAGCCAGGGTCAAGTCAGGGTCAAGTCAAGGTCATGTCAAGGTCACGGCAAGGTCAAGTCAAGGTCAAGTGAAGGTCAAGTCAAGGTCATGTCAAGGTCAAGTCAAGGTCAAGTGAAGGTCAAGTCAAGGTCATGTCAAGGTCAAGTAAAGGTCATGTCAAGGTCAAGTCAAGCTCATGTCAAGGTCATGTCAAGGTCAAGTCAAGGTCAAGTCAAGGTCAAGGTCAAGTCAAGGTCATGTCAAGGTCACGGCAAGGTCAAGTCAGGGTCAAGTCAGGGTCAAGTCAGGGTCAAGTCAAGGTCAAGTCAAGATCAAGTCAAGGTCAAATCAAGGTCATGTCAAGGTCAAGTCAAGGTCAAGTCAAGGTCAAGTCAAGGTTAAGTCAAGGTCAAGTCAAGGTCAAGTCAAGGTCAAGTCAATGTCAAGTCAAGTTTAAGTCAAGGTCAAGTCAAGGTCAAGTCAAGGTCAAGACAAGGTCAAGTCAAGGTCAAGTCAAGGTCAAGTCAAGGTCATGTCAAGGTCAAGTCAATGTCAAGTCAAGTTTAAGTCAAGTTCAAGTCAAGGTCAAGTCAAGGTCAAGTCAAGGTCAAGTCAAGGTCAAGTGAAGGTCATGTCAAGGTCAAGTCAGGGACAAGTCAGGGTCAAGTCAGGGTCAAGTCAAGGTCACGTCAAGGTCAAGTCAAGGTCATGTCAAGGTCAAGTCAAGGTCAAGTCAAGGTCAAGTCAAGGTCAAGTCAAGGTCATGTCAAGGTCATGTCAAGGTCACGGCAAGGTCAAGTCAAGGTCAAGTGAAGGTCAAGTCAAGGTCATGTCAAGGTCAAGTCAAGGTCAAGTCAAGGTCAAGTCAAGGTCAAGTTAAGGTCAAGTCAAGGCAATATCAAGGTCATGTCAAGGTCAAGTCAAGGTCAATTCAATTTTAAGTCAAGGTCATGTCAAGTTCAAGTCAAGGTCAAGTCAAGGTCAAGTCAAGGTTAAGTCAAGGTCAAGTCAAGGCAATATCAAGGTCATGTCAAGGTCAAGTCAAGGTCAAGTCAAGGTCAATTCAATTTTAAGTCAAGGTCATGTCAAGTTCAAGTCAAGGTCAAGTCAAGGTCAAGTCAAGGTTAAGTCAAGGTCAAGTCAAGGTCAAGTCAAGGTCAAGTCATGGTCAAGTCAAGGTCAAGTCAAGGTCATGTCAAGGTCAAGTCAAGGTCAAGTCAAGGTCAAGTCAAGGTCATGTCAAGGTCAAGGTCAAGTCAAGGTTAAGTCAAGGTTAAGTCATGGTCAAGTCAAGGTCATGTCAAGGTCAAGTCATGGTCAAGTCAAGGCCAAGTCAAGGTCAAGTCAAGGTCAAGTCAAGGTCAAGTCAAGGTCATGGTCAAGGTCAAGTCAATGTCAAGTCAAGTTTAAGTCAAGGTCAAGTCAAGGTCAAGTCAAGGTCAAGTCAAGGTCATGTCAAGGTCAAGTGAAGGTCAAGTCAAGCTCAAGTCAAGGTCATGTCAAGGTCAAGTCAAGGTCAAGTCAAGGTCGAGTCAAGGTAAAGTCAAGGTCAAGTCAAGGTCAAGTCAAGGTCAAGTTAAGGTCAAGTCAAGGCAATATCAAAGTCATGTCAAGGTCAAGTCAAGGTCAATTCAATTTTAAGTCAAGGTCATGTCAAGTTCAAGTCAAGGTCAAGTCAAGGTCAAGTCAAGGTTAAGTCAAGGTCAAGTCAAGGTCAAGTCAAGGTCAAGTCATGGTCAAGTCAAGGTCAAGTCAAGGTCATGTCAAGGTCAAGTCAAGGTCAAGTCAAGGTCAAGTCAAGGTCATGTCAAGGTCAAGGTCAAGTCAAGGTTAAGTCAAGGTTAAGTCATGGTCAAGTCAAGGTCATGTCAAGGTCAAGTCATGGTCAAGTCAAGGCCAAGTCAAGGTCAAGTCAAGGTCAAGTCAAGGTCAAGTCAAGGTCAAGTCAAGGTCATGTCAAGGTCATGTCAACGTCAAGTCAAAGTCAAGTCAAGGTCATGTCAAGGTTAGGTCAAGGTCAAGTCAAGGTCGAGTCAAGGTCAAGTCAAGGTCAAGTCAAGGTCAAGTCAATGTCAAGTCAAGTTTAAATCAAGGTCAAGTCAAGGTCAAGTCAAGGTCAAGTCAAGGTCAAGTCAAGGTCAAGTCAAGGTCAAGTCAAGGTCAAGACAAGGTCAAGTCAAGGTCAAGTCAAGGTCAAGTCAAGGTCATGTCAAGGTCAAGTCAATGTCAAGTCAAGTTTAAGTCAAGGTCAAGTCAAGGTCGAGTCAAAGTCAAGTCAAGGTCAAGTCAAGGTCAAGTCAAGGTCAAGTCATGGTCAAGTCAAGGTCAGGTCAAGGTCAAGTCAAGGTCAAGTCAAGGTCATGTCAAGGTCATGTCAAGGTCAAGTCAAGGTCAAGTCAATGTCAAGTCAAGGTCAAGTCAAGGTCAAGTCAAGGTTAAGTCAAGATCAAGTCAAGGTCAAGTCAAGGTCAACTCAAGGTCATGTTAAGGTCAAGTCAGGGTCAAGTCAAGGTCAAGTCAAGGTCATGCCAAGGTCAAGTCAAGGTCAAGTCAAGGTCAAGTCAAGGTCGAGTCAAAGTCAAGTCAAGGTCAAGTCAAGGTCAAGTCAAGGTCAAGTCATGGTCAAGTCAAGGCCAAGTCAAGGTCAAGTCAAGGTCAAGTCAAGGTCAAGTCAAGGTCAAGTCAAGGTCATGTCAAGGTCATGTCAACGTCAAGTCAAAGTCAAGTCAAGGTCATGTCAAGGTTAGGTCAAGGTCAAGTCAAGGTCGAGTCAAGGTCAAGTCAAGGTCAAGTAAAGGTCAAGTCAATGTCAAGTCAAGTTTAAATCAAGGTCAAGTCAAGGTCAAGTCAAGGTCAAGTCAAGGTCAAGTCAAGGTCAAGTCAAGGTTAAGTCAAGATCAAGTCAAGGTCAAGTCAAGGTCAACTCAAGGTCATGTTAAGGTCAAGTCAGGGTCAAGTCAAGGTCAAGTCAATGTCAAGTCAAGTTTAAGTCAAGGTCAAGTCAAGGTCGAGTCAAAGTCAAGTCAAGGTCAAGTCAAGGTCAAGTCAAGGTCAAGTCATGGTCAAGTCAAGGTCAGGTCAAGGTCAAGTCAAGGTCAAGTCAAGGTCATGTCAAGGTCATGTCAAGGTCAAGTCAAGGTCAAGTCAATGTCAAGTCAAGGTCAAGTCAAGGTCAAGTCAAGGTCAAGTCAAGGTCAAGTCAAGGTCAAGTCATGGTCAAGTCAAGGTCAAGTCAAGGTCAAGTCAAGGTCAAGTCAATGTCAAGTCAAGGTCAAGTCAAGGTCAAGTAAGGTCAAGTCAAGGTCATGTCAAGGTCAAGTCAAGGTCAAGTCAAGGTCAAGTGAAGGTCAATTCAATTTTAAGTCAAGGTCATGTCAAGTTCAAGTTAAGGTCAAGTCAGGGTCAAGTCAGGGTCAAGTCAAGGTCATGTCAAGGTCACGGCAAGGTCAAGTCAAGGTCAAGTGAAGGTCAAGTCAAGGTCATGTAAAGGTCAAGTCAAGGTCAAGTGAAGGTCAAGTCAAGGTCATGTCAAGGTCAAGTCAAGGTCATGTCAAGGTCAAGTCAAGCTCATGTCAAGGTCATGTCAAGGTCAAGTCAAGGTCAAGTCAAGCTCAAGGTCAAGTCAAGGTCATGTCAAGGTCATGTCAAGGTCACGGCAAGGTCAAGTCAGGGTCAAGTCAGGGTCAAGTCAAGGTCAAGGCAAGGTCAAGTCAAGGTCATGTCAAGGTCAAGTCAAGGTCAAGTCAAGGTAAAGTCAAGGTTAAGTCAAGGTCAAGGTCAAGTCAAGGTCAAGTCAAGGTCAAGTCAAGGTCAATTCATGGTCAAGTCAAGGTCATGTCAAGGTCAAGTCAAGGTCAAGTCAAGGTAAAGTCAAGGTTAAGTCAAGGTCAAGGTCAAGTCAAGGTCAAGTCAAGGTCAAGTCAAGGTCAATTCATGGTCAAGTCAAGGTCAAGTCAAGGTCAAGTCAAGGTCAAGTCAAGGTCAATTCATGGTCAAGTCAAGGTCAAGTCAAGGTCAAGTCAAGGTCAAGTCAAGGTCGAGTCAAGGTCAAGTCAAGGTCAAGTCAAGTTCAAGTCAATGTCAAGTCAAGTTTAAGTCAAGGTCAAGTCAAGGTCAAGTCAAGGTCAAGTCAAGGTCAGGTCAAGCTCAAGTCAAGGTCATGTCAAGGTCAAGACAAGGTCAAGTCAAGGTCAAGTCAAGGTCAAGTCAAGGTCATGTCAAGGTCAAGTCAATGTCAAGTCAAGTTTAAGTCAAGGTCAAGTCAAGGTCAAGTCAAGGTCAAGTCAAGGTCATGTCAAGGTCAAGTCAAGGTCAAGTGAAGGTCATGTCAAGGTCAAGTCAGGGTCAAGTCAGGGTCAAGTCAAGGTCATGTCAAGGTCACGGCAAGGTCAAGTCAAGGTCAAGTAAAGGTCAAGTCAAGGTCATGTCAAGGTCAAGTCAAGGTCATGTCAAGGTCAAGTCAAGGTCATGTCAAGGTCATGTCAAGGTCAAGTCAAGGTCAAGTCAAGGTCAAGGTCAAGTCAAGGTCATGTCAAGGTCATGTCAAGGTCACGGCAAGGTCAAGTCAGGGTCAAGTCAGGGTCAAGTCAAGGTCAAGTCAAGGTCAAGTCAAGGTCAAGTCAAGGTCAAGTCAAGGTCATGTCAAGGTCAAGTCAAGGTCAAGTGAAGGTCATGTCAAGGTCAAGTCAGGGTCAAGTCAAGGTCATGTCAAGGTCACGGCAAGGTCAAGTTAAGGTCAAGTGAAGGTCAAGTCAAGGTCATGTCAAGGTCACGGCAAGGTCAAGTCAGGGTCAAGTCAGGGTCAAGTCAGGGTCAAGTCAGGGTCAAGTCAAGTTTAAGTCAAGGTCAAGTCAAGGTCAAGTCAAGGTCATGTCAAGGGCAAGTCAAGGTCAAGGTCAAGTGAAGGTCATGTCAAGGTCAAGCCAGGGTCAAGTCAGGGTCAAGTCAAGGTCATGTCAAGGTCACGGCAAGGTCAAGTCAAGGTCAAGTGAAGGTCAAGTCAAGGTCATGTCAAGGTCAAGTCAAGGTCAAGTGAAGGTCAAGTCAAGGTCATGTCAAGGTCAAGTAAAGGTCATGTCAAGGTCAAGTCAAGCTCATGTCAAGGTCATGTCAAGGTCAAGTCAAGGTCAAGTCAAGGTCAAGGTCAAGTCAAGGTCATGTCAAGGTCACGGCAAGGTCAAGTCAGGGTCAAGTCAGGGTCAAGTCAGGGTCAAGTCAAGGTCAAGTCAAGATCAAGTCAAGGTCAAATCAAGGTCATGTCAAGGTCAAGTCAAGGTCAAGTCAAGGTCAAGTCAAGGTTAAGTCAAGGTCAAGTCAAGGTCAAGTCAAGGTCAAGTCAATGTCAAGTCAAGTTTAAGTCAAGGTCAAGTCAAGGTCAAGTCAAGGTCAAGACAAGGTCAAGTCAAGGTCAAGTCAAGGTCAAGTCAAGGTCATGTCAAGGTCAAGTCAATGTCAAGTCAAGTTTAAGTCAAGTTCAAGTCAAGGTCAAGTCAAGGTCAAGTCAAGGTCAAGTCAAGGTCAAGTGAAGGTCATGTCAAGGTCAAGTCAGGGACAAGTCAGGGTCAAGTCAGGGTCAAGTCAAGGTCACGTCAAGGTCAAGTCAAGGTCATGTCAAGGTCAAGTCAAGGTCAAGTCAAGGTCAAGTCAAGGTCAAGTCAAGGTCATGTCAAGGTCATGTCAAGGTCACGGCAAGGTCAAGTCAAGGTCAAGTGAAGGTCAAGTCAAGGTCATGTCAAGGTCAAGTCAAGGTCAAGTCAAGGTCAAGTCAAGGTCAAGTTAAGGTCAAGTCAAGGCAATATCAAGGTCATGTCAAGGTCAAGTCAAGGTCAAGTCAAGGTCAATTCAATTTTAAGTCAAGGTCATGTCAAGTTCAAGTCAAGGTCAAGTCAAGGTCAAGTCAAGGTTAAGTCAAGGTCAAGTCAAGGCAATATCAAGGTCATGTCAAGGTCAAGTCAAGGTCAAGTCAAGGTCAATTCAATTTTAAGTCAAGGTCATGTCAAGTTCAAGTCAAGGTCAAGTCAAGGTCAAGTCAAGGTTAAGTCAAGGTCAAGTCAAGGTCAAGTCAAGGTCAAGTCATGGTCAAGTCAAGGTCAAGTCAAGGTCATGTCAAGGTCAAGTCAAGGTCAAGTCAAGGTCAAGTCAAGGTCATGTCAAGGTCAAGGTCAAGTCAAGGTTAAGTCAAGGTTAAGTCATGGTCAAGTCAAGGTCATGTCAAGGTCAAGTCATGGTCAAGTCAAGGCCAAGTCAAGGTCAAGTCAAGGTCAAGTCAAGGTCAAGTCAAGGTCATGGTCAAGGTCAAGTCAATGTCAAGTCAAGTTTAAGTCAAGGTCAAGTCAAGGTCAAGTCAAGGTCAAGTCAAGGTCATGTCAAGGTCAAGTGAAGGTCAAGTCAAGCTCAAGTCAAGGTCATGTCAAGGTCAAGTCAAGGTCAAGTCAAGGTCGAGTCAAGGTAAAGTCAAGGTCAAGTCAAGGTCAAGTCAAGGTCAAGTTAAGGTCAAGTCAAGGCAATATCAAAGTCATGTCAAGGTCAAGTCAAGGTCAATTCAATTTTAAGTCAAGGTCATGTCAAGTTCAAGTCAAGGTCAAGTCAAGGTCAAGTCAAGGTTAAGTCAAGGTCAAGTCAAGGTCAAGTCAAGGTCAAGTCATGGTCAAGTCAAGGTCAAGTCAAGGTCATGTCAAGGTCAAGTCAAGGTCAAGTCAAGGTCAAGTCAAGGTCATGTCAAGGTCAAGGTCAAGTCAAGGTTAAGTCAAGGTTAAGTCATGGTCAAGTCAAGGTCATGTCAAGGTCAAGTCATGGTCAAGTCAAGGCCAAGTCAAGGTCAAGTCAAGGTCAAGTCAAGGTCAAGTCAAGGTCAAGTCAAGGTCATGTCAAGGTCATGTCAACGTCAAGTCAAAGTCAAGTCAAGGTCATGTCAAGGTTAGGTCAAGGTCAAGTCAAGGTCGAGTCAAGGTCAAGTCAAGGTCAAGTCAAGGTCAAGTCAATGTCAAGTCAAGTTTAAATCAAGGTCAAGTCAAGGTCAAGTCAAGGTCAAGTCAAGGTCAAGTCAAGGTCAAGTCAAGGTCAAGTCAAGGTCAAGTCAAGGTCAAGTCATGGTCAAGTCAAGGCCAAGTCAAGGTCAAGTCAAGGTCAAGTCAAGGTCAAGTCAAGGTCAAGTCAAGGTCATGTCAAGGTCATGTCAACGTCAAGTCAAAGTCAAGTCAAGGTCATGTCAAGGTTAGGTCAAGGTCAAGTCAAGGTCGAGTCAAGGTCAAGTCAAGGTCAAGTCAAGGTCAAGTCAATGTCAAGTCAAGTTTAAATCAAGGTCAAGTCAAGGTCAAGTCAAGGTCAAGTCAAGGTCAAGTCAAGGTTAAGTCAAGATCAAGTCAAGGTCAAGTCAAGGTCAACTCAAGGTCATGTTAAGGTCAAGTCAGGGTCAAGTCAAGGTCAAGTCAATGTCAAGTCAAGTTTAAGTCAAGGTCAAGTCAAGGTCGAGTCAAAGTCAAGTCAAGGTCAAGTCAAGGTCAAGTCAAGGTCAAGTCATGGTCAAGTCAAGGTCAGGTCAAGGTCAAGTCAAGGTCAAGTCAAGGTCATGTCAAGGTCATGTCAAGGTCAAGTCAAGGTCAAGTCAATGTCAAGTCAAGGTCAAGTCAAGGTCAAGTCAAGGTTAAGTCAAGATCAAGTCAAGGTCAAGTCAAGGTCAACTCAAGGTCATGTTAAGGTCAAGTCAGGGTCAATTCAAGGTCAAGTCAAGGTCACGGCAAGGTCAAGTCAAGGTCAAGTGAAGGTCAAGTCAAGGTCATGTCAAGGTCAAGTCAAGGTCATGTCAAGGTCAAGTCAAGCTCATGTCAAGGTCATGTCAAGGTCAAGTCAAGGTCAAGTCAAGGTCGAGTCAAGGTCAAGTCAAGGTCAAGTCAAGGTCAAGTCAAGGTCAAGTCAAGGTCATGGTCAAGGTCATGGTCAAGGTCAAGTCAATGTCAAGTCAAGTTTAAGTCAAGGTCAAGTCAAGGTCAAGTCAAGGTCAAGTCAAGGTCAAGTCAAGGTCAAGTCAAGGTCATGTCAAGGTCAAGACAAGGTCAAGGTCAAGTCAAGCTCAGGTCAAGGTCATGTCAAGTCAAAGTCATGTCAAGGTCAAGGCAAGGTCAAGGTCAAGTCAAGGTCAAGGTCAAGTAAAGGTCATGTCAAGGTCAAGGTCAAGTCAAGGTCAAGTCAAGGTCATGTCAAGGTCATGCCAAGGTCAAGGTCAAGTCAAGGTCATACCAAGGTCAAGTCAAGGTCAAGTCAAGGTCATGTCAAGGTCAAGTCAAGGTCAAGTCAAGGTCATGTCAAGATCAAGTCAAGGTCAAGTCAAAGTCATGTCAAGGTCATGTCAAGGTCAAGTCAAGGTCATGTCAAGGTCAAGTCAAGGTCATGTCAAGGTCATGTCAAGGTCAGGTCAAGGTCGAGTCAAGTTCAATTCCAGTTCAAGTCACGGTCATGTCAAGGTCATGTCAAGGTCAAGTCAAGGTCAAGTCAAGGTTAAGTGAAGGTAAGGTCAAGGTCAAGTCGAGGTCAAGTGAAGGTCAAGTGAAGGTCAAGTCAAGGTCATGTCAAGGTCATGTCAAGGTCAAGACAAGGTCAAGTCAAGCGCACGTCAAGGTCAAGTCAAGGTCAAGTCGAGGTCATGTCAAGGTCAAGTCAAGGTCAAGTCAAGGTCATAACAAGGTCAAGTCAAGGTCATGTCAGGGTCAAGTCAATGTCAAGTCAAGTTTAAGTCAAGGTCATGTCAAGGTCAAGTCAAGGTCATGTCAAGGTCAAGTCAAGGTCAAGTCGAGGTCATGTCAAGGTCAAGTCAAGGTCAAGTCAAGGTCAAGACAAGGTCAAGTCAAGCGCACGTCAAGGTCAAGTCAAGGTCAAGTCGAGGTCATGTCAAGGTCAAGTCAAGGTCAAGTCAAGGTCACGTCAAGGTCAAGTCAAGGTGAAGTCAATGTCAAGTCAAGGTCAAGTCAAGGTCATGTCATGGTCAAGTCAAGGTCAAGTCAAGGTTAAGTCAAGATCAAGTCAAGGTCACGTCAAGGTCAAGTGAAGGTCAAGTCAAGGTCATGTCAAGGTCAAGTCAAGGTCAAGTCAATGTCAAGTCAAGGTCAAGTCAAGGTTAAGTCAAGATCAAGTCAAGGTCACGTCAAGGTCAAGTCAAGGTCATGTCAAGGTCAAGTCAAGGTCAAATCGGGGTCAAGTCAAGGTCATTACAAGGTCATGTCAAGGTCAAGTGAAGGTGAGGTCAAGGTCAAGTCAAGGTCGGGTGAAGGTCATGTCAAGCTCAAGTCAGGGTCAAGTCAAGGTCAAGTCAAGGTCAAGTCAAGGTCCAGTCAAGGTCAAGTCAAGGTCAAGTGAAGGTCATGTTAAGCTCAAGTCAGGGTCAAGTCAAGGTCAAGTCAAGGTCAAGCCAAGGTCAAGTCAAGGTCAAGTCAAGGTCAAGTCAAGGTCATGTCAAGGTCAAGTCAAGGTCAAGTCAAGGTCAAGTCAAGGTTAAGTCAAGGTCAAGTCAAGGTCAAGTCAAGGTCAATTCATGGTCAAGGTCAATTCATGGTCAAGTCAAGGTCAAGTCAAGGTCAAGTCAAGGTCAAGTCAAGGTCAAGTCATGGTCAAGTCAAGGAGAAGTCAAGGTCAAGTCAAGGTCCAGTCAAGGTCAAGTCAAGGTCAAGTGAAGGACATGTCAAGGTCAAGTCAAGGTCAAGTCAAGCTCAAGTCAAGGTCATGTCAAGGTCAAGTCAAGGTCAAGTCAAGGTCATGTCAAGGTCAAGACAAGGTCAAGTCAAGGTCAAGTCAAGGTCAAGTCAAGGTCATGTCAAGGTCAAGTCAATGTCAAGTCAAGTTTAAGTCAAGGTCAAGTCAAGGTCAAGTCAAGGTCAAGTCAAGGTCATGTCAAGGTCAAGTCAAGGTCAAGTCAAGGTCAAGTGAAGGTCATGTCAAGGTCAAGTCAGGGTCAAGTCAAGGTCATGTCAAGGTCACGGCAAGGTCAAGTCAAGGTCAAGTGAAGGTCAAGTCAAGGTCATGTCAAGGTCAAGTCAAGGTCATGTCAAGGTCAAGTCAAGCTCATGTCAAGGTCATGTCAAGGTCAAGTCAAGGTCAAGTCAAGGTCAAGTCAAGGTCATGTCAAGGTCATGTCAAGGTCACGGCAAGGTCAAGTCAGTGTCAAGTCAGGGTCAAGTCAGGGTCAAGTCAAGGTCAAGGCAAGGTCAAGTCAAGGTCATGTCAAGGTCAAGTCAAGGTCAAGTCAAGGTCAAGTCAAGGTCAAGTCAAGGTCAATTCATGGTCAAGTCAAGGTCAAGTCAAGGTCAAGTCAATGTCAAGTCAAGGTCAAGTCAAGGTCAAGTAAGGTCAAGTCAAGGTCATGTCAAGGTCAAGTCAAGGTCAAGTCAAGGTCAAGTGAAGGTCAATTCAATTTTAAGTCAAGGTCATGTCAAGTTCAAGTTAAGGTCAAGTCAGGGTCAAGTCAGGGTCAAGTCAAGGTCATGTCAAGGTCACGGCAAGGTCAAGTCAAGGTCAAGTGAAGGTCAAGTCAAGGTCATGTAAAGGTCAAGTCAAGGTCAAGTGAAGGTCAAGTCAAGGTCATGTCAAGGTCAAGTCAAGGTCATGTCAAGGTCAAGTCAAGCTCATGTCAAGGTCATGTCAAGGTCAAGTCAAGGTCAAGTCAAGCTCAAGGTCAAGTCAAGGTCATGTCAAGGTCATGTCAAGGTCACGGCAAGGTCAAGTCAGGGTCAAGTCAGGGTCAAGTCAAGGTCAAGGCAAGGTCAAGTCAAGGTCATGTCAAGGTCAAGTCAAGGTCAAGTCAAGGTAAAGTCAAGGTTAAGTCAAGGTCAAGGTCAAGTCAAGGTCAAGTCAAGGTCAAGTCAAGGTCAATTCATGGTCAAGTCAAGGTCATGTCAAGGTCAAGTCAAGGTCAAGTCAAGGTAAAGTCAAGGTTAAGTCAAGGTCAAGTCAAGGTCAAGTCAAGGTCAAGTCAAGGTCAATTCATGGTCAAGTCAAGGTCAAGTCAAGGTCAAGTCAAGGTCAATTCATGGTCAAGTCAAGGTCAAGTCAAGGTCAAGTCATGGTCAAGTCAAGGTCGAGTCAAGGTCAAGTCAAGGTCAAGTCAAGGTCATGTCAAGTTCAAGTCAATGTCAAGTCAAGTTTAAGTCAAGGTCAAGTCAAGGTCAAGTCAAGGTCAAGTCAAGGTCAGGTCAAGGTCAAGTCAAGGTCATGTCAAGGTCAAGACAAGGTCAAGTCAAGGTCAAGTCAAGGTCAAGTCAAGGTCATGTCAAGGTCAAGTCAATGTCAAGTCAAGTTTAAGTCAAGGTCAAGTCAAGGTCAAGTCAAGGTCAAGTCAAGGTCATGTCAAGGTCAAGTCAAGGTCAAGTGAAGGTCATGTCAAGGTCAAGTCAGGGTCAAGTCAGGGTCAAGTCAAGGTCATGTCAAGGTCACGGCAAGGTCAAGTCAAGGTCAAGTAAAGGTCAAGTCAAGGTCATGTCAAGGTCAAGTCAAGGTCATGTCAAGGTCAAGTCAAGGTCATGTCAAGGTCATGTCAAGGTCAAGTCAAGGTCAAGTCAAGGTCAAGGTCAAGTCAAGGTCATGTCAAGGTCATGTCAAGGTCACGGCAAGGTCAAGTCAGGGTCAAGTCAAGGTCAAGTCAAGGTCAAGTCAAGGTCAAGTCAAGGTCAAGTCAAGGTCATGTCAAGGTCAAGTCAAGGTCAAGTGAAGGTCATGTCAAGGTCAAGTCAGGGTCAAGTCAAGGTCATGTCAAGGTCACGGCAAGGTCAAGTTAAGGTCAAGTGAAGGTCAAGTCAAGGTCATGTCAAGGTCAAGTCAAGGTCAAGTGAAGGTCATGTCAAGGTCATGTCAAGGTCACGGCAAGGTCAAGTCAGGGTCAAGTCAGGGTCAAGTCAGGGTCAAGTCAGGGTCAAGTCAAGTTTAAGTCAAGGTCAAGTCAAGGTCAAGTCAAGGTCATGTCAAGGGCAAGTCAAGGTCAAGGTCAAGTGAAGGTCATGTCAAGGTCAAGCCAGGGTCAAGTCAGGGTCAAGTCAAGGTCATGTCAAGGTCACGGCAAGGTCAAGTCAAGGTCAAGTGAAGGTCAAGTCAAGGTCATGTCAAGGTCAAGTCAAGGTCAAGTGAAGGTCAAGTCAAGGTCATGTCAAGGTCAAGTAAAGGTCATGTCAAGGTCAAGTCAAGCTCATGTCAAGGTCATGTCAAGGTCAAGTCAAGGTCAAGTCAAGGTCAAGGTCAAGTCAAGGTCATGTCAAGGTCACGGCAAGGTCAAGTCAGGGTCAAGTCAGGGTCAAGTCAGGGTCAAGTCAAGGTCAAGTCAAGGTCAAGTCAAGGTCAAATCAAGGTCATGTCAAGGTCAAGTCAAGGTCAAGTCAAGGTCAAGTCAAGGTTAAGTCAAGGTCAAGTCAAGGTCAAGTCAAGGTCAAGTCAATGTCAAGTCAAGTTTAAGTCAAGGTCAAGTCAAGGTCAAGTCAAGGTCAAGACAAGGTCAAGTCAAGGTCAAGTCAAGGTCAAGTCAAGGTCATGTCAAGGTCAAGTCAATGTCAAGTCAAGTTTAAGTCAAGTTCAAGTCAAGGTCAAGTCAAGGTCAAGTCAAGGTCAAGTCAAGGTCAAGTGAAGGTCATGTCAAGGTCAAGTCAGGGACAAGTCAGGGTCAAGTCAGGGTCAAGTCAAGGTCAAGTCAAGGTCAAGTCAAGGTCATGTCAAGGTCAAGTCAAGGTCAAGTCAAGGTCAAGTCAAGGTCAAGTCAAGGTCATGTCAAGGTCATGTCAAGGTCACGGCAAGGTCAAGTCAAGGTCAAGTGAAGGTCAAGTCAAGGTCATGTCAAGGTCAAGTCAAGGTCAAGTCAAGGTCAAGTCAAGGTCAAGTTAAGGTCAAGTCAAGGCAATATCAAGGTCATGTCAAGGTCAAGTCAAGGTCAAGTCAAGGTCAATTCAATTTTAAGTCAAGGTCATGTCAAGTTCAAGTCAAGGTCAAGTCAAGGTCAAGTCAAGGTTAAGTCAAGGTCAAGTCAAGGCAATATCAAGGTCATGTCAAGGTCAAGTCAAGGTCAAGTCAAGGTCAATTCAATTTTAAGTCAAGGTCATGTCAAGTTCAAGTCAAGGTCAAGTCAAGGTCAAGTCAAGGTTAAGTCAAGGTCAAGTCAAGGTCAAGTCAAGGTCAAGTCATGGTCAAGTCAAGGTCAAGTCAAGGTCATGTCAAGGTCAAGTCAAGGTCAAGTCAAGGTCAAGTCAAGGTCATGTCAAGGTCAAGGTCAAGTCAAGGTTAAGTCAAGGTTAAGTCATGGTCAAGTCAAGGTCATGTCAAGGTCAAGTCATGGTCAAGTCAAGGCCAAGTCAAGGTCAAGTCAAGGTCAAGTCAAGGTCATGGTCAAGGTCAAGTCAATGTCAAGTCAAGTTTAAGTCAAGGTCAAGTCAAGGTCAAGTCAAGGTCAAGTCAAGGTCATGTCAAGGTCAAGTGAAGGTCAAGTCAAGCTCAAGTCAAGGTCATGTCAAGGTCAAGTCAAGGTCAAGTCAAGGTCGAGTCAAGGTAAAGTCAAGGTCAAGTCAAGGTCAAGTCAAGGTCAAGTTAAGGTCAAGTCAAGGCAATATCAAAGTCATGTCAAGGTCAAGTCAAGGTCAATTCAATTTTAAGTCAAGGTCATGTCAAGTTCAAGTCAAGGTCAAGTCAAGGTCAAGTCAAGGTTAAGTCAAGGTCAAGTCAAGGTCAAGTCAAGGTCAAGTCATGGTCAAGTCAAGGTCAAGTCAAGGTCATGTCAAGGTCAAGTCAAGGTCAAGTCAAGGTCAAGTCAAGGTCATGTCAAGGTCAAGGTCAAGTCAAGGTTAAGTCAAGGTTAAGTCATGGTCAAGTCAAGGTCATGTCAAGGTCAAGTCATGGTCAAGTCAAGGCCAAGTCAAGGTCAAGTCAAGGTCAAGTCAAGGTCAAGTCAAGGTCAAGTCAAGGTCATGTCAAGGTCATGTCAACGTCAAGTCAAAGTCAAGTCAAGGTCATGTCAAGGTTAGGTCAAGGTCAAGTCAAGGTCGAGTCAAGGTCAAGTCAAGGTCAAGTCAAGGTCAAGTCAATGTCAAGTCAAGTTTAAATCAAGGTCAAGTCAAGGTCAAGTCAAGGTCAAGTCAAGGTCAAGTCAAGGTCAAGTCAAGGTCAAGACAAGGTCAAGTCAAGGTCAAGTCAAGGTCAAGTCAAGGTCATGTCAAGGTCAAGTCAATGTCAAGTCAAGTTTAAGTCAAGGTCAAGTCAAGGTCGAGTCAAAGTCAAGTCAAGGTCAAGTCAAGGTCAAGTCAAGGTCAAGTCATGGTCAAGTCAAGGTCAGGTCAAGGTCAAGTCAAGGTCAAGTCAAGGTCATGTCAAGGTCATGTCAAGGTCAAGTCAAGGTCAAGTCAATGTCAAGTCAAGGTCAAGTCAAGGTCAAGTCAAGGTTAAGTCAAGATCAAGTCAAGGTCAAGTCAAGGTCAACTCAAGGTCATGTTAAGGTCAAGTCAGGGTCAAGTCAAGGTCAAGTCAAGGTCATGCCAAGGTCAAGTCAAGGTCAAGTCAAGGTCAAGTCAAGGTCGAGTCAAAGTCAAGTCAAGGTCAAGTCAAGGTCAAGTCAAGGTCAAGTCATGGTCAAGTCAAGGCCAAGTCAAGGTCAAGTCAAGGTCAAGTCAAGGTCAAGTCAAGGTCAAGTCAAGGTCAAGTCAAGGTCATGTCAAGGTCATGTCAACGTCAAGTCAAAGTCAAGTCAAGGTCATGTCAAGGTTAGGTCAAGGTCAAGTCAAGGTCGAGTCAAGGTCAAGTCAAGGTCAAGTCAAGGTCAAGTCAATGTCAAGTCAAGTTTAAATCAAGGTCAAGTCAAGGTCAAGTCAAGGTCAAGTCAAGGTCAAGTCAAGGTCAAGTCAAGGTTAAGTCAAGATCAAGTCAAGGTCAAGTCAAGGTCAACTCAAGGTCATGTTAAGGTCAAGTCAGGGTCAAGTCAAGGTCAAGTCAATGTCAAGTCAAGTTTAAGTCAAGGTCAAGTCAAGGTCGAGTCAAAGTCAAGTCAAGGTCAAGTCAAGGTCAAGTCAAGGTCAAGTCATGGTCAAGTCAAGGTCAGGTCAAGGTCAAGTCAAGGTCAAGTCAAGGTCATGTCAAGGTCATGTCAAGGTCAAGTCAAGGTCAAGTCAATGTCAAGTCAAGGTCAAGTCAAGGTCAAGTCAAGGTTAAGTCAAGATCAAGTCAAGGTCAAGTCAAGGTCAACTCAAGGTCATGTTAAGGTCAAGTCAGGGTCAATTCAAGGTCAAGTCAAGGTCACGGCAAGGTCAAGTCAAGGTCAAGTGAAGGTCAAGTCAAGGTCATGTCAAGGTCAAGTCAAGGTCATGTCAAGGTCAAGTCAAGCTCATGTCAAGGTCATGTCAAGGTCAAGTCAAGGTCAAGTCAAGGTCGAGTCAAGGTCAAGTCAAGGTCAAGTCAAGGTCAAGTCAAGGTCAAGTCAAGGTCATGGTCAAGGTCATGGTCAAGGTCAAGTCAATGTCAAGTCAAGTTTAAGTCAAGGTCAAGTCAAGGTCAAGTCAAGGTCAAGTCAAGGTCAAGTCAAGGTCATGTCAAGGTCAAGACAAGGTCAAGGTCAAGTCAAGCTCAGGTCAAGGTCATGTCAAGTCAAAGTCATGTCAAGGTCAAGGCAAGGTCAAGGTCAAGTCAAGGTCAAGGTCAAGTAAAGGTCATGTCAAGGTCAAGGTCAAGTCAAGGTCAAGTCAAGGTCATGCCAAGGTCAAGGTCAAGTCAAGGTCATACCAAGGTCAAGTCAAGGTCAAGTCAAGGTCATGTCAAGGTCAAGTCAAGGTCAAGTCAAGGTCATGTCAAGATCAAGTCAAGGTCAAGTCAAAGTCATGTCAAGGTCATGTCAAGGTCAAGTCAAGGTCATGTCAAGGTCAAGTCAAGGTCATGTCAAGGTCATGTCAAGGTCAGGTCAAGGTCGAGTCAAGTTCAATTCCAGTTCAAGTCACGGTCATGTCAAGGTCATGTCAAGGTCAAGTCAAGGTCAAGTCAAGGTTAAGTGAAGGTAAGGTCAAGGTCAAGTCGAGGTCAAGTGAAGGTCAAGTGAAGGTCAAGTCAAGGTCATGTCAAGGTCATGTCAAGGTCAAGACAAGGTCAAGTCAAGCGCACGTCAAGGTCAAGTCAAGGTCAAGTCGAGGTCATGTCAAGGTCAAGTCAAGGTCAAGTCAAGGTCATAACAAGGTCAAGTCAAGGTCATGTCAGGGTCAAGTCAATGTCAAGTCAAGTTTAAGTCAAGGTCATGTCAAGGTCAAGTCAAGGTCATGTCAAGGTCAAGTCAAGGTCAAGTCGAGGTCATGTCAAGGTCAAGTCAAGGTCAAGTCAAGGTCAAGACAAGGTCAAGTCAAGCGCACGTCAAGGTCAAGTCAAGGTCAAGTCGAGGTCATGTCAAGGTCAAGTCAAGGTCAAGTCAAGGTCACGTCAAGGTCAAGTCAAGGTGAAGTCAATGTCAAGTCAAGGTCAAGTCAAGGTCATGTCATGGTCAAGTCAAGGTCAAGTCAAGGTTAAGTCAAGATCAAGTCAAGGTCATGTCAAGGTCAAGTCAAGGTCAAGTCAAGGTCATGTCAAGGTCAAGTCAAGGTCAAGTCAATGTCAAGTCAAGGTCAAGTCAAGGTTAAGTCAAGATCAAGTCAAGGTCACGTCAAGGTCAAGTCAAGGTCATGTCAAGGTCAAGTCAAGGTCAAATCGGGGTCAAGTCAAGGTCATTACAAGGTCATGTCAAGGTCAAGTGAAGGTGAGGTCAAGGTCAAGTCAAGGTCGGGTGAAGGTCATGTCAAGCTCAAGTCAGGGTCAAGTCAAGGTCAAGTCAAGGTCAAGTCAAGGTCCAGTCAAGGTCAAGTCAAGGTCAAGTGAAGGTCATGTTAAGCTCAAGTCAGGGTCAAGTCAAAGTCAAGTCAAGGTCAAGCCAAGGTCAAGTCAAGGTCAAGTCAAGGTCAAGTCAAGGTCATGTCAAGGTCAAGTCAAGGTCAAGTCAAGGTCAAGTCAAGGTTAAGTCAAGGTCAAGTCAAGGTCAAGTCAAGGTCAATTCATGGTCAAGGTCAATTCATGGTCAAGTCAAGGTCAAGTCAAGGTCAAGTCAAGGTCAAGTCAAGGTCAAGTCAAGGAGAAGTCAAGGTCAAGTCAAGGTCCAGTCAAGGTCAAGTCAAGGTCAAGTGAAGGACATGTCAAGGTCAAGTCAAGGTCAAGTCAAGCTCAAGTCAAGGTCATGTCAAGGTCAAGTCAAGGTCAAGTCAAGGTCAAGTGAAAGTAAAGTCAAGGTCAAGTCAAGGTCAAGTCAAGGTCAAGTTAAGGTCAAGTCAAGGTCATGTTAAGCTCAAGTCAGGGTCAAGTCAAGGTCAAGTCAAGGTCAAGTCAAGGTCAAGTCAAGGTCAAGTCAAGGTAATATCAAGGTCATGTCAAGGTCAAGTCAAGGTCAAGTCAATTTTAAGTCAAGGTCAAGTCAAAGTCAAGTCATGGTCAAGTCGAGGTCAAGTCAAGGTCATGTCAAGGTCAAGTCAAGGTCAAGTCAAGGTCAAGTCAAGGTCCAGTCAAGGTCAAGTCAAGGTCAAGTGAAGGACATGTCAAGGTCAAGTCAAGGTCAAGTCAAGCTCAAGTCAAGGTCATGTCAAGGTCAAGTCAAGGTCAAGTCAAGGTCAAGTGAAAGTAAAGTCAAGGTCAAGTCAAGGTCAAGTCAAGGTCAAGTTAAGGTCAAGTCAAGGTCATGTTAAGCTCAAGTCAGGGTCAAGTCAAGGTCAAGTCAAGGTCAAGTCAAGGTCAAGTCAAGGTCAAGTCAAGGTCAAGTCGAGGTCAAGTCAAGGTCAAGTGAAGGTCATGTCAAGGTCAAGTCACGGTCAAGTCAAGGTCAAGCCAAGGTCAAGTCAAGGTCAAGTCAAGGTCAAGTCAAGGTCAAGTCAAGGTCATGTCAAGGTCAAGTCAAGGTCAAGTCAAGGTCAAGTCAAGGTTAAGTCAAGGTCGAGTCAAGGTCAAGTCAAGGTCAAGTCATGGTCAAGTCAAGGTCAAGTCAAGGTCAAGTCAAGGTCAAGTCAAGGTCATGTCAAGGTCATGTCAAGGTCAAGTCAAGGTCAAGTCAATGTCAAGTCAAGGTCCAGTCAATGTCAAGTCAAGGTCAAGTGAAGGTCATGTCAAGGTCAAGTCAGGGTCAAGTCAAGGTCAAGTCAAGGTCAAGTCAAGGTCATGTCAAGGTCAAGGCAAGGTCAAGTCAAGGTCAAGTCAAGGTTAAGTCAAGGTCAAGTCAAGGTCAAGGTCAAGTCAAGGTCAAGTCAAGGTCAAGTCAAGGTCAAGTCAAGGTCAAGTCAAGGTCAAGTTAATGTCAAGTCAGGGTCATGTCAAGGTCATGTCAATGTCAAGTTAAGGTCAAGTCAAGGTCATGTCAAAGTCAGGTCAAAGTCAAGGCAAGGTCAAGTCAAGGTCAAGTCAAGGTCGAGTCAAGGTCAAGTCAAGGTCAAGTCAAGGTCAAGTCAATGTCAAGTCAAGGTTAAGCCAAGGTCAAGTCAAGGTCAAGTCAAGGTCAAGGTCATGTCAAGGTCAGTTCAAGGTCAAGTCGAGGTCATGTCAAGGTCAAGTCAAGGTCAAGTCAAGGTCAAGTCAAGGTCAAGACAAGGTCAAGTCAAGGTCAGGTCAAGGTCAAGTCAAGGTCATGTCAAGGTCAAGTCAAGGTCAAGGTCAAGTCAAGGTCAAGTCAAGGTCAAGTTAAGGTCAAGTCAAGGTCAAGTCACGGTCATGTCAAG
Source organism: Sturmia bella (assembly GCA_963662145.1). Taxonomy (NCBI): domain Eukaryota; kingdom Metazoa; phylum Arthropoda; class Insecta; order Diptera; family Tachinidae; genus Sturmia; species Sturmia bella. The sequence continues at coordinate 50,253,700 of OY759169.1, forward strand.
GTCATGTCAAGGTCAAGTCAATGTCAAGTCAAGGTCAAGTCAAGGTCATGTCAAAGTCAGGTCAAGGTCAAGTCAAGGTCATGTCAAAGTCAGGTCAAGGTCAAGTCAAGGTCGAGTCAAGGTCAAGTCAAGGTCAAGTCAAGGTCAAGACAAGGGCAAGTCAAGGTCAAGTCAAGGTCATGTCAAGGTCAAGTCAAGGTCAAGTCAAGGTCAAGTCAAGGTCAAGTCAAGGTCATGTCAAGGTCAAGTCAAGGTTAAGTCAAGGTCATGTCAAGGTCAAGTCAAGCTCATGTCAAGGTCATGTCAAGGTCAAGTCAAGGTCAAGTCAAGGTCGAGTCAAGGTCAAGTCAAAGTCAAGTCAAGGTCAAGTCAAGGTCAAGTCAAGGTCATGTCAAGGTCAAGTCAAGGTCAAATGAAGGTCAAATCAAGGCCATGTCAAGGGTAAAGTTAAGGTCAAGTCGAGGTCATGTCAAGGGCAAGTCAAGGTCAAGTCAAGGTCAAGTCAAGGTCAAGACAAGGGCAAGTCAAGGTCAAGTCAAGGTCATGCCAAGGTCAAGTCAAGGTCAAGTCAGGGACAAGGCAAGGTCAAGGCAAGGTCAAGGCAAGGTCAAGTCAAGGTCAAGTCAAGGTCATGTCAAGTTCAAGTCAAGGTCAAGTCAAGGTCGAGCCAAGGTCAAGTCAAGGTTAAGTCAAGGTCAAGTGAAGAATATGTCAAGGTCAATTCAAGGTCAAATCAAGGTCAAGTCAAAGTCAAGGTCAAGTCAAGGTCATGTCAAGGTCAAGGTCAAGTCAAGGTCATGTCAAGGTCATGCCAAGGTCAAGTCAAGGTCATGTCAAGGTCAAGTCAAGGTCAAGTCAAGGTCATGTCAAGGTCATGTCAAGGTCAAGTCAAGGTCAAGTCAAGGTCATGTCAAGTTCAGGTCAAGGTCAACTCAAGGTCGAGTCAAGGTCAAGTCAAGGTCAAGTCAAGGTCAAGTCAAGGTCAAGTCATGGTCAAGTCAAGGTCAAGTCAAGGTCATGTCAAGGTCAAGTCAAGGTCAAGTCAAGGTCAAGTCAAGGTCATGTCAAGGTCAAGGTCAAGTCAAGGTTAAGTCAAGGTTAAGTCATGGTCAAGTCAAGGTCATGTCAAGGTCAAGTCATGGTCAAGTCAAGGCCAAGTCAAGGTCAAGTCAAGGTCAAGTCAAGGTCAAGTCAAGGTCAAGTCAAGGTCATGTCAAGGTCATGTCAACGTCAAGTCAAAGTCAAGTCAAGGTCATGTCAAGGTTAGGTCAAGGTCAAGTCAAGGTCGAGTCAAGGTCAAGTCAAGGTCAAGTCAAGGTCAAGTCAATGTCAAGTCAAGTTTAAATCAAGGTCAAGTCAAGGTCAAGTCAAGGTCAAGTCAAGGTCAAGTCAAGGTCAAGTCAAGGTCAAGTCAAGGTCAAGTCAAGGTCAAGACAAGGTCAAGTCAAGGTCAAGTCAAGGTCAAGTCAAGGTCATGTCAAGGTCAAGTCAATGTCAAGTCAAGTTTAAGTCAAGGTCAAGTCAAGGTCGAGTCAAAGTCAAGTCAAGGTCAAGTCAAGGTCAAGTCAAGGTCAAGTCATGGTCAAGTCAAGGTCAGGTCAAGGTCAAGTCAAGGTCAAGTCAAGGTCATGTCAAGGTCATGTCAAGGTCAAGTCAAGGTCAAGTCAATGTCAAGTCAAGGTCAAGTCAAGGTCAAGTCAAGGTTAAGTCAAGATCAAGTCAAGGTCAAGTCAAGGTCAACTCAAGGTCATGTTAAGGTCAAGTCAGGGTCAAGTCAAGGTCAAGTCAAGGTCATGCCAAGGTCAAGTCAAGGTCAAGTCAAGGTCGAGTCAAAGTCAAGTCAAGGTCAAGTCAAGGTCAAGTCAAGGTCAAGTCATGGTCAAGTCAAGGCCAAGTCAAGGTCAAGTCAAGGTCAAGTCAAGGTCAAGTCAAGGTCAAGTCAAGGTCAAGTCAAGGTCATGTCAAGGTCATGTCAACGTCAAGTCAAAGTCAAGTCAAGGTCATGTCAAGGTTAGGTCAAGGTCAAGTCAAGGTCGAGTCAAGGTCAAGTCAAGGTCAAGTCAAGGTCAAGTCAATGTCAAGTCAAGTTTAAATCAAGGTCAAGTCAAGGTCAAGTCAAGGTCAAGTCAAGGTCAAGTCAAGGTCAAGTCAAGGTTAAGTCAAGATCAAGTCAAGGTCAAGTAAAGGTCAACTCAAGGTCATGTTAAGGTCAAGTCAGGGTCAAGTCAAGGTCAAGTCAATGTCAAGTCAAGTTTAAGTCAAGGTCAAGTCAAGGTCGAGTCAAAGTCAAGTCAAGGTCAAGTCAAGGTCAAGTCAAGGTCAAGTCATGGTCAAGTCAAGGTCAGGTCAAGGTCAAGTCAAGGTCAAGTCAAGGTCATGTCAAGGTCATGTCAAGGTCAAGTCAAGGTCAAGTCAATGTCAAGTCAAGGTCAAGTCAAGGTCAAGTCAAGGTTAAGTCAAGATCAAGTCAAGGTCAAGTCAAGGTCAACTCAAGGTCATGTTAAGGTCAAGTCAGGGTCAATTCAAGGTCAAGTCAAGGTCACGGCAAGGTCAAGTCAAGGTCAAGTGAAGGTCAAGTCAAGGTCATGTCAAGGTCAAGTCAAGGTCATGTCAAGGTCAAGTCAAGCTCATGTCAAGGTCATGTCAAGGTCAAGTCAAGGTCAAGTCAAGGTCGAGTCAAGGTCAAGTCAAGGTCAAGTCAAGTTCAAGTCAAGGTCAAGTCAAGGTCATGGTCAAGGTCATGGTCAAGGTCAAGTCAATGTCAAGTCAAGTTTAAGTCAAGGTCAAGTCAAGGTCAAGTCAAGGTCAAGTCAAGGTCAAGTCAAGGTCATGTCAAGGTCAAGACAAGGTCAAGGTCAAGTCAAGCTCAGGTCAAGGTCATGTCAAGTCAAAGTCATGTCAAGGTCAAGGCAAGGTCAAGGTCAAGTCAAGGTCAAGGTCAAGTAAAGGTCATGTCAAGGTCAAGGTCAAGTCAAGGTCAAGTCAAGGTCATGCCAAGGTCAAGGTCAAGTCAAGGTCATACCAAGGTCAAGTCAAGGTCAAGTCAAGGTCATGTCAAGGTCAAGTCAAGGTCAAGTCAAGGTCATGTCAAGATCAAGTCAAGGTCAAGTCAAAGTCATGTCAAGGTCATGTCAAGGTCAAGTCAAGGTCATGTCAAGGTCAAGTCAAGGTCATGTCAAGGTCATGTCAAGGTCAGGTCAAGGTCGAGTCAAGTTCAATTCCAGTTCAAGTCACGGTCATGTCAAGGTCATGTCAAGGTCAAGTCAAGGTCAAGTCAAGGTTAAGTGAAGGTAAGGTCAAGGTCAAGGTCAAGTCGAGGTCAAGTGAAGGTCAAGTGAAGGTCAAGTCAAGGTCATGTCAAGGTCATGTCAAGGTCAAGACAAGGTCAAGTCAAGCGCACGTCAAGGTCAAGTCAAGGTCAAGTCGAGGTCATGTCAAGGTCAAGTCAAGGTCAAGTCAAGGTCATAACAAGGTCAAGTCAAGGTCATGTCAGGGTCAAGTCAATGTCAAGTCAAGTTTAAGTCAAGGTCATGTCAAGGTCAAGTCAAGGTCATGTCAAGGTCATGTCAAGGTCAAGTCGAGGTCATGTCAAGGTCAAGTCAAGGTCAAGTCAAGGTCAAGACAAGGTCAAGTCAAGCGCACGTCAAGGTCAAGTCAAGGTCAAGTCGAGGTCATGTCAAGGTCAAGTCAAGGTCAAGTCAAGGTCACGTCAAGGTCAAGTCAAGGTGAAGTCAATGTCAAGTCAAGGTCAAGTCAAGGTCATGTCATGGTCAAGTCAAGGTCAAGTCAAGGTTAAGTCAAGATCAAGTCAAGGTCACGTCAAGGTCAAGTGAAGGTCAAGTCAAGGTCATGTCAAGGTCAAGTCAAGGTCAAGTCAATGTCAAGTCAAGGTCAAGTCAAGGTTAAGTCAAGATCAAGTCAAGGTCACGTCAAGGTCAAGTCAAGGTCATGTCAAGGTCAAGTCAAGGTCAAATCGGGGTCAAGTCAAGGTCATTACAAGGTCATGTCAAGGTCAAGTGAAGGTGAGGTCAAGGTCAAGTCAAGGTCGGGTGAAGGTCATGTCAAGCTCAAGTCAGGGTCAAGTCAAGGTCAAGTCAAGGTCAAGTCAAGGTCCAGTCAAGGTCAAGTCAAGGTCAAGTGAAGGTCATGTTAAGCTCAAGTCAGGGTCAAGTCAAAGTCAAGTCAAGGTCAAGCCAAGGTCAAGTCAAGGTCAAGTCAAGGTCAAGTCAAGGTCATGTCAAGGTCAAGTCAAGGTCAAGTCAAGGTCAAGTCAAGGTTAAGTCAAGGTCAAGTCAAGGTCAATTCATGGTCAAGGTCAATTCATGGTCAAGGTCAATTCATGGTCAAGTCAAGGTCAAGTCAAGGTCAAGTCAAGGTCAAGTCAAGGTCAAGTCAAGGAGAAGTCAAGGTCAAGTCAAGGTCCAGTCAAGGTCAAGTCAAGGTCAAGTGAAGGACATGTCAAGGTCAAGTCAAGGTCAAGTCAAGCTCAAGTCAAGGTCATGTCAAGGTCAAGTCAAGGTCAAGTCAAGGTCAAGTGAAAGTAAAGTCAAGGTCAAGTCAAGGTCAAGTCAAGGTCAAGTTAAGGTCAAGTCAAGGTCATGTTAAGCTCAAGTCAGGGTCAAGTCAAGGTCAAGTCAAGGTCAAGCCAAGGTCAAGTCAAGGTCAAGTCAAGGTCAAGTCAAGGTAATATCAAGGTCATGTCAAGGTCAAGTCAAGGTCAAGTCAATTTTAAGTCAAGGTCAAGTCAAAGTCAAGTCATGGTCAAGTCGAGGTCAAGTCAAGGTCATGTCAAGGTCAAGTCAAGGTCAAGTCAAGGTCAAGTCAAGGTCCAGTCAAGGTCAAGTCAAGGTCAAGTGAAGGACATGTCAAGGTCAAGTCAAGGTCAAGTCAAGCTCAAGTCAAGGTCATGTCAAGGTCAAGTCAAGGTCAAGTCAAGGTCAAGTGAAAGTAAAGTCAAGGTCAAGTCAAGGTCAAGTCAAGGTCAAGTTAAGGTCAAGTCAAGGTCATGTTAAGCTCAAGTCAGGGTCAAGTCAAGGTCAAGTCAAGGTCAAGCCAAGGTCAAGTCAAGGTCAAGTCAAGGTCAAGTCAAGGTAATATCAAGGTCATGTCAAGGTCAAGTCAAGGTCAAGTCAATTTTAAGTCAAGGTCAAGTCAAAGTCAAGTCAAGGTCAAGTCAAGGTCGAGTCAAGTTCAAGTCAAGGTCAAGTCAAGGTCAAGTCAAGGTCAAGTCAAGGTCAAGTCGAGGTCAAGTCAAGGTCAAGTGAAGGTCATGTCAAGGTCAAGTCACGGTCAAGTCAAGGTCAAGCCAAGGTCAAGTCAAGGTCAAGTCAAGGTCAAGTCAAGGTCAAGTCAAGGTCATGTCAAGGTCAAGTCAAGGTCAAGTCAAGGTCAAGTCAAGGTTAAGTCAAGGTCGAGTCAAGGTCAAGTCAAGGTCAAGTCATGGTCAAGTCAAGGTCAAGTCAAGGTCAAGTCAAGGTCAAGTCAAGGTCATGTCAAGGTCATGTCAAGGTCAAGTCAAGGTCAAGTCAATGTCAAGTCAAGGTCCAGTCAATGTCAAGTCAAGGTCAAGTGAAGGTCATGTCAAGGTCAAGTCAGGGTCAAGTCAAGGTCAAGTCAAGGTCAAGTCAAGGTCATGTCAAGGTCAAGGCAAGGTCAAGTCAAGGTCAAGTCAAGGTTAAGTCAAGGTCAAGTCAAGGTCAAGGTCAAGTCAAGGTCAAGTCAAGGTCAAGTCAAGGTCAAGTCAAGGTCAAGTCAAGGTCAAGTTAATGTCAAGTCAGGGTCATGTCAAGGTCATGTCAATGTCAAGTTAAGGTCAAGTCAAGGTCATGTCAAAGTCAGGTCAAAGTCAAGGCAAGGTCAAGTCAAGGTCATGTCAAGGTCAAGTCAAGGTCATGTCAAGGTCATGTCAAGGTCAGGTCAAGGTCGAGTCAAGTTCAATTCCAGTTCAAGTCACGGTCATGTCAAGGTCATGTCAAGGTCAAGTCAAGGTCAAGTCAAGGTTAAGTGAAGGTAAGGTCAAGGTCAAGTCGAGGTCAAGTGAAGGTCAAGTGAAGGTCAAGTCAAGGTCATGTCAAGGTCATGTCAAGGTCAAGACAAGGTCAAGTCAAGCGCACGTCAAGGTCAAGTCAAGGTCAAGTCGAGGTCATGTCAAGGTCAAGTCAAGGTCAAGTCAAGGTCATAACAAGGTCAAGTCAAGGTCATGTCAGGGTCAAGTCAATGTCAAGTCAAGTTTAAGTCAAGGTCATGTCAAGGTCAAGTCAAGGTCATGTCAAGGTCAAGTCAAGGTCAAGTCGAGGTCATGTCAAGGTCAAGTCAAGGTCAAGTCAAGGTCAAGACAAGGTCAAGTCAAGCGCACGTCAAGGTCAAGTCAAGGTCAAGTCGAGGTCATGTCAAGGTCAAGTCAAGGTCAAGTCAAGGTCACGTCAAGGTCAAGTCAAGGTGAAGTCAATGTCAAGTCAAGGTCAAGTCAAGGTCATGTCATGGTCAAGTCAAGGTCAAGTCAAGGTTAAGTCAAGATCAAGTCAAGGTCACGTCAAGGTCAAGTGAAGGTCAAGTCAAGGTCATGTCAAGGTCAAGTCAAGGTCAAGTCAATGTCAAGTCAAGGTCAAGTCAAGGTTAAGTCAAGATCAAGTCAAGGTCACGTCAAGGTCAAGTCAAGGTCATGTCAAGGTCAAGTCAAGGTCAAATCGGGGTCAAGTCAAGGTCATTACAAGGTCATGTCAAGGTCAAGTGAAGGTGAGGTCAAGGTCAAGTCAAGGTCGGGTGAAGGTCATGTCAAGCTCAAGTCAGGGTCAAGTCAAGGTCAAGTCAAGGTCAAGTCAAGGTCCAGTCAAGGTCAAGTCAAGGTCAAGTGAAGGTCATGTTAAGCTCAAGTCAGGGTCAAGTCAAAGTCAAGTCAAGGTCAAGCCAAGGTCAAGTCAAGGTCAAGTCAAGGTCAAGTCAAGGTCATGTCAAGGTCAAGTCAAGGTCAAGTCAAGGTCAAGTCAAGGTTAAGTCAAGGTCAAGTCAAGGTCAAGTCAAGGTCAATTCATGGTCAAGGTCAATTCATGGTCAAGTCAAGGTCAAGTCAAGGTCAAGTCAAGGTCAAGTCAAGGTCAAGTCAAGGAGAAGTCAAGGTCAAGTCAAGGTCCAGTCAAGGTCAAGTCAAGGTCAAGTGAAGGACATGTCAAGGTCAAGTCAAGGTCAAGTCAAGCTCAAGTCAAGGTCATGTCAAGGTCAAGTCAAGGTCAAGTCAAGGTCAAGTGAAAGTAAAGTCAAGGTCAAGTCAAGGTCAAGTCAAGGTCAAGTTAAGGTCAAGTCAAGGTCATGTTAAGCTCAAGTCAGGGTCAAGTCAAGGTCAAGTCAAGGTCAAGCCAAGGTCAAGTCAAGGTCAAGTCAAGGTCAAGTCAAGGTAATATCAAGGTCATGTCAAGGTCAAGTCAAGGTCAAGTCAATTTTAAGTCAAGGTCAAGTCAAAGTCAAGTCATGGTCAAGTCGAGGTCAAGTCAAGGTCATGTCAAGGTCAAGTCAAGGTCAAGTCAAGGTCAAGTCAAGGTCCAGTCAAGGTCAAGTCAAGGTCAAGTGAAGGACATGTCAAGGTCAAGTCAAGGTCAAGTCAAGCTCAAGTCAAGGTCATGTCAAGGTCAAGTCAAGGTCAAGTCAAGGTCAAGTGAAAGTAAAGTCAAGGTCAAGTCAAGGTCAAGTCAAGGTCAAGTTAAGGTCAAGTCAAGGTCATGTTAAGCTCAAGTCAGGGTCAAGTCAAGGTCAAGTCAAGGTCAAGCCAAGGTCAAGTCAAGGTCAAGTCAAGGTCAAGTCAAGGTAATATCAAGGTCATGTCAAGGTCAAGTCAAGGTCAAGTCAATTTTAAGTCAAGGTCAAGTCAAAGTCAAGTCAAGGTCAAGTCAAGGTCGAGTCAAGTTCAAGTCAAGGTCAAGTCAAGGTCAAGTCAAGGTCAAGTCAAGGTCAAGTCGAGGTCAAGTCAAGGTCAAGTGAAGGTCATGTCAAGGTCAAGTCACGGTCAAGTCAAGGTCAAGCCAAGGTCAAGTCAAGGTCAAGTCAAGGTCAAGTCAAGGTCAAGTCAAGGTCAAGTCAAGGTCATGTCAAGGTCAAGTCAAGGTCAAGTCAAGGTCAAGTCAAGGTTAAGTCAAGGTCGAGTCAAGGTCAAGTCAAGGTCAAGTCATGGTCAAGTCAAGGTCAAGTCAAGGTCAAGTCAAGGTCATGTCAAGGTCATGTCAAGGTCAAGTCAAGGTCAAGTCAATGTCAAGTCAAGGTCCAGTCAATGTCAAGTCAAGGTCAAGTGAAGGTCATGTCAAGGTCAAGTCAGGGTCAAGTCAAGGTCAAGTCAAGGTCAAGTCAAGGTCATGTCAAGGTCAAGGCAAGGTCAAGTCAAGGTCAAGTCAAGGTTAAGTCAAGGTCAAGTCAAGGTCAAGGTCAAGTCAAGGTCAAGTCAAGGTCAAGTCAAGGTCAAGTCAAGGTCAAGTCAAGGTCAAGTTAATGTCAAGTCAGGGTCATGTCAAGGTCATGTCAATGTCAAGTTAAGGTCAAGTCAAGGTCATGTCAAAGTCAGGTCAAAGTCAAGGCAAGGTCAAGTCAAGGTCAAGTCAAGGTCGAGTCAAGGTCAAGTCAAGGTCAAGTCAAGGTCAAGTCAATGTCAAGTCAAGGTTAAGCCAAGGTCAAGTCAAGGTCAAGTCAAGGTCAAGGTCATGTCAAGGTCAGTTCAAGGTCAAGTCGAGGTCATGTCAAGGTCAAGTCAAGGTCAAGTCAAGGTCAAGTCAAGGTCAAGACAAGGTCAAGTCAAGGTCAGGTCAAGGTCAAGTCAAGGTCATGTCAAGGTCAAGTCAAGGTCAAGGTCAAGTCAAGGTCAAGTCAAGGTCAAGTTAAGGTCAAGTCAAGGTCAAGTCACGGTCATGTCAAGGTCATGTCAAGGTCAAGTCAATGTCAAGTCAAGGTCAAGTCAAGGTCATGTCAAAGTCAGGTCAAGGTCAAGTCAAGGTCATGTCAAAGTCAGGTCAAGGTCAAGTCAAGGTCGAGTCAAGGTCAAGTCAAGGTCAAGTCAAGGTCAAGACAAGGGCAAGTCAAGGTCAAGTCAAGGTCATGTCAAGGTCAAGTCAAGGTCAAGTCAAGGTCAAGTCAAGGTCAAGTCAAGGTCATGTCAAGGTCAAGTCAAGGTTAAGTCAAGGTCATGTCAAGGTCAAGTCAAGCTCATGTCAAGGTCATGTCAAGGTCAAGTCAAGGTCAAGTCAAGGTCGAGTCAAGGTCAAGTCAAAGTCAAGTCAAGGTCAAGTCAAGGTCAAGTCAAGGTCATGTCAAGGTCAAGTCAAGGTCAAATGAAGGTCAAATCAAGGCCATGTCAAGGGTAAAGTTAAGGTCAAGTCGAGGTCATGTCAAGGGCAAGTCAAGGTCAAGTCAAGGTCAAGTCAAGGTCAAGACAAGGGCAAGTCAAGGTCAAGTCAAGGTCATGTCAAGGTCAAGTCAAGGTCAAGTCAGGGACAAGGCAAGGTCAAGGCAAGGTCAAGGCAAGGTCAAGTCAAGGTCAAGTCAAGGTCATGTCAAGTTCAAGTCAAGGTCAAGTCAAGGTCGAGCCAAGGTCAAGTCAAGGTTAAGTCAAGGTCAAGTGAAGAATATGTCAAGGTCAATTCAAGGTCAAATCAAGGTCAAGTCAAAGTCAAGGTCAAGTCAAGGTCATGTCAAGGTCAAGGTCAAGTCAAGGTCATGTCAAGGTCATGCCAAGGTCAAGTCAAGGTCATGTCAAGGTCAAGTCAAGGTCAAGTCAAGGTCATGTCAAGGTCATGTCAAGGTCAAGTCAAGGTCAAGTCAAGGTCATGTCAAGTTCAGGTCAAGGTCAACTCAAGGTCGAGTCAAGGTCAAGTCAAGGTCAAGTCAAGGTCAAGTCAGGGACAAGGCAAGGTCAAGGCAAGGTCAAGGCAAGGTCAAGTCAAGGTCAAGTCAAGGTCATGTCAAGTTGAAGTCAAGGTCAAGTCAAGGTCGAGCCAAGGTCAAGTCAAGGTTAAGTCAAGGTCAAGTGAAGAATATGTCAAGGTCAATTCAAGGTCAAATCAAGGTCAAGTCAAAGTCAAGGTCAAGTCAAAGTCATGTCAAGGTCAAGGTCAAGTCAAGGTCATGTCAAGGTCATGTCAAGGTCAAGTCAAGGTCAAGTCAAGGTCATGTCAAGTTCAGGTCAAGGTCAACTCAAGGTCGAGTCAAGGTCAAGTCAAGGTCATGTCAAGATCATGTCAAGGTCTTGTCAAGGTCAAGTCAAGGTCAAGTCAAGGTCAATTCAAGGTCAAGTCAAGGTCAAGTCAAGGTCATGTCAAGGTAAAGTCAAGGTCAAGTCAATGTCAAGTCAAGGTCAAGTCAAGGTCATGGTCAAGTCAAGGTCAAGTCAAGGTTAAGTCAAGATCAAGTCAAGCTCAAGTCAAGGTCAACTCAAGGTCATGTCAAGGTCAAGTCAGGGTCAAGTCAAGGTCAAGTCAAGGTCATGCCAAGGTCAAGTCAAGGTCAAGTCAAGGTCATGCAAGGTCATGTCAAGGTCAAGTGAAGGTCAAGTCAAGGTCATGTCAAGGTCAAGTCAAGGTCATGTCAAGGTCAAGTCAAGCTCATGTCAAGGTCAGGTCAAGGTCAAGTCAAGGTCAAGTCAAGGTCAAGGTCAAGTCAAGGTCAAGTCAAGGTCGAGTCAAGGTCGAGTCAAGGTCAAGTCAAGGTCAAGTCAAGGTCAAGTTAAGGTCATGTCAAGGTCAAGTCAATGTCAAGTCAAGTTTAAGTCAAGGTCAAGTCAAGGTCAAGTCAAGGTCAAGTCAAGGTCAAGTCAAGGTCAAGTCAAGGTCATGTCAAGGTCAAGACAAGGTCAAGTCAAGGTCAAGTCAAGGTCAAGTCAAGGTCAAGTCAAGGTCATGTCAAGGTCAAGTCAATGTCAAATCAAGTTTAAGTCAAGGTAAAGTCAAGGTCAAGTCAAGGTCAAGTCAAGGTCATGTCAAGGTCAAGTCAAGGTCAAGTGAAGGTCATGTCAAGGTCAAGTCAGGGTCAAGTCAGGGTCAAGTCAAGGTCATGTCAAGGTCACGGCAAGGTCAAGTCAAGGTCAAGTGAAGGTCAAGTCAAGGTCATGTAAAGGTCAAGTCAAGGTCAAGTGAAGGTCAAGTCAAGGTCATGTCAAGGTCAAGTCAAGCGCATGTCAAGGTCATGTCAAGGTCAAGTCAAGGTCAAGTCAAGCTCAAGGTCAAGTCAAGGTCATGTCAAGGTCATGTCAAGGTCACGGAAGGTCAAGTCAGGGTCAAGTCAGGGTCAAGTCAGGGTCAAGTCAAGGTCAAGGCAAGGTCAAGTCAAGGTCATGTCAAGGTCAAGTCAAGGTCATGTCAAGGTCAAGTCAAGGTTAAGTCAAGGTCAAGTCAAGGTCATCTCAAGGTCAATTCATGGTCAAGTCAAGGTCAAGTCAAGGTCAAGTCAAGGTCAATTCATGGTCAAGTCAAGGTCAAGTCAAGGTCGAGTCAAGGTCAAGTCAAGGTCAAGTCAAGGTCATGTCAAGGTCAAGTCAATGTCAAGTCAAGTTTAAGTCAAGGTCAAGTCAAGGTCAAGTCAAGGTCAAGTCAAGGTCAGGTCAAGGTCAAGTCAAGGTCATGTCAAGGTCAAGACAAGGTCAAGTCAAGGTCAAGTCAAGGTCAAGTAAAAGGTCATGTCAAGGTCAAGTTCAAGTCAAGTTTAAGTCAAGGTCAAGTCAAGGTCAAGTCAAGGTCAAGTCAAGGTCAAGTCAAGGTCAAGTCAAGGTCATGTCAAGGTCAAGTCAAGGTCAAGTGAAGGTCATGTCAAGGTCAAGTCAGGGTCAAGTCAGGGTCAAGTCAAGGTCATGTCAAGGTCACGGCAAGGTCAAGTCAAGGTCAAGTAAAGGTCAAGTCAAGGTCATGTCAAGGTCAAGTCAAGGTCATGTCAAGGTCATGTCAAGGTCAAGTCAAGGTCAAGTCAAGGTCAAGTCAAGGTCATGTCAAGGTCATGTCAAGGTCACGGCAAGGTCAAGTCAGGGTCAAGTCAGGGTCAAGTCAAGGTCAAGTCAAGGTCAAGTCAAGGTCAAGTCAAGGTCAAGTCAAGGTCATGTCAAGGTCAAGTCAAGGTCAAGTGAAGGTCATGTCAAGGTCAAGTCAGGGTCAAGTCAGGGTCAAGCCAGGGTCATGTCAAGGTCACGGCAAGGTCAAGTTAAGGTCAAGTGAATGTCAAGTCAAGGTCATGTCAAGGTCAAGTCAAGGTCAAGTGAAGGTCAAGTCAAGGTCATGTCAAGGTCAAGTCAAGGTCATGTCAAGGTCAAGTCAAGCTCATGTCAAGGTCATGTCAAGGTCAAGTCAAGGTCAAGGTCAAGTCAAGGTCATGTCAAGGTCATGTCAAGGTCACGGCAAGGTCAAGTCAGGGTCAAGTCAGGGTCAAGTCAGGGTCAAGTCAGGGTCAAGTCAAGTTTAAGTCAAGGTCAAGTCAAGGTCAAGTCAAGGTCATGTCAAGGGCAAGTCAAGGTCAAGGTCAAGTGAAGGTCAAGCCAGGGTCAAGTCAGGGTCAAGTCAAGGTCATGTCAAGGTCGCGGCAAGGTCAAGTCAAGGTCAAGTGAAGGTCAAGTCAAGGTCATGTCAAGGTCAAGTCAAGGTCAAGTGAAGGTCAAGTCAAGGTCATGTCAAGGTCAAGTAAAGGTCATGTCAAGGTCAAGTCAAGCTCATGTCAAGGTCATGTCAAGGTCAAGTCAAGGTCAAGTCAAGGTCAAGGTCAAGTCAAGGTCATGTCAAGGTCACGGCAAGGTCAAGTCAGGGTCAAGTCAGGGTCAAGTCAGGGTCAAGTCAAGGTCAAGTCAAGGTCAAGTCAAGGTCATGTCAAGGTCAAGTCAAGGTCAAGTCAAGGTCAAGTCAAGGTTAAGTCAAGGTCAAGTCAAGGTCAAGTCAAGGTCAAGTCAATGTCAAGTCAAGTTTAAGGCAAGGTCAAGTCAAGGTCAAGTCAAGGTCAAGACAAGGTCAAGTCAAGGTCAAGTCAAGGTCAAGTCAAGGTCATGTCAAGGTCAAGTCAATGTCAAGTCAAGTTTAAGTCAAGTTCAAGTCAAGGTCAAGTCAAGGTCAAGTCAAGGTCAAGTCAAGGTCAAGTCAAGGTCAAGTCAAGGTCAAGTGAAGGTCATGTCAAGGTCAAGTCAGGGACAAGTCAGGGTCAAGTCAGGGTCAAGTCAAGGTCAAGTCAAGGTCAAGTCAAGGTCATGTCAAGGTCAAGTCAAGGTCAAGTCAAGGTCAAGTCAAGGTCAAGTCAAGGTCATGTCAAGGTCATGTCAAGGTCACGGCAAGGTCAAGTCAAGGTCAAGTATAGGTCAAGTCAAGGTCATGTCAAGGTCAAGTCAAGGTCATGTCAAGGTCAAGTCAAGCTCATGTCAAGGTCATGTCAAGGTCAAGTCAAGGTCAAGTCAAGGTCGAGTCAAGGTCAAGTCAAGGTCACGTCAAGGTGAAGTCAAGGTCAAATGAAGGTCAAGTCAAGGCCATGTCAAGGGCAAGTTAAGGTCAAGTCAAGGTCAAGTGAAGGTCAAGTGAAGGTCAAGTCGAGGTCATGTCAAGTTCAAGTCAAGGTCAAGTCAAGGTCGAGCCAAGGTCAAGTCAAGGTTAAGTCAAGGTCAATTCAAGGTCAAGTCAAGGTCAAGTCAAAGTCAAGGTCAAGTCAAGGTCATGTCAAGGTCAAGGTCAAGTCAAGGTCATGTCAAGGTCATGCCAAGGTCAAGTCAAGGTCAAGTCAAGGTCATGTCAAGGTCAAGTCAAGGTCAAGTCAAGGTCATGTAAAGGTCATGTCAACGTAAAGTCAAGGTCAAGTCAAGGTCATGTCAAGTTCAGGTCAAGGTGAACTCAAGGTCGAGTCAAGGTCAAGTCAAGGTCGAGTCAAGTTCAATTCCAGGTCAAGTCACGGTCAAGTCAAGGTCATGTCAAGGTCATGTCAAGGTCTTGTCAAGGTCAAGTCAAGGTCAAGTCAAGGTCAATTCAAGGTCAAGTCAAGGTCAAGTCAAGGTCATGTCAAGGTCATGCCAAGGTCAAGGTCAAGTCAAGGTCAAGTGAAGGTCAAGTCAAGGTCATGTCAAGGTCAAGTCAAGGTCATGTCAAGGTCAAGTCAAGCTCATGTCAAGGTCATGTCAAGGTCAAGTCAGGGTCAAGTCAGGGTCAAGTCAAGGTCAAGTCAAGGTCAAGACAAGGGCAAGTCAAGGTCAAGTCAAGGTCAAGTCAGGGTCAAGTCAGGGTCAAGTCAAGGTCAAGTCAAGGTCAAGACAAGGGCAAGTCAAGGTCAAGTCAAGGTCATGTCAAGGTCAAGTCAAGGTCAAGTCAAGGTCAAGTCAAGGTCAAGTCAAGGTTAAGTCAAGGTCAAGTCAAGGTCAAGTCAAGGTCAATTCATGGTCAAGTCAAGGTCAAGTCAATGTCAAGTCAAGTTTAAGTCAAGGTCAAGTCAAGGTCAAGTCAAGGTCTAGTCAAGGTCAAGTCAAGGTCAAGTCAAGGTCAAGTCAAGGTCAAGTCAAGGTCATGTCAAGGTCAAGTCAAGGTCAAGGTCAAGTCAAGGTCATGTCAAGGTCATGTCAAGGTCACGGCAAGGTCAAGTCAGGGTCAAGTCAGGGTCAAGTCAAGGTCAAGTCAAGGTCAAGTCAAGGTCAAGTCAAGGTCATGTCAAGGTCAAGTCAAGGTCAAGTCAAGGTTAAGTCAAGGTCAAGTCAAGTTCAAGTCAAGGTCAATTCATGGTCAAGTCAAGGTCAAGTCAAGGTCAAGTCAATGTCAAGTCAAGGTCAAGTCAAGGTCAAGTCAAGGTCAATTCATGGTCAAGTCAAGGTCAAGTCAAGGTCAAGTCAAGGTCAAGTCAAGGTCATGTCAAGGTCATGTCAAGGTCAAGTCAATGTCAAGTCAAGGTCAAGTCAAGGTCAAGTCAAGGTCAAGTCAAGGTCAGGTCAAGGTCAAGTCAAGGTCATGTCAAGGTCAAGACAAGGTCAAGTCAAGGTCAAGTCAAGGTCATGTCAAGGTCAAGTCAATGTCAAGTCAAGTTTAAGTCAAGGTCAAGTCAAGGTCAAGTCAAGGTCAAGTCAAGGTCATGTCAAGGTCAAGTCAAGGTCAAGTAAAGTTCATGTCAAGGTCAAGTCAGGGTCAAGTCAGGGTCAAGTCAAGGTCATGTCAAGGTCACGGCAAGGTCAAGTCAAGGTCAAGTGAAGGTCAAGTCAAGGTCATGTCAAGGTCAAGTCAAGGTCAAGTGAAGGTCAAGTCAAGGTCATGTCAAGGTCAAGTCAAGGTCATGTCAAGGTCAAGTCAAGCTCATGTCAAGGTCATGTCAAGGTCAAGTCAAGGTCAAGTCAAGGTCAAGGTCAAGTCAAGGTCATGTCAAGGTCATGTCAAGGTCAAGTCAGGGTCAAGTCAGGGTCAAGTCAAGGTCAAGTCAAGGTCAAGTCAAGGTCAAGTCAAGGTCAAGTCAAGGTCATGTCAAGGTCAAGTCAAGGTCATGTCAAGGTCAAGTCAGGGTCAAGTCAGGGTCAAGTCAAGGTCATGTCAAGGTCATGTCAAGGTCACGGCAAGGTCAAGTCAAGGTCAAGTGAAGGTCAAGTCAAGGTCATGTCAAGGTCAAGTCAAGGTCAAGTGAAGGTCAAGTCAAGGTCATGTCAAGGTCAAGTCAAGGTCATGTCAAGGTCAAGTCAAGCTCATGTCAAGGTCATGTCAAGGTCAAGTCAAGGTCAAGTCAAGGTCAAGGTCAAGTCAAGGTCATGTCAAGGTCATGTCAAGGTCACGGCAAGGTCAAGTCAGGGTCAAGTCAGGGTCAAGTCAGGGTCAAGTCAATGTCAAATCAAGTTTAAGTCAAGGTCAAGTCAAGGTCAAGTCAAGGTCATGTCAAGGGCAAGTCAAGGTCAAGGTCAAGAGAAGGTCATGTCAAGGTCAAGCCAGGGTCAAGTCAGGGTCAAGTCAAGGTCATGTCAAGGTCACGGCAAGGTCAAGTCAAGGTCATGTCAAGGTCAAGTCAAGGTCAAGTGAAGGTCAAGTCAAGGTCATGTCAAGGTCAAGTCAAGGTCATGTCAACGTCAAGTCAAGCTCATGTCAAGGTCATGTCAAGGTCAAGTCAAGGTCAAGTCAAGGTCAAGGTCAAGTCAAGGTCATGTCAAGGTCATGTCAAGGTCACGGCAAGGTCAAGTCAGGGTCAAGTCAGGGTCAAGTCAAGGTCAAGTCAAGGTCAAGTCAAGGTCATGTCAAGGTCAAGTCAAGGTCAAGTCAAGGTCAAGTCAAGGTTAAGTCAAGGTCAAGTCAAGGTCAAGTCAAGGTCAAGTGAAGGTCAAGTCAAGGTCATGTCAAGGTCAAGTCAAGGTCAAGTGAAGGTCAAGTCAAGGTCATGTCAAGGTCACGTCAAGGTCATGTCAACGTCAAGTCAAGCTCATGTCAAGGTCAAGTCAAGGTCAAGTCAAGGTCAAGGTCAAGTCAAGGTCATGTCAAGGTCACGGCAAGGTCAAGTCAGGGTCAAGTCAGGGTCAAGTCAAGGTCAAGTCAAGGTCAAGTCAAGGTCATGTCAAGGTCAAGTCAAGGTCAAGTCAATGTCATCAAGTTTAAGTCAAGGTCAAGTCAAGGTCAAGTCAAGGTCAAGTCAAGGTCAAGACAAGGTCAAGTCAAGGTCAAGTCAAGGTCATGTCAAGGTCAAGTCAATGTCAAGTCAAGTTTAAGTCAAGTTCAAGTCAAGGTTAAGTCAAGGTCAAGTCAAGGTCAAGTCAAGGTCAAGTCAAGGTCAAGTCAAGGTCATGTCAAGGTCAAGTCAAGGTCAAGTGAAGGTCATGTCAAGGTCAAGTCAGGGTCAAGTCAGGGTCAAGTCAGGGTCAAGTCAAGGTCAAGTCAAGGTCATGTAGAGGTCAAGTCAAGGTCAAGTCAAGGTCAAGTCAAGGTCAAGTCAAGGTCAAGTCAAGGTCAAGTCAAGGTCAAGACAAGGGCAAGTCAAGGTCAAGTCAAGGTCATGTCAAGGTCAAGTCAAGGTCAAGTCAAGGTCAAGTCAAGGTCATGTCAAGGTCATGTCAAGGTCACGGCAAGGTCAAGTCAAGGTCAAGTGAAGGTCAAGTCAAGGTCCTGTCAAGGTCAAGTCAAGGTAATGTCAAGGTCAAGTCAAGCTCATGTCAAGGTCAAGTCACTGTCAAGTCAAGGTCAAGGTCAAGTCAAGGTCAAGTCAAGGTCGAGTCAAGGTCAAGTCAAGGTCAAGTCAAGGTCTAGTCAAGGTCAAGTCAAGGTCAAGTCAAGGTCAAGACAAGGTCAAGTCAAGGTCAAGTCAAGGTCATGTCAAGGTCAAGTCAATGTCAAGTCAAGTTTAAGTCAAGGTCAAGTCAAGGTCAAGTCAAGGTCAAGTCAGGGTCAAGTCAGGGTCAAGTCAAGGTCAAGTCAAGGTCAAGACAAGGGCAAGTCAAGGTCAAGTCAAGGTCAAGTCAGGGTCAAGTCAGGGTCAAGTCAAGGTCAAGTCAAGGTCAAGTCAAGGTTAAGTCAAGGTCAAGTCAAGGTCAAGTCAAGGTCATGTCAAGGTCAAGTCAAGGTCAAGTCAAGGTCAAGTCAAGGTTAAGTCAAGGTTAAGTCAAGGTCAAGTCAAGGTCAAGTCAAGGTCAAGTGAAGGTCAAGTCAAGGTCATGTCAAGGTCAAGTCAAGGTCAAGTGAATGTCAAGTCAAGGTCATGTCAAGGTCAAGTCAAGGTCATGTCAAGGTCAAGTCAAGCTCATGTCAAGGTCATGTCAAGGTCAAGTCAGGGTCAAGTCAGGGTCAAGTCAAGGTCAAGTCAAGGTCAAGACAAGGGCAAGTCAAGGTCAAGTCAAGGTCAAGTCAGGGTCAAGTCAGGGTCAAGTCAAGGTCAAGTCAAGGTCAAGACAAGGGCAAGTCAAGGTCAAGTCGAGGTCATGTCAAGGGCAAGTCAAGGTCAAGTCAAGGTCAAGACAAGGGCAAGTCAAGGTCAAGTCAAGGTCATGTCAAGGTAAAGGTCAAGTCAAGGACAAGGCAAGGTCAAGGCAAGGTCAAGTCAAGGTCAAGTCAAGGTCAAGTCAAGGTCATGTCAAGTTCAAGTCAAGGTCAAGTCAAGGTCGAGCCAAGGTCAAGTCAAGCTCAAGTCAAAGTCAAGGTCAAGTCAAGGTCATGTCAAGGTCAAGGTCAAGTCAAGGTCATGTCAAGGTCATGCCAAGGTCAAGTCAAGGTCAAGTCAAGGTCATGTCAAGGTCAAGTCAAGGTCAAGTCAAGGTCATGTCAAGGTCAAGTCAAGGTCAAGTCAAGGTCATATCAAGTTCAGGTCAAGGTCAACTCAAGGTCGAGTCAAGGTCAAGTCAAGGTCGAGTCAAGTTCAATTCCAGGTCAAGTCACGGTCAAGTCAAGGTCATGTCAAGGTCATGTCAAGTTCAGGACAAGGTCAACTCAAGGTCGAGTCAAGGCCAAGTCAAGGTCAAGTCAAGGTCAAGTCAAGGTCAAGTCAAGGTCAAGTCAAGGTCGAGTCAAGTTCAATTCCAGGTCAAGTCACGGTCATGTCAAGGTAAAGTCAAGGTCAAGTCAAGGTCAAGTCAAGATCAAGTCAAGGGCAAGTCAAGGTCAAGTCAAGGTTAAGTCAAGGTCAAGTCAAGGTCAAGTCAAGGTCATGTCAAGGTCAAGTCAAGGTCAAGTCAAGGTCATGTCAAGTTCAGGACAAGGTCAACTCAAGGTCGAGTCAAGGCCAAGTCAAGGTCAAGTCAAGGTCAAGTCAAGGTCAAGTCAAGGTCGAGTCAAGTTCAATTCCAGGTCAAGTCACGGTCATGTCAAGGTAAAGTCAAGGTCAAGTCAAGGTCAAGTCAAGATCAAGTCAAGGGCAAGTCAAGGTCAAGTCAAGGTTAAGTCAAGGTCAATCAAGGTCAAGTCAAGGTCAACTCAAGGTCATGTCAAGGTCAAATCAAGGTCAAGTCAAGGTCAAGTCAAGGTCAAGTCAAGGCCAAGTCAGGGTCATGTCAAGGTCATGTCAAGGTCAAGTCAAGGTCAAGTCAAGGTCATGTCAAGTTCAAGTCAAGGTCAGGTCAAGGTCAAGTCAAGGTCAAGTCAAGTCAAGGACAAGTCAAGGTCAAGTCAAGGTCAAGTCAAGGTCAAGTCAAGGTCAAGTCAAGGTCAAGTCGAGGTCAAGTCGAGGTCAAGTCAAGGTCATGTCAAGGTCAGGTCAAGGTCAAGTCAAGCTCATGTCAAGGTCATGTCAAGGTTAAGTCAGGGTAAGGCCAAGGTCAAGTCAAGGTCAAGTGAAGGTCAAGTCAAGGTCAAGTCAAGGTCAACTCAAGGTCATGCCAAGGTCAAGTCAAGGTCATGTCAAGGTCATGTCAAGGTCAAGTCAAGGTCAAGTCAAGGCCAAGTCAGGGTCATGTCAAGGTCAAGTAAATTTCAAGTCAAAGTCAAGTCAAGGTCAAGTCAAGGTCATGTCAAGGTCAAGTCAAGGTCAAGTCAAGGTCAAGTCAAGATCAAGTCAAGGTCAAGTTAAGGTCAAGTCAAGGTCAAGTCAAGGTCAAGTCAAGGTCATGTCAAGGTCAAGTCAAGGTCATGTCAAGGTCAAGTAAAGGTCAGGTCAAGGTCAAGTCAAGGTCAAGTCAAGTCAAGGACAAGTCAAGGTCAAGTCAAGGTCAAGTCAAGGTCAAGTCAAGGTCAAGTCAAGGTCAAGTCAAGGTCAAGTCAAGGTCAAGTCGAGGTTAAGTCGAGGTCAAGTCAAGGTCATGTCAAGGTCAGGTCAAGGTCAAGTCAAGCTCATGTCAAGGTCATGTCAAGGTTAAGTCAAGGTAAGGCCAAGGTCAAGTCAAGGTCAAGTGAAGGTCAAGTCAAGGTCAAGTCAAGGTCAACTCAAGGTCATGCCAAGGTCAAGTCAAGGTCATGTCAAGGTCATGTCAAGGTCAAGTCAAGGCCAAGTCAGGGTCATGTCAAGGTCAAGTAAATTTCAAGTCAAAGTCAAGTCAAGGTCAAGTCAAGGTCATGTCAAGGTCAAGTCAAGGTCAAGTCAAGGTCAAGTCAAGGTCAAGTCAAGGTCAAGTGAAGGTCAAGTTAAGGTCAAGTCAAGGTCAAGTCAAGGTCAAGTCAAGGTCATGTCAAGGTCAAGTCAAAGTCAAGTCAAGGTCATGTCAAGGTCAAGTAAAGGTCAGGTCAAGGTCAAGTCAAGGTCAAGCCAAGTCAAGGTCAAGTCAAGGTCAAGTCAAGGTCAAGTCAAGGTCAAGTCGAGGTCATGTCAAGGTCAAGTCAAGGTCAGGTCAAGGTCAAGTCAAGGTCAAGTCAAGTCAAGGACAAGTCAAGGTCAAGTCAAGGTCAAGTCAAGGTCAAGTCAAGGTCAAGTCAAGGTCAAGTCAAGGTCAACTCAAGGTCATGCCAAGGACAAGTCAAGGTCATGTCAAGGTCATGTCAAGGTCAAGTCAAGGTCAAGTCAAGGTCAAGTCAAGGCCAAGTCAGGGTCATGTCAAGGTCAAGTCAAGGTCAAGTCAAGGTCAAGTCAAGGTCAAGTCAAGGTCAAGTCAAGGTCAGGTCAAGGTCAAGTCAAGGTCAAGTCAAGGTCAAGTCAAGGTCAAGTCAAGGTCAAGTCAAGGTCATGTCAAGGTCAAGTCAAGGTCAAGTCAAGGTCAAGTCAAGGTCAAGTGAAGGTCAAGTTAAGGTCAAGTCAAGGTCAAGTCAAGGTCAAGTCAAGGTCATGTCAAGGTCAAGTCAAGGTCAAGTCAAGGTCATGTCAAGGTCAAGTCAAGGTCAAGTCAAGGTCAACTCAAGGTCATGCCAAGGTCAAGTCAAGGTCATGTCAAGGTCATGTCAAGGTCAAGTCAAGGTCAAGTCAAGGCCAAGTCAGGGTCATGTCAAGGTCAAGTAAATTTCAAGTCAAAGTCAAGTCAAGGTCAAGTCAAGGTCATGTCAAGGTCAAGTCAAGGTCAAGTCAAGGTCAAGTCAAGGTCAAGTGAAGGTCAAGTTAAGGTCAAGTCAAGGTCAAGTCAAGGTCAAGTCAAGGTCATGTCAAGGTCAAGTCAAGGTCAAGTCAAGGTCATGTCAAGGTCAAGTCAAGGTCAGGTCAAGGTCAAGTCAAGGTCAAGTCAAGTCAAGGTCAAGTCAAGGTCAAGTCAAGGTCAAGTCAAGGTCAAGTCAAGGTCAAGTCAAGGTCAAGTCAAGGTCAAGTCAAGGTCAAGTCGAGGTCAAGTCAAGGTCATGTCAAGGTCAGGTCAAGGTCAAGTCAAGCTCATGTCAAGGTCATGTCAAGGTTAAGTCAAGGTAAGGCCAAGGTCAAGTCAGGGTCATGTCAAGGTCAAGTCAAGGTCAAGTCAAGGTCAAGTCAAGGTCAAGTCAAGGTCAAGTCAAGGTCATGTCAAGGTCAAGTCAAGGTCAAGTCAAGGTCAAGTCAAGGTCAAGTGAAGGTCAAGTTAAGGTCAAGTCAAGGTCAAGTCAAGGTCAAGTCAAGGTCATGTCAAGGTCAAGTCAAGGTCAAGTCAAGGTCATGTCAAGGTCAAGTCAAGGTCAGGTCAAGGTCAAGTCAAGGTCAAGTCAAGTCAAGGTCAAGTCAAGGTCAAGTCAAGGTCAAGTCAAGGGCAAGTCAAGGTCAAGTCAAGGTCAAGTCAAGGTCATGTCAAGGTCATGTCAAGGTCAAGTCAAGGTAAAGTGAAGGTCAGTTCAAGGTCAAGTCGAGGTCATGTCAAGGTTGTCAAGGTCAAGTCAAGGTCAAGACAAGGTCAAGTCAAGGTCAAGTCAAGGTCATGACAAGGTCAAGTCAATGTCAAGTCAAGTTTAAGTCAAGGTCAAGTCAAGGTCAAGTCAAGGTCAAGTCAAAGTCAAGTCAAGGTCAAGTCAAGGTTAAGTGAAGGTCATGTCAAGGTCAAGTAAGGGTCAAGTCAGGGTCAAGTCAAGGTCAAGTCAAGGTCAAGTCAAGGTCAAGTCAAGGTCAAGTCAAGGTCAAGTCAAGGTCAAGTCAAGGTCAAGTCAAGGTCATGTCATGGTCAAGTCAAGGTCAAGTCAAGGTTAAGTCAAGATCAAGTCAAGGTCACGTCAAGGTCAAATGAAGGTCAAGTCAAGGTCATGTCAAGGTCAAGTCAAGGTCAAGTCAATGTCAAGTCAAGGTCAAGTCAAGGTCAAGTCAAGGTCACGTCAAGGTCAAGTCAAGGTCATGTCAAGGTCAAGTCAAGGTCAAATCGAGGTCAAATCGAGGTCAAGTCAAGGTCATTACAAGGTCATGTCAAGGTCCAGTCAAGGTCACGTCAAGGTCAAGTCAAGGTCATGTCAAGGTCAAGTCAAGGTCAAATCGAGGTCAAGTCAAGGTCATTACAAGGTCATGTCAAGGTCCAGTCAAGGTCAAGTCAATGTCAAGTCAAGGTCAAGTCAAGGTCAAGTCAAGGTCAAGTCAAGGTCCAGTCAAGGTCAAGTCAAGGTCAAGTGAAGGTCATGTCAAGCTCAAGTCAGGGTCAAGTCAAGGTCAAGTCATGGTCAAGTCAATGTCAAGTCAAGGTCAAGTCAAGGTCAAGTCAAGTCAAGGTCAAGTCAAGGTCAAGTCAAGGAGAAGTCAAGGTCAAGTCAAGGTAAAGGTCAAGTCAAGATCAAGTCAAGGTCAAGTCAAGGTCAAGTCAAGGTCAAGTCAAGGTCAAGTCAAGGTCAGGTCAAGGTCAAGTCAAGGTCAAGTCAAGGTCAAGTCAAGGTCAAGTCAAGGTCAAGTCAAGGTCATGTCAAGGTCAAGTCAAGGTCAAGTCAAGGTCAAGTCAAGGTCAAGTGAAGGTCAAGTTAAGGTCAAGTCAAGGTCAAGTCAAGGTCAAGTCAAGGTCATGTCAAGGTCAAGTCAAGGTCAAGTCAAGGTCATGTCAAGGTCAAGTCAAGGTCAGGTCAAGGTCAAGTCAAGGTCAAGTCAAGTCAAGGTCAAGTCAAGGTCAAGTCAAGGTCAAGTCAAGGTCAAGTCAAGGTCAAGTCGAGGTCAAGTCAAGGTCATGTCAAGGTCAGGTCAAGGTCAAGTCAAGCTCATGTCAAGGTCATGTCAAGGTTAAGTCAAGGTAAGGCCAAGGTCAAGTCAGGGTCATGTCAAGGTCAAGTCAAGGTCAAGTCAAGGTCAAGTCAAGGTCAAGTCAAGGTCAAGTCAAGGTCATGTCAAGGTCAAGTCAAGGTCAAGTCAAGGTCAAGTCAAGGTCAAGTGAAGGTCAAGTTAAGGTCAAGTCAAGGTCAAGTCAAGGTCAAGTCAAGGTCATGTCAAGGTCAAGTCAAGGTCAAGTCAAGGTCATGTCAAGGTCAAGTCAAGGTCAGGTCAAGGTCAAGTCAAGGTCAAGTCAAGTCAAGGTCAAGTCAAGGTCAAGTCAAGGTCAAGTCAAGGGCAAGTCAAGGTCAAGTCAAGGTCAAGTCAAGGTCATGTCAAGGTCATGTCAAGGTCAAGTCAAGGTAAAGTGAAGGTCAGTTCAAGGTCAAGTCGAGGTCATGTCAAGGTTGTCAAGGTCAAGTCAAGGTCAAGACAAGGTCAAGTCAAGGTCAAGTCAAGGTCATGACAAGGTCAAGTCAATGTCAAGTCAAGTTTAAGTCAAGGTCAAGTCAAGGTCAAGTCAAGGTCAAGTCAAAGTCAAGTCAAGGTCAAGTCAAGGTCAAGTGAAGGTCATGTCAAGGTCAAGTAAGGGTCAAGTCAGGGTCAAGTCAAGGTCAAGTCAAGGTCAAGTCAAGGTCAAGTCAAGGTCAAGTCAAGGTCAAGTCAAGGTCAAGTCAAGGTCAAGTCAAGGTCATGTCATGGTCAAGTCAAGGTCAAGTCAAGGTTAAGTCAAGATCAAGTCAAGGTCACGTCAAGGTCAAGTGAAGGTCAAGTCAAGGTCATGTCAAGGTCAAGTCAAGGTCAAGTCAATGTCAAGTCAAGGTCAAGTCAAGGTCAAGTCAAGGTCACGTCAAGGTCAAGTCAAGGTCATGTCAAGGTCAAGTCAAGGTCAAATCGAGGTCAAATCGAGGTCAAGTCAAGGTCATTACAAGGTCATGTCAAGGTCCAGTCAAGGTCACGTCAGTGTCAAGTCAAGGTCATGTCAAGGTCAAGTCAAGGTCAAATCGAGGTCAAGTCAAGGTCATTACAAGGTCATGTCAAGGTCCAGTCAAGGTCAAGTCAATGTCAAGTCAAGGTCAAGTCAAGGTCAAGTCAAGGTCAAGTCAAGGTCCAGTCAAGGTCAAGTCAAGGTCAAGTGAAGGTCATGTCAAGCTCAAGTCAGGGTCAAGTCAAGGTCAAGTAATGGTCAAGTCAATGTCAAGTCAAGGTCAAGTCAAGGTCAAGTCAAGTCAAGGTCAAGTCAAGGTCAAGTCAAGGAGAAGTCAAGGTCAAGTCAAGGTAAAGGTCAAGTCAAGATCAAGTCAAGGTCAAGTCAAGGTCAAGTCAAGGTCAAGTCAAGGTAAAGTCAAGGTCAAGTTAAGGTCAAGTCAAGGTCAAGTTAAGGTCATGTCAAGGTCATATCAAGGTCATGTCAAGGTCAAGTCAAGGTCAAGTCAATTTTAAGTCAAGCTCAAGTCAAGGTCCAGTCAAGGTCAAGTCAAGGTCAAGAGAAGGTCATGTCAAGGTCAAGTCAAGGTCATGTCAAGTTCAAGTCAAGGTCAAGTCAAGGTTAAGTCAAGGTCAAGTCAAGGTCAAGTCAAGGTCAAGTCAAGGTCAAGTCATGGTCAAGTCAAAGTCAAGTCAAGGTCAAGTCAAGGTCAAGTCAAGGTCAAGTCAAGGTCAAGTCAAGGTCAAGTCAAGGTCATGTCAAGGTCAAGTCAAGGTCAAGTCAAGATCAAGTCAAGGTCAAGTCAAGGTCAAGTGAAGGTCAAGTCAAGGTCAAGTCAAGGTCATGTCAAGGTCATGTCAAGGTCAAGTCAAGGTCAAGTCAAGGTCAAGTCAAGGTCGAGTCAAGTTCAATTCCAGGTCAAGTCACGGTCAAGTCAAGGTCATGTCAAGGTCACGTCAAGGTCATGTCAAGGTCTTGTCAAGGTCAAGTCAAGGTCAAGTCAAGGTCAATTCAAGGTCAAGTCAAGGTCAAGTCAAGGTTATGTCAAGGTCAAGTCAAGGTCAAGTCAAGGTCAAGTCAAGGTCATGTCAAGGTCAAGTCAAGGTCAAGTCAAGGTTAAGTCAAGGTCAAGTGAAGATCATGTCAAGGTCAATTCAAGGTCAAGTCAAGGTCAAGGTCAAGTCAAGGTCAAGTCAAGGTCATATCAAGGTCATATCAAAGTCATGCCAAGGTCAAGTCAAGGTCATGTCAAGGTCAAGTCAAGGTCAAGTCAAGGTCATGTCAAGGTCATGTCAAGGTCAAGTCAAGGTCAAGTCAAGGTCGAGTCAAGTTCAATTCCAGGTCAAGTCACGGTCAAGTCAAGGTCATGTCAAGGTCACGTCAAGGTCATGTCAAGGTCTTGTCAAGGTCAAGTCAAGGTCAAGTCAAGGTCAATTCAAGGTCAAGTCAAGGTCAAGTCAAGGTTATGTCAAGGTCATGTCAAGGTCAAGTCAAGGTCAAGTCAAGGTCATGTCAAGTTCAGGTCAAGGTCAACCCAAGGTCGAGTCAAGGTCAAGTCAAGGTCAAGTCAAGGTCAAGTCAAGGTCGAGTCAGGTTCAATTCCAGGTCAAGTCACGGTCATGTCAAGGTCATGTCAAGGTCAAGTCAAGGTCAAGTCAAGGTCATGTCAAGTTCAGGTCAAGGTCAACTCAAGGTCCAGTCAAGGTCAAGTCAAGGTCGAGTCAAGTTCAATTCCAGGTCAAGTCACGGTCAAGTCGAGGTCATGTCAAGGTCATGTCAAGGTCTTGTCAAGGTCAAGTCAAGGTCAAGTCAAGGTCAATTCAAGGTCAAGTCAAGGTCAAGTCAAGGTCATGTCAAGGTCATGCCAAGGTCAAGGTCAAGTCAAGGTCAAGTCAAGGTCATGTCAAAGTCAAGTCAAGGTCAAGTCAAGGTCATGTCAAGGTCAAGTCAAGGTCAAGTCAAGTTCATGTCAAGTTCAGGTCAAGGTCAACTCAAGGTCGAGTCAAGGCCAAGTCAAGGTCAAGTCAAGGTCAAGTCAAGGTCAAGTCAAGGTCAAGTCAAGGTCGAGTCAAGTTCAATTCCAGGTCAAGTCACGGTCATGTCAAGGTAAAGTCAAGGTCAAGTCAAGGTCAAGTCAAGATCAAGTCAAGGGCAAGTCAAGGTCAAGTCAAGGTTAAGTCAAGGTCAAGTCAAGGTCAAGTCAAGGTCAAGTCAAGGTCAACTCAAGGTCATGTCAAGGTCAAGTCAAGGTCAAGTCAAGGTCATGTCAAGGTCAAGTCAAGGTCAAGTCAAGGTCAAGTCAAGGTCAAGTCAAGGTCAAGTCAAGGTCAAGTCAAGGTCATGTCAAGGTCAAGTCAAGGTCAGGTCAAGGTCAAGTCAAGGTCAAGTCAAGGTCAAGTCAAGGTCAAGTCAAGGTCAAGTCAAGGTCAAGTCAAGGTCAAGTCAAGGTCAAGTCAAGGTCAAGTCGAGGTCAAGTCAAGGTCATGTCAAGGTCAGGTCAAGGTCAAGTCAAGCTCATGTCAAGGTCATGTCAAGGTTAAGTCAAGGTAAGGCCAAGGTCAAGTCAAGGTCAACTCAAGGTCATGCCAAGGTCAAGTCAAGGTCATGTCAAGGTCATGACAAGGTCAAGTCAAGGTCAAGTCAAGGCCAAGTCAAGGTCAAGTCAAGGTCGAGTCAAGGTCAAGTCAAGGTCAAGTCAAGGTCAAGTGAAGGTCAAGTTAAGGTCAAGTCAAGGTCAAGTCAAGGTCAAGTCAAGGTCATGTCAAGGTCAAGTCAAGGTCAAGTCAAGGTCATGTCAAGGTCAAGTCAAGGTCAGGTCAAGGTCAAGTCAAGGTCAAGTCAAGGTCAAGTCAAGTCAAGGTCAAGTCAAGGTCAAGTCAAGATCAAGTCAAGGTCAAGTCAAGGTCAAGTCGAGGTCAAGTCAAGGTCATGTCAAGGTCAGGTCAAGGTCAAGTCAAGCTGATGTCAAGGTCAAGTCAAGATCAAGTCAAGGGCAAGTCAAGGTCAAGTCAAGGTTAAGTCAAGGTCAAGTCAAGGTCAAGTCAAGGTCAACTCAAGGT
The DNA here is from genome assembly GCA_963662145.1 of Sturmia bella. Taxonomy (NCBI): domain Eukaryota; kingdom Metazoa; phylum Arthropoda; class Insecta; order Diptera; family Tachinidae; genus Sturmia; species Sturmia bella. Next base: position 50,280,631 of record OY759169.1, read on the forward strand.
CATGCCAAGGTCAAGTCAAGGTCATGTCAAGGTCATGTCAAGGTCAAGTCAAGGTCAAGTCAAGGCCAAGTCAGGGTCATGTCAAGGTCAAGTCAAGGTCAAGTCAAGGTCAAGTCAAGGTCAAGTCAAGGTCAGGTCAAGGTCAAGTCAAGGTTAAGTCAAGGTCGAGTCAAGGTCAAGTTAAGGTCAAGTCAAGGTTATGTCAAGGTCAAGTCAAGGTCAAGTCAAGGTCAAGTCAAGGTCAAGTCAAGGTCAAGTGAAGGTCAAGTTAAGGTCATGTTAAGGTCAAGTCAAGGTCAAGTCAAGGTCATGTCAAGGTCAAGTCAAGGTCATGTCAAGGTCAAGTCAAGGTCAGGTCAAGGTCAAGTCAAGGTCAAGTCAAGTCAAGGTCAAGTCAAGGTCAAGTTACAGGTCAAGTCAAGGTCAAGTCGAGGTCAAGTCAAGGTCATGTCAAGGTCAGGTCAAGGTCAAGTCAAGCTCATGTCAAGGTCATGTCAAGGTTAAGTCAAGGTAAGGCCAAGGTCAAGTCAAGGTCAAGTGAAGGTCAAGTCAAGGTCATGTCAAGGTCATGTCAAGGTCAAGTCAAGGTCAAGTCAAGGGCAAGTCAAGGTCAAGTCAAGGTCAAGTCAAGGTCATGTCAAGGTCATGTCAAGGTCAAGTCAAGGTAAAGTGAAGGTCAGTTCAAGGTCAAGTCGAGGTCATGTCAAGGTTGTCAAGGTCAAGTCAAGGTCAAGTCAAGGTCAAGACAAGGTCAAGTCAAGGTCAAGTCAAGGTCAAGTCAAGGTCATGACAAGGTCAAGTCAATGTCAAGTCAAGTTTAAGTCAAGGTCAAGTCAAGGTCAAGTCAAGGTCAAGTCAAGGTCAAGTCAAGGGCAAGTCAAGGTCAAGTTAAGGTCAAGTCAAGGTCATGTCAAGGTCATGTCAAGGTCAAGTCAAGGTAAAGTGAAGGTCAGTTCAAGGTCAAGTCGAGGTCATGTCAAGGTTGTCAAGGTCAAGTCAAGGTCAAGTCAAGGTCAAGACAAGGTCAAGTCAAGGTCAAGTCAAGGTCAAGTCAAGGTCATGACAAGGTCAAGTCAATGTCAAGTCAAGTTTAAGTCAAGGTCAAGTCAAGGTCAAGTCAAGGTCAAGTTAAAGTCAAGTCAAGGTCAAGTCAAGGTCATGTCAAGGTCAAGTCAAGGTCAAGTGAAGGTCATGTCAAGGTCAAGTCAGGGTCAAGTCAGGGTCAAGTCAGGGTCAAGTCAAGGTCAAGTCAAGGTCAAGTCAAGGTCAAGTCAAGGTCAAGTCAAGGTCTAGTCAAGGTCAATTCATGGTCAAGTCAAGGTCAAGTCAAGGTTAATTCAAGATCAAGTCAAGGTCACGTCAAGGTCAAGTGAAGGTCAAGTCAAGGTCAAGTCAAGGTCATGTCAAGGTCAAGTCAAGGTCAAGTCAATTTCAAGTCAAGGTCAAGTCAAGGTCAAGTCAAGATCAAGTCAAGGTCACGTCAAGGTCAAGTCAAGGTCATGTCAAGGTCAAGTCAAGGTCAAATCGAGGTCATGTCAAGGTCATTACAAGGTCATGTCAAGGTCCAGTCAAGGTCACGTCAAGGTCAAGTCAAGGTCATGTGAAGGTCAAGTCAAGGTCAAATCGAGGTCAAGTCAAGGTCATTACAAGGTCATGTCAAGGTCCAGTCAAGGTCAAGTCAATGTCAAGTCAAGGTCAAGTCAAGATCAAGTCAAGGTCCAGTCAAGGTCAAGTCAAGGTCAAGTGAAGGTCATGTCAAGCTCAAGTCAGGGTCAAGTCAAGGTCAAGTCATGGTCAAGTCAATGTCAAGTCAAGGTCAAGTCAGGGTCAAGTCAAGGTCAAGTCAAGGTCAAGTCAAGGAGAAGTCATGGTCAAGTCAAGGTCAAGGTCAAGTCAAGATCAAGTCAAGGTCAAGTCAAGGTCAAGTCAAGGTCAAGTCGAGGTAAAGTCAAGGTCAAGTCAAGGTCAAGTCAAGGTCAAGTTAAGGTCAAGTCAAGGTCATATCAAGGTCATGTCAAGGTCAAGTCAAGGTCAAGTCAATTTTAAGTCAATCTCAAGTCAAGGTCCAGTCAAGTTCAAGTCAAGGTCAAGTGAAGGTCATGTCAAGGTCAAGTCAAGGTCATGTCAAGTTCAAGTCAAGGTCAAGTCAAGGTTAAGTCAAGGTCAAGTCAAGGTCAAGTCAAGGTCAAATCAAGGTCAAGTCATGGTCAAGTCAAAGTCAAGTCAAGGTCAAGTCAAGGTCAAGTCAAGGTCAAGTCAAGGTCAAGTCAAGGTCAAGTGAAGGTCAAGTCAAGGTCAAGTCAAGGTCATGTCAAGGTCATGTCAAGGTCACGTCAAGGTCAAGTCAAGGTCAAGTCAAGGTCATGTCAAGGTCGAGCCAAGGTCAAGTCAAGGTTAAGTCAAGGTCAAGTGAAGATCATGTCAAGGTCAATTCAAGGTCAAGTCAAGGTCAAGTCAAGGTCAAGTCAAGGTCATATCAAGGTCATATCAAGGTCATGCCAAGGTCAAGTCAAGGTCAAGTCAAGGTCATGTCAAGGTCAAGTCAAGGTCAAGTCAAGGTCATGTCAAGGTCATGTCAAGGTCAAGTAAAGGTCAAGTCAAGGTCATGTCAAGGTCAAGTCAAGGTCAGGTCAAGGTCAAGTCAAGGTCAAGTCAAGGTCAAGTCAAGGTCAAGTCAAGGTCAAGTCAAGGTCAAGTCAAGGTCAAGTCGAGGTCAAGTCAAGGTCAAGTCAAGGTCAAGTCAAGGTCAAGTTAAGGTCAAGTCAAGGTCATATCAAGGTCATGTCAAGGTCAAGTCAAGGTCAAGTCAATTTTAAGTCAAGCTCAAGTCAAGGTCAAGTCAAGGTCAAGTCAAGGTCAACTCAAGGTCATGTCAAGGTCAAGTCAAGGTCATGTCAAGGTCATGACAAGGTCAAGTCAAGGTCAAGTCAAGGCCAAGTCAGGGTCATGTCAAGGTCAAGTCAAGGTCAAGTCAAGGTCAAGTCAAGGTCGAGTCAAGGTCAAGTCAAGGTCAAGTCAAGGTCATGTCAAGGTCAAGTCAAGGTCAAGTCAAGGTCATGTCAAGTCAAGGTCAAGTCAAGGTCAAGTCAAGATCAAGTCAAGGTCAAGTCAAGGTCAAGTCAAGGTCAAGTCGAGGTAAAGTCAAGGTCAAGTCAAGGTCAAGTCAAGGTCAAGTTAAGGTCAAGTCAAGGTCATATCAAGGTCATGTCAAGGTCAAGTCAAGGTCTAGTCAATTTTAAGTCAAGCTCAAGTCAAGGTCAAGTCAAGGTCAAGTCAAGGTCAAGTCAAGGTCAAGTCAAGGTCATATCAAGGTCATATCAAGGTCATGCCAAGGTCAAGTCAAGGTCAAGTCAAGGTCATGTCAAGGTCAAGTCAAGGTCAAGTCAAGGTCATGTCAAGGTCATGTTAAGGTCAAGTCAAGGTCAAGTCAAGGTCATGTCAAGTTCAGGTCAAGGTCAACTCAAGGTCGAGTCAAGGTCAAGTCAAGGTCAAGTCAAGGTCAAGTCAAGGTCGAGTCAAGTTCAATTCCAGGTCAAGTCACGGTCAAGTCAAGGTCATGTCAAGGTCAAGTCAAGGTAAAGTGAAGGTCAGTTCAAGGTCAAGTCGAGGTCATGTCAAGGTTGTCAAGGTCAAGTCAAGGTCAAGTCAAGGTCAAGACATGGTCAAGTCAAGGTCAAGTCAAGGTCAAGTCAAGGTCATGACAAGGTCAAGTCAATGTCAAGTCAAGTTTAAGTCAAGGTCAAGTCAAGGTCAAGTCAAGGTCAAGTCAAAGTCAAGTCAAGGTCAAGTCAAGGTCAAGTCAAGGTCAAGACAAGGTCAAGTCAAGGTCAAGTCAAGGTCAACTCAAGGTCATGCCAAGGTCAAGTCAAGGTCATGTCAAGGTCATGTCAAGGTCAAGTCAAGGTCAAGTCAAGGCCAAGTCAGGGTCATGTCAAGGTCAAGTCAAGGTCAAGTCAAGGTCAAGTCAAGGTCAAGTCAAGGTCAGGTCAAGGTCAAGTCAAGGTCAAGTCAAGGTCAAGTCAAGGTCGAGTCAAGGTCAAGTCAAGGTCAAGTCAAGGTCAAGTCAAGGTCAGGTCAAGGTCAAGGTCAAGTCAAGGTCAAGTCAAGTCAAGGTCAAGTCAAGGTCAAGTCAAGGTCAAGTCGAGGTCATGACAAGGTCAAGTCAATGTCAAGTCAAGTTTAAGTCAAGGTCAAGTCAAGGTCAAGTCAAGGTCAAGTCAAAGTCAAGTCAAGGTCAAGTCAAGGTCATGTCAAGGTCAAGTCAACGTCAAGTCAAGGTCAAGTCAAGGTCAAGTGAAGGTCAAGTTAAGGTCAAGTCAAGGTCAAGTCAAGGTCAAGGTCAAGTCAAGGTCATGTCAAGGTCAAGTCAAGGTCAAGTCAAGGTCATGTCAAGGTCAAGTCAAGGTCAGGTCAAGGTCAAGGTCAAGTCAAGGTCAAGTCAAGTCAAGGTCAAGTCAAGGTCAAGTCAAGGTCAAGTCGAGGTCAAGTCAAGGTCATGTCAAGGTCAGGTCAAGGTCAAGTCAAGCTCATGTCAAGGTCATGTCAAGGTCAAGTCAACGTCAAGTCAAGGTCAAGTCAAGGTCAAGTGAAGGTCAAGTTAAGGTCAAGTCAAGGTCAAGTCAAGGTCAAGTCAAGGTCATGTCAAGGTCAAGTCAAGGTGAAGTCAAGGTCAGGTCAAGGTCAAGTCAAGGTCAAGTCAAGGTCAAGTCAAGGTCAAGTCAAGGTCAAGTCAAGGTCGAGTCAAGGTCAAGTCAAGGTCAAGTCAAGGTCATGTCAAGGTCAAGTCAACGTCAAGTCAAGTCAAGGTCAAGTCAAGGTCAAGTCAAGGTCAAGTCAAGGTCAAGTCGAGGTCAAGTCAAGGTCAAGTCAAGGTCATGTCAAGGTCAAGTCAAGGTCAAGTCAAGGTCAAGTCAAGGTCAAGTCAAGGTCAAGTCAAGGTCATGTCAAGGTCAAGTCAAGGTCAAGTCAAGGTCATGTCAAGGTCAAGTCAAGGTCAGGTCAAGGTCAAGTCAAGGTCAAGTCAAGTCAAGGTCAAGTCAAGGTCAAGTCAAGGTCAAGTCAAGGTCAGGTCAAGGTCAAGTCAAGGTCAAGTCAAGGTCGAGTCAAGGTCAAGTCAAGGTCAAGTCAGGGTCATGTCAAGGTCAAGTCAACGTCAAGTCAAGGTCAAGTCAAGGTCAAGTGAAGGTCAAGTTAAGGTCAAGTCAAGGTCAAGTCAAGGTCAAGTCAAGGTCATGTCAAGGTCAAGTCAAGGTCAAGTCAAGGTCATGTCAAGGTCAAGTCAAGGTCAGGTCAAGGTCAAGTCAAGGTCAAGTCAAGTCAAGGTCAAGTCAACGTCAAGTCAAGGTCAAGTCAAGGTCAAGTCAAGGTCAGGTCAAGGTCAAGTCAAGGTCATGTCAAGGTCAAGTCAAGGTCAGGTCAAGGTCAAGTCAAGGTCAAGTGAAGGTCAAGTTAAGGTCAAGTCAAGGTCAAGTCAAGGTCAAGTCAAGGTCATGTCAAGGTCAAGTCAAGGTCAAGTCAAGGTCATGTCAAGGTCAAGTCAAAGTCAAGTCAAGTCAAGGTCAAGTCAAGGTCAAGTCAAGGTCAAGACATGGTCAAGTCAAGGTCAAGTCAAGGTCAAGTCAAGGTCATGACAAGGTCAAGTCAATGTCAAGTCAAGTTTAAGTCAAGGTCAAGTCAAGGTCAAGTCAAGGTCAAGTCAAAGTCAAGTCAAGGTCAAGTCAAGGTCAAGTCAAGGTCAAGACAAGGTCAAGTCAAGGTCAAGTCAAGGTCAACTCAAGGTCATGCCAAGGTCAAGTCAAGGTCATGTCAAGGTCATGTCAAGGTCAAGTCAAGGTCAAGTCAAGGCCAAGTCAGGGTCATGTCAAGGTCAAGTCAAGGTCAAGTCAAGGTCAAGTCAAGGTCAAGTCAAGGTCAGGTCAAGGTCAAGTCAAGGTCAAGTCAAGGTCAAGTCAAGGTCGAGTCAAGGTCAAGTCAAGGTCAAGTCAAGGTCAAGTCAAGGTCAGGTCAAGGTCAAGGTCAAGTCAAGGTCAAGTCAAGTCAAGGTCAAGTCAAGGTCAAGTCGAGGTCATGACAAGGTCAAGTCAATGTCAAGTCAAGTTTAAGTCAAGGTCAAGTCAAGGTCAAGTCAAGGTCAAGTCAAAGTCAAGTCAAGGTCAAGTCAAGGTCATGTCAAGGTCAAGTCAACGTCAAGTCAAGGTCAAGTCAAGGTCAAGTGAAGGTCAAGTTAAGGTCAAGTCAAGGTCAAGTCAAGGTCAAGGTCAAGTCAAGGTCATGTCAAGGTCAAGTCAAGGTCAAGTCAAGGTCATGTCAAGGTCAAGTCAAGGTCAGGTCAAGGTCAAGGTCAAGTCAAGGTCAAGTCAAGTCAAGGTCAAGTCAAGGTCAAGTCAAGGTCAAGTCGAGGTCAAGTCAAGGTCATGTCAAGGTCAGGTCAAGGTCAAGTCAAGCTCATGTCAAGGTCATGTCAAGGTCAAGTCAACGTCAAGTCAAGGTCAAGTCAAGGTCAAGTGAAGGTCAAGTTAAGGTCAAGTCAAGGTCAAGTCAAGGTCAAGTCAAGGTCATGTCAAGGTCAAGTCAAGGTCAAGTCAAGGTCATGTCAAGGTGAAGTCAAGGTCAGGTCAAGGTCAAGTCAAGGTCAAGTCAAGGTCAAGTCAAGGTCAAGTCAAGGTCAAGTCAAGGTCGAGTCAAGGTCAAGTCAAGGTCAAGTCAAGGTCATGTCAAGGTCAAGTCAACGTCAAGTCAAGTCAAGGTCAAGTCAAGGTCAAGTCAAGGTCAAGTCAAGGTCAAGTCAAGGTCAAGTCAAGGTCAAGTCAAGGTCATGTCAAGGTCAAGTCAAGGTCAAGTCAAGGTCATGTCAAGGTCAAGTCAAGGTCAGGTCAAGGTCAAGTCAAGGTCAAGTCAAGTCAAGGTCAAGTCAAGGTCAAGTCAAGGTCAAGTCAAGGTCAGGTCAAGGTCAAGTCAAGGTCAAGTCAAGGTCGAGTCAAGGTCAAGTCAAGGTCAAGTCAGGGTCATGTCAAGGTCAAGTCAACGTCAAGTCAAGGTCAAGTCAAGGTCAAGTGAAGGTCAAGTTAAGGTCAAGTCAAGGTCAAGTCAAGGTCAAGTCAAGGTCATGTCAAGGTCAAGTCAAGGTCAAGTCAAGGTCATGTCAAGGTCAAGTCAAGGTCAGGTCAAGGTCAAGTCAAGGTCAAGTCAAGTCAAGGTCAAGTCAACGTCAAGTCAAGGTCAAGTCAAGGTCAAGTCAAGGTCAGGTCAAGGTCAAGTCAAGGTCATGTCAAGGTCAAGTCAAGGTCAGGTCAAGGTCAAGTCAAGGTCAAGTGAAGGTCAAGTTAAGGTCAAGTCAAGGTCAAGTCAAGGTCAAGTCAAGGTCATGTCAAGGTCAAGTCAAGGTCAAGTCAAGGTCATGTCAAGGTCAAGTCAAAGTCAAGTCAAGTCAAGGTCAAGTCAAGGTCAAGTCAAGGTCAAGTCAAGGTCAAGTCGAGGTCAAGTCAAGGTCATGTCAACGTCAGGTCAAGGTCAAGTCATGCTCATGTCAAGGTCATGTCAAGGTTAAGTCAAGGTAAGGCCAAGGTCAAGTCAAGGTCAAGTGAAGGTCAAGTCAAGGTCAAGTCAAGGTCAAGTCAAGGTCAAGTCAAGGTCAAGTCGAGGTCAAGTCAAGGTCATGTCAAGGTCAGGTCAAGGTCAAGTCATGCTCATGTCAAGGTCATGTCAAGGTTAAGTCAAGGTAAGGCCAAGGTCAAGTCAAGGTCAAGTGAAGGTCAAGTCAAGGTCATGTCAAGGTCATGTCAAGGTCAAGTAAGGGCAAGTCAAGGTCAAGTCAAGGTCATGTCAAGGTCATGTCAAGGTCAAGTCAAGGTAAAGTGAAGGTCAGTTCAAGGTCAAGTCGAGGTCATGTCAAGGTTGTCAAGGTCAAGTCAAGGTCAAGTCAAGGTCAAGACATGGTCAAGTCAAGGTCAAGTCAAGGTCAAGTCAAGGTCATGACAAGGTCAAGTCAATGTCAAGTCAAGTTTAAGTCAAGGTCAAGTCAAGGTCAAGTCAAGGTCAAGTCAAAGTCAAGTCAAGGTCAAGTCAAGGTCAAGTCAAGGTCAAGACAAGGTCAAGTCAAGGTCAAGTCAAGGTCAAGTCAAGGTCATGACAAGGTCAAGTCAATGTCAAGTCAAGTTTAAGTCAAGGTCAAGTCAAGGTCAAGTCAAGGTCAAGTCAAAGTCAAGTCAAGGTCAAGTCAAGGTCATGTCAAGGTCAAGTCAAGGTCAAGTGAAGGTCATGACAAGGTCAAGTCAGGGTCAAGTCAGGGTCAAGTCAGGGTCAAGTCAAGGTCAAGTCAAGGTCAAGTCAAGGTCAAGTCAAGGTCAAGTCAAGGTCAATTCATGGTCAAGTCAAGGTCAAGTCAAGGTTAAGTCAAGATCAAGTCAAGGTCACGTCAAGGTCAAGTGAAGGTCAAGTCAAGGTCAAGTCAAGGTCATGTCAAGGTCAAGTCAAGGTCAAGTCAAGATCAAGTCAAGGTCACGTCAAGGTCAAGTCAAGGTCATGTCAAGGTCAAGTCAAGGTCAAATCGAGGTCAAGTCAAGGTCATTACAAGGTCATGTCAAGGTCCAGTCAAGGTCATTACAAGGTCATGTCAAGGTCCAGTCAAGGTCACGTCAAGGTCAAGTCAAGGTCATGTGAAGGTCAAGTTAAGGTCAAATCGAGGTCAAGTCAAGGTCCAGTCAAGGTCAAGTCAATGTCAAGTCAAGGTCAAGTCAAGGTCAAGTCAAGGTCCAGTCAAGGTCAAGTCAAGGTCAAGTGAAGGTCATGTCAAGCTCAAGTCAGAGTCAAGTCAAGGTCAAGTCATGGTCAAGTCAATGTCAAGTCAAGGTCTAGTCAAGTTCAAGTCAAGGTCAAGTCAAGGTCAAGTCAAGGAGAAGTCAAGGTCAAGTCAAGGTCAAGGTCAAGTCAAGATCAAGTCAAGGTCAAGTCAAGGTCAAGTCGAGGTAAAGTCAAGGTCAAGTCAAGGTCAAGTCAAGGTCAAGTTAAGGTCAAGTCAAGGTCATATCAAGGTCATGTCAAGGTCAAGTCAAGGTCAAGTCAATTTTAAGTCAAGCTCAAGTCAAGGTCCAGTCAAGGTCAAGTCAAGGTCAAGTGAAGGTCATGTCAAGGTCAAGTCAAGGTCAAGTCAAGGTCAAGTCAATGTCAAGTCAAGGTCAAGTCAAGGTCATTACAAGGTCATGTCAAGGTCCAGTCAAGGTCACGTCAAGGTCAAGTCAATGTCAAGTCAAGGTCAAGTCAAGGTCAAGTCAAGATCAAGTCAAGGTCACGTCAAGGTCACGTCAAGGTCAAGTCAAGGTCATGTGAAGGTCAAGTTAAGGTCAAATCGAGGTCAAGTCAAGGTCCAGTCAAGGTCAAGTCAATGTCAAGTCAAGATCAAGTCAAGGTCACGTCAAGGTCACGTCAAGGTCAAGTCAAGGTCATGTGAAGGTCATGTGAAGGTCAAGTCAAGGTCACGTCAAGGTCAAGTCAAGGTCATGTGAAGGTCAAGTGAAGGTCAAGTCAAGGTCAAGTCAAGGTCATGTCAAGGTCAAGTCAAGGTCAAGTCAAGGTCAAGTCAAGGTCAAGTCAAGATCATGTCAAGGTCCAGTCAAGGTCACGTCAAGGTCAAGTCAATGTCAAGTCAAGGTCAAGTCAAGGTCAAGTCAAGATCAAGTCAAGGTCACGTCAAGGTCACGTCAAGGTCAAGTCAAGGTCATGTGAAGGTCAAGTGAAGGTCAAGTCAAGGTCAAGTCAAGGTCATGTCAAGGTCAAGTCAAGGTCAAGTCAATGTCAAGTCAAGGTCAAGTCAAGGTCAAGTCAAGATCAAGTCAAGGTCACGTCAAGGTCAAGTCAAGGTCATGTCAAGGTCAAGTCAAGGTCAAATCGAGGTCAAGTCAAGGTCATTACAAGGTCATGTCAAGGTCCAGTCAAGGTCACGTCAAGGTCAAGTCAAGGTCATGTGAAGGTCAAGTTAAGGTCAAATCGAGGTCAAGTCAAGGTCCAGTCAAGGTCAAGTCAATGTCAAGTCAAGGTCAAGTCAAGGTCAAGTCAAGGTCCAGTCAAGGTCAAGTCAAGGTCAAGTGAAGGTCATGTCAAGCTCAAGTCAGAGTCAAGTCAAGGTCAAGTCATGGTCAAGTCAATGTCAAGTCAAGGTCAAGTCAAGTTCAATTCAAGGTCAAGTCAAGGTTAAGTCAAGGTCAAGTCAAGGTCAAGTCAAGGTCAAGTCAAGGTCAAGTCATGGTCAAGTCAAAGTCAAGTCAAGGTCAAGTCAAGGTCAAGTCAAGATCAAGTCAAGGTCAAGTCAAGGTCAAGTCAAGGTCATGTCAAGGTCAAGTCAAGGTCAAGTCAAGATCAAGTCAAGGTCAAGTCAAGGTCAAGTCAAGGTCAAGTGAAGGTCAAGTCAAGGTCAAGTCAAGGTCATGTCAAGGTCATGTCAAGGTCAAGTCAAGGTCAAGTGAAGGTCAAGTTAAGGTCATGTCAAGGTCGAGCCAAGGTCAAGTCAAGGTTAAGTCAAGGTCAAGTGAAGATCATGTCAAGGTCAATTCAAGGTCAAGTCAAGGTCAAGGTCAAGTCAAGGTCAAGTCAAGGTCATATCAAGGTCATATCAAGGTCATGCCAAGGTCAAGTCAAGGTCAAGTCAAGGTCATGTCAAGGTCAAGTCAAGGTCAAGTCAAGGTCATGTCAAGGTCATGTCAAGGTCAAGTCAAGGTCAAGTCAAGGTCATGTCAAGTTCAGGTCAAGGTCAACTCAAGGTCGAGTCAAGGTCAAGTCAAGGTCAAGTCAAGGTCAAGTCAAGGTCAAGTCAAGGTCGAGTCAAGTTCAATTCCAGGTCAAGTCACGGTCAAGTCAAGGTCATGTCAAGGTCATGTCAAGGTCATGTCAAGGTCTTGTCAAGGTCAAGTCAAGGTCAAGTCAAGGTCAATTCAAGGTCAAGTCAAGGTCAAGTCAAGGGCATGTCAAGGTCATGCCAAGGTCAAGGTCAAGTCAAGGTCAAGTCAAGGTCATGTCAAGGTCATGTCAAGGTCATGTCAAGGTCAAGTCAAGGTCAAGTCAAGGTCATGTCAAGTTCAGGTCAAGGTCAACCCAAGGTCGAGTCAAGGTCAAGTCAATGTCAAGTCAAGGTCAAGTCAAGGTCGAGTCAGGTTCAATTCCAGGTCAAGTCACGGTCATGTCAAGTTCATGTCAAGGTCAAGTCAAGGTCAAGTCAAGGTCATGTCAAGGTCAAGTCACAGTCAAGTCAAGGTCAAGTCAAGGTCATGTCAAGGTCGAGTCAAGGCCAAGTCAAGGTCAAGTCAAGGTCAAGTCAAGGTCAAGTCAAGGTCAAGTCAAGGTCAAGTCAAGGTCGAGTCAAGTTCAATTCCAGGTCAAGTCACGGTCATGTCAAGGTAAAGTCAAGGTCAAGTCAAGGTCAACTCAAGGTCATGTCAAGGTCAAGTCAAGGTCAAGTCAAGGTCATGTCAAGGTCAAGTCAAGGTCAAGTCAAGGTCAAGTCAAGGTCATGTCAAGGTCAAGTCAAGGTCAGGTCAAGGTCAAGTCAAGGTCAAGTCAAGTCAAGGTCAAGTCAAGGTCAAGTCAAGGTCAAGTCGAGGTCAAGTCAAGGTCAGGTCAAGGTCAAGTCAAGCTCATGTCAAGGTCATGTCAAGGTTAAGTCAAGGTAAGGCCAAGGTCAAGTCAAGGTCAAGTGAAGGTCAAGTCAAGGTCAAGTCAAGGTCAACTCAAGGTCATGCCAAGGTCAAGTCAAGGTCATGTCAAGGTCATGTCAAGGTCAAGTCAAGGTCAAGTCAAGGCCAAGTCAGGGTCAAGTCAAGGTCATGTCAAGTTCAGGTCAAGGTCAACCCAAGGTCGAGTCAAGGTCAAGTCAATGTCAAGTCAAGGTCAAGTCAAGGTCGAGTCAGGTTCAATTCCAGGTCAAGTCACGGTCATGTCAAGTTCATGTCAAGGTCAAGTCAAGGTCAAGTCAAGGTCATGTCAAGGTCAAGTCACAGTCAAGTCAAGGTCAAGTCAAGGTCATGTCAAGGTCGAGTCAAGGCCAAGTCAAGGTCAAGTCAAGGTCAAGTCAAGGTCAAGTCAAGGTCAAGTCAAGGTCGAGTCAAGTTCAATTCCAGGTCAAGTCACGGTCATGTCAAGGTAAAGTCAAGGTCAAGTCAAGGTCAAGTCAAGATCAAGTCAAGGGCAAGTCAAGGTCAAGTCAAGGTTAAGTCAAGGTCAAGTCAAGGTCAAGTCAAGGTCAACTCAAGGTCAAGTCAAGGTCAAGTCAAGGCCAAGTCAGGGTCATGTCAAGGTCATGTCAAGGTCAAGTCAAGGTCAAGTCAAGGTCATGTCAAGGTCAAGTCAAGGTCAGGTCAAGGTCAAGTCAAGGTCAAGTCAAGTCAAGGTCAAGTCAAGGTCAAGTCAAGGCCAAGTCGAGGTCAAGTCAAGGTCAGGTCAAGGTCAAGTCAAGCTCATGTCAAGGTCATGTCAAGGTTAAGTCAAGGTAAGGCCAAGGTAAAGTCAAGGTCAAGTGAAGGTCAAGTCAAGGTCAAGTCAAGGTCAACTCAAGGTCATGCCAAGGTCAAGTCAAGGTCATGTCAAGGTCATGTCAAGGTCAAGTCAAGGTCAAGTCAAGGCCAAGTCAGGGTCATGTCAAGGTCAAGTCAAGGTCAAGTCAAGGTCAACTCAAGGTCATGCCAAGGTCAAGTCAAGGTCATGTCAAGGTCATGTCAAGGTCAAGTCAAGGTCAAGTCAAGGCCAAGTCAGGGTCATGTCAAGGTCAAGTCAAGGTCAAGTCAAGGTCAAGTCAAGGTCAGGTCAAGGTCAAGTCAAGGTCAAGTCAAGGTCAAGTCAAGGTCAAGTCAAGGTCAAGTCAAGGTCATGTCAAGGTCAAGTCAAGGTCAAGTCAAGGTCAAGTCAAGGTCAAGTGAAGGTCAAGTTAAGGTCAAGTCAAGGTCAAGTCAAGGTCAAGTCAAGGTCATGTCAAGGTCAAGTCAAGGTCAAGTCAAGGTCATGTCAAGGTCAAGTAAAGGTCAGGTCAAGGTCGAGTCAAGGCCAAGTCAAGGTCAAGTCAAGGTCAAGTCAAGGTCAAGTCAAGGTCAAGTCAAGGTCGAGTCAAGTTCAATTCCAGGTCAAGTCACGGTCATGTCAAGGTAAAGTCAAGGTCAAGTCAAGGTCAAGTCAAGATCAAGTCAAGGTTAAGTCAAGGTCAAGTCAAGGTCAAGTCAAGGTCAACTCAAGGTCATGTCAAGGTCAAGTCAAGGTCAAGTCAAGGTCATGTCAAGGTCAAGTCAAGGTCAAGTCAAGGTCAAGTCAAGGTCAAGTCAAGGTCAAGTCAAGGCCAAGTCAGGGTCATGTCAAGGTCAAGTCAAGGTCAAGTCAAGGTCATGTCAAGGTCAAGTCAAGGTCAGGTCAAGGTCAAGTCAAGGTCAAGTCAAGTCAAGTCAAGGTCAAGTCAAGGTCAAGTCAAGGTCAAGTCGAGGTCAAGTCAAGGTCAGGTCAAGGTCAAGTCAAGCTCATGTCAAGGTCATGTCAAGGTTAAGTCAAGGTAAGGCCAAGGTCAAGTCAAGGTCAAGTGAAGGTCAAGTCAAGGTCAACTCAAGGTCATGCCAAGGTCAAGTCAAGGTCAAGTCAAGCTCATGTCAAGGTCAAGTCAAGATCAAGTCAAGGGCAAGTCAAGGTCAAGTCAAGGTTAAGTCAAGGTCAAGTCAAGGTCAAGTCAAGGTCAACTCAAGGTCATGCCAAGGTCAAGTCAAGGTCATGTCAAGGTCATGTCAAGGTCAAGTCAAGGTCAAGTCAAGGTCAAGTCAAGGTCAGGTCAAGGTCAAGTCAAGGTCAAGTCAAGGTCAAGTCAAGGTCAAGTCAAGGTCAAGTCAAGGTCAAGTCAAGGTCAAGTCAAGGTCATGTCAAGGTCATGTCAAGGTCAAGTCAAGGTCAGGTCAAGTCAAGGTCAAGTCAAGTCAAGGTCAAGTCAAGGTCAAGTCATGGTCAAGTCAAGGTCAAGTCAAGGTCAAGTCGAGGTCAAGTCAAGGTCATGTCAAGGTCAGGTCAAGGTCAAGTCAAGCTCATGTCAAGGTCATGTCAAGGTTAAGTCAAGGTAAGGCCAAGGTCAAGTCAAGGTCAAGTGAAGGTCAAGTCAAGGTCATGTCAAGGTCAAGGTCAAGTCAAGGTAAAGTGAAGGTCAAGTCAAGGTCAAGTCAAGGTCAAGTCAAGGGCAAGTCAAGGTCAAGTCAAGGTCAAGTCAAGGTCAAGTCAAGGTCATATCAAGGTCATGTCAAGGTCAAGTCAAGGTGAAGTGAAGGTCAGTTCAAGGTCAAATCGAGGTCATGTCAAGGTTGTCAAGGTCAAGTCAAGGTCAAGTCAAGGTCAAGACAAGGTCAAGTCAAGGTCAAGTCAAGGTCAAGTCAAGGTCATGACAAGGTCAAGTCAATGTCAAGTCAAGTTTTAGTCAAGGTCAAGTCAAGGTCAAGTCAAGGTCAAGTCAAAGTCAAGTCAAGGTCAAGTCAAGGTCAAGTGAAGGTCATGTCAAGGTCAAGTCAGGGTCAAGTCAGGGTCAAGTCAGGGTCACGTCAAGGTCAAGTCAAGGTCAAGTCAAGGTCAAGTCAAGGTCATGTCATGGTCAAGTCAAGGTCAAGTCAAGGTTAAGTCAAGATCAAGTCAAGGTCACGTCAAGGTCAAGTGAAAGTCAAGTCAAGGTCATGTCAAGGTCAAGTCAAGGTCATGTCAAGGTCAAGTCAAGGTCAAGTCAAGGTCATGTCAAGGTCAAGTAAAGGTCAGGTCAAGGTCGAGTCAAGGCCAAGTCAAGGTCAAGTCAAGGTCAAGTCAAGGTCAAGTCAAGGTCAAGTCAAGGTCAAGTCAAGGTCGAGTCAAGTTCAATTCCAGGTCAAGTCACGGTCATGTCAAGGTAAAGTCAAGGTCAAGTCAAGGTCAAGTCAAGATCAAGTCAAGGGCAAGTCAAGGTCAAGTCAAGGTTAAGTCAAGGTCAAGTCAAGGTCAAGTCAAGGTCAACTCAAGGTCATGTCAAGGTCAAGTCAAGGTCAAGTCAAGGTCATGTCAAGGTCAAGTCAAGGTCAAGTCAAGGTCAAGTCAAGGTCAAGTCAAGGTCAAGTCAAGGCCAAGTCAGGGTCATGTCAAGGTCATGTCAAGGTCAAGTCAAGGTCAAGTCAAGGTCATGTCAAGGTCAAGTCAAGGTCAGGTCAAGGTCAAGTCAAGGTCAAGTCAAGTCAAGGTCAAGTCAAGGTCAAGTCAAGGTCAAGTCGAGGTCAAGTCAAGGTCAGGTCAAGGTCAAGTCAAGCTCATGTCAAGGTCATGTCAAGGTTAAGTCAAGGTAAGGCCAAGGTCAAGTCAAGGTCAAGTGAAGGTCAAGTCAAGGTCAACTCAAGGTCATGCCAAGGTCAAGTCAAGGTCAAGTCAAGCTCATGTCAAGGTCAAGTCAAGATCAAGTCAAGGGCAAGTCAAGGTCAAGTCAAGGTTAAGTCAAGGTCAAGTCAAGGTCAAGTCAAGGTCAACTCAGGGTCATGCCAAGGTCAAGTCAAGGTCATGTCAAGGTCATGTCAAGGTCAAGTCAAGGTCAAGTCAAGGCCAAGTCAGGGTCATGTCAAGGTCAAGTCAAGGTCAAGTCAAGGTCAAGTCAAGGTCAAGTCAAGGTCAGGTCAAGGTCAAGTCAAGGTCAAGTCAAGGTCAAGTCAAGGTCAAGTCAAGGTCAAGTCAAGGTCAAGTCAAGGTCAAGTCAAGGTCAAGTCAAGGTCATGTCAAGGTCAAGTCAAGGTCAGGTCAAGGTCAAGTCAAGGTCAAGTCAAGTCAAGGTCAAGTCAAGGTCAAGTCAAGGTCAAGTCAAGGTCAAGTCAAGGTCAAGTCGAGGTCAAGTCAAGGTCATGTCAAGGTCAGGTCAAGGTCAAGTCAAGCTCATGTCAAGGTCATGTCAAGGTTAAGTCAAGGTAAGGCCAAGGTCAAGTCAAGGTCAAGTGAAGGTCAAGTCAAGGTCATGTCAAGGTCAAGGTCAAGTCAAGGTAAAGTGAAGGTCAAGTCAAGGTCAAGTCAAGGTCAAGTCAAGGGCAAGTCAAGGTCAAGTCAAGGTCAAGTCAAGGTCATATCAAGGTCATGTCAAGGTCAAGTCAAGGTAAAGTGAAGGTCAGTTCAAGGTCAAATCGAGGTCATGTCAAGGTTGTCAAGGTCAAGTCAAGGTCAAGTCAAGGTCAAGACAAGGTCAAGTCAAGGTTAAGTCAAGATCAAGTCAAGGTCACGTCAAGGTCAAGTGAAGGTCAAGTCAAGGTCATGTCAAGGTCAAGTCAAGGTCAAGTCAATGTCAAGTCAAGGTCAAGTCAAGGTCAAGTCAAGATCAAGTCAAGGTCACGTCAAGGTCAAGTCAAGGTCAAGTCAAAGTCAAGTCAAGGTCAAGTCAAGGTCAAGTGAAGGTCATGTCAAGGTCAAGTCAGGGTCAAGTCAGGGTCACGTCAAGGTCAAGTCAAGGTCAAGTCAAGGTCAAGTCAAGGTCATGTCATGGTCAAGTCAAGGTCAAGTCAAGGTTAAGTCAAGATCAAGTCAAGGTCACGTCAAGGTCAAGTGAAGGTCAAGTCAAGGTCATGTCAAGGTCAAGTCAAGGTCAAGTCAATGTCAAGTCAAGGTCAAGTCAAGGTCAAGTCAAGATCAAGTCAAGGTCACGTCAAGGTCAAGTCAAGGTCATGTCAAGGTCAAGACAAGGTCAAATCGAGGTCAAGTCAAGGTCATTACAAGATCATGTCAAGGACCAGTCAAGGTCACGTCAAGGTCAAGTCAAGGTCATGTCAAAGTCAAGTCAAGGTCAAATCGAGGTCAAGTCAAGGTCATTACAAGGTCATGTCAAGGTCCAGTCAAGGTCAAGTCAATGTCAAGTCAAGGTCAAGTCAAGGTCAAGTCAAGGTCAAGTCAAGGTCCAGTCAAGGTCAAGGCAAGGTCAAGTGAAGGTCATGTCAAGCTCAAGTCAGGGTCAAGTCAAGGTCAAGTCATGGTCAAGTCAATGTCAAGTCAAGGTCAAGTCAAGGTCAAGTCAAGGTCAAGTCAAGGTCAAGGTCAAGTCAAGATCAAGTCAAGGTCAAGTCAAGGTCAAGTCAAGGTCAAGTCAAGGTCAAGTCGAGGTAAAGTCAAGGTCAAGTCAAGGTCAAGTCAAGGTCAAGTTAAGGTCAAGTCAAGGTCATATCAAGGTCATGTCAAGGTCAAGTCAAGGTCAAGTCAATTTTAAGTCAAGCTCAAGTCAAGGTCCAGTCAAGGTCAAGTCAAGGTCAAGTGAAGGTCATGTCAAGGTCAAGTCAAGGTCATGTCAAGTTCAAGTCAAGGTCAAGTCAAGGTTAAGTCAAGGTCAAGTCAAGGTCAACTCAAGGTCAAGTCATGGTCAAGTCAAAGTCAAGTCAAGGTCAAGTCAAGGTCAAGTCAAGGTCAAGTCAAGGTCAAGTCAAGGTCATGTCAAGGTCAAGTCAAGGTCAAGTCAAGATCAAGTCAAGGTCAAGTCAAGGTCAAGTGAAGGTCAAGTCAAGGTCAAGTCAAGGTCATGTCAAGGTCATGTCAAGGTCAAGTCAAGGTCAAGTCACGGTCAAGTCAAGGTCATGTCAAGGTCGAGCCAAGGTCAAGTCAAGGTTAAGTCAAGGTCAAGTGAAGATCATGTCAAGGTCAATTCAAGGTCAAGGTCATGTCAAGGTCAAGTCAAGGTCAAGTCAAGGTCATGTCAAGGTCATGTCAAGGTCAAGTCAAGGTCAAGTCAAGGTCATGTCAAGTTCAGGTCAAGGTCAACTCAAGGTCGAGTCAAGGTCAAGTCAAGGTCAAGTCAAGGTCAAGTCAAGGTCGAGTCAAGTTCAATTCCAGGTCAAGTCACGGTCATGTCAAGGTCATGTCAAGGTCAAGTCAAGGTCAAGTCAAGGTCATGTCAAGTTCAGGTCAAGGTCAACTCAAGGTCCAGTCAAGGTCAAGTCAAGGTCGAGTCAAGGTCAAGTCAAGGTCGAGTCACGTTCAATTCCAGGTCAAGTCAAGATCAAGTCAAGGTCATATCAAGGTCATATCAAGGTCATGCCAAGGTCAAGTCAAGGTCAAGTCAAGGTCATGTCAAGGTCAAGTCAAGGTCAAGTCAAGGTCATGTCAAGGTCATGTCAAGGTCAAGTCAAGGTCAAGTCAAGGTCATGTCAAGTTCAGGTCAAGGTCAACCCAAGGTCGAGTCAAGGTCAAGTCAAGGTCAAGTCAAGGTCAAGTCAAGGTCGAGTCAGGTTCAATTCCAGGTCAAGGTCAAGTCAAGGTCAAGTCAAGGTCATGTCAAGTTCAGGTCAAGGTCAACTCAAGGTCCAGTCCAGGTCAAGTCAAGGTCGAGTCAAGTTCAATTCCAGGTCAAGTCACGGTCAAGTCGAGGTCATGTCAAGGTCATGTCAAGGTCTTGTCAAGGTGAAGTCAAGGTCAAGTCAAGGTCAATTCAAGGTCAAGTCAAGGTCAAGTCAAGGTCATGTCAAGGTCATGCCAAGGTCAAGGTCAAGTCAAGGTCAAGTCAAGGTCATGTCAAAGTCAAGTCAAGGTCAAGTCAAGGTCATGTCAAGGTCAAGTCAAGGTCAAGTCAAGGTCATGTCAAGTTCAGGTCAAGGTCAACTCAAGGTCGAGTCAAGGCCAAGTCAAGGTCAAGTCAAGGTCAAGTCAAGGTCAAGTCAAGGTCAAGTCAAGGTCAAGTCAAGGTCAAGTCAAGGTCGAGTCAAGTTCAATTCCAGGTCAAGTCACGGTCATGTCAAGGTAAAGTCAAGGTCAAGTCAAGGTCAAGTCAAGATCAAGTCAAGGGCAAGTCAAGGTCAAGTCAAGGTTAAGTCAAGGTCAAGTCAAGGTCAAGTCAAGGTCAACTCAAGGTCATGTCAAGGTCAAGTCAAGGTCAAGTCAAGGTCATGTCAAGGTCAAGTCAAGGTCAAGTCAAGGTCAAGTCAAGGTCAAGTCAAGGCCAAGTCAAGGCCAAGTCAAGGTCATGTCAAGGTCAAGTCAAGGTCAAGTCAAGGTCATGTCAAGGTCAAGTCAAGGTCAGGTCAAGGTCAAGTCAAGGTCAAGTCAAGTCAAGGTCAAGTCAAGGTCAAGTCAAGGTCATATCAAGGTCATGTCAAGGTCAAGTCAAGGTCAAGTCAATTTTAAGTCAAGCTCAAGTCAAGGTCCAGTCAAGGTCAAGTCAAGGTCAAGTGAAGGTCATGTCAAGGTCAAGTCAAGGTCATGTCAAGTTCAAGTCAAGGTCAAGTCAAGGTTAAGTCAAGGTCAAGTCAAGGTCAAGTCAAGGTCAAGTCAAGGTCAAGTCAAGGTCAAGTCATGGTCAAGTCAAAGTCAAGTCAAGGTCAAGTCAAGGTCAAGTCAAGGTCAAGTCAAGGTCAAGTCAAGGTCAAGTCAAGGTCAAGTCAAGGTCATGTCAAGGTCAAGTCAAGGTCAAGTCAAGATCAAGTCAAGGTCAAGTCAAGGTCAAGTCAAGGTCAAGTGAAGGTCAAGTCAAGGTCAAGTCAAGGTCATGTCAAGGTCATGTCAAGGTCAAGTCAAGGTCAAGTGAAGGTCAAGTCAAGGTCATGTCAAGGTCGAGCCAAGGTCAAGTCAAGGTCAAGTCAAGGTCAAGTCAAGGTCAAGTGAAGGTCAAGTCAAGGTCAAGTCAAGGACATGTCAAAGTCAAGTCAAGGTCAAGTCAAGGTCGAGTCAAGGTCAAGTCAAGGTCGAGTCAAGGTCAAGTCAAAATCAAGTCAAGGTCAAGTCAAGGTCATGTCAAGGTCAAGTCAAGGTCAAGTCAAGGTCTAGTCAAGGTCAAGTCAAGGTCAAGTCAAGGTCAAGTCAAGGTCAAGTCAAGGTCAAGTCAAGGTCAGGTCAAGGTCAAGTCATGGTCGAGTCAAGGTCAAGTCAAGGTCAAGTCAAGGTCAAGTCAAGGTAAAGTCAAGGTCAAGTCAAAGTCAAGTCAAGGTCAAGTCAAGGTCAAGTCAAGGTCAAGTCAAAGTCAAGTCAAGGTCAAGTCAAGGTCATGTCAAGGTCATGTCAAGGTCAAGTCAAGGTCAAGTCAAGGGCATATCAAGGTCAAGTCAAGGTCAAGTCAAGGTCGAGTCAAGGTCAAGTCAAGATCAAGTCAAGGTCAAGTCAAGGTCATGTCAAGATCAAGTCAAGGTCAAGTCAAGGTCAGATCAAGGTCAAGTCAAGGTCAAGTCAAGGTCAAGTCAAGGTCAAGTCAAGGTCATGTCAAGGTCAAGTCAAGGTCAAGTCAAGGTCAGGTCAAGGTCAAGTCAAGGTCGAGTCAAGGTCAAGTCAAGCTCAAGTCAAGCTCAAGTCAAAGTCATGTCAAGGTCAAGTCAAGGTCAAGTCAAGGTCATGTCAAGGTCAAGTCAAGGGCAAGTCAAGGTCAAGTCAAGGTCAAGTCAAGGTCATGACACGGTCATGTCAAGGTCAAGTCAAGGTCAAGTCAAGGTCAAGTCAAGGTTAAGTCAAGGTCAAGTCAAGGTCAAGTCAAGGTCAAGTCAAGGTCATGTCAAGGTCAAGTCAAGGTCAAGTCAAGGTCAGGTCAAGGTCAAGTCAAGGTCAAGTCAAGGTTAAGTCAAGGTTGAGTCAAGGTCAAGTCAAGGTCAAGTCAAGGTCAAGTCAAGGTCATGTCAAGGTCATGTCAAGGTCAAGGCAAGGTCAAGTCAAGGTCAAGGTCATGTCAAGGTCAGGTCAAGGTCAAGTCAAGGTTGAGTCAAGGTCAAGTCAAGGTTAAGGTCAAGTCAAGATCAAGTCAAGGTCAAGTCAAGGTCAAGTGAAGGTCAAGTCAAGGTCAAGTCAAGGTCAAGTCAAGGTCAAGTCAAGGTCATGTCAAGGTCAAGTCAAGGACATGTCAAAGTCAAGTCAAGGTCAAGTCAAGGTCGAGTCAAGGTCAAGTCAAAATCAAGTCAAGGTCAAGTCAAGGTCATGTCAAGGTCAAGTCAAGGTCAAGTCAAGGTCTAGTCAAGGTCAAGTCAAGGTCCAGTCAAGGTCAAGTCAAGGTCAAGTCAAGGTCAAGTCAAGGTCAAGTCAAGGTCAAGTCAAGGTCAAGTCAAGGTCAAGTCAAGGTCATGTCAAGGTCAAGTCAAGGACATGTCAAAGTCAAGTCAAGGTCAAGTCAAGGTCGAGTCAAGGTCAAGTCAAGGTCGAGTCAAGGTCAAGTCAAAATCAAGTCAAGGTCAAGTCAAGGTCATGTCAAGGTCAAGTCAAGGTCAAGTCAAGGTCTAGTCAAGGTCAAGTCAAGGTCAAGTCAAGGTCAAGTCAAGGTCAAGTCAAGGTCAAGTCAAGGTCAAGTCAAGGTCAGGTCAAGGTCAAGTCATGGTCGAGTCAAGGTCAAGTCAAGGTCAAGTCAAGGTCAAGTCAAGGTCAAGTCAAGGTCAAGTCAAGTTCAAGTCAAGGTCATGTCAAGGTCATGTCAAGGTCAAGTCAAGGTCAAGTCAAGGTCAAGTCAAGGTCAAGTCAAGGTCAAGTCAAGGTCAAGTCAAGGTCAAGTCAAGGACATGTCAAAGTCAAGTCAAGGTCAAGTCAAGGTCGAGTCAAGGTCAAGTCAAAATCAAGTCAAGGTCAAGTCAAGGTCATGTCAAGGTCAAGTCAAGGTCAAGTCAAGGTCTAGTCAAGGTCAAGTCAAGGTCCAGTCAAGGTCAAGTCAAGGTCAAGTCAAGGTCAAGTCAAGGTCAAGTCAAGGTCAGGTCAAGGTCAAGTCATGGTCGAGTCAAGGTCAAGTCAAGGTCAAGTCAAGGTCAAGTCAAGGTCAAGTCAAGGTCAAGTCAAGGTCAAGTCAAGGTCATGTCAAGGTCATGTCAAGGTCAAGTCAAGGTCAAGTCAAGGGCATGTCAAGGTCAAGTCAAGGTCAAGTCAAGGTCGAATCAAGGTCAAGTCAAGGTCAAGTCAAGGTCAAGTCAAGGTCATGTCAAGGTCATGTCAAGGTCAAGGCAAGGTCAAGTCAAGGTCAAGGTCATGTCAAGGTCAGGTCAAGGTCAAGTCAAGGTTGAGTCAAGGTCAAGTCAAGGTTAAGGTCAAGTCAAGATCAAGTCAAGGTCAAGTCAAGGTCAAGTGAAGGTCAAGTCAAGGTCAAGTCAAGGTCAAGTCAAGGTCAAGTCAAGGGCATGTCAAGGTCAAGTCAAGGTTAAGTCAAGGTTGAGTCAAGGTCAAGTCAAGGTCAAGTCAAGGTCAAGTCAAGGTCATGTCAAGGTCATGTCAAGGTCAAGGCAAGGTCAAGTCAAGGTCAAGGTCATGTCAAGGTCAGGTCAAGGTCAAGTCAAGGTCAAGTCAAGGTCAAGTCAAGGTCATGTCAAGGTCATGTCAAGGTCAAGTCAAGGTCAAGTCAAGGGCATGTCAAGGTCAAGTCAAGGTTAAGTCAAGGTTGAGTCAAGGTCAAGTCAAGGTCAAGTCAAGGTCAAGTCAAGGTCATGTCAAGGTCATGTCAAGGTCAAGGCAAGGTCAAGTCAAGGTCAAGGTCATGTCAAGGTCAGGTCAAGGTCAAGTCAAGGTTGAGTCAAGGTCAAGTCAAGGTTAAGGTCAAGTCAAGATCAAGTCAAGGTCAAGTCAAGGTCAAGTGAAGGTCAAGTCAAGGTCAAGTCAAGGTCAAGTCAAGGTCATGTCAAGGTCAAGTCAAGGACATGTCAAAGTCAAGTCAAGGTCAAGTCAAGGTCGAGTCAAGGTCAAGTCAAAATCAAGTCAAGGTCAAGTCAAGGTCATGTCAAGGTCAAGTCAAGGTCAAGTCAAGGTCTAGTCAAGGTCAAGTCAAGGTCCAGTCAAGGTCAAGTCAAGGTCAAGTCAAGGTCAAGTCAAGGTCAAGTCAAGGTCAAGTCAAGGTCAAGTCAAGGTCAAGTCAAGGTCATGTCAAGGTCAAGTCAAGGACATGTCAAAGTCAAGTCAAGGTCAAGTCAAGGTCGAGTCAAGGTCAAGTCAAGGTCGAGTCAAGGTCAAGTCAAAATCAAGTCAAGGTCAAGTCAAGGTCATGTCAAGGTCAAGTCAAGGTCAAGTCAAGGTCTAGTCAAGGTCAAGTCAAGGTCAAGTCAAGGTCAAGTCAAGGTCAAGTCAAGGTCAAGTCAAGGTCAAGTCAAGGTCAGGTCAAGGTCAAGTCATGGTCGAGTCAAGGTCAAGTCAAGGTCAAGTCAAGGTCAAGTCAAGGTCAAGTCAAGGTCAAGTCAAGGTCAAGTCAAGGTCATGTCAAGGTCATGTCAAGGTCAAGTCAAGGTCAAGTCAAGGGCATGTCAAGGTCAAGTCAAGGTCAAGTCAAGGTCGAATCAAGGTCAAGTCAAGATCAAGTCAAGGTCAAGTCAAGGTCATGTCAAGGTCATGTCAAGGTCAAGTCAAGGTCGAGTCAAGGTCAAGTCAAGATCAAGTCAAGGTCAAGTCAAGGTCATGTCAAGATCAAGTCAAGGTCAGATCAAGGTCAAGTCAAGGTCAAGTCAAGGTCAAGTCAAGGTCAAGTCAAGGTCAAGTCAAGGTCATGTCAAGGTCAAGTCAAGGTCAAGTCAAGGTCAGGTCAAGGTCAAGTCAAGGTCGAGTCAAGGTCAAGTCAAGCTCAAGTCAAGCTCAAGTCAAAGTCATGTCAAGGTCAAGTCAAGGTCAAGTCAAGGTCAAGGTCAAGTCAAGATCAAGTCAAGGTAAGGTCAAGGTCAAGTGAAGGTCAAGTCAAGGTCAAGTCAAGGTCAAGTCAAGGTCATGTCAAGGTCAAGTCAAGGTCAAGTCAAGGACATGTCAAAGTCAAGTCAAGGTCAAGTCAAGGTCGAGTCAAGGTCAAGTCAAGGTCGAGTCAAGGTCAAGTCAAAATCAAGTCAAGGTCAAGTCAAGGTCATGTCAAGGTCAAGTCAAGGTCAAGTCAAGGTCTAGTCAAGGTCAAGTCAAGGTCAAGTCAAGGTCAAGTCAAGGTCAAGTCAAGGTCAGGTCAAGGTCAAGTCATGGTCGAGTCAAGGTCAAGTCAAGGTCAAGTCAAGGTCAAGTCAAGGTCAAGTCAAGGTCAAGTCAAAGTCAAGTCAAGGTCAAGTCAAGGTAAAGTCAAGGTCAAGTCAAGGTCATGTCAAGGTCATGTCAAGGTCAAGTCAAGGGCATATCAAGGTCAAGTCAAGGTCAAGTCAAGGTCGAGTCAAGGTCAAGTCAAGATCAAGTCAAGGTCAAGTCAAGGTCAAGTCAAGGTCATGTCAAGATCAAGTCAAGGTCAAGTCAAGGTCAGATCAAGGTCAAGTCAAGGTCAAGTCAAGGTCAAGTCAAGGTCAAGTCAAGGTCATGTCAAGGTCAAGTCAAGGTCAAGTCAAGGTCAGGTCAAGGTCAAGTCAAGGTCGAGTCAAGGTCAAGTCAAGCTCAAGTCAAGCTCAAGTCAAAGTCATGTCAAGGTCAAGTCAAGGTCAAGTCAAGGTCATGTCAAGGTCAAGTCAAGGGCAAGTCAAGGTCAAGTCAAGGTCAAGTCAAGGTCAAGTCAAGGTCAAGTCAAGGTCAAGTAAAGGTCATGTCAAGGTCAAGTCAGGGTCAAGTCAAAGTCAAGTCAAGGTCAAGTCAAGGTCAAGTAAAGGTCATGTCAAGGTCAAGTCAAGGTCAAGTCAAGGTCGAGTCAAGGTCAAGTCAAGATCAAGTCAAGGTCAAGTCAAGGTCATGACACGGTCATGTCAAGGTCAAGTCAAGGTTAAGTCAAGGTTGAGTCAAGGTCAAGTCAAGGTCAAGTCAAGGTCAAGTCAAGGTTAAGTCAAGGTCAAGTCAAGGTCAAGTCAAGGTCAAGTCAAGGTCAAGTCAAAGTCAAGTCAAGGTCAAGTCAAGGTCAAGTCAAGGTCAAGTCAAGGTCAAGTCAAGGTCAAGTCAAGGTCATGTCAAGGTCATGTCAAGGTCAAGTCAAGGTCAAGTCAAGGGCATATCAAGGTCAAGTCAAGGTCAAGTCAAGGTCGAGTCAAGGTCAAGTCAAGATCAAGTCAAGGTCAAGTCAAGGTCAAGTCAAGGTCATGTCAAGATCAAGTCAAGGTCAAGTCAAGGTCAGATCAAGGTCAAGTCAAGGTCAAGTCAAGGTCAAGTCAAGGTCAAGTCAAGGTCATGTCAAGGTCAAGTCAAGGTCAAGTCAAGGTCAAGTCAAGGTCATGTCAAGGTCATGTCAAGGTCAAGTCAAGGTCAAGTCAAGGGCATATCAAGGTCAAGTCAAGGTCAAGTCAAGGTCGAGTCAAGGTCAAGTCAAGATCAAGTCAAGGTCAAGTCAAGGTCAAGTCAAGGTCATGTCAAGATCAAGTCAAGGTCAAGTCAAGGTCAGATCAAGGTCAAGTCAAGGTCAAGTCAAGGTCAAGTCAAGGTCAAGTCAAGGTCATGTCAAGGTCAAGTCAAGGTCGAGTCAAGGTCAAGTCAAGGTCAAGTCAAGGTCAAGTCAAGGTCAAGTCAAGGTCAAGTCAAGGTCAAGTAAAGGTCATGTCAAAGTCAAGTCAGGGTCAAGTCAAAGTCAAGTCAAGGTCAAGTCAAGGTCAAGTAAAGGTCATGTCAAGGTCAAGTCAAGGTCAAGTCAAGGTCAAGTCAAGGTCAAGTCAAGGTCAAGTAAAGGTCATGTCAAGGTCAAGTCAGGGTCAAGTCAAGTCAAGGTCAAGTCAAGGACAAGTCAAGGTCATGTCAAGGTCATGTCAAGGTCAAGTCAGGGTCAAGTCAAAGTCAAGTCAAGGTCAAGTCAAGGTCAAGTAAAGGTCATGTCAAGGTCAAGTCAAGGTCAAGTCAAGGTCAAGTCAAGGTCAAGTCAAGATCAAGTCAAGGTCAAGTCAAGGTCAAGTCAAGGTCAAGTAAAGGTCATGTCAAGGTCAAGTCAGGGTCAAGTCAAAGTCAAGTCAAGGTCAAGAAAAGGTCATGTCAAGGTCAAGTCAGGGTCAAGTCAAGTCAAGGTAAAGTCAAGGTCATGTCAAGGTCATGTCAAGGTCAAGTAAAGGTCATGTCAAGGTCAAGTCAGGGTCAAGTCAAAGTCAAGTCAAGGTCAAGTCAAGGTCAAGTAAAGGTCATGTCAAGGTCATGTCAAGGTCAAGTCAGGGTCAAGTCAAAGTCAAGTCAAGGTCAAGTCAAGGTCAAGTCAAGATCAAGTCAAGGTCAAGTCAAGGTCAAGTCAAGGTTAAGTCAAGGTCAAGTCAAGGTCAAGTCAGGGTCGAGTCAAGGTCAAGTAAAGGTCATGTCAAGGTCAAGTCAGGCTCAAGTCAAAGTCAAGTCAAGCTCAAGTCAAGCTCAAGTCAAAGTCATGTCAAGGTCAAGTCAAGGTCAAGTCAAGGTCATGTCAAGGTCAAGTCAAGGGCAAGTCAAGGTCAAGTCAAGTTCAAGTCAAGGTCATGACACGGTCATGTCAAGGTCAAGTCAAGGTTAAGTCAAGGTTGAGTCAAGGTCAAGTCAAGGTCAAGTCAAGGACAAGTCAAGGTTAAGTCAAGGTCAAGTCAAGGTCAAGTCAAGGTCAAGTCAAGGTCAAGTCAAGGTCAAGTCAAGGTCAAGTCAAGGTCATGTCAAGGTCAAGTCAGGGTCAAGTCAAAGTCAAGTCAAGGTCAAGTCAAGGTCAAGTAAAGGCCATGTCAAGGTCAAGTCAAGGTCAAGTCAAGGTCAAGTCAAGGTCAAGTCAAAGTCAAGTCAAGGTCAAGTCAAGGTCAAGTAAAGGTCATGTCAAGGTCAAGTCAGGGTCAAGTCAAGTCAAGGTCAAGTCAAGGTCAAGTCAAGGTCATGTCAAGGTCATGTCAAGGTCAAGTCAGGGTCAAGTCAAAGTCAAGTCAAGGTCAAGTCAAGGTCAAGTAAAGGTCATGTCAAGGTCAAGTCAAGGTCAAGTCAAGGTCAAGTCAAGGTCAAGTCAAGATCAAGTCAAGGTCAAGTCAAGGTCAAGTCAAGGTCAAGTCAAGGTCAGGTAAAGGTCATGTCAAGGTCAAGTCAGGGTCAAGTCAAAGTCAAGTCAAGGTCAAGTAAAGGTCATGTCAAGGTCAAGTCAGGGTCAAGTCAAGTCAAGGTCAAGTCAAGGTCAAGTCAAGGTCAAGTCAAGGTCAAGTCAAGGTCAAGTCAAGGTCATGTCAAGGTCAAGTCAAGGTCAGGTCAAGTCAAGGTCAAGTCAAGTCAAGGTCAAGTCAAGGTCAAGTCATGGTCAAGTCAAGGTCAAGTCAAGGTCAAGTCGAGGTCAAGTCAAGGTCATGTCAAGGTCAGGTCAAGGTCAAGTCAAGCTCATGTCAAGGTCATGTCAAGGTTAAGTCAAGGTAAGGCCAAGGTCAAGTCAAGGTCAAGTGAAGGTCAAGTCAAGGTCATGTCAAGGTCAAGGTCAAGTCAAGGTAAAGTGAAGGTCAAGTCAAGGTCAAGTCAAGGTCAAGTCAAGGGCAAGTCAAGGTCAAGTCAAGGTCAAGTCAAGGTCAAGTCAAGGTCATATCAAGGTCATGTCAAGGTCAAGTCAAGGTGAAGTGAAGGTCAGTTCAAGGTCAAATCGAGGTCATGTCAAGGTTGTCAAGGTCAAGTCAAGGTCAAGTCAAGGTCAAGACAAGGTCAAGTCAAGGTCAAGTCAAGGTCAAGTCAAGGTCATGACAAGGTCAAGTCAATGTCAAGTCAAGTTTTAGTCAAGGTCAAGTCAAGGTCAAGTCAAGGTCAAGTCAAAGTCAAGTCAAGGTCAAGTCAAGGTCAAGTGAAGGTCATGTCAAGGTCAAGTCAGGGTCAAGTCAGGGTCAAGTCAGGGTCACGTCAAGGTCAAGTCAAGGTCAAGTCAAGGTCAAGTCAAGGTCATGTCATGGTCAAGTCAAGGTCAAGTCAAGGTTAAGTCAAGATCAAGTCAAGGTCACGTCAAGGTCAAGTGAAAGTCAAGTCAAGGTCATGTCAAGGTCAAGTCAAGGTCATGTCAAGGTCAAGTCAAGGTCAAGTCAAGGTCATGTCAAGGTCAAGTAAAGGTCAGGTCAAGGTCGAGTCAAGGCCAAGTCAAGGTCAAGTCAAGGTCAAGTCAAGGTCAAGTCAAGGTCAAGTCAAGGTCAAGTCAAGGTCGAGTCAAGTTCAATTCCAGGTCAAGTCACGGTCATGTCAAGGTAAAGTCAAGGTCAAGTCAAGGTCAAGTCAAGATCAAGTCAAGGGCAAGTCAAGGTCAAGTCAAGGTTAAGTCAAGGTCAAGTCAAGGTCAAGTCAAGGTCAACTCAAGGTCATGTCAAGGTCAAGTCAAGGTCAAGTCAAGGTCATGTCAAGGTCAAGTCAAGGTCAAGTCAAGGTCAAGTCAAGGTCAAGTCAAGGTCAAGTCAAGGCCAAGTCAGGGTCATGTCAAGGTCATGTCAAGGTCAAGTCAAGGTCAAGTCAAGGTCATGTCAAGGTCAAGTCAAGGTCAGGTCAAGGTCAAGTCAAGGTCAAGTCAAGTCAAGGTCAAGTCAAGGTCAAGTCAAGGTCAAGTCGAGGTCAAGTCAAGGTCAGGTCAAGGTCAAGTCAAGCTCATGTCAAGGTCATGTCAAGGTTAAGTCAAGGTAAGGCCAAGGTCAAGTCAAGGTCAAGTGAAGGTCAAGTCAAGGTCAACTCAAGGTCATGCCAAGGTCAAGTCAAGGTCAAGTCAAGCTCATGTCAAGGTCAAGTCAAGATCAAGTCAAGGGCAAGTCAAGGTCAAGTCAAGGTTAAGTCAAGGTCAAGTCAAGGTCAAGTCAAGGTCAACTCAGGGTCATGCCAAGGTCAAGTCAAGGTCATGTCAAGGTCATGTCAAGGTCAAGTCAAGGTCAAGTCAAGGCCAAGTCAGGGTCATGTCAAGGTCAAGTCAAGGTCAAGTCAAGGTCAAGTCAAGGTCAAGTCAAGGTCAGGTCAAGGTCAAGTCAAGGTCAAGTCAAGGTCAAGTCAAGGTCAAGTCAAGGTCAAGTCAAGGTCAAGTCAAGGTCAAGTCAAGGTCAAGTCAAGGTCATGTCAAGGTCAAGTCAAGGTCAGGTCAAGGTCAAGTCAAGGTCAAGTCAAGTCAAGGTCAAGTCAAGGTCAAGTCAAGGTCAAGTCAAGGTCAAGTCAAGGTCAAGTCGAGGTCAAGTCAAGGTCATGTCAAGGTCAGGTCAAGGTCAAGTCAAGCTCATGTCAAGGTCATGTCAAGGTTAAGTCAAGGTAAGGCCAAGGTCAAGTCAAGGTCAAGTGAAGGTCAAGTCAAGGTCATGTCAAGGTCAAGGTCAAGTCAAGGTAAAGTGAAGGTCAAGTCAAGGTCAAGTCAAGGTCAAGTCAAGGGCAAGTCAAGGTCAAGTCAAGGTCAAGTCAAGGTCATATCAAGGTCATGTCAAGGTCAAGTCAAGGTAAAGTGAAGGTCAGTTCAAGGTCAAATCGAGGTCATGTCAAGGTTGTCAAGGTCAAGTCAAGGTCAAGTCAAGGTCAAGACAAGGTCAAGTCAAGGTTAAGTCAAGATCAAGTCAAGGTCACGTCAAGGTCAAGTGAAGGTCAAGTCAAGGTCATGTCAAGGTCAAGTCAAGGTCAAGTCAATGTCAAGTCAAGGTCAAGTCAAGGTCAAGTCAAGATCAAGTCAAGGTCACGTCAAGGTCAAGTCAAGGTCAAGTCAAAGTCAAGTCAAGGTCAAGTCAAGGTCAAGTGAAGGTCATGTCAAGGTCAAGTCAGGGTCAAGTCAGGGTCACGTCAAGGTCAAGTCAAGGTCAAGTCAAGGTCAAGTCAAGGTCATGTCATGGTCAAGTCAAGGTCAAGTCAAGGTTAAGTCAAGATCAAGTCAAGGTCACGTCAAGGTCAAGTGAAGGTCAAGTCAAGGTCATGTCAAGGTCAAGTCAAGGTCAAGTCAATGTCAAGTCAAGGTCAAGTCAAGGTCAAGTCAAGATCAAGTCAAGGTCACGTCAAGGTCAAGTCAAGGTCATGTCAAGGTCAAGACAAGGTCAAATCGAGGTCAAGTCAAGGTCATTACAAGATCATGTCAAGGACCAGTCAAGGTCACGTCAAGGTCAAGTCAAGGTCATGTCAAAGTCAAGTCAAGGTCAAATCGAGGTCAAGTCAAGGTCATTACAAGGTCATGTCAAGGTCCAGTCAAGGTCAAGTCAATGTCAAGTCAAGGTCAAGTCAAGGTCAAGTCAAGGTCAAGTCAAGGTCCAGTCAAGGTCAAGGCAAGGTCAAGTGAAGGTCATGTCAAGCTCAAGTCAGGGTCAAGTCAAGGTCAAGTCATGGTCAAGTCAATGTCAAGTCAAGGTCAAGTCAAGGTCAAGTCAAGGTCAAGTCAAGGTCAAGGTCAAGTCAAGATCAAGTCAAGGTCAAGTCAAGGTCAAGTCAAGGTCAAGTCAAGGTCAAGTCGAGGTAAAGTCAAGGTCAAGTCAAGGTCAAGTCAAGGTCAAGTTAAGGTCAAGTCAAGGTCATATCAAGGTCATGTCAAGGTCAAGTCAAGGTCAAGTCAATTTTAAGTCAAGCTCAAGTCAAGGTCCAGTCAAGGTCAAGTCAAGGTCAAGTGAAGGTCATGTCAAGGTCAAGTCAAGGTCATGTCAAGTTCAAGTCAAGGTCAAGTCAAGGTTAAGTCAAGGTCAAGTCAAGGTCAACTCAAGGTCAAGTCATGGTCAAGTCAAAGTCAAGTCAAGGTCAAGTCAAGGTCAAGTCAAGGTCAAGTCAAGGTCAAGTCAAGGTCATGTCAAGGTCAAGTCAAGGTCAAGTCAAGATCAAGTCAAGGTCAAGTCAAGGTCAAGTGAAGGTCAAGTCAAGGTCAAGTCAAGGTCATGTCAAGGTCATGTCAAGGTCAAGTCAAGGTCAAGTCACGGTCAAGTCAAGGTCATGTCAAGGTCGAGCCAAGGTCAAGTCAAGGTTAAGTCAAGGTCAAGTGAAGATCATGTCAAGGTCAATTCAAGGTCAAGGTCATGTCAAGGTCAAGTCAAGGTCAAGTCAAGGTCATGTCAAGGTCATGTCAAGGTCAAGTCAAGGTCAAGTCAAGGTCATGTCAAGTTCAGGTCAAGGTCAACTCAAGGTCGAGTCAAGGTCAAGTCAAGGTCAAGTCAAGGTCAAGTCAAGGTCGAGTCAAGTTCAATTCCAGGTCAAGTCACGGTCATGTCAAGGTCATGTCAAGGTCAAGTCAAGGTCAAGTCAAGGTCATGTCAAGTTCAGGTCAAGGTCAACTCAAGGTCCAGTCAAGGTCAAGTCAAGGTCGAGTCAAGGTCAAGTCAAGGTCGAGTCAGGTTCAATTCCAGGTCAAGTCAAGGTCAAGTCAAGGTCATATCAAGGTCATATCAAGGTCATGCCAAGGTCAAGTCAAGGTCAAGTCAAGGTCATGTCAAGGTCAAGTCAAGGTCAAGTCAAGGTCATGTCAAGGTCATGTCAAGGTCAAGTCAAGGTCAAGTCAAGGTCATGTCAAGTTCAGGTCAAGGTCAACCCAAGGTCGAGTCAAGGTCAAGTCAAGGTCAAGTCAAGGTCAAGTCAAGGTCGAGTCAGGTTCAATTCCAGGTCAAGGTCAAGTCAAGGTCAAGTCAAGGTCATGTCAAGTTCAGGTCAAGGTCAACTCAAGGTCCAGTCCAGGTCAAGTCAAGGTCGAGTCAAGTTCAATTCCAGGTCAAGTCACGGTCAAGTCGAGGTCATGTCAAGGTCATGTCAAGGTCTTGTCAAGGTGAAGTCAAGGTCAAGTCAAGGTCAATTCAAGGTCAAGTCAAGGTCAAGTCAAGGTCATGTCAAGGTCATGCCAAGGTCAAGGTCAAGTCAAGGTCAAGTCAAGGTCATGTCAAAGTCAAGTCAAGGTCAAGTCAAGGTCATGTCAAGGTCAAGTCAAGGTCAAGTCAAGGTCATGTCAAGTTCAGGTCAAGGTCAACTCAAGGTCGAGTCAAGGCCAAGTCAAGGTCAAGTCAAGGTCAAGTCAAGGTCAAGTCAAGGTCAAGTCAAGGTCAAGTCAAGGTCAAGTCAAGGTCGAGTCAAGTTCAATTCCAGGTCAAGTCACGGTCATGTCAAGGTAAAGTCAAGGTCAAGTCAAGGTCAAGTCAAGATCAAGTCAAGGGCAAGTCAAGGTCAAGTCAAGGTTAAGTCAAGGTCAAGTCAAGGTCAAGTCAAGGTCAACTCAAGGTCATGTCAAGGTCAAGTCAAGGTCAAGTCAAGGTCATGTCAAGGTCAAGTCAAGGTCAAGTCAAGGTCAAGTCAAGGTCAAGTCAAGGCCAAGTCAAGGCCAAGTCAAGGTCATGTCAAGGTCAAGTCAAGGTCAAGTCAAGGTCATGTCAAGGTCAAGTCAAGGTCAGGTCAAGGTCAAGTCAAGGTCAAGTCAAGTCAAGGTCAAGTCAAGGTCAAGTCAAGGTCATATCAAGGTCATGTCAAGGTCAAGTCAAGGTCAAGTCAATTTTAAGTCAAGCTCAAGTCAAGGTCCAGTCAAGGTCAAGTCAAGGTCAAGTGAAGGTCATGTCAAGGTCAAGTCAAGGTCATGTCAAGTTCAAGTCAAGGTCAAGTCAAGGTTAAGTCAAGGTCGAGTCAAGGTCAAGTCAAGGTCAAGTCAAGGTCAAGTCAAGGTCAAGTCATGGTCAAGTCAAAGTCAAGTCAAGGTCAAGTCAAGGTCAAGTCAAGGTCAAGTCAAGGTCAAGTCAAGGTCAAGTCAAGGTCAAGTCAAGGTCATGTCAAGGTCAAGTCAAGGTCAAGTCAAGATCAAGTCAAGGTCAAGTCAAGGTCAAGTCAAGGTCAAGTGAAGGTCAAGTCAAGGTCAAGTCAAGGTCATGTCAAGGTCATGTCAAGGTCAAGTCAAGGTCAAGTGAAGGTCAAGTCAAGGTCATGTCAAGGTCGAGCCAAGGTCAAGTCAAGGTCAAGTCAAGGTCAAGTCAAGGTCAAGTGAAGGTCAAGTCAAGGTCAAGTCAAGGACATGTCAAAGTCAAGTCAAGGTCAAGTCAAGGTCGAGTCAAGGTCAAGTCAAGGTCGAGTCAAGGTCAAGTCAAAATCAAGTCAAGGTCAAGTCAAGGTCATGTCAAGGTCAAGTCAAGGTCAAGTCAAGGTCTAGTCAAGGTCAAGTCAAGGTCAAGTCAAGGTCAAGTCAAGGTCAAGTCAAGGTCAAGTCAAGGTCAGGTCAAGGTCAAGTCATGGTCGAGTCAAGGTCAAGTCAAGGTCAAGTCAAGGTCAAGTCAAGGTAAAGTCAAGGTCAAGTCAAAGTCAAGTCAAGGTCAAGTCAAGGTCAAGTCAAGGTCAAGTCAAAGTCAAGTCAAGGTCAAGTCAAGGTCATGTCAAGGTCATGTCAAGGTCAAGTCAAGGTCAAGTCAAGGGCATATCAAGGTCAAGTCAAGGTCAAGTCAAGGTCGAGTCAAGGTCAAGTCAAGATCAAGTCAAGGTCAAGTCAAGGTCATGTCAAGATCAAGTCAAGGTCAAGTCAAGGTCAGATCAAGGTCAAGTCAAGGTCAAGTCAAGGTCAAGTCAAGGTCAAGTCAAGGTCATGTCAAGGTCAAGTCAAGGTCAAGTCAAGGTCAGGTCAAGGTCAAGTCAAGGTCGAGTCAAGGTCAAGTCAAGCTCAAGTCAAGCTCAAGTCAAAGTCATGTCAAGGTCAAGTCAAGGTCAAGTCAAGGTCATGTCAAGGTCAAGTCAAGGGCAAGTCAAGGTCAAGTCAAGGTCAAGTCAAGGTCATGACACGGTCATGTCAAGGTCAAGTCAAGGTCAAGTCAAGGTCAAGTCAAGGTTAAGTCAAGGTCAAGTCAAGGTCAAGTCAAGGTCAAGTCAAGGTCATGTCAAGGTCAAGTCAAGGTCAAGTCAAGGTCAGGTCAAGGTCAAGTCAAGGTCAAGTCAAGGTTAAGTCAAGGTTGAGTCAAGGTCAAGTCAAGGTCAAGTCAAGGTCAAGTCAAGGTCATGTCAAGGTCATGTCAAGGTCAAGGCAAGGTCAAGTCAAGGTCAAGGTCATGTCAAGGTCAGGTCAAGGTCAAGTCAAGGTTGAGTCAAGGTCAAGTCAAGGTTAAGGTCAAGTCAAGATCAAGTCAAGGTCAAGTCAAGGTCAAGTGAAGGTCAAGTCAAGGTCAAGTCAAGGTCAAGTCAAGGTCAAGTCAAGGTCATGTCAAGGTCAAGTCAAGGACATGTCAAAGTCAAGTCAAGGTCAAGTCAAGGTCGAGTCAAGGTCAAGTCAAAATCAAGTCAAGGTCAAGTCAAGGTCATGTCAAGGTCAAGTCAAGGTCAAGTCAAGGTCTAGTCAAGGTCAAGTCAAGGTCCAGTCAAGGTCAAGTCAAGGTCAAGTCAAGGTCAAGTCAAGGTCAAGTCAAGGTCAAGTCAAGGTCAAGTCAAGGTCAAGTCAAGGTCATGTCAAGGTCAAGTCAAGGACATGTCAAAGTCAAGTCAAGGTCAAGTCAAGGTCGAGTCAAGGTCAAGTCAAGGTCGAGTCAAGGTCAAGTCAAAATCAAGTCAAGGTCAAGTCAAGGTCATGTCAAGGTCAAGTCAAGGTCAAGTCAAGGTCTAGTCAAGGTCAAGTCAAGGTCAAGTCAAGGTCAAGTCAAGGTCAAGTCAAGGTCAAGTCAAGGTCAAGTCAAGGTCAGGTCAAGGTCAAGTCATGGTCGAGTCAAGGTCAAGTCAAGGTCAAGTCAAGGTCAAGTCAAGGTCAAGTCAAGGTCAAGTCAAGTTCAAGTCAAGGTCATGTCAAGGTCATGTCAAGGTCAAGTCAAGGTCAAGTCAAGGTCAAGTCAAGGTCAAATCAAGGTCAAGTCAAGGTCAAGTCAAGGTCAAGTCAAGGACATGTCAAAGTCAAGTCAAGGTCAAGTCAAGGTCGAGTCAAGGTCAAGTCAAAATCAAGTCAAGGTCAAGTCAAGGTCATGTCAAGGTCAAGTCAAGGTCAAGTCAAGGTCTAGTCAAGGTCAAGTCAAGGTCCAGTCAAGGTCAAGTCAAGGTCAAGTCAAGGTCAAGTCAAGGTCAAGTCAAGGTCAGGTCAAGGTCAAGTCATGGTCGAGTCAAGGTCAAGTCAAGGTCAAGTCAAGGTCAAGTCAAGGTCAAGTCAAGGTCAAGTCAAGGTCAAGTCAAGGTCATGTCAAGGTCATGTCAAGGTCAAGTCAAGGTCAAGTCAAGGGCATGTCAAGGTCAAGTCAAGGTCAAGTCAAGGTCGAATCAAGGTCAAGTCAAGGTCAAGTCAAGGTCAAGTCAAGGTCATGTCAAGGTCATGTCAAGGTCAAGGCAAGGTCAAGTCAAGGTCAAGGTCATGTCAAGGTCAGGTCAAGGTCAAGTCAAGGTTGAGTCAAGGTCAAGTCAAGGTTAAGGTCAAGTCAAGATCAAGTCAAGGTCAAGTCAAGGTCAAGTGAAGGTCAAGTCAAGGTCAAGTCAAGGTCAAGTCAAGGTCAAGTCAAGGGCATGTCAAGGTCAAGTCAAGGTTAAGTCAAGGTTGAGTCAAGGTCAAGTCAAGGTCAAGTCAAGGTCATGTCAAGGTCATGTCAAGGTCAAGGCAAGGTCAAGTCAAGGTCAAGGTCATGTCAAGGTCAGGTCAAGGTCAAGTCAAGGTCAAGTCAAGGTCAAGTCAAGGTCATGTCAAGGTCATGTCAAGGTCAAGTCAAGGTCAAGTCAAGGGCATGTCAAGGTCAAGTCAAGGTTAAGTCAAGGTTGAGTCAAGGTCAAGTCAAGGTCAAGTCAAGGTCAAGTCAAGGTCATGTCAAGGTCATGTCAAGGTCAAGGCAAGGTCAAGTCAAGGTCAAGGTCATGTCAAGGTCAGGTCAAGGTCAAGTCAAGGTTGAGTCAAGGTCAAGTCAAGGTTAAGGTCAAGTCAAGATCAAGTCAAGGTCAAGTCAAGGTCAAGTGAAGGTCAAGTCAAGGTCAAGTCAAGGTCAAGTCAAGGTCATGTCAAGGTCAAGTCAAGGACATGTCAAAGTCAAGTCAAGGTCAAGTCAAGGTCGAGTCAAGGTCAAGTCAAAATCAAGTCAAGGTCAAGTCAAGGTCATGTCAAGGTCAAGTCAAGGTCAAGTCAAGGTCTAGTCAAGGTCAAGTCAAGGTCCAGTCAAGGTCAAGTCAAGGTCAAGTCAAGGTCAAGTCAAGGTCAAGTCAAGGTCAAGTCAAGGTCAAGTCAAGGTCAAGTCAAGGTCATGTCAAGGTCAAGTCAAGGACATGTCAAAGTCAAGTCAAGGTCAAGTCAAGGTCGAGTCAAGGTCAAGTCAAGGTCGAGTCAAGGTCAAGTCAAAATCAAGTCAAGGTCAAGTCAAGGTCATGTCAAGGTCAAGTCAAGGTCAAGTCAAGGTCTAGTCAAGGTCAAGTCAAGGTCAAGTCAAGGTCAAGTCAAGGTCAAGTCAAGGTCAAGTCAAGGTCAAGTCAAGGTCAGGTCAAGGTCAAGTCATGGTCGAGTCAAGGTCAAGTCAAGGTCAAGTCAAGGTCAAGTCAAGGTCAAGTCAAGGTCAAGTCAAGGTCAAGTCAAGGTCATGTCAAGGTCATGTCAAGGTCAAGTCAAGGTCAAGTCAAGGGCATGTCAAGGTCAAGTCAAGGTCAAGTCAAGGTCGAATCAAGGTCAAGTCAAGATCAAGTCAAGGTCAAGTCAAGGTCATGTCAAGGTCATGTCAAGGTCAAGTCAAGGTCGAGTCAAGGTCAAGTCAAGATCAAGTCAAGGTCAAGTCAAGGTCATGTCAAGATCAAGTCAAGGTCAGATCAAGGTCAAGTCAAGGTCAAGTCAAGGTCAAGTCAAGGTCAAGTCAAGGTCAAGTCAAGGTCATGTCAAGGTCAAGTCAAGGTCAAGTCAAGGTCAGGTCAAGGTCAAGTCAAGGTCGAGTCAAGGTCAAGTCAAGCTCAAGTCAAGCTCAAGTCAAAGTCATGTCAAGGTCAAGTCAAGGTCAAGTCAAGGTCAAGGTCAAGTCAAGATCAAGTCAAGGTAAGGTCAAGGTCAAGTGAAGGTCAAGTCAAGGTCAAGTCAAGGTCAAGTCAAGGTCATGTCAAGGTCAAGTCAAGGTCAAGTCAAGGACATGTCAAAGTCAAGTCAAGGTCAAGTCAAGGTCGAGTCAAGGTCAAGTCAAGGTCGAGTCAAGGTCAAGTCAAAATCAAGTCAAGGTCAAGTCAAGGTCATGTCAAGGTCAAGTCAAGGTCAAGTCAAGGTCTAGTCAAGGTCAAGTCAAGGTCAAGTCAAGGTCAAGTCAAGGTCAAGTCAAGGTCAGGTCAAGGTCAAGTCATGGTCGAGTCAAGGTCAAGTCAAGGTCAAGTCAAGGTCAAGTCAAGGTCAAGTCAAGGTCAAGTCAAAGTCAAGTCAAGGTCAAGTCAAGGTAAAGTCAAGGTCAAGTCAAGGTCATGTCAAGGTCATGTCAAGGTCAAGTCAAGGGCATATCAAGGTCAAGTCAAGGTCAAGTCAAGGTCGAGTCAAGGTCAAGTCAAGATCAAGTCAAGGTCAAGTCAAGGTCAAGTCAAGGTCATGTCAAGATCAAGTCAAGGTCAAGTCAAGGTCAGATCAAGGTCAAGTCAAGGTCAAGTCAAGGTCAAGTCAAGGTCAAGTCAAGGTCATGTCAAGGTCAAGTCAAGGTCAAGTCAAGGTCAGGTCAAGGTCAAGTCAAGGTCGAGTCAAGGTCAAGTCAAGCTCAAGTCAAGCTCAAGTCAAAGTCATGTCAAGGTCAAGTCAAGGTCAAGTCAAGGTCATGTCAAGGTCAAGTCAAGGGCAAGTCAAGGTCAAGTCAAGGTCAAGTCAAGGTCAAGTCAAGGTCAAGTCAAGGTCAAGTAAAGGTCATGTCAAGGTCAAGTCAGGGTCAAGTCAAAGTCAAGTCAAGGTCAAGTCAAGGTCAAGTAAAGGTCATGTCAAGGTCAAGTCAAGGTCAAGTCAAGGTCGAGTCAAGGTCAAGTCAAGATCAAGTCAAGGTCAAGTCAAGGTCATGACACGGTCATGTCAAGGTCAAGTCAAGGTTAAGTCAAGGTTGAGTCAAGGTCAAGTCAAGGTCAAGTCAAGGTCAAGTCAAGGTTAAGTCAAGGTCAAGTCAAGGTCAAGTCAAGGTCAAGTCAAGGTCAAGTCAAAGTCAAGTCAAGGTCAAGTCAAGGTCAAGTCAAGGTCAAGTCAAGGTCAAGTCAAGGTCAAGTCAAGGTCATGTCAAGGTCATGTCAAGGTCAAGTCAAGGTCAAGTCAAGGGCATATCAAGGTCAAGTCAAGGTCAAGTCAAGGTCGAGTCAAGGTCAAGTCAAGATCAAGTCAAGGTCAAGTCAAGGTCAAGTCAAGGTCATGTCAAGATCAAGTCAAGGTCAAGTCAAGGTCAGATCAAGGTCAAGTCAAGGTCAAGTCAAGGTCAAGTCAAGGTCAAGTCAAGGTCAAGTCAAGGTCATGTCAAGGTCAAGTCAAGGTCAAGTCAAGGTCAAGTCAAGGTCATGTCAAGGTCATGTCAAGGTCAAGTCAAGGTCAAGTCAAGGGCATATCAAGGTCAAGTCAAGGTCAAGTCAAGGTCGAGTCAAGGTCAAGTCAAGATCAAGTCAAGGTCAAGTCAAGGTCAAGTCAAGGTCATGTCAAGATCAAGTCAAGGTCAAGTCAAGGTCAGATCAAGGTCAAGTCAAGGTCAAGTCAAGGTCAAGTCAAGGTCAAGTCAAGGTCATGTCAAGGTCAAGTCAAGGTCGAGTCAAGGTCAAGTCAAGGTCAAGTCAAGGTCAAGTCAAGGTCAAGTCAAGGTCAAGTCAAGGTCAAGTAAAGGTCATGTCAAAGTCAAGTCAGGGTCAAGTCAAAGTCAAGTCAAGGTCAAGTCAAGGTCAAGTAAAGGTCATGTCAAGGTCAAGTCAAGGTCAAGTCAAGGTCAAGTCAAGGTCAAGTCAAGGTCAAGTAAAGGTCATGTCAAGGTCAAGTCAGGGTCAAGTCAAGTCAAGGTCAAGTCAAGGACAAGTCAAGGTCATGTCAAGGTCATGTCAAGGTCAAGTCAGGGTCAAGTCAAAGTCAAGTCAAGGTCAAGTCAAGGTCAAGTAAAGGTCATGTCAAGGTCAAGTCAAGGTCAAGTCAAGGTCAAGTCAAGGTCAAGTCAAGATCAAGTCAAGGTCAAGTCAAGGTCAAGTCAAGGTCAAGTAAAGGTCATGTCAAGGTCAAGTCAGGGTCAAGTCAAAGTCAAGTCAAGGTCAAGAAAAGGTCATGTCAAGGTCAAGTCAGGGTCAAGTCAAGTCAAGGTAAAGTCAAGGTCATGTCAAGGTCATGTCAAGGTCAAGTAAAGGTCATGTCAAGGTCAAGTCAGGGTCAAGTCAAAGTCAAGTCAAGGTCAAGTCAAGGTCAAGTAAAGGTCATGTCAAGGTCATGTCAAGGTCAAGTCAGGGTCAAGTCAAAGTCAAGTCAAGGTCAAGTCAAGGTCAAGTCAAGATCAAGTCAAGGTCAAGTCAAGGTCAAGTCAAGGTTAAGTCAAGGTCAAGTCAAGGTCAAGTCAGGGTCGAGTCAAGGTCAAGTAAAGGTCATGTCAAGGTCAAGTCAGGCTCAAGTCAAAGTCAAGTCAAGCTCAAGTCAAGCTCAAGTCAAAGTCATGTCAAGGTCAAGTCAAGGTCAAGTCAAGGTCATGTCAAGGTCAAGTCAAGGGCAAGTCAAGGTCAAGTCAAGTTCAAGTCAAGGTCATGACACGGTCATGTCAAGGTCAAGTCAAGGTTAAGTCAAGGTTGAGTCAAGGTCAAGTCAAGGTCAAGTCAAGGACAAGTCAAGGTTAAGTCAAGGTCAAGTCAAGGTCAAGTCAAGGTCAAGTCAAGGTCAAGTCAAGGTCAAGTCAAGGTCAAGTCAAGGTCATGTCAAGGTCAAGTCAGGGTCAAGTCAAAGTCAAGTCAAGGTCAAGTCAAGGTCAAGTAAAGGCCATGTCAAGGTCAAGTCAAGGTCAAGTCAAGGTCAAGTCAAGGTCAAGTCAAAGTCAAGTCAAGGTCAAGTCAAGGTCAAGTAAAGGTCATGTCAAGGTCAAGTCAGGGTCAAGTCAAGTCAAGGTCAAGTCAAGGTCAAGTCAAGGTCATGTCAAGGTCATGTCAAGGTCAAGTCAGGGTCAAGTCAAAGTCAAGTCAAGGTCAAGTCAAGGTCAAGTAAAGGTCATGTCAAGGTCAAGTCAAGGTCAAGTCAAGGTCAAGTCAAGGTCAAGTCAAGATCAAGTCAAGGTCAAGTCAAGGTCAAGTCAAGGTCAAGTCAAGGTCAGGTAAAGGTCATGTCAAGGTCAAGTCAGGGTCAAGTCAAAGTCAAGTCAAGGTCAAGTAAAGGTCATGTCAAGGTCAAGTCAGGGTCAAGTCAAGTCAAGGTCAAGTCAAGGTCAAGTCAAGGTCATGTCAAGGTCATGTCAAGGTCAAGTCAAGGTCAAGTAAAGGTCATGTGAAGGTCAAGTCAGGGTCAAGTCAAAGTCAAGTCAAGGTCAAGTAAAGGTCATGTCAAGGTCAAGTCAGGGTCAAGTCAGGGTCAAGTCAAGGTCAAGTCAAGGTCAAGTCAAGGTCATGTCAAGGTCAAGTCAGGGTCAAGTCAAAGTCAAGTCAAGGTCAAGTCAAGGTCAAGTAAAGGTCATGTCAAGGTCAAGTCAAGGTCAAGTCAAGGTCAAGTCAAAGTCAAGTCAAGGTTAAGTCAAGGTCAAGTAAAGGTCATGTCAAGGTGATGTCAAGGTCAAGTCAAGGTCAAGTCAAGGTCAAGTCAAGGTCAAGTCAAAGTCAAGTAAAGGTCATGTCAAGGTCAAGTCAGGGTCAAGTCAAAGTCAAGTCAAGGTCAAGTCAAGGTCAAGTAAAGGTCATGTCAAGGTCAAGTCAAGGTAAAGTCAAGGTCAAGTCAAGGTCAAGTCAAGGTCAAGTAAAGGTCATGTCAAGGTCATGTCAAGGTCAAGTCAGGGTCAAGTCAAAGTCAAGTCAAGGTCAAGTCAAGGTCAAGTAAAGGTCATGTCAAGGTCAAGTCAAGGTCAAGTCAAGGTCAAGTCAAGGTCAAGTCAAGATCAAGTCAAGGTCATGTCAAGGTCAAGTCAAGGTCAAGTCAAGGTCAAGTCAAGGTCAAGTCAGGGTCAAGTCAAAGTCAAGTCAAGGTCAAGTAAAGGTCATGTCAAGGTCAAGTCAGGGTCAAGTCAAGTCAAGGTCAAGTCAAGGTCAAGTCAAGGTCATGTCAAGGTCATGTCAAGGTCAAGTCAAGGTCAAGTCAAGGTCAAGTAAAGGCCATGTCAAGGTCAAGTCAGGGTCAAGTCAAAGTCAAGTCAAGGTCAAGTCAAGGTCAAGTAAAGTTCATGTCAAGGTCATGTCAAGGTCAAGTCAGGGTCAAGTCAAAGTCAAGTCAAGGTCAAGTCAAGGTCAAGTCAAGGTTAAGTCAAGGTCAAGTCAAGGTCAAGTCAAGGTCAAGTCAAGGTCAAGTAAAGGTCATGTCAAGGTCAAGTCAGGGTCAAGTCAAAGTCAAGTCAAGGTCAAGTCAAGGTCAAGTAAAGGTCATGTCAAGGTCGAGTCAAGGTCAAGTCAAGGTCAAGTCAAGGTCAAGTCAAGATCAAGTCAAGGTCAAGTCAAGGTCAAGTCAAGGTTAAGTCAAGGTAAAGTCAAGGTCAAGTCAAGGTCAAGTCAAGGTCAAGTAAAGGTCATCTCAAGGTCAAGTCAAGGTCAAGTAAAGGTCAAGTAAAGGTCATGTCAAGGTCAAGTCAGGGTCAAGTCAAGGTCAAGTCAAGGTCAAGTCAAGGTCAAGTCAAGGTCAAGTCAAGGTCATGTCAAGGTCAAGTCAAGGTCATCCCAAGGTCAAGTCAAAATCAAGTCAAGGTCAAGTCAAGGTCATGTCAAGGTCAAGTCAAGGTCAAGTCAAGGTCTAGTCAAGGTCAAGTCAAGGTCCAGTCAAGGTCAAGTCAAGGTCAAGTCAAGGTCAAGTCAAGGTCAAGTCAAGGTCAGGTCAAGGTCAAGTCATGGTCGAGTCAAGGTCAGGTCAAGGTCAAGTCATGGTCGAGTCAAGGTCAAGTCAAGGTCAAGTCAAGGTCAAGTCAAGGTCAAGTCAAGGTCAAGTCAAGGTCAAGTCAAGGTCAAGTCAAGGTCATGTCAAGGTCATGTCAAGGTCAAGTCAAGGTCAAGTCAAGGGCATGTCAAGGTCAAGTCAAGGTCAAGTCAAGGTCGAATCAAGGTCAAGTCAAGGTCAAGTCAAGGTCAAGTCAAGGTCATGTCAAGGTCATGTCAAGGTCAAGGCAAGGTCAAGTCAAGGTCAAGGTCATGTCAAGGTCAGGTCAAGGTCAAGTCAAGGTTGAGTCAAGGTCAAGTCAAGGTTAAGGTCAAGTCAAGATCAAGTCAAGGTCAAGTCAAGGTCAAGTGAAGGTCAAGTCAAGGTCAAGTCAAGGTCAAGTCAAGGTCAAGTCAAGGGCATGTCAAGGTCAAGTCAAGGTTAAGTCAAGGTTGAGTCAAGGACAAGTCAAGGTCAAGTCAAGGTCAAGTCAAGGTCATGTCAAGGTCATGTCAAGGTCAATGCAAGGTCAAGTCAAGGTCAAGGTCATGTCAAGGTCAGGTCAAGGTCAAGTCAAGGTCAAGTCAAGGTCAAGTCAAGGTCATGTCAAGGTCATGTCAAGGTCAAGTCAAGGTCAAGTCAAGGGCATGTCAAGGTCAAGTCAAGGTTAAGTCAAGGTTGAGTCAAGGTCAAGTCAAGGTCAAGTCAAGGTCAAGTCAAGGTCATGTCAAGGTCATGTCAAGGTCAAGGCAAGGTCAAGTCAAGGTCAAGGTCATGTCAAGGTCAGGTCAAGGTCAAGTCAAGGTTGAGTCAAGGTCAAGTCAAGGTTAAGGTCAAGTCAAGATCAAGTCAAGGTCAAGTCAAGGTCAAGTGAAGGTCAAGTCAAGGTCAAGTCAAGGTCAAGTCAAGGTCATGTCAAGGTCAAGTCAAGGACATGTCAAAGTCAAGTCAAGGTCAAGTCAAGGTCGAGTCAAGGTCAAGTCAAAATCAAGTCAAGGTCAAGTCAAGGTCATGTCAAGGTCAAGTCAAGGTCAAGTCAAGGTCTAGTCAAGGTCAAGTCAAGGTCCAGTCAAGGTCAAGTCAAGGTCAAGTCAAGGTCAAGTCAAGGTCAAGTCAAGGTCAAGTCAAGGTCAAGTCAAGGTCAAGTCAAGGTCATGTCAAGGTCAAGTCAAGGACATGTCAAAGTCAAGTCAAGGTCAAGTCAAGGTCGAGTCAAGGTCAAGTCAAGGTCGAGTCAAGGTCAAGTCAAAATCAAGTCAAGGTCAAGTCAAGGTCATGTCAAGGTCAAGTCAAGGTCAAGTCAAGGTCTAGTCAAGGTCAAGTCAAGGTCAAGTCAAGGTCAAGTCAAGGTCAAGTCAAGGTCAAGTCAAGGTCAAGTCAAGGTCAGGTCAAGGTCAAGTCATGGTCGAGTCAAGGTCAAGTCAAGGTCAAGTCAAGGTCAAGTCAAGGTCAAGTCAAGGTCAAGTCAAGGTCAAGTCAAGGTCATGTCAAGGTCATGTCAAGGTCAAGGCAAGGTCAAGTCAAGGTCAAGGTCATGTCAAGGTCAGGTCAAGGTCAAGTCAAGGTTGAGTCAAGGTCAAGTCAAGGTTGAGTCAAGATCAAGTCAAGGTCAAGTCAAGGTCAAGTGAAGGTCAAGTCAAGGTCAAGTCAAGGTCATGTCAAGGTCATGTCAAGGTCAAGTCAAGGTCAAGTCAAGGGCATGTCAAGGTCAAGTCAAGGTCAAGTCAAGGTCGAATCAAGGTCAAGTCAAGATCAAGTCAAGGTCAAGTCAAGGTCATGTCAAGGTCATGTCAAGGTCAAGTCAAGGTCGAGTCAAGGTCAAGTCAAGATCAAGTCAAGGTCAAGTCAAGGTCATGTCAAGATCAAGTCAAGGTCAGATCAAGGTAAAGTCAAGGTCAAGTCAAGGTCAAGTCAAGGTCAAGTCAAGGTCAAGTCAAGGTCAAGTCAAGGTCATGTCAAGGTCAAGTCAAGGTCAAGTCAAGGTCAGGTCAAGGTCAAGTCAAGGTCGAGTCAAGGTCAAGTCAAGCTCAAGTCAAGCTCAAGTCAAAGTCATGTCAAGGTCAAGTCAAGGTCAAGTCAAGGTCAAGGTCAAGTCAAGATCAAGTCAAGGTCAAGTCAAGGTCAAGTGAAGGTCAAGTCAAGGTCAAGTCAAGGTCAAGTCAAGGTCATGTCAAGGTCAAGTCAAGGACATGTCAAAGTCAAGTCAAGGTCAAGTCAAGGTCGAGTCAAGGTCAAGTCAAGGTCGAGTCAAGGTCAAGTCAAAATCAAGTCAAGGTCAAGTCAAGGTCATGTCAAGGTCAAGTCAAGGTCAAGTCAAGGTCTAGTCAAGGTCAAGTCAAGGTCAAGTCAAGGTCAAGTCAAGGTCAAGTCAAGGTCAGGTCAAGGTCAAGTCATGGTCGAGTCAAGGTCAAGTCAAGGTCAAGTCAAGGTCAAGTCAAGGTCAAGTCAAGGTCAAGTCAAAGTCAAGTCAAGGTCAAGTCAAGGTAAAGTCAAGGTCAAGTCAAGGTCATGTCAAGGTCATGTCAAGGTCAACTCAAGGGCATATCAAGGTCAAGTCAAGGTCAAGTCAAGGTCGAGTCAAGGTCAAGTCAAGATCAAGTCAAGGTCAAGTCAAGGTCAAGTCAAGGTCATGTCAAGATCAAGTCAAGGTCAAGTCAAGGTCAGATCAAGGTCAAGTCAAGGTCAAGTCAAGGTCAAGTCA
The DNA here is from genome assembly GCA_963662145.1 of Sturmia bella. Classification (NCBI taxonomy): domain Eukaryota; kingdom Metazoa; phylum Arthropoda; class Insecta; order Diptera; family Tachinidae; genus Sturmia; species Sturmia bella. The sequence continues at coordinate 50,324,868 of OY759169.1, forward strand.
AGGTCAAGTCAAGGTCATGTCAAGGTCAAGTCAAGGTCAAGTCAAGGTCAGGTCAAGGTCAAGTCAAGGTCGAGTCAAGGTCAAGTCAAGCTCAAGTCAAGCTCAAGTCAAAGTCATGTCAAGGTCAAGTCAAGGTCAAGTCAAGGTCATGTCAAGGTCAAGTCAAGGGCAAGTCAAGGTCAAGTCAAGGTCAAGTCAAGGTCAAGTCAAGGTCAAGTCAAGGTCAAGTAAAGGTCATGTCAAGGTCAAGTCAGGGTCAAGTCAAAGTCAAGTCAAGGTCAAGTCAAGGTCAAGTAAAGGTCATGTCAAGGTCAAGTCAAGGTCAAGTCAAGGTCGAGTCAAGGTCAAGTCAAGATCAAGTCAAGGTCAAGTCAAGGTCATGACACGGTCATGTCAAGGTCAAGTCAAGGTTAAGTCAAGGTTGAGTCAAGGTCAAGTCAAGGTCAAGTCAAGGTCAAGTCAAGGTTAAGTCAAGGTCAAGTCAAGGTCAAGTCAAGGTCAAGTCAAGGTCAAGTCAAAGTCAAGTCAAGGTCAAGTCAAGGTCAAGTCAAGGTCAAGTCAAGGTCAAGTCAAGGTCATGTCAAGGTCATGTCAAGGTCAAGTCAAGGTCAAGTCAAGGGCATATCAAGGTCAAGTCAAGGTCAAGTCAAGGTCGAGTCAAGGTCAAGTCAAGATCAAGTCAAGGTCAAGTCAAGGTCAAGTCAAGGTCATGTCAAGATCAAGTCAAGGTCAAGTCAAGGTCAGATCAAGGTCAAGTCAAGGTCAAGTCAAGGTCAAGTCAAGGTCAAGTCAAGGTCATGTCAAGGTCAAGTCAAGGTCAAGTCAAGGTCAGGTCAAGGTCAAGTCAAGGTCGAGTCAAGGTCAAGTCAAGCTCAAGTCAAGCTCAAGTCAAAGTCATGTCAAGGTCAAGTCAAGGTCAAGTCAAGGTCATGTCAAGGTCAAGTCAAGGGCAAGTCAAGGTCAAGTCAAGGTCAAGTCAAGGTCATGACACGGTCATGTCAAGGTCAAGTCAAGGTCAAGTCAAGGTTGAGTCAAGGTTGAGTCAAGGTCAAGTCAAGGTCAAGTCAAGGTTAAGTCAAGGTCGAGTCAAGGTCAAGTCAAGGTCAAGTCAAGGTCAAGTCAAGGTCAAGTCAAGGTCAAGTCAAGGTCAAGTCAAGGTCAAGTAAAGGTCATGTCAAAGTCAAGTCAGGGTCAAGTCAAAGTCAAGTCAAGGTCAAGTCAAGGTCAAGTAAAGGTCATGTCAAGGTCAAGTCAAGGTCAAGTAAAGGTCATGTCAAGGTCAAGTCAGGGTCAAGTCAAGTCAAGGTCAAGTCAAGGACAAGTCAAGGTCATGTCAAGGTCATGTCAGGGTCAAGTCAAGTCAAGGTCAAGTCAAGGACAAGTCAAGGTCATGTCAAGGTCATGTCAAGGTCAAGTCAGGGTCAAGTCAAAGTCAAGTCAAGGTCAAGTCAAGGTCAAGTAAAGGTCATGTCAAGGTCAAGTCAAGGTCAAGTCAAGGTCAAGTCAAGGTCAAGTCAAGATCAAGTCAAGGTCAAGTCAAGGTCAAGTCAAGGTCAAGTAAAGGTCATGTCAAGGTCAAGTCAGGGTCAAGTCAAAGTCAAGTCAAGGTCAAGAAAAGGTCATGTCAAGGTCAAGTCAAGGTCTAGTCAAGGTCAAGTCAAGATCAAGTCAAGGTCAAGTCAAGGTCAAGTCAAGGTCAAGTAAAGGTCATGTCAAGGTCAAGTCAGGGTCAAGTCAAAGTCAAGTCAAGGTCAAGAAAAGGTCATGTCAAGGTCAAGTCAGGGTCAAGTCAAGTCAAGGTAAAGTCAAGGTCATGTCAAGGTCATGTCAAGGTCAAGTAAAGGTCATGTCAAGGTCAAGTCAGGGTCAAGTCAAAGTCAAGTCAAGGTCAAGTCAAGGTCAAGTAAAGGTCATGTCAAGGTCATGTCAAGGTCAAGTCAGGGTCAAGTCAAAGTCAAGTCAAGGTCAAGTCAAGGTCAAGTCAAGATCAAGTCAAGGTCAAGTCAAGGTCAAGTCAAGGTTAAGTCAAGGTCAAGTCAAGGTCAAGTCAGGGTCAAGTCAAGGTCAAGTAAAGGTCATGTCAAGGTCAAGTCAAGGTCAAGTCAAGGTCATGTCAAGGTCAAGTCAAGGTCAAGTCAAGGTCAAGTCAAGGTCAAGTCAAGGTCAAGTCAAGGTCAAGTCAAGGTCATGTCAAGGTCAAGTCAAGGTCAGGTCAAGGTCAAGTCAAGGTCAAGTCAAGGTCAAGTCAAGGTCAAGTCAAGGTCAAGTCAAGGTCAAGTCAAGGTCAAGTCAAGGTCAAGTCAAGGTCAAGTCGAGGTCAAGTCAAGGTCAAGTCAAGGTCAAGTCAAGGTCAAGTCAAGGTCAAGTCAAGGTCATGTCAAGGTCAAGTCAGGGTCAAGTCAAAGTCAAGTCAAGGTCAAGTCAAGGTCAAGTAAAGGTCATGTCAAGGTCAAGTCAAGGTCAAGTCAAGGTCAAGTCAAGGTCAAGTCAAGGTCAAGTCAAGGTCAAGTAAAGGTCATGTCAAGGTCAAGTCAGGGTCAAGTCAAGTCAAGGTCAAGTCAAGGTCAAGTCAAGGTCATGTCAAGGTCATGTCAAGGTCAAGTCAGGGTCAAGTCAAAGTCAAGTCAAGGTCAAGTCAAGGTCAAGTAAAGGTCATGTCAAGGTCAAGTCAAGGTCAAGTCAAGGTCAAGTCAAGGTCAAGTCAAGATCAAGTCAAGGTCAAGTCAAGGTCAAGTCAAGGTCAAGTCAAGGTCAGGTAAAGGTCATGTCAAGGTCAAGTCAGGGTCAAGTCAAAGTCAAGTCAAGGTCAAGTAAAGGTCATGTCAAGGTCAAGTCAGGGTCAAGTCAAGTCAAGGTCAAGTCAAGGTCGAGTCAAGGTCATGTCAAGGTCATGTCAAGGTCAAGTCAAGGTCAAGTAAAGGTCATGTGAAGGTCAAGTCAGGGTCAAGTCAAAGTCAAGTCAAGGTCAAGTAAAGGTCATGTCAAGGTCAAGTCAGGGTCAAGTCAGGGTCAAGTCAAGGTCAAGTCAAGGTCAAGTCAAGGTCATGTCAAGGTCAAGTCAGGGTCAAGTCAAAGTCAAGTCAAGGTCAAGTCAAGGTCAAGTAAAGGTCATGTCAAGGTCAAGTCAAGGTCAAGTCAAGGTCAAGTCAAAGTCAAGTCAAGGTTAAGTCAAGGTCAAGTAAAGGTCATGTCAAGGTGATGTCAAGGTCAAGTCAAGGTCAAGTCAAGGTCAAGTCAAGGTCAAGTCAAAGTCAAGTAAAGGTCATGTCAAGGTCAAGTCAGGGTCAAGTCAAAGTCAAGTCAAGGTCAAGTCAAGGTCAAGTAAAGGTCATGTCAAGGTCAAGTCAAGGTAAAGTCAAGGTCAAGTCAAGGTCAAGTCAAGGTCAAGTAAAGGTCATGTCAAGGTCATGTCAAGGTCAAGTCAGGGTCAAGTCAAAGTCAAGTCAAGGTCAAGTCAAGGTCAAGTAAAGGTCATGTCAAGGTCAAGTCAAGGTCAAGTCAAGGTCAAGTCAAGGTCAAGTCAAGATCAAGTCAAGGTCATGTCAAGGTCAAGTCAAGGTCAAGTCAAGGTCAAGTCAAGGTCAAGTCAGGGTCAAGTCAAAGTCAAGTCAAGGTCAAGTAAAGGTCATGTCAAGGTCAAGTCAGGGTCAAGTCAAGTCAAGGTCAAGTCAAGGTCAAGTCAAGGTCATGTCAAGGTCATGTCAAGGTCAAGTCAAGGTCAAGTCAAGGTCAAGTAAAGGCCATGTCAAGGTCAAGTCAGGGTCAAGTCAAAGTCAAGTCAAGGTCAAGTCAAGGTCAAGTAAAGTTCATGTCAAGGTCATGTCAAGGTCAAGTCAGGGTCAAGTCAAAGTCAAGTCAAGGTCAAGTCAAGGTCAAGTCAAGGTTAAGTCAAGGTCAAGTCAAGGTCAAGTCAAGGTCAAGTCAAGGTCAAGTAAAGGTCATGTCAAGGTCAAGTCAGGGTCAAGTCAAAGTCAAGTCAAGGTCAAGTCAAGGTCAAGTAAAGGTCATGTCAAGGTCGAGTCAAGGTCAAGTCAAGGTCAAGTCAAGGTCAAGTCAAGATCAAGTCAAGGTCAAGTCAAGGTCAAGTCAAGGTTAAGTCAAGGTAAAGTCAAGGTCAAGTCAAGGTCAAGTCAAGGTCAAGTAAAGGTCATCTCAAGGTCAAGTCAAGGTCAAGTCAAGGTCAAGTAAAGGTCATGTCAAGGTCAAGTCAGGGTCAAGTCAAGGTCAAGTCAAGGTCAAGTCAAGGTCAAGTCAAGGTCAAGTCAAGGTCAAGTCAAGGTCATGTCAAGGTCAAGTCAAGGTCAAGTCAAGGTCAAGTCAAGGTGAAGTCAGGGTCAAGTCAAGGTCAAGTCAAGGTCAAGTCAAGGTCATGTCAAGGTCATGTCAAGGTCAAGTCAAGGTCAAGTCAAGGTCAAGTCAAGGTCAAGTCAAGGTCATGTCAAGGTCATGTCAAGGTCAAGTGAAGGGAAGTCAAGGTTAAGTCAAGGTCAAGTCAAGGTCAAGTCAGGGTCAAGTCAAGGTCAAGTGAAGGTCAAGTCAAGGTCAAGTCAAGGTCAAGTCAAGGTCAGGTCAAGGTCAAGTCAAGGTCAAGTCAAGGTCATGTCAAGGTCATGTCAAGGTCAAGTCAAGGTCAAGTCAAGGTCAAGTCAAGGTCAAGTCAAGGTCATGTCAAGGTCAAGTAAAGGTCAAGTCAAGGTCAATTCAAGGTCATGTCAAGGTCATGTCAAGGTCAAGTCAAGGTCAAGTCAAGGTCATGTCAAGGTCAGGTCAAGGTCAAGTCAAGGTCGAGTCAAGGTCAAGTCAAGGTCAAGTCAAGCTCAAGTCAAGGTCAAGTCAAGGTCATGTCAAGGTCATGTCAAGGTCAAGTCAAGGTCAAGTCAAGGTCAAGGTCATGTCAAGGTCAGGTCAAGGTCAAGTCAAGGTTGAGTCAAGGTCAAGTGAAGGTCAAGTCAAGATCAAGTCAAGGTCAAGTCAAGGTCAAGTGAAGGTCAAGTCAAGGTCAAGTCAAGGTCATGTCAAGGTCATGTCAAGGTCAAGTCAAGGTCAAGTCAAGGTCAAGTCAAGGTCAAGTCAAGGTCAAGTCAAGGTCATGTCAAGGTCAAGTAAAGGTCAAGTCAAGGTCAATTCAAGGTCATGTCAAGGTCATGTCAAGGTCAAGTCAAGGTCAAGTCAAGGTCATGTCAAGGTCAGGTCAAGGTCAAGTCAAGGTCAAGTCAAGCTCAAGTCAAGGTCAAGTCAAGGTCATGTCAAGGTCAAGTCAAGGTCAAGTCAAGGTCAAGTCAAGGTCATGTCAAGGTCAAGTCAAGGTCAAGTCAAGGTCAAGTCAAGGTCAGGTCAAGGTCAAGTCATGGTCGAGTCAAGGTCAAGTCAAGGTCAAGTCAAGGTCAAGTCAAGGTCAAGTAAGGGTCAAGTCAAGGTCAAGTCAAGGTCAAGTCAAATTCAAGTCAAGGTCAAGTCAAGGTCAAGTCAAGGTCAAGTCAAGGTCATGTCAAGGTCATGTCAAGGTCAAGTCAAGGTCAAGTCAAGGACATGTCAAGGTCAAGTCAAGGTCAAGTCAAGGTCGAGTCAAGGTCAAGTCAAGATCAAGTCAAGGTCAAGTCAAGGTCATGTCAAGGTCAAGTCAAGGTTAAGTCAAGGTCAAGTCAAGGTCAAGTCAAGGTCAAGTCAAGGTCAAGTCAAGGTCAAGTCAAGGTCATGTCAAGGTCAAGTCAAGGTCAAGTCAAGGTCAAGTCAAGGTCATGTCAAGGTCAAACCAAGATCAAGTCAAGGTCAAGGTTGCGTCAAGGTCAAGTCAAGATCAAGTCAAGGTCAAGTCAAGGTCAAGTGAAGGTCAGGTCAAGGTCAAGTCAAGGTCATGTCAAGGTCAAGTAAAGGTCATGTCAAGGTCAAGTCAGGGTCAAGTCAAGGTCAAGCCAAGGTCAAGTAAAGGTCATGTCAAGGTCAGGTCAAGGTCAAGTCAAGGTCGAGTCAAGGTCAAGTCAAGGTCAAGTCAAGCTCATGTCAAGGTCAAGTCAAGGTCAAGTCAAGGTCAAGTAAAGGTCATGTCAAGGTCAAGTCAGGGTCAAGTCAAGTCAAGGTCAAGTCGAGGTCAAGTCAAGGTCATGTCAAGGTCATGTCAAGGTCAAGTCAGGGTCAAGTCAAAGTCAAGTCAAGGTCAAGTCAAGGTCAAGTAAAGGTCATGTCAAGGTCAAGTCAAGGTCAAGTCAAGGTCAAGTCAAGGTCAAGTCAAGATCAAGTCAAGGTCAAGTCAAGGTCAAGTCAAGGTCAAGTAAAGGTCATGTCAAGGTCAAGTCAGGGTCAAGTCAAGGTCAAGTAAAGGTCATGTCAAGGTCAAGTCAGGGTCAAGTCAAGTCAGGGTCAAGTCAAGGTCAAGTCAAGGTCATGTCAAGGTCATGTCAAGGTCAAGTCAAGGTCAAGTAAAGGTCATGTCAAGGTCAAGTCAGGGTCAAGTCAAAGTCAAGTCAAGGTCATGTCAAGGTCAAGTCAAGGTCAAGTCAAGGGCATATCAAGGTCAAGTCAAGGTCAAGTCAAGGTCGAGTCAAGGTCAAGTCAAGATCAAGTCAAGGTCAAGTCAAGGTCAAGTCAAGGTCATGTCAAGATCAAGTCAAGGTCAAGTCAAGGTCAAGTCAAGGTCAAGTCAAGGTCATGTCAAGGTCATGTCAAGGTCAAGTCAAGGACATGTCAAAGTCAAGTCAAGGTCAAGTCAAGGTCGAGTCAAGGTCAAGTCAAGGTCGAGTCAAGGTCAAGTCAAAATCAAGTCAAGGTCAAGTCAAGGTCATGTCAAGGTCAAGTCAAGGTCAAGTCAAGGTCTAGTCAAGGTCAAGTCAAGGTCAAGTCAAGGTCAAGTCAAGGTCAAGTCAAGGTCAGGTCAAGGTCAAGTCATGGTCGAGTCAAGGTCAAGTCAAGGTCAAGTCAAGGTCAAGTCAAGGTCATGTCAAGGTCATGTCAAGGTCAAGTCAAGGTCAAGTCAAGGGCATATCAAGGTCAAGTCAAGGTCAAGTCAAGGTCGAGTCAAGATCAAGTCAAGATCAAGTCAAGGTCAAGTCAAGGTCAAGTCAAGGTCATGTCAAGATCAAGTCAAGGTCAAGTCAAGGTCAGATCAAGGTCAAGTCAAGGTCAAGTCAAGGTCAAGTCAAGGTCAAGTCAAGGTCGAGTCAAGGTCAAGTCAAGATCAAGTCAAGGTCAAGTCAAGGTCAAGTCAAGGTCATGTCAAGATCAAGTCAAGGTCAAGTCAAGGTCAGATCAAGGTCAAGTCAAGGTCAAGTCAAGGTCAAGTCAAGGTCAAGTCAAGGTCATGTCAAGGTCAAGTCAAGGTCAAGTCAAGGTCAGGTCAAGGTCAAGTCAAGGTCGAGTCAAGGTCACGTCAAGCTCAAGTCAAGCTCAAGTCAAAGTCATGTCAAGGTCAAGTCAAGGTCAAGTCAAGGTCATGTCAAGGTCAAGTCAAGGGCAAGTCAAGGTCAAGTCAAGGTTAAGTCAAGGTCAAGTCAAGGTCAAGTCAAGGTCAAGTAAAGGTCATGTCAAGGTCAAGTCAGGGTCAAGTCAAAGTCAAGTCAAGGTCAAGTTAAGGTCAAGTAAAGGTCATGTCAAGGTCAAGTCAAGGTCAAGTCAAGGTCGAGTCAAGGTCAAGTCAAGATCAAGTCAAGGTCAAGTCAAGGTCATGACACGGTCATGTCAAGGTCAAGTCAAGGTTAAGTCAAGGTTGAGTCAAGGTCAAGTCAAGGTCAAGTCAAGGTCAAGTCAAGGTTAAGTCAAGGTCAAGTCAAGGTCAAGTCAAGGTCAAGTCAAGGTCAAGTCAAAGTCAAGTCAAGGTCAAGTCAAGGTCAAGTCAAGGTCAAGTCAAGGTCAAGTCAAGGTCAAGTCAAGGTCATGTCAAGGTCATGTCAAGGTCAAGTCAAGGTCAAGTCAAGGGCATATCAAGGTCAAGTCAAGGTCAAGTCAAGGTCGAGTCAAGGTCAAGTCAAGATCAAGTCAAGGTCAAGTCAAGGTCAAGTCAAGGTCATGTCAAGATCAAGTCAAGGTCAAGTCAAGGTCAGATCAAGGTCAAGTCAAGGTCAAGTCAAGGTCAAGTCAAGGTGAAGTCAAGGTCATGTCAAGGTCAAGTCAAGGTCAAGTCAAGGTCAGGTCAAGGTCAAGTCAAGGTCGAGTCAAGGTCAAGTCAAGCTCAAGTCAAGCTCAAGTCAAAGTCATGTCAAGGTCAAGTCAAGGTCAAGTCAAGGTCATGTCAAGGTCAAGTCAAGGGCAAGTCAAGGTCAAGTCAAGGTCAAGTCAAGGTCATGACACGGTCATATCAAGGTCAAGTCAAGGTTAAGTCAAGGTTGAGTCAAGGTCAAGTCAAGGTCAAGTCAAGGTCAAGTAAAGGTCATGTCAAGGTCAAGTCAGGGTCAAGTCAAAGTCAAGTCAAGGTCAAGTCAAGGTTAAGTCAAGGTCAAGTCAAGGTCAAGTCAAGGTCAAGTAAAGGTCATGTCAAGGTCAAGTCAGGGTGAAGTCAAAGTCAAGTCAAGGTCAAGTCAAGGTCAAGTAAAGGTCATGTCAAGGTCAAGTCAAGGTCAAGTCAAGGTCAAGTCAAGGTCAAGTAAAGGTCATGTCAAGGTCAAGTCAGGGTCAAGTCAAGTCAAGGTCAAGTCAAGGACAAGTCAAGGTCATGTCAAGGTCATGTCAAGGTCAAGTCAGGGTCAAGTCAAAGTCAAGTCAAGGTCAAGTCAAGGTCAAGTAAAGGTCATGTCAAGGTCAAGTCAAGGTCAAGTCAAGGTCAAGTCAAGGTCAAGTCAAGATCAAGTCAAGGTCAAGTCAAGGTCAAGTCAAGGTCAAGTAAAGGTCATGTCAAGGTCAAGTCAGGGTCAAGTCAAAGTCAAGTCAAGGTCAAGAAAAGGTCATGTCAAGGTCAATTCAGGGTCAAGTCAAGTCAAGGTCAAGTCAAGGTCATGTCAAGGTCATGTCAAGGTCAAGTAAAGGTCATGTCAAGGTCAAGTCAGGGTCAAGTCAAAGTCAAGTCAAGGTCAAGTCAAGGTCAAGTAAAGGTCATGTCAAGGTCATGTCAAGGTCAAGTCAGGGTCAAGTCAAAGTCAAGTCAAGGTCAAGTCAAGGTCAAGTCAAGATCAAGTCAAGGTCAAGTCAAGGTCAAGTCAAGGTTAAGTCAAGGTCAAGTCAAGGTCAAGTCAGGGTCAAGTCAAGGTCAAGTAAAGGTCATGTCAAGGTCAAGTCAGGCTCAAGTCAAAGTCAAGTCAAGCTCAAGTCAAGCTCAAGTCAAAGTCATGTCAAGGTCAAGTCAAGGTCAAGTCAAGGTCATGTAAAGTCAAGTCAAGGGCAAGTCAAGGTCAAGTCAAGTTCAAGTCAAGGTCATGACACGGTCATGTCAAGGTCAAGTCAAGGTTAAGTCAAGGTTGAGTCAAGGTCAAGTCAAGGTCAAGTCAAGGACAAGTCAAGGTTAAGTCAAGGTCAAGTCAAGGTCAAGTCAAGGTCAAGTCAAGGTCAAGTCAAGGTCAAGTCAAGGTCAAGTCAAGGTCATGTCAAGGTCAAGTCAGGGTCAAGTCAAAGTCAAGTCAAGGTCAAGTCAAGGTCAAGTAAAGGTCATGTCAAGGTCAAGTCAAGGTCAAGTCAAGGTCAAGTCAAGGTCAAGTCAAGGTCAAGTCAAGGTCAAGTAAAGGTCATGTCAAGGTCAAGTCAGGGTCAAGTCAAGTCAAGGTCAAGTCAAGGTCAAGTCAAGGTCATGTCAAGGTCATGTCAAGGTCAAGTCAGGGTCAAGTCAAAGTCAAGTCAAGGTCAAGTCAAGGTCAAGTAAAGGTCATGTCAAGGTCAAGTCAAGGTCAAGTCAAGGTCAAGTCAAGGTCAAGTCAAGATCAAGTCAAGGTCAAGTCAAGGTCAAGTCAAGGTCAGGTAAAGGTCATGTCAAGGTCAAGTCAGGGTCAAGTCAAAGTCAAGTCAAGGTCAAGTAAAGGTCATGTCAAGGTCAAGTCAGGGTCAAGTCAAGTCAAGGTCAAGTCAAGGTCAAGTCAAGGTCATGTCAAGGTCATGTCAAGGTCAAGTCAAGGTCAAGTAAAGGTCATGTCAAGGTCAAGTCAGGGTCAAGTCAAAGTCAAGTCAAGGTCAAGTAAAGGTCATGTCAAGGTCAAGTCAGGGTCAAGTCAGGGTCAAGTCAAGGTCAAGTCAAGGTCAAGTCAAGGTCATGTCAAGGTCAAGTCAGGGTCAAGTCAAAGTCAAGTCAAGGTCAAGTCAAGGTCAAGTAAAGGTCATGTCAAGGTCAAGTCAAGGTCAAGTCAAGGTCAAGTCAAGGTTAAGTCAAGGTCAAGTCAAGGTCAAGTCAAGGTCAAGTCAAGGTCAAGTAAAGGTCATGTCAAGGTCAAGTCAGGGTCAAGTCAAAGTCAAGTCAAGGTCAAGTCAAGGTCAAGTAAAGGTCATGTCAAGGTCGAGTCAAGGTCAAGTCAAGGTCAAGTCAAGGTCAAGTCAAGATCAAGTCAAGGTCAAGTCAAGGTCAAGTCAAGGTTAAGTCAAGGTAAAGTCAAGGTCAAGTAAAGGTCATCTCAAGGTCAAGTCAAGGTCAAGTCAAGGTCAAGTAAAGGTCATGTCAAGGTCAAGTCAGGGTCAAGTCAAGGTCAAGTCAAGGTCAAGTCAAGGTCAAGTCAAGGTCAAGTCAAGGTCAAGTCAAGGTCATGTCAAGGTCAAGTCAAGGTCAAGTCAAGGTCAAGTCAAGGTGAAGTCAGGGTCAAGTCAAGGTCAAGTCAAGGTCAAGTCAAGGTCATGTCAAGGTCATGTCAAGGTCAAGTCAAGGTCAAGTCAAGGTCAAGTCAAGGTCATGTCAAGGTCATGTCAAGGTCAAGTGAAGGGAAGTCAAGGTTAAGTCAAGGTCAAGTCAAGGTCAAGTCAGGGTCAAGTCAAGGTCAAGTGAAGGTCAAGTCAAGGTCAAGTCAAGGTCAAGTCAAAGTCAGGTCAAGGTCATGTCAAGGTCAAGTCAAGGTCAAGTCAAGGACATGTCAAAGTCAAGTCAAGGTCAGGTCAAGGTCGAGTCAAGGTCAAGTCAAGATCAAGTCAAGGTCAAGTCAAGGTCATGTCAAGGTCAAGTCAAGGTCAAGTCAAGGTCAAGTCAAGGTCAAGTCAAGGTCAAGTCAAGGTCAAGTCAAGGTCAAGTCAAGGTCATGTCAAGGTCAAGTCAAGGTCAAGTCAAGGTCAAGTCAAGGTCAGGTCAAGGTCAAGTCAAGGTCAAGCCAAGATCAAGCCAAGGTCAAGGTCAAGTCAAGGTTGTGTCAAGGGCAAGTCAAGGTCAAGTGAAGGTCAAGTCAAGGTCAAGTCAAGGTCATGTCAAGGTCATGTCAAGGTCAAGTCAAGGTCAAGTCAAGGTCAAGTCAAGGTCAAGTCAAGGTCATGTCAAGGTCAAGTAAAGGTCAAGTCAAGGTCAATTCAAGGTCATGTCAAGGTCATGTCAAGGTCAAGTCAAGGTCAAGTCAAGGTCATGTCAAGGTCAGGTCAAGGTCAAGTCAAGGTCGAGTCAAGGTCAAGTCAAGGTCAAGTCAAGCTCAAGTCAAGGTCAAGTCAAGGTCAAGTCAAGGTCAAGTCAAGGTCATGTCAAGGTCATGTCAAGGTCAAGCCAAGGTCAAGTCAAGGTCAAGGTCATGTCAAGGTCAGGTCAAGGTCAAGTCAAGGTTAAGTCAAGGTCAAGTCAAGGTCAAGTCAAGATCAAGTAAAGGTCAAGTCAAAATCAAGTCAAGGTCAAGTCAAGGTCATGTCAAGGTCAAGTAAAGGTCAAGTCAAGGTCAATTCAAGGTCATGTCAAGGTCATGTCAAGGTCAAGTCAAGGTCAAGTCAAGGTCATGTCAAGGTCAGGTCAAGGTCAAGTCAAGGTCGAGTCAAGGTCAAGTCAAGGTCAAGTGAAGGTCAAGTCAAGGTCAAGTCAAGGTCATGTCAAGGTCATGTCAAGGTCAAGTCAAGGTCAAGTCAAGGTCAAGTCAAGGTCAAGTCAAGGTCATGTCAAGGTCAAGTAAAGGTCAAGTCAAGGTCAATTCAAGGTCATGTCAAGGTCATGTCAAGGTCAAGTCAAGGTCAAGTCAAGGTCATGTCAAGGTCAGGTCAAGGTCAAGTCAAGGTCGAGTCAAGGTCAAGTCAAGGTCAAGTCAAGCTCAAGTCAAGGTCAAGTCAAGGTCATGTCAAGGTCATGTCAAGGTCAAGCCAAGGTCAAGTCAAGGTCAAGGTCATGTCAAGGTCAGGTCAAGGTCAAGTCAAGGTTGAGTCAAGGTCAAGTGAAGGTCAAGTCAAGATCAAGTCAAGGTCAAGTCAAGGTCAAGTGAAGGTCAAGTCAAGGTCAAGTCAAGGTCATGTCAAGGTCATGTCAAGGTCAAGTCAAGGTCAAGTCAAGGTCAAGTCAAGGTCATGTCAAGGTCAAGTAAAGGTCAAGTCAAGGTCAATTCAAGGTCATGTCAAGGTCATGTCAAGGTCAAGTCAAGGTCAAGTCAAGGTCATGTCAAGGTCAGGTCAAGGTCAAGTCAAGGTCGAGTCAAGGTCAAGTCAAGGTCAAGTCAAGCTCAAGTCAAGGTCAAGTCAAGGTCATGTCAAGGTCAAGTCAAGGTCAAGTCAAGGTCAAGTCAAGGTCATGTCAAGGTCAAGTCAAGGTCAAGTCAAGGTCAAGTCAAGGTCAGGTCAAGGTCAAGTCATGGTCGAGTCAAGGTCAAGTCAAGGTCAAGTCAAGGTCAAGTCAAGGTCAAGTCAAGGTCAAGTCAAATTCAAGTCAAGGTCAAGTCAAGGTCAAGTCAAGGTCAAGTCAAGGTCATGTCAAGGTCATGTCAAGGTCAAGTCAAGGTCAAGTCAAGGACATGTCAAGGTCAAGTCAAGGTCAAGTCAAGGTCGAGTCAAGGTCAAGTCAAGATCAAGTCAAGGTCAAGTCAAGGTCATGTCAAGGTCAAGTCAAGGTTAAGTCAAGGTCAAGTCAAGGTCAAGTCAAGGTCAAGTCAAGGTCAAGTCAAGGTCAAGTCAAGGTCAAGTCAAGGTCAAGTCAAGGTCATGTCAAGGTCAAGTCAAGGTCAAGTCAAGGTCAAGTCAAGGTCAAGTCAAGGTCATGTCAAGGTCAAACCAAGATCAAGTCAAGGTCAAGGTTGCGTCAAGGTCAAGTCAAGATCAAGTCAAGGTCAAGTCAAGGTCAAGTGAAGGTCAGGTCAAGGTCAAGTCAAGGTCATGTCAAGGTCAAGTAAAGGTCATGTCAAGGTCAAGCCAAGGTCAAGTAAAGGTCATGTCAAGGTCAGGTTAAGGTCAAGTCAAGGTCGAGTCAAGGTCAAGTCAAGGTCAAGTCAAGCTCATGTCAAGGTCAAGTCAAGGTCAAGTCAAGGTCAAGTAAAGGTCATGTCAAGGTCAAGTCAGGGTCAAGCCAAGTCAAGGTCAAGTCAAGGTCATGTCAAGGTCATGTCAAGGTCAAGTCAAGGTCAAGTCAAGGTCAAGTAAAGGCCATGTCAAGGTCAAGTCAGGGTCAAGTCAAAGTCAAGTCAAGGTCAAGTCAAGGTCAAGTCAAGGACATGTCAAGGTCAAGTCAAGGTCAAGTCAAGGTCGAGTCAAGGTCAAGTCAAGATCAAGTCAAGGTCAAGTCAAGGTCATGTCAAGGTCAAGTCAAGGTTAAGTTTATGGTCAAGTCAAGGTCAAGTCAAGGTCAAGTCAAGGTCAAGTCAAGGTCAAGTCAAATTCAAGTCAAGGTCAAGTCAAGGTCAAGTCAAGGTCAAGTCAAGGTCATGTCAAGGTCATGTCAAGGTCAAGTCAAGGTCAAGTCAAGGACATGTCAAGGTCAAGTCAAGGTCAAGTCAAGGTCGAGTCAAGGTCAAGTCAAGCTCATGTCAAGGTCAAGTCAAGGTCGAGTCAAGGTCAAGTCAAGATCAAGTCAAGGTCAAGTCAAGGTCATGTCAAGGTCAAGTCAAGGTTAAGTCAAGGTCAAGTCAAGGTCAAGTCAAGGTCAAGTCAAGGTCAAGTCAAGGTCAAGTCAAATTCAAGTCAAGGTCAAGTCAAGGTCAAGTCAAGGTCAAGTCAAGGTCATGTCAAGGTCATGTCAAGGTCAAGTCAAGGTCAAGTCAAGGTCATGTCAAGGTCATGTCAAGGTCAAGTCAAGGTCAAGTCAAGGACATGTCAAGGTCAAGTCAAGGTCAAGTCAAGGTCGAGTCAAGGTCAAGTCAAGATCAAGTCAAGGTCAAGTCAAGGTCATGTCAAGGTCAAGTCAAGGTTAAGTCAAGGTCAAGTCAAGGTCAAGTCAAGGTCAAGTCAAGGTCAAGTCAAGGTCAAGTCAAATTCAAGTCAAGGTCAAGTCAAGGTCAAGTCAAGGTCAAGTCAAGGTCATGTCAAGGTCATGTCAAGGTCAAGTCAAGGTCAAGTCAAGGACATGTCAAGGTCAAGTCAAGGTCAAGTCAAGGTCGAGTCAAGGTCAAGTCAAGCTCATGTCAAGGTCAAGTCAAGGTCAAGTCAAGGTCATGTCAAGGTCATGTCAAGGTCAAGTCAGGGTCAAGTCAAAGTCAAGTCAAGGTCAAGTCAAGGTCAAGTAAAGGTCATGTCAAGGTCAAGTCAAGGTCAAGTCAAGGTCAAGTCAAGGTCAAGTCAAGATCAAGTCAAGGTCAAGTCAAGGTCAAGTAAAGGTCATGTCAAGGTCAAGTCAGGGTCAAGTCAAAGTCAAGTCAAGGTCAAGTAAAGGTCATGTCAAGGTCAAGTCAGGGTCAAGTCAAGTCAAGGTCAAGTCAAGGTCAAGTCAAGGTCATGTCAAGGTCATGTCAAGGTCAAGTCAAGGTCAAGTAAAGGTCATGTCAAGGTCAAGTCAGGGTCAAGTCAAAGTCAAGTCAAGGTCAAGTAAAGGTCATGTCAAGGTCAAGTCAGGGTCAAGTCAGGGTCAAGTCAAGGTCAAGTCAAGGTCAAGTCAAGGTCATGTCAAGGTCAAGTCAGGGTCAAGTCAAAGTCAAGTCAAGGTCAAGTCAAGGTCAAGTAAAGGTCATGTCAAGGTCAAGTCAAGGTCAAGTCAAGGTCAAGTCAAAGTCAAGTCAAGGTTAAGTCAAGGTCAAGTAAAGGTCATGTCAAGGTGATGTCAAGGTCAAGTCAAGGTCAAGTCAAGGTCAAGTCAAGGTCAAGTCAAGGTCAAGTCAAGGTCAAGTCAAGGTCAAGTCAAAGTCAAGTAAAGGTCATGTCAAGGTCAAGTCAGGGTCAAGTCAAAGTCAAGTCAAGGTCAAGTCAAGGTCAAGTAAAGGTCATGTCAAGGTCAAGTCAAGGTAAAGTCAAGGTCAAGTCAAGGTCAAGTCAAGGTCAAGTAAAGGTCATGTCAAGGTCATGTCAAGGTCAAGTCAGGGTCAAGTCAAAGTCAAGTCAAGGTCAAGTCAAGGTCAAGTAAAGGTCATGTCAAGGTCAAGTCAAGGTCAAGTCAAGGTCAAGTCAAGGTCAAGTCAAGATCAAGTCAAGGTCATGTCAAGGTCAAGTCAAGGTCAAGTCAAGGTCAAGTCAAGGTCAAGTCAGGGTCAAGTCAAAGTCAAGTCAAGGTCAAGTAAAGGTCATGTCAAGGTCAAGTCAGGGTCAAGTCAAGTCAAGGTCAAGTCAAGGTCAAGTCAAGGTCATGTCAAGGTCATGTCAAGGTCAAGTCAAGGTCAAGTCAAGGTCAAGTAAAGGCCATGTCAAGGTCAAGTCAGGGTCAAGTCAAAGTCAAGTCAAGGTCAAGTCAAGGTCAAGTAAAGTTCATGTCAAGGTCAAGTCAGGGTCAAGTCAAAGTCAAGTCAAGGTCAAGTCAAGGTCAAGTCAAGGTTAAGTCAAGGTCAAGTCAAGGTCAAGTCAAGGTCAAGTCAAGGTCAAGTAAAGGTCATGTCAAGGTCAAGTCAGGGTCAAGTCAAAGTCAAGTCAAGGTCAAGTCAAGGTCAAGTAAAGGTCATGTCAAGGTCGAGTCAAGGTCAAGTCAAGGTCAAGTCAAGGTCAAGTCAAGATCAAGTCAAGGTCAAGTCAAGGTCAAGTCAAGGTTAAGTCAAGGTAAAGTCAAGGTCAAGTCAAGGTCAAGTCAAGGTCAAGTAAAGGTCATCTCAAGGTCAAGTCAAGGTCAAGTCAAGGTCAAGTAAAGGTCATGTCAAGGTCAAGTCAGGGTCAAGTCAAGGTCAAGTCAAGGTCAAGTCAAGGTCAAGTCAAGGTCATGTCAAGGTCAAGTCAAGGTCAAGTCAAGGTCAAGTCAAGGTGAAGTCAGGGTCAAGTCAAGGTCAAGTCAAGGTCAAGTCAAGGTCAAGTCAAGGTCATGTCAAGGTCAAGTCAAGGTCAAGTCAAGGTCAAGTCAAGGTCAAGTCAAGGTCATGTCAAGGTCATGTCAAGGTCAAGTGAAGGGAAGTCAAGGTTAAGTCAAGGTCAAGTCAAGGTCAAGTCAGGGTCAAGTCAAGGTCAAGTGAAGGTCAAGTCAAGGTCAAGTCAAGGTCATGTCAAGGTCAAGTCAAGGTCAAGTAAAGGACATGTCAAAGTCAAGTCAAGGTCAAGTCAAGGTCGAGTCAAGGTCAAGTCAAGATCAAGTCAAGGTCAAGTCAAGGTCATGTCAAGGTCAAGTCAAGGTCAAGTCAAGATCAAGTCAAGGTCAAGTCAAGGTCAAGTCAAGGTCAAGTCAAGGTCAAGTCAAGGTCATGTCAAGGTCAAGTCAAGGTCAAGTCAAGGTCAAGCCAAGGTCAAGCCAAGGTCAAGTCAAGGTCAAGGTCAAGTCAAGGTTGAGTCAAGGTCAAGTCAAGGTCAAGTGAAGGTCAAGTCAAGGTCAAGTCAAGGTCATGTCAAGGTCATGTCAAGGTCAAGTCAAGTCAAGGTCAAGTCAAGGTCAAGTCAAGGTCATGTCAAGGTCAAGTAAAGGTCAAGTCAAGGTCAATTCAAGGTCATGTCAAGGTCATGTCAAGGTCAAGTCAAGGTCAAGTCAAGGTCATGTCAAGGTCAGGTCAAGGTCAAGTCAAGGTCGAGTCAAGGTCAAGTCAAGGTCAAGTCAAGCTCAAGTCAAGGTCAAGTCAAGGTCAAGTCAAGGTCAAGTCAAGGTCATGTCAAGGTCATGTCAAGGTCAAGCCAAGGTCAAGTCAAGGTCAAGGTCATGTCAAGGTCAGGTCAAGGTCAAGTCAAGGTTAAGTCAAGGTCAAGTCAAGGTCAAGTCAAGATCAAGTAAAGGTCAAGTCAAAATCAAGTCAAGGTCAAGTCAAGGTCATGTCAAGGTCAAGTAAAGGTCAAGTCAAGGTCAATTCAAGGTCATGTCAAGGTCATGTCAAGGTCAAGTCAAGGTCAAGTCAAGGTCATTTCAAGGTCAGGTCAAGGTCAAGTCAAGGTCGAGTCAAGGTCAAGTCAAGGTCAAGTGAAGGTCAAGTCAAGGTCAAGTCAAGGTCATGTCAAGGTCATGTCAAGGTCAAGTCAAGGTCAAGTCAAGGTCAAGTCAAGGTCAAGTCAAGGTCATGTCAAGGTCAAGTAAAGGTCAAGTCAAGGTCAATTCAAGGTCATGTCAAGGTCATGTCAAGGTCAAGTCAAGGTCAAGTCAAGGTCATGTCAAGGTCAGGTCAAGGTTAAGTCAAGGTCGAGTCAAGGTCAAGTCAAGGTCAAGTCAAGCTCAAGTCAAGGTCAAGTCAAGGTCATGTCAAGGTCATGTCAAGGTCAAGCCAAGGTCAAGTCAAGGTCAAGGTCATGTCAAGGTCAGGTCAAGGTCAAGTCAAGGTTGAGTCAAGGTCAATTCAAGGTCATGTCAAGGTCAAGTGAAGGTCAAGTCAAGATCAAGTCAAGGTCAAGTCAAGGTCAAGTGAAGGTCAAGTCAAGGTCAAGTCAAGGTCATGTCAAGGTCATGTCAAGGTCAAGTCAAGGTCAAGTCAAGGTCAAGTCAAGGTCAAGTCAAGGTCATGTCAAGGTCAAGTAAAGGTCAAGTCAAGGTCAATTCAAGGTCATGTCAAGGTCATGTCAAGGTCAAGTCAAGGTCAAGTCAAGGTCATGTCAAGGTCAGGTCAAGGTCAAGTCAAGGTCGAGTCAAGGTCAAGTCAAGGTCAAGTCAAGCTCAAGTCAAGGTCAAGTCAAGGTCATGTCAAGGTCAAGTCAAGGTCAAGTCAAGGTCAAGTCAAGGTCATGTCAAGGTCAAGTCAAGGTCAAGTCAAGGTCAAGTCAAGGTCAGGTCAAGGTCAAGTCATGGTCGAGTCAAGGTCAAGTCAAGGTCAAGTCAAGGTCAAGTCAAGGTCAAGTCAAGGTCAAGTCAAGGTCAAGTCAAATTCAAGTCAAGGTCAAGTCAAGGTCAAGTCAAGGTCAAGTCAAGGTCATGTCAAGGTCATGTCAAGGTCAAGTCAAGGTCAAGTCAAGGACATGTCAAGGTCAAGTCAAGGTCAAGTCAAGGTCGAGTCAAGGTCAAGTCAAGATCAAGTCAAGGTCAAGTCAAGGTCATGTCAAGGTCAAGTCAAGGTTAAGTCAAGGTCAAGTCAAGGTCAAGTCAAGGTCAAGTCAAGGTCAAGTCAAGGTCAAGTCAAGGTCATGTCAAGGTCAAGTCAAGGTCAAGTCAAGGTCAAGTCAAGGTCAAGTCAAGGTCATGTCAAGGTCAAACCAAGATCAAGTCAAGGTCAAGGTTGCGTCAAGGTCAAGTCAAGATCAAGTCAAGGTCAAGCCAAGGTCATGTCAAGGTCAAGTCAGGGTCAAGTCAAGGTCAAGCCAAGGTCAAGTAAAGGTCATGTCAAGGTCAGGTCAAGGTCAAGTCAAGGTCGAGTCAAGGTCAAGTCAAGGTCAAGTCAAGCTCATGTCAAGGTCAAGTCAAGGTCAAGTCAAGGTCAAGTCAAGGTCAAGTCAAGATCAAGTCAAGGTCAAGTCAAGGTCAAGTCAAGGTCAAGTCAAGGTCAAGTCAAGGTCAAGTAAAGGTCATGTCAAGGTCAAGTCAGGGTCAAGTCAAAGTCAAGTCAAGGTCAAGTAAAGGTCATGTCAAGGTCAAGTCAGGGTCAAGTCAAGTCAAGGTCAAGTCAAGGTCATGTCAAGGTCATGTCAAGGTCAAGTCAAGGTCAAGCCAAGGTCATGTCAAGGTCAAGTCAGGGTCAAGTCAAAGTCAAGTCAAGGTCAAGTAAAGGTCATGTCAAGGTCAAGTCAGGGTCAAGTCAAGGTCAAGTCAAGGTCATGTCAAGGTCATGTCAAGGTCAAGTCAAGGTCAAGTCAAGGTCAAGTCAAGGTCAAGTCAAGGTCAAGTCAAGGTCAAGTCAAGGTCAAGTCAAGATCAAGTCAAGGTCATGTCAAGGTCAAGTCAAGGTCAAGTCAAGGTCAAGTCAAGGTCAAGTCAGGGTCAAGTCAAAGTCAAGTCAAGGTCAAGTAAAGGTCATGTCAAGGTCAAGTCAGGGTCAAGTCAAGTCAAGGTCAAGTCAAGGTCAAGTCAAGGTCATGTCAAGGTCAAGTCAAGGTCAAGTCAAGGTCAAGTAAAGGCCATGTCAAGGTCAAGTCAGGGTCAAGTCAAAGTCAAGTCAAGGTCAAGTCAAGGTCAAGTAAAGTTCATGTCAAGGTCATGTCAAGGTCAAGTCAGGGTCAAGTCAAAGTCAAGTCAAGGTCAAGTCAAGGTCAAGTCAAGGTTAAGTCAAGGTCAAGTCAAGGTCAAGTCAAGGTCAAGTCAAGGTCAAGTAAAGGTCATGTCAAGGTCAAGTCAGGGTCAAGTCAAGGTCAAGTAAAGGTCATGTCAAGGTCGAGTCAAGGTCAAGTCAAGGTCAAGTCAAGGTCAAGTCAAGATCAAGTCAAGGTCAAGTCAAGGTCAAGTCAAGGTTAAGTCAAGGTAAAGTCAAGGTCAAGTCAAGGTCAAGTCAAGGTCAAGTCAAGGTCAAGTCAAGGTCAAGTAAAGGTCATCTCAAGGTCAAGTCAAGGTCAAGTCAAGGTCAAGTAAAGGTCATGTCAAGGTCAAGTCAGGGTCAAGTCAAGGTCAAGTCAAGGTCAAGTCAAGGTCAAGTCAAGGTCAAGTCAAGGTCAAGTCAAGGTCATGTCAAGGTCAAGTCAAGGTCAAGTCAAGGTCAAGTCAAGGTGAAGTCAGGGTCAAGTCAAGGTCAAGTCAAGGTCAAGTCAAGGTCATGTCAAGGTCATGTCAAGGTCAAGTCAAGGTCAAGTCAAGGTCAAGTCAAGGTCAAGTCAAGGTCATGTCAAGGTCATGTCAAGGTCAAGTGAAGGGAAGTCAAGGTTAAGTCAAGGTCAAGTCAAGGTCAAGTCAGGGTCAAGTCAAGGTCAAGTGAAGGTCAAGTCAAGGTCAAGTCAAGGTCAGGTCAAGGTCATGTCAAGGTCAAGTCAAGGTCAAGTCAAGGACATGTCAAAGTCAAGTCAAGGTCAAGTCAAGGTCGAGTCAAGGTCAAGTCAAGATCAAGTCAAGGTCAAGTCAAGGTCATGTCAAGGTCAAGTCAAGGTCAAGTCAAGGTCAAGTCAAGGTCAAGTCAAGGTCAAGTCAAGGTCAAGTCAAGGTCAAGTCAAGGTCAAGTCAAGGTCATGTCAAGGTCAAGTCAAGGTCAAGTCAAGGTCAAGTCAAGGTCAGGTCAAGGTCAAGTCAAGGTCAAGTCAAGGTCAAGCCAAGGTCAAGCCAAGGTCAAGTCAAGGTCAAGGTCAAGTCAAGGTTGAGTCAAGGTCAAGTCAAGGTCAAGTGAAGGTCAAGTCAAGGTCAAGTCAAGGTCATGTCAAGGTCATGTCAAGGTCAAGTCAAGGTCAAGTCAAGGTCAAGTCAAGGTCAAGTCAAGGTCATGTCAAGGTCAAGTAAAGGTCAAGTCAAGGTCAATTCAAGGTCATGTCAAGGTCATGTCAAGGTCAAGTCAAGGTCAAGTCAAGGTCATGTCAAGGTCAGGTCAAGGTCAAGTCAAGGTCGAGTCAAGGTCAAGTCAAGGTCAAGTCAAGCTCAAGTCAAGGTCAAGTCAAGGTCAAGTCAAGGTCAAGTCAAGGTCATGTCAAGGTCATGTCAAGGTCAAGCCAAGGTCAAGTCAAGGTCAAGGTCATGTCAAGGTCAGGTCAAGGTCAAGTCAAGGTTAAGTCAAGGTCAAGTCAAGGTCAAGTCAAGATCAAGTAAAGGTCAAGTCAAGGTCAAGTGAAGGTCATGTCAAGGTCAAGTCAAGGTCAAGTCAAGGTCATGTCAAGGTCAAGTCAAGGACATGTCAAAGTCAAGTCAAGGTCAAGTCAAGGTCGAGTCAAGGTCAAGTCAAAATCAAGTCAAGGTCATGTCAAGGTCAAGTAAAGGTCAAGTCAAGGTCAATTCAAGGTCATGTCAAGGTCATGTCAAGGTCAAGTCAAGGTCAAGTCAAGGTCATGTCAAGGTCAGGTCAAGGTCAAGTCAAGGTCGAGTCAAGCTCAAGTCAAGGTCAAGTCAAGGTCAAGTCAAGGTCAAGTCAAGGTCATGTCAAGGTCATGTCAAGGTCAAGCCAAGGTCAAGTCAAGGTCAAGGTCATGTCAAGGTCAGGTCAAGGTCAAGTCAAGGTCAAGTCAAGGTCAAGTCAAGGTCAGGTCAAGGTCAAGTCAAGGTCAAGCCAAGGTCAAGCCAAGGTCAAGTCAAGGTCAAGGTCAAGTCAAGGTTGAGTCAAGGTCAAGTCAAGGTCAAGTGAAGGTCAAGTCAAGGTCAAGTCAAGGTCATGTCAAGGTCATGTCAAGGTCAAGTCAAGGTCAAGTCAAGGTCAAGTCAAGGTCAAGTCAAGGTCATGTCAAGGTCATGTCAAGGTCAAGCCAAGGTCAAGTAAAGGTCAAGGTCATGTCAAGGTCAGGTCAAGGTCAAGTCAAGGTTGAGTCAAGGTCAAGTGAAGGTCAAGTCAAGATCAAGTCAAGGTCAAGTCAAGGTCAAGTGAAGGTCAAGTCAAGGTCAAGTCAAGGTCATGTCAAGGTCATGTCAAGGTCAAGTCAAGGTCAAGTCAAGGTCAAGTCAAGGTCATGTCAAGGTCAAGTAAAGGTCAAGTCAAGGTCAATTCAAGGTCATGTCAAGGTCATGTCAAGGTCAAGTCAAGGTCAAGTCAAGGTCATGTCAAGGTCAGGTCAAGGTCAAGTCAAGGTCGAGTCAAGGTCAAGTCAAGGTCAAGTCAAGCTCAAGTCAAGGTCAAGTCAAGGTCAAGCCAAGGTCAAGTCAAGGTCATGTCAAGGTCATGTCAAGGTCAAGCCAAGGTCAAATCAAGGTCAAGGTCATGTCAAGGTCAGGTCAAGGTCAAGTCAAGGTTAAGTCAAGGTCAAGTCAAGGTCAAGTCAAGGTCATGTCAAGGTCAGGTCAAGGTCAAGTCAAGGTCGAGTCAAGGTCAAGTCAAGGTCAAGTCAAGCTCAAGTCAAGGTCAAGTCAAGGTCAAGCCAAGGTCAAGTCAAGGTCATGTCAAGGTCATGTCAAGGTCAAGCCAAGGTCAAATCAAGGTCAAGGTCATGTCAAGGTCAGGTCAAGGTCAAGTCAAGGTTAAGTCAAGGTCAAGTCAAGGTCAAGTCAAGATCAAGTAAAGGTCAAGTCAAGGTCAAGTGAAGGTCAAGTCAAGGTCAAGTCAAGGTCAAGTCAAGGTCAAGTCAAGGTCAAGTCAAGGTCATGTCAAGGTCAAGTCAAGGTCTAGTCAAGGTCATGTCAAGGTCAAGTCAAGGTCAAGTCAAGGTCTAGTCAAGGTCAAGTCAAGGTCAAGTCAAGGACATGTCAAGGTCAAGTCAAGGTCAAGTCAAGGTCGAGTCAAGGTCAAGTCAAAATCAAGTCAAGGTCAAGTCAAGGTCATGTCAAGGTCAAGTCAAGGTCAAGTCAAGGTCAAGTCAAGGTCATGTCAAGGTCAAGTCAAGGTCAAGTCAAGGTCAGGTCAAGGTCAAGTCATGGTCGAGTCAAGGTCAAGTCAAGGTCAAGTCAAGGTCAAGTCAAGGTCAAGTCAAGGTCAAGTCAAATTCAAGTCAAGGTCAAGTCAAGGTCAAGTCAAGGTCAAGTCAAGGTCATGTCAAGGTCATGTCAAGGTCAAGTCAAGGTCAAGTCAAGGACATGTCAAGGTCAAGTCAAGGTCAAGTCAAGGTCGAGTCAAGGTCAAGTCAAGATCAAGTCAAGGTCAAGTCAAGGTCATGTCAAGGTCAAGTCAAGGTTAAGTCAAGGTCAAGTCAAGGTCAAGTCAAGGTCAAGTCAAGGTCAAGTCAAGGTCAAGTCAAGGTCATGTCAAGGTCAAGTCAAGGTCAAGTCAAGGTCAAGTCAAGGTCAAGTCAAGGTCAAGTCAAGGTCATGTCAAGGTCAAACCAAGATCAAGTCAAGGTCAAGGTTGCGTCAAGGTCAAGTCAAGATCAAGTCAAGGTCAAGTCAAGGTCAAGTGAAGGTCAGGTCAAGGTCAAGTCAAGGTCATGTCAAGGTCAAGTAAAGGTCATGTCAAGGTCAAGTCAGGGTCAAGTCAAGGTCAAGCCAAGGTCAAGTAAAGGTCATGTCAAGGTCAGGTCAAGGTCAAGTCAAGGTCGAGTCAAGGTCAAGTCAAGGTCAAGTCAAGCTCATGTCAAGGTCAAGTCAAGGTCAAGTCAAGGTCAAGTCAAGATCAAGTCAAGATCAAGTCAAGGTCAAGTCAAGGTCAGGTCAAGGTCAAGTCAAGGTCAAGTAAAGGTCATGTCAAGGTCAAGTCAGGGTCAAGTCAAAGTCAAGTCAAGGTCAAGTAAAGGTCATGTCAAGGTCAAGTCAGGGTCAAGTCAAGTCAAGGTCAAGTCAAGGTCATGTCAAGGTCATGTCAAGGTCAAGTCAAGGTCAAGTCAAGGTCAAGTAAAAGTCATGTCAAGGTCAAGTCAGGGTCAAGTCAAAGTCAAGTCAAGGTCAATTCAAGGTCAAGTAAAGGTCATGTCAAGGTCATGTCAAGGTCAAGTCAGGGTCAAGTCAAAGTCAAGTCAAGGTCAAGTCAAGGTCAAGTCAAGATCAAGTCAAGGTCAAGTCAAGGTCAAGTCAAGGTTAAATCAAGGTCAAGTCAAGGTCAAGTCAAGGTCAAGTCAAGGTCAAGTAAAGGTCATGTCAAGGTCAAGTCAGGGTCAAGTCAAAGTCAAGTCAAGGTCAAGTCAAGGTCAAGTAAAGGTCATGTCAAGGTCAAGTCAAGGTCAAGTCAAGGTCAAGTCAAGGTCAAGTCAAGGTCAAGTCAAGGTCAAGTCAAGGTCAAGTAAAGGTCATGTAAAGGTCAAGTCAGGGTCAAGTCAAGTCAAGGTCAAGTCAAGGTCAAGTCAAGGTCATGTCAAGGTCATGTCAAGGTCAAGTCAGGGTCAAGTCAAAGTCAAGTCAAGGTCAAGTCAAGGTCAAGTAAAGGTCATGTCAAGGTCAAGTCAAGGTCAAGTCAAGGTCAAGTCAAGGTCAAGTCAAGATCAAGTCAAGGTCATGTCAAGGTCAAGTCAAGGTCAAGTCAAGGTCAAGTCAAGGTCAAGTCAAAGTCAAGTCAAGGTCAAGCCAAGGTCATGTCAAGGTCAAGTCAGGGTCAAGTCAAGTCAAGGTCAAGTCAAGGTCAAGTCAAGGTCATGTCAAGGTCATGTCAAGGTCAAGTCAAGGTCAAGTCAAGGTCAAGTAAAGGCCATGTCAAGGTCAAGTCAGGGTCAAGTCAAAGTCAAGTCAAGGTCAAGTCAAGGTCAAGTAAAGGTCATGTCAAGGTCATGTCAAGGTCAAGTCAGGGTCAAGTCAAAGTCAAGTCAAGGTCAAGTCAAGGTCAAGTCAAGATCAAGTCAAGGTCAAGTCAAGGTCAAGTCAAGGTTAAGTCAAGGTCAAGTCAAGGTCAAGTCAAGGTCAAGTCAAGGTCAAGTAAAGGTCATGTCAAGGTCAAGTCAGGGTCAAGTCAAAGTCAAGTCAAGGTCAAGTCAAGGTCAAGTAAAGGTCATGTCAAGGTCGAGTCAAGGTCAAGTCAAGGTCAAGTCAAGGTCAAGTCAAGATCAAGTCAAGGTCAAGTCAAGGTCAAGTCAAGGTTAAGTCAAGGTAAAGTCAAGGTCAAGTCAAGGTCAAGTCAAGGTCAAGTAAAGGTCATGTCAAGGTCAAGTCAAGGTCAAGTCAAGGTCAAGTAAAGGTCATGTCAAGGTCAAGTCAGGGTCAAGTCAAGGTCAAGTCAAGGTCAAGTCAAGGTCAAGTCAAGGTCAAGTCAAGGTCATGTCAAGGTCAAGTCAAGGTCAAGTCAAGGTCAAGTCAAGGTCAAGTCAGGGTCAAGTCAAGGTCAAGTCAAGGTCAAGTCAAGGTCATGTCAAGGTCATGTCAAGGTCAAGTCAAGGTCAAGTCAAGGTCAAGTCAAGGTCAAGTCAAGGTCATGTCAAGGTCAAGTGAAGGGAAGTCAAGGTTAAGTCAAGGTCAAGTCAAGGTCAAGTCAGGGTCAAGTCAAGGTCAAGTGAAGGTCAAGTCAAGGTCAAGTCAAGGTCAAGTCAAGGTCATGTCAAGGTCATGTCAAGGTCAAGTCAAGGACATGTCAAAGTCAAGTCAAGGTCAAGTCAAGGTCAAGTCAAGGTCGAGTCAAGGTCAAGTCAAGATCAAGTCAAGGTCAAGTCAAGGTCATGTCAAGGTCAAGTCAAGGTCAAGTCAAGGTCAAGTCAAGGTCAAGTCAAGGTCAAGTCAAGGTCAAGTCAAGGTCAAGTCAAGGTCAAGTCAAGGTCAAGTCAAGGTCAAGTCAAGGTCATGTCAAGGTCAAGTCAAGGTCAAGTCAAGGTCAAGTCAAGGTCAAGCCAAGGTCAAGTCAAGGTCAAGGTCATGTCAAGGTCAGGTCAAGGTCAAGTCAAGGTTGAGTCAAGGTCAAGTCAAGGTCAAGTCAAGGTCATGTCAAGGTCAAGTCAAGGTCAAGTCAAGGTCATGTCAAGGTAGAGTAAAGGTCAAGTCAAGGTCAATTCAAGGTCATGTCAAGGTCATGTCAAGGTCAAGTCAAGGTCAAGTCAAGGTCATGTCAAGGTCGAGTCAAGGTCAAGTCAAGGTCAAGTCAAGCTCAAGTCAAGGTCAAGTCAAGGTCAAGTCAAGGTCAAGTCAAGGTCATGTCAAGGTCAAGCCAAGGTCAAGTCAAGGTCAAGGTCATGTCAAGGTCAGGTCAAGGTCAAGTCAAGGTTGAGTCAAGGTCAAGTCAAGGTCAAGTCAAGATCAAGTAAAGGTCAAGTCAAGGTCAAGTGAAGGTCAAGTCAAGGTCAAGTCAAGGTCAAGTCAAGGTCATGTCAAAGTCATGTCAAGGTCAAGCCAAGGTCAAGTCAAGGTCAAGGTCATGTCAAGGTCAGGTCAAGGTCAAGTCAAGGTTGAGTCAAGGTCAAGTGAAGGTCAAGTCAAGATCAAGTCAAGGTCAAGTCAAGGTCAAGTGAAGGTCAAGTCAAGGTCCAGTCAAGGTCATGTCAAGGTCATGTCAAGGTCAAGTCAAGGTCAAGTCAAGGTCAAGTCAAGGTCAAGTCAAGGTCACGTCAAGGTCAAGTAAAGGTCAAGTCAAGGTCAATTCAAGGTCATGTCAAGGTCATGTCAAGGTCAAGTCAAGGTCAAGTCAAGGTCATGTCAAGGTCAGGTCAAGGTCAAGTCAAGGTCGAGTCAAGGTCAAGTCAAGGTCAAGTCAAGGTCAAGTCAAGGTCATGTCAAGGTCATGTCAAGGTCAAGCCAAGGTCAAGTCAAGGTCAAGGTCATGTCAAGGTCAGGTCAAGGTCAAGTCAAGGTTGAGTCAAGGTCAAGTAAAGGTCAAGTCAAGGTCAAGTGAAGGTCAAGTCAAGGTCAAGTCAAGGTCAAGTCAAGGTCATGTCAAGGTCAAGTCAAGGACATGTCAAAGTCAAGTCAAGGTCAAGTCAAGGTCATGTCAAGGTCAAGTCAAGGTCAAGTCAAGGTCAAGTCAAGTCAAGGTTAAGTCAAGGTCAAGTCAAGGTCAAGTCAAGGTCAAGTCAAGGTCAAGTCAAGGTCAAGGTCAAGGTCAATTCAAGGTCAAGTCAAGGTCATGTCAAGGTTAAGTGAAGGTCATGTCAAGGTCAAGTCAGGGTCAAGTCAAGTTTAAGTCAAGGTCAAGTCAAGGTTAAGTCAAGGTGAAGTCAAGGTCAAGTTGAGGTGAAGTCAAGGTCAAGTAAAGGTCAAGTCAAGGTTATGTCAAGGTCAAGTCATGGTCAAGTCAAGGTCAAGTCAAGGTCATGTCAAGGTCATGTCAAGGTCAAGTCAAGGTCAAGTCAAGGTCAAGTCAAGGTCAAGTCAAGGTCATGTCTAGGTCAAGTCAAGGTCAAGTCAAGGTCAAGTCAAGGTCATGTCAAGGTCAAACCAAGATCAAGTCAAGGTCAAGGTTGCGTCAAGGTCAAGTCAAGATCAAGTCAAGGTCAAGTCAAGGTCAAGTGAAGGTCAGGTCAAGGTCAAGTCAAGGTCATGTCAAGGTCAAGTAAAGGTCATGTCAAGGTCAAGTCAGGGTCAAGTCAAGGTCAAGCCAAGGTCAAGTAAAGGTCATGTGAAGGTCAGGTCAAGGTCAAGTCAAGGTCGAGTCAAGGTCAAGTCAAGGTCAAGTCAAGCTCATGTCAAGGTCAAGTCAAGGTCAAGTCAAGGTCAAGTCAAGGTCAAGTCAAGATCAAGTCAAGGTCAAGTCAAGGTCAAGTCAAGGTCAAGTCAAGGTCAAGTAAAGGTCATGTCAAGGTCAAGTCAGGGTCAAGTCAAAGTCAAGTCAAGGTCAAGTAAAGGTCATGTCAAGGTCAAGTCAGGGTCAAGTCAAGTCAAGGTCAAGTCAAGGTCATGTCAAGGTCATGTCAAGGTCAAGTCAAGGTCAAGTCAAGGTCAAGTAAAAGTCATGTCAAGGTCAAGTCAGGGTCAAGTCAAAGTCAAGTCAAGGTCAAGTCAAGGTCAAGTAAAGGTCATGTCAAGGTCATGTCAAGGTCAAGTCAGGGTCAAGTCAAAGTCAAGTCAAGGTCAAGTCAAGGTCAAGTCAAGATCAAGTCAAGGTCAAGTCAAGGTCAAGTCAAGGTTAAATCAAGGTCAAGTCAAGGTCAAGTCAAGGTCAAGTCAAGGTCAAGTAAAGGTCATGTCAAGGTCAAGTCAGGGTCAAGTCAAAGTCAAGTCAAGGTCAAGTCAAGGTCAAGTAAAGGTCATGTCAAGGTCAAGTCAAGGTCAAGTCAAGGTCAAGTCAAGGTCAAGTCAAGGTCAAGTAAAGGTCATGTAAAGGTCAAGTCAGGGTCAAGTCAAGTCAAGGTCAAGTCAAGGTCAAGTCAAGGTCATGTCAAGGTCATGTCAAGGTCAAGTCAGGGTCAAGTCAAAGTCAAGTCAAGGTCAAGTCAAGGTCAAGTAAAGGTCATGTCAAGGTCAAGTCAAGGTCAAGTCAAGGTCAAGTCAAGGTCAAGTCAAGATCAAGTCAAGGTCATGTCAAGGTCAAGTCAAGGTCAAGTCAAGGTCAAGTCAAGGTCAAGTCAAAGTCAAGTCAAGGTCAAGCAAAGGTCATGTCAAGGTCAAGTCAGGGTCAAGTCAAGTCAAGGTCAAGTCAAGGTCAAGTCAAGGTCATGTCAAGGTCATGTCAAGGTCAAGTCAAGGTCAAGTCAAGGTCAAGTAAAGGCCATGTCAAGGTCAAGTCAGGGTCAAGTCAAAGTCAAGTCAAGGTCAAGTCAAGGTCAAGTAAAGGTCATGTCAAGGTCATGTCAAGGTCAAGTCAGGGTCAAGTCAAAGTCAAGTCAAGGTCAAGTCAAGGTCAAGTCAAGATCAAGTCAAGGTCAAGTCAAGGTCAAGTCAAGGTTAAGTCAAGGTCAAGTCAAGGTCAAGTCAAGGTCAAGTAAAGGTCATGTCAAGGTCAAGTCAGGGTCAAGTCAAAGTCAAGTCAAGGTCAAGTCAAGGTCAAGTAAAGGTCATGTCAAGGTCGAGTCAAGGTCAAGTCAAGGTCAAGTCAAGGTCAAGTCAAGATCAAGTCAAGGTCAAGTCAAGGTCAAGTCAAGGTTAAGTCAAGGTAAAGTCAAGGTCAAGTCAAGGTCAAGTCAAGGTCAAGTAAAGGTCATGTCAAGGTCAAGTCAAGGTCAAGTCAAGGTCAAGTAAAGGTCATGTCAAGGTCAAGTCAGGGTCAAGTCAAGGTCAAGTCAAGGTCAAGTCAAGGTCAAGTCAAGGTCAAGTCAAGGTCATGTCAAGGTCAAGTCAAGGTCAAGTCAAGGTCAAGTCAAGGTCAAGTCAGGGTCAAGTCAAGGTCAAGTCAAGGTCAAGTCAAGGTCATGTCAAGGTCATGTCAAGGTCAAGTCAAGGTCAAGTCAAGGTCAAGTCAAGGTCAAGTCAAGGTCATGTCAAGGTCAAGTGAAGGGAAGTCAAGGTTAAGTCAAGGTCAAGTCAAGGTCAAGTCAGGGTCAAGTCAAGGTCAAGTGAAGGTCAAGTCAAGGTCAAGTCAAGGTCAAGTCAAGGTCATGTCAAGGTCATGTCAAGGTCAAGTCAAGGTCAAGTCAAGGACATGTCAAAGTCAAGTCAAGGTCAAGTCAAGGTCAAGTCAAGGTCGAGTCAAGGTCAAGTCAAGATCAAGTCAAGGTCAAGTCAAGGTCATGTCAAGGTCAAGTCAAGGTCAAGTCAAGGTCAAGTCAAGGTCAAGTCAAGGTCAAGTCAAGGTCAAGTCAAGGTCAAGTCAAGGTCAAGTCAAGGTCAAGTCAAGGTCAAGTCAAGGTCATGTCAAGGTCAAGTCAAGGTCAAGTCAAGGTCAAGTCAAGGTCAAGCCAAGGTCAAGTCAAGGTCAAGGTCATGTCAAGGTCAGGTCAAGGTCAAGTCAAGGTTGAGTCAAGGTCAAGTCAAGGTCAAGTGAAGGTCAAGTCAAGGTCAAGTCAAGGTCATGTCAAGGTCAAGTCAAGGTCAAGTCAAGGTCATGTCAAGGTAGAGTAAAGGTCAAGTCAAGGTCAATTCAAGGTCATGTCAAGGTCATGTCAAGGTCAAGTCAAGGTCAAGTCAAGGTCATGTCAAGGTCGAGTCAAGGTCAAGTCAAGGTCAAGTCAAGCTCAAGTCAAGGTCAAGTCAAGGTCAAGTCAAGGTCAAGTCAAGGTCATGTCAAGGTCAAGCCAAGGTCAAGTCAAGGTCAAGGTCATGTCAAGGTCAGGTCAAGGTCAAGTCAAGGTTGAGTCAAGGTCAAGTCAAGGTCAAGTCAAGATCAAGTAAAGGTCAAGTCAAGGTCAAGTGAAGGTCAAGTCAAGGTCAAGTCAAGGTCAAGTCAAGGTCATGTCAAAGTCATGTCAAGGTCAAGCCAAGGTCAAGTCAAGGTCAAGGTCATGTCAAGGTCAGGTCAAGGTCAAGTCAAGGTTGAGTCAAGGTCAAGTGAAGGTCAAGTCAAGATCAAGTCAAGGTCAAGTCAAGGTCAAGTGAAGGTCAAGTCAAGGTCAAGTCAAGGTCATGTCAAGGTCATGTCAAGGTCAAGTCAAGGTCAAGTCAAGGTCAAGTCAAGGTCAAGTCAAGGTCACGTCAAGGTCAAGTAAAGGTCAAGTCAAGGTCAATTCAAGGTCATGTCAAGGTCATGTCAAGGTCAAGTCAAGGTCAAGTCAAGGTCATGTCAAGGTCAGGTCAAGGTCAAGTCAAGGTCGAGTCAAGGTCAAGTCAAGGTCAAGTCAAGGTCAAGTCAAGGTCATGTCAAGGTCATGTCAAGGTCAAGCCAAGGTCAAGTCAAGGTCAAGGTCATGTCAAGGTCAGGTCAAGGTCAAGTCAAGGTTGAGTCAAGGTCAAGTAAAGGTCAAGTCAAGGTCAAGTGAAGGTCAAGTCAAGGTCAAGTCAAGGTCAAGTCAAGGTCATGTCAAGGTCAAGTCAAGGACATGTCAAAGTCAAGTCAAGGTCAAGTCAAGGTCATGTCAAGGTCAAGTCAAGGTCAAGTCAAGGTCAAGTCAAGGTCAAGTCAAGGTCAAGTCAAGGTCATGTCAAGGTTAAGTGAAGGTCATGTCAAGGTCAAGTCAGGGTCAAGTCAAGTTTAAGTCAAGGTCAAGTCAAGGTTAAGTCAAGGTGAAGTCAAGGTCAAGTTGAGGTGAAGTCAAGGTCAAGTAAAGGTCAAGTCAAGGTCATGTCAAGGTCAAGTCATGGTCAAGTCAAGGTCAAGTCAAGGTCATGTCAAGGTCAAGTCAAGGTCAAGTCAAGGTCAAGTCAAGCTCAAGTAAAGGTCATGTCAAGGTCATGTCAAGGTCAAGTCAAGGTCAAGTCAAGGTCATGTCAAGGTCAGGTCAAGGTCAAGTCAAGGTCGAGTCAAGGTCAAGTCAAGGTCAAGTCAAGCTCAAGTAAAGGTCAAGTCAAGGTCAAGTCAAGGTCATGTCAAGGTCATGTCAAGGTCAAGCCAAGGTCAAGTCAAGGTCAAGGTCATGTCAAGGTCAGGTCAAGGTCAAGTCAAGGTCAAGTCAAGATCAAGTCAAGGTAAAGTCAAGGTCAAGTGAAGGTCAAGTCAAGGTCAAGTCAAGGTCAAGTCAAGGGCATGTCAAGGTAATGTCAAGGTCAAGTCAAGGACATGTCAAAGTCAAGTCAAGGTCAAGTCAAGGTCGAGTCAAGGTCAAGTCAAAATCAAGTCAAGTTCAAGTCAAGGTCATGTCAAGGTCAAGTCAAGTTCAAGTCAAGGTCTAGTCAAGGTCAAGTCAAGGTCAAGTCAAGGTCAAGTCAAGGTCATGTCAAGGTTAAGTCAAGGTCAAGTCAAGGTCAAGTCAAGGTCAGGTCAAGGTCAAGTCAAGGTCGAGTCAAGGTCAAGTCAAGGTCAAGTCAAGGTCAAGTCAAGATCAAGTCAAGGTCAAGTCAAGGTCAAGTCAAGGTCAAGTGAAAGTCAAGTCAAGGTCAAGTCAAGGTCAAGTCAAGGTCATGTCAAGGTCATGTCAAGGTCAAGTCAAGATCAAGTCAAGGACATGTCAAGGTTAAGTCAAGGTCAAGTCAAGGTCGAGTCAAGGTCAAGTCAAGATCAAGTCAAGGTCAAGTCAAGGTCATGTCAAGGTCAAGTCAAGGTCAAGTCAAGGTCAAGTCAAGGTCAAGTCAAGGTCAAGTCAAGGTCAAGTCAAGGTCAAGTCAAGGTCAGGTCAAGGTCAAGTCAAGGTCAAGTCAAGGTCAAGTCAAGGTCAGGTCAAGGTCAGGTCAAGGTCAAGTCAAGGTCAAGTCAAGGTCAAGTCAAGGTCAAGTCAAGGTCAAGTCAAGGTCAGGTCAAGGTCAGGTCAAGGTCAAGTCAAGGTCAAGTCAAGGTCAAGTCAAGGTCAAGTCAAGGTCAAGTCAAGGTCAAGTCAAGGTCAAGTCGAGGTCAGGTCAAGGTCAAGTCGAGGTTGAGTCAAGGTCAAGTCAAGGTCATGTCAAGGTCAAGTCAAGGTCAAGTCAAGGTCAAGTCAAGGTCAAGTCAAGGTCATGTCAAGGTCAAGTCAAGGTCAAGTCAAGGTCAAGTCAAGGTCAAGTCAAGGTCGAGTCAAGGTCAAGTCAAGGTCAAGTCAAGGTCAGGTCAAGGTCAAGTCAAGGTCATGTCAAGGTCAAGTCAAGGTCAAGTCAAGGTCAAGTCAAGGTCATGTCAAGGTCATGTCAAGGTCAAGCCAAGGACAAGTCAAAGGTCAATTCAAGGTCATGTCAAGGTCATGTCAAGGTCAAGTCAAGGTCAAGTCAAGGTCATGTCAAGGTCAGGTCAAGTCAAGGTCGAGTTAAGGTCAAGTCAAGGTCTAGTCAAGGTCAAGTCAAGGTCAAGTCAAGGTCAAGTCAAGGTCATGTCAAGGTTAAGTCAAGGTCAAGTCAAGGTCAAGTCAAGGTCAGGTCAAGGTCAAGTCAAGGTCGAGTCAAGGTCAAGTCAAGGTCAAGTCAAGGTCAGGTCAAGGTCAAGTCAAGGTCATGTCAAGGTCAAGTCAAGGTCAAGTCAAGGTCAAGTCAAGGTCATGTCAAGGTCAAGTCAAGGTCAAGTCAAGGTCAAGTCGAGGTCAGGTCAAGGTCAAGTCAAGGTCAAGTCAAGGTTGAGTCAAGGTCAAGTCAAGGTCAAGTCAAGGTCATGTCAAGGTCAAGTCAAGGTCAAGTCAAGGTCAAGTCAAGGTCAAGTCAAAGGTCAATTCAAGGTCATGTCAAGGTCATGTCAAGGTCAAGTCAAGGTCAAGTCAAGGTCTAGTCAAGGTCAAGTCAAGGTCAAGGTCAAGTCAAGGTCATGTCAAGGTTAAGTCAAGGTCAAGTCAAGGTCAAGTCAAGGTCAGGTCAAGGTCAAGTCAAGGTCGAGTCAAGGTCAAGTCAAGGTCAAGTCAAGGTCAAGTCAAGGTCAAGTCAAGGTCAGGTCAAGGTCAAGTCAAGGTCATGTCAAGGTCAAGTCAAGGTCAAGTCAAGGTCAAGTCAAGGTCAAGTCAAGGTCATGTCAAGGTCAGGTCAAGTCAAGGTCGAGTCAAGGTCAAGTCAAGGTCAGGTCAAGGTCATGTCAAGGTCAAGTCAAGGTCAAGTCAAGGTCTAGTCAAGGTCAAGTCAAGGTCAAGTCAAAGTCAAGTCAAGGTCATGTCAAGGTTAAGTCAAGGTCAAGTCAAGGTCAAGTCAAGGTCAGGTCAAGGTCAAGTCAAGGTCGAGTCAAGGTCAAGTCAAGGTCAAGTCAAGGTCAGGTCAAGGTCAAGTCAAGGTCATGTCAAGGTCAAGTCAAGTCAAGGTCAAGTCAAGGTCAAGTCAAGGTCAAGTCAAGGTCATGTCAAGGTCAAGTCAAGGTCAAGTCAAGGTCAAGTCAAGGTCAGGTCAAGGTCAGGTCAAGGTCAGGTCAAGGTCAAGTCAAGGTCAAGTCAAGGTCAAGTCAAGGTCAAGTCAAGGTCAAGTCAAGGTCAAGTCGAGGTCAGGTCAAGGTCAAGTCAAGGTTGAGTCAAGGTCAAGTCAAGGTCAAGTCAAGATCAAGTCAGGGTCAAGTCAAGGTCAAGTGAAGGTCAAGTCAAGGTAATGTCAAGGTCATGTCAAGGTCAAGTCAAGGTCAAGTCAAGGTCAAGTCAAGGTCATGTCAAGGTCAAGTCAAGGTCGAGTCAAGGTCAAGTCAAGATCAAGTCAAGGTCAAGTCAAGGTCAAGTCAAGGTCATGTCAAGGTCAAGTCAAGGTCAAGTCAAGGTCAAGTCAAGGTCAAGTCAAGGTCATGTCAAGGTCAAGTCAAGGTCAAGTCAAGGTCAAGTCAAGGTCAGGTCAAGGTCAAGTCAAGGTCAAGTCAAGGTCAAGTCAAGGTCAGGTCAAGGTCAGGTCAAGGTCAGGTCAAGGTCAAGTCAAGGTCAAGTCAAGGTCAAGTCAAGGTCAAGTCAAGGTCAAGTCAAGGTCAGGTCAAGGTCAGGTCAAGGTCAAGTCAAGGTCAAGTCAAGGTCAAGTCAAGGTCAAGTCAAGGTCAAAACAAGGTCAAGTCAAGGTCAAGTCAAGGTCAAGTCGAGGTCAGGTCAAGGTCAAGTCAAGGTTGAGTCAAGGTCAAGTCAAGGTCATGTCAAGGTCAAGTCAAGGTCAAGTCAAGGTCAAGTCAAGGTCAAGTCAAGGTCATGTCAAGGTCAAGTCAAGGTCAAGTCAAGGTCAAGTCAAGGTCAAGTCAAGGTCGAGTCAAGGTCAAGTCAAGGTCAAGTCAAGGTCAGGTCAAGGTCAAGTCAAGGTCATGTCAAGGTCAAGTCAAGGTCAAGTCAAGGTCAAGTCAAGGTCATGTCAAGGTCATGTCAAGGTCAAGCCAAGGTCAAGTCAAAGGTCAATTCAAGGTCATGTCAAGGTCATGTCAAGGTCAAGTCAAGGTCAAGTCAAGGTCATGTCAAGGTCAGGTCAAGTCAAGGTCGAGTTAAGGTCAAGTCAAGGTCTAGTCAAGGTCAAGTCAAGGTCAAGTCAAGGTCAAGTCAAGGTCATGTCAAGGTTAAGTCAAGGTCAAGTCAAGGTCAAGTCAAGGTCAGGTCAAGGTCAAGTCAAGGTCGAGTCAAGGTCAAGTCAAGGTCAAGTCAAGGTCAGGTCAAGGTCAAGTCAAGGTCATGTCAAGGTCAAGTCAAGGTCAAGTCAAGGTCAAGTCAAGGTCAAGTCAAGGTCAGGTCAAGGTCAAGTCAAGGTCGAGTTAAGGTCAAGTCAAGGTCAAGTCAAGCTCAAGTCAAGGTCAAGTCAAGGTCAAGTCAAGGTCAAGTCAAGGTCAAGTCAAGGTCAAGTGAAGGGCAAGTCAAGGTCATGTCAGGGTCAAGGTCAAGGTCATGTCAAGGTCAGGTCAAGGTCAAGTCAAGGTTGAGTCAAGGTCAAGTCATGGTCAAGTCAAGATCATGTCAAGGGCATGTCAAGGTCAAGCCAAGTCAAGTCAAGGTCAAGTCAAGGTCAAGTCAAGGTCAAGTCAAGGTCAAGTGAAGGTCAAGTCAAGGTCATGTCAAGGTCAAGGTCAAGGTCAAGGTCATGTCAAGGTCAGGTCAAGGTCAAGTCAAGGTTGAGTCAAGGTCAAGTCAAAGTCAATTCAAGGTCATGTCAAGGTCAGGTCAAGGTCAAGTCAAGGTCAAGTCAAGGTCAAGTCAAGGTCAAGTGAAGGTCATGTCAAGGTCAAGTCAAGGTCAAGTCAAGGTCAATTCAAGGTCATGTCAAGGTCAGGTCAAGGTCAAGTCAAGGTCAAGTCAAGGTCAAGTCAAGGTCAAGTCAAGGTCATGTCAAGGTCAAGTCAAGGTCAAGTCAAGGTCAAGTCAAGGTCAGGTCAAGGTCAAGTCAAGGTCAAGTCAAGGTCAAGTCAAGGTCAGGTCAAGGTCAGGTCAAGGTCAGGTCAAGGTCAAGTCAAGGTCAAGTCAAGGTCAAGTCAAGGTCAAGTCAAGGTCAAGTCAAGGTCAGGTCAAGGTCAGGTCAAGGTCAAGTCAAGGTCAAGTCAAGGTCAAGTCAAGGTCAAGTCAAGGTCAAAACAAGGTCAAGTCAAGGTCAAGTCAAGGTCAAGTCGAGGTCAGGTCAAGGTCAAGTCAAGGTTGAGTCAAGGTCAAGTCAAAGTCAATTCAAGGTCATGTCAAGGTCAGGTCAAGGTCAAGTCAAGGTCAAGTCAAGGTCAAGTCAAGGTCAAGTCAAGGTCATGTCAAGGTCAAGTCAAGGTCAAGTCAAGGTCAAGTCAAGGTCAGGTCAAGGTCAAGTCAAGGTCAAGTCAAGGTCAAGTCAAGGTCAGGTCAAGGTCAGGTCAAGGTCAGGTCAAGGTCAAGTCAAGGTCAAGTCAAGGTCAAGTCAAGGTCAAGTCAAGGTCAAGTCAAGGTCAGGTCAAGGTCAGGTCAAGGTCAAGTCAAGGTCAAGTCAAGGTCAAGTCAAGGTCAAGTCAAGGTCAAGTCAAGGTCAAGTCAAGGTCAAAACAAGGTCAAGTCAAGGTCAAGTCAAGGTCAAGTCGAGGTCAGGTCAAGGTCAAGTCAAGGTTGAGTCAAGGTCAAGTCAAGGTCATGTCAAGGTCAAGTCAAGGTCAAGTCAAGGTCAAGTCAAGGTCATGTCAAGGTCAAGTCAAGGTCAAGTCAAGGTCAAGTCACGGTCAAGTCAAGATCGAGTCAAAGTCAAGTCAAGGTCAAGTCAAGGTCAGGTCAAGGTCAAGTCAAGGTCATGTCAAGGTCAAGTCAAGGTCAAGTCAAGGTCAAGTCAAGGTCATGTCAAGGTCATGTCAAGGTCAAGCCAAGGTCAAGTCAAAGGTCAATTCAAGGTCATGTCAAGGTCATGTCAAGGTCAAGTCAAGGTCAAGTCAAGGTCATGTCAAGGTCAGGTCAAGTCAAGGTCGAGTTAAGGTCAAGTCAAGGTCTAGTCAAGGTCAAGTCAAGGTCAAGTCAAGGTCAAGTCAAGGTCATGTCAAGGTTAAGTCAAGGTCAAGTCAAGGTCAAGTCAAGGTCAGGTCAAGGTCAAGTCAAGGTCGAGTCAAGGTCAAGTCAAGGTCAAGTCAAGGTCAGGTCAAGGTCAAGTCAAGGTCATGTCAAGGTCAAGTCAAGGTCAAGTCAAGGTCAAGTCAAGGTCAAGTCAAGGTCAAGTCAAGGTCAGGTCAAGGTCAAGTCAAGGTCGAGTTAAGGTCAAGTCAAGGTCAAGTCAAGCTCAAGTCAAGGTCAAGTCAAGGTCAAGTCAAGGTCAAGTGAAGGGCAAGTCAAGGTCATGTCAGAGTCAAGGTCAAGGTCATGTCAAGGTCAGGTCAAGGTCAAGTCAAGGTTGAGTCAAGGTCAAGTCAAGGTCAAGTCAAGATCATGTCAAGGGCATGTCAAGGTCAAGCCAAGTCAAGTCAAGGTCAAGTCAAGGTCAAGTCAAGGTCAAGTCAAGGTCAAGTGAAGGTCAAGTCAAGGTCATGTCAAGGTCAAGGTCAAGGTCAAGGTCAAGGTCATGTCAAGGTCAGGTCAAGGTCAAGTCAAGGTTGAGTCAAGGTCAAGTCAAAGTCAATTCAAGGTCATATCAAGGTCAGGTCAAGGTCAAGTCAAGGTCAAGTCAAGGTCAAGTCAAGGTCAAGTGAAGGTCAAGTCAAGGTCAAGTCAAGGTCAAGTCAAGGTCAAGTAAAGGTCAAGTCAAGGTCATGTCAAGGTCATGTCAAGGTCAAGCCAAGGTCAAGTCAAGGTCAAGGTCATGTCAAGGTCAGGTAAAGCTCAAGTCAAGGTCAAGTCAAGGTTGAGTCAAGGTCAAGTCAAGGTCAAGTAAAGATCAAGTCAAGGTCAAGTCAAGGTCAAGTCAATTTCAAGTCAAGGTCAAGTCAACGTCATGTCAAAGTCAAGGTTAAGTCAAGGTCAAGTCAAGGTCAAGTCATGGTCAAGTCAAGGTCAAGTCAAGGTCAAGGTCAAGGTTAATTCAAGGTCAAGTCAAGGTCATGTCAAGGTCATGTCAAGGTCAAGTCAAGGTCAAGTCAAGGTGAAGTCAAGGTCATGTCAAGGTGAAGTCAAGGTCAAGTCAAGGTCAAGTCAAGGTCAAGTCAAGATCATGTCAAGGTCAGGTCAAGGTCAAGTCAAGGTCGAGTCAAGGTCAAGTCAATTTCAAGTCAAGGTCAAGTCGACGTCATGTCAAAGTCAAGGTTAAGTCAAGGTCAAGTCAAGGTCAAGTCAAGGTCAAGTCAATGTCAAGCCAAGGTCATGTCAAGGTCAAGTCAAGGTCAAGTCAAGGTCAAGTCAAGGTTAAGTCAAGGTCAAGTCATGGTCAAGTCAAGGTCAAGGTCAATTCAAGGTCAAGTCAAGGTCAAGTCAAGGTCAAGGTCAATTCAAGGTCAAGTCAAGGTCATGTCAAGGTCATGTCAAGGTCAAGTCAAGGTCAAGTCAAGGTCAAGTCAAGGTCATGCCAAGGTCAAGTCAAGGTCATGTCAAGGTCAAGTCAGGGTCAAGTAAAGGTCAAGGCCAAGTCAAGGTCAAGTCAAGGTCAAGTCTAGGTCAAGTCAAGGTCAAGTCAAGGTCACGTCAAGGTCAAGTCAAGGTCAAGTCAAGGTCAGTTTAAGGTCAAGTCAAGGTCAAGTCAAGGTCAAGTCAAGGTCAAGACAAGGTCAAGTCAAGGTCAAGTCAAGGTCAAGTCGAGGTCAGGTCAAGGTCAAGTCAAGGTTGAGTCAAGGTCAAGTCAAGGTCAAGTCAAGATCAAGTCAAGGTCAAGTCAAGGTCAAGTGAACGTCAAGTCAAATTCAAGTCAAGGTCATGTCAAGGTCAAGTCAAGGTCAAGTCAAGGTCATGTCAAGGTCAAGTCAAGGTCAAGTCAAGGTCAATTCAAGGTCATGTCAAGGTCATGTCAAGGTCAAGTCAAGGTCAAGTCAAGGTCATGTCAAGGTCAGGTCAAGTCAAGGTCAAGTCAAGCTCAAGTCAAGGTCAAGTCAAGGTCAAGTCAAGGTCAAGTCAAGATCAAGTCAAGGTCATGTCAAGGTCATGTCAAGGTCAAGCC
The DNA here is from genome assembly GCA_963662145.1 of Sturmia bella. Classification (NCBI taxonomy): domain Eukaryota; kingdom Metazoa; phylum Arthropoda; class Insecta; order Diptera; family Tachinidae; genus Sturmia; species Sturmia bella. The sequence goes on from OY759169.1 coordinate 50,363,356, forward strand.
AAGGTCAAGTCAAGGTCAAGTCAAGGTCAAGTCAAGGTCAAGTGAAGGTCAAGTCAAGGTCATGTCAAGGTCAAAGTCAAGGTCATGTCAAGGTCAGGTCAAGGTCAAGTCAAGGTTGAGTCAAGGTCAAGTCAAGGTCAAGTCAAGATCAAGTCAAGATCAAGTCAAGGTCAAGTCAAGGTCAAGTCAAGGTCAAGGGAAGGTCAAGTCAAGGTCAAGTCAAGGTCAAGTCAAGGTCAAGTCAAGATCAAGTCAAGGTCAAGTCAAGGTTGAGTCAATGTCAAGTCAAGGTCAGGTCAAGGTCAAGTCAAGGTCGAGTTAAGGTCAAGTCAAGGTCAAGTCAAGCTCAAGTCAAGGTCAAGTCAAGGTCAAGTCAAGGTCAAGTCAAGGTCAAGTCAAGGTCAAGTCAAGGTCAAGTCAAGGTCAAGTCAAGGTCATGTCAAGGTCATGTCAAGGTCAAGCCAAGGTCAAGTCAAGGTCAAGTGAAGGTCAAGTCAAGGTCATGTCAAGGTCAAGGTCAAGTCATGGTTGAGTCAAGGTCAAGTCAAGATCATGTCAAGGTCATGTCAAGGTCAAGCCAAGGTCAAGTCAAGGTCAATTCAAGGTCAAGTCAAGGTCAAGGTCATGTCAAGGTCAGGTCAAGGTCAAGTCAAGGTTGAGTCAAGGTCAAGTCAAGGTCAAGTCAAGGTCAAGTGAAGGTCAAGTCTAGGACAAGTCAAGGTCAAGTAAAGGTCAAGTCAAGGTCATGTCAAGGTCAAGGTTATGTCAAGGTCAGGTAAAGCTCAAGTCAAGGTCAAGTCAAGGTTGAGTCAAGGTCAAGTCAAGGTCAAGTCAAGGTCAAGTCAAGGTCAAGTCAAGATCAAGTCAAGGTCAAGTCAAGGTCAAGTCAAGGTCAAGTCAAGGTCAAGTCAAGATCAAGTCAAGGTCAAGTCAATTTCAAGTCAAGGTCAAGTCAACGTCATGTCAAAGTCAAGGTTAAGTCAAGGTCAAGTCAAGGTCAAGTCATGGTTAAGTCAAGGTCAAGTCAAGGTCAAGTCAAGGTCAAGTCAAGGTCAAGTCAAGGTCAAGGTCAAGGTCAATTCAAGGTCAAGTCAAGGTCATGTCAATGTCATGTCAAGGTCAAGTCAAGGTCAAGTCAAGGTGAAGTCAAGGTCATGTCAAGGTGAAGTCAAGGTCAAGTCAAGGTCAAGTCAAGGTCAAGTCAAAATCATGTCAAGGTCAGGTCAAGGTCAAGTCAACGTCATGTCAAAGTCAAGGTTAAGTCAAGGTCAAGTCAAGGTCAAGTCAAGGTCATGTCAAGGTCAAGTCAAGGTCAAGTCAAGGTCAAGTCAAGGTCATGTCAAGGTCAAGTCAAGGTCAAGTCAAGGTCAAGTCAAGGTCAAGTCAAGGTCAATTCAAGGTCAAGTCAAGGTTAAGTCAAGGTCAAGTCAAGGTCAAGGTCAATTCAAGGTCAAGTCAAGGTCAAGTCAAGGTCATGTCAAGGTCATGTCAAGGTCAAGTCAAGGTCAAGTCAATTTCAAGTCAAGGTCAAGTCAACGTCATGTCAAAGTCAAGGTTAAGTCAAGGTCAAGTCAAGGTCAAGTCATGGTCAAGTCAAGGTCATGTCCAGGTCAAGTCAAGGTCAAGTCAAGGTCAAGTCAATTTCAAGTCAAGGTCAAGTCAACGTCATGTCAAAGTCAAGGTTAAGTCAAGGTCACGTCTAGGTTAAGTCAAGGTCAAGTCAAGGTCAAGTCAAGGTTAAGTCAAGGTCACGTCAAGGTCTAGTCAAGGTCATGTCAAGGTCAATTTCAAGTCAAGGTCAAGTCAAGGTCATGTCAGGGTCAAGTCAAGGTCAAGTCAAGGTCAAGTCAAGCTCAAGTCAAGGTCAAGTCAAGGTCAAGTCAAGGTCAAGTCAAGGTCAAGGTCAAGGTCAAGGTCAATTCAAGGTCAAGTCAAGGTCATGTCAAGGTTAAGTGAAGGTCATGTCAAGGTCAAGTCAGGGTCAAGTCAAGATTAAGTCAAGGTCAAGTCAAGGTTAAGTCAAGGTGAAGTCAAGGTCAAGTTAAGGTGAAGTCAAGGTCAAGTAAAGGTCAAGTCATGGTCAAGTCAAGGTCAAGTCAAGGTCAAGTTAAGGTCAAGTCAAGGTCAAGGTCAATTCAAGGTCAAGTCAAGGTCATGTCAAGGTCATGTCAAGGTCATGTCAAGGTCAAGTCAAGGTGAAGTCAAGGTCATGTCAGGGTGAAGTCAAGGTCAAGTCAAGGTCAAGTCAAGGTCAAGTCAAGATCATGTCAAGGTCAAGTCAAGGTCGAGTCAAGGTCAAGTCAATTTAAAGTCAAGGTCAAGTCAACGTCATGTCAAAGTCAAGGTTAAGTCAAGGTCAAGTCAAGGTCAAGTCAAGGTCAAGTCAATGTCAAGCCAAGGTCATGTCAAGGTCAAGTCAAGGTCAAGTCAAGGTCAAGTCAAGGTTAAGTCAAGGTCAAGTCAAGGTCAAGTCATGGTCAAGTCAAGGTCAAGTCAAGGTCAAGTCAAGGTCAAGGTCAATTCAAGGTCAAGTCAAGGTCAAGTCAAGGTTATGTCAAGGTGATGTCAAGGTCAAGTCAAGGTCAAGTCAAGGTCATGCCAAGGTCAAGTCAAGGTCATGTCAAGGTCAAGTCAGGGTCAAGTAAAGGTCAAGTAAAGGCCAAGTCAAGGTCAAGTCAAGGTCAAATCTAGGTCAAGTCAAGGTCAAGTCGAGGTCACGTCAAGGTCAAGTCAAGGTCAAGTCAAGGTCAGTTTAAGGTCAAGTCGAGGTCATGTCAAGGTCAAGTCAAGGTCAGGTCAAGGTCAAGTCAAGGTCAAGACAAGGTCAAGTCAAGGTCAAGTCAAGGTCAAGTCAAGGTCAAGTCAAGGTCAAGTCAAGGTCAAGTCAAGGTCATGTCAAGGTCAAGTCAATGTCAAGTCAAGGTTAAGTCAAGGTCAAGTCAAAGTCATGTCAAGGTCAAGGTCAAGTCAAGGTCATATTAAGGGCAAGTCAAGGTCAAGTGAAGGTCATGTCAAGGTCAATTCAGGGTCAATTCAGGGTCAATTCAGGGTCAAGTCAAGGTCACGTCAAGGTCACGTCTAGGTTAAGTCAAGGTCATGTCAAGGTCAATTTCAAGTCAAGGTCAAGTCAAGGTCATGTCAGGGTCAAGTCAAGGTCAAGTCAAGGTCAAGTTAAGGTTAAGTCAAGGTCAAGTCAAGGTCAAGTCAAGGTCAAGTCAATTTCAAGTCAAGGTCAAGTCAACGTCAAGTCAAGGTCAAGTCATGGTCAAGTCAAGGTCAAGTCAAAGTCAAGTCAAGGTCAAGTCAAGGTCAAGTCAAGGTCAAGGTCAATTCAAGGTCAAGTCAAGGTCATGTCAAGGTCATGTCAAGGTCAAGTCAAGGGCAAGTCAAGGTGAAGTCAAGGTCATGTCAAGGTCAAGTCAAGGTCAAGTCAAGGTCAAGTCAAGGTCAAGTCAAGGTCAAGTCAAGGTCAAGTCAAGATCAAGTCAAGGTCAAGTCAAGGTCAAGTCAAGGTCAAGTCAAGGTCAAGTCAAGGTCAAGTCAAGGTCAAGTGTAGGTCAAGTCAAGGTCAAGTCAAGGTCATGTCAAGGTCAAGTCAATGTCAAGTCAAGGTTAAGTCAAGGTCAAGTCAAGGTCATGTCAAGGTCAAGTCAAGGTCATATTAAGGGCAAGTCAAGGTCAAGTGAAGGTCATGTCAAGGTCAATTCAGGTCAATTTAGGGTCAAGTCAAGGTCACGTCTAGGTTAAGTCAAGGTCAAGTCAAGGTCAAGGTCAAGTCAAGGTCAAGTTAAGGTTAAGTCAAGGTCAAGTCAAGGTCAAGTCAAGGTCAAGTCAAGGTCAAGTCAAGGTCAAGTCAAGGTCATGTCAAGGTCATGTCAAGGTCAAGTCAAGGTCAAGTCAAGGTCATGTCAAGGTCAAGTCAAGGTCAGGTGAAGGTCAAGTCAATGTCAAGTCAAGGTCAAGTTAAGGTCATGTCAAGGTAAAGTCAAAGTCAAGTCAAGGTCAAGTCAAGGTCAAGTCAAGGTCATGTCAAGGTCATGTCAAGGTCAAGTCAAGGTCAAGTCAAGGTCAAGTCAAGATCAAGTCAAGGTCAAGTCAAGCTCATGTCAAGGTCAAGTCAAGGTCAAATCAAGGTCATGTCAAGGTCAAGTCAAGGTCAAGTCAAGGTCAAGTCAATGTCAAGTCAAGGTCAAGTCAAGGTCATGTCAAGGTAAAGTCAAAGTCAAGTCAAGGTCAAGTCAAGGTCAAGTCAAGGTCAAGTCACGGTCAAGTCAAGGTCAAGTCAAGCTCATGTCAAGGTCAAGTCAAGGTCAAATCAAGGTCATGTCAAGGTCAAGTCAAGGTCAAGTCAAGGTCAAGTCAAGGTCAAGTAAAGGTCAAGTCAAGGTCAAGTGAAGGTCAAGTCAATGTCAAGTCAAGGTCAAGTCAAGGTCATGTCAAGGTAAAGTCAAAGTCAAGTCAAGGTCAAGTCAAGGTCAAGTCAAGGTCATGTCAAGGTCATGTCAAGGTCAAGTCAAGGTAAAGTCAAGGTCAAGTCAAGGTCAAGTCAAGGTCAAGTCAAGGTCATGTCAAGGTCAAGTCAAGGTCAAGTCAAGGTCAAGTCAAGGTCATGTCAATGTCATGTCAAGGTCAAGTCAAGGTCGAGTCAAGGTCAAGTCAAGATCAAGATCAAGTCAAGGTCATGTCAAGGTCAAGTCAAGGTCAAGTCAAGGTCAAGTGTAGGTCAAGTCAAGGTCAAGTCAAGGTCATGTCAAGGTCAAGTCAATGTCAAGTCAAGGTTAAGTCAAGGTCAAGTCAAAGTCATGTCAAGGTCAAGTCAAGGTCATATTAAGGGCAAGTCAAGGTCAAGTGAAGGTCATGTCAAGGTCAATTCAGGTCAATTTAGGGTCAAGTCAAGGTCACGTCTAGGTTAAGTCAAGGTCAAGTCAAGGTCAAGGTCAAGTCAAGGTCAAGTCAAGGTTAAGTCAAGGTCAAGTCAAGGTCACGTCAAGGTCAAGTCAAGGTCATGTCAAGGTCAATTTCAAGTCAAGGTCAAGTCAAGGTCATGTCAGGGTCAAGTCAAGGTCAAGTCAAGGTCAAGTCAAGGTCAAGTCAAGGTCAAGGTCAAGGTCAAGGTCAATTCAAGGGCAAGTCAAGGTCATGTCAAGGTTAAGTGAAGGTCATGTCAAGGTCAAGTCAGGGTCAAGTCAAGGTCAAGGTCAAGATCAAGTCTAGGTCGAGACAAGGTCAAGTCAAGGTCAAGTCAAGGTCAAGTCGAGGTCATGTCAAGGTCAAGTCAATGCCAAGTCAAGGTCAAGAAAAGGTTAAGTCAAGGTCAAGTCAAGGTCAAGTCAAGGTCATGTCAAGGTCAAGGTCAAGTCAAGGTCAAGTCAAAGTCAAGTCAAGGTCAAGTCAAGGTCAAGTCACGGTCATGTCAAGGTCAGGTCAAGGTCAAGTCAAGGTTGAGTCAAGGTTGAGTCAAGGTCAAGTCAAGGTCAAGTCAAGGTCAAGTGAAGGTCAAGTCAAGGTCAAGTATAGGTCAAGTCAAGGTCATGTCAAGGTCAAGTCAAGGTCAAGTCAAGGTCAAGTCAAGGTCAAGTCAAGGTCATGTCAAGGTCAAGTCCAGGTCAAGTCAAGGTCGAGTCAAGGTCAAGTGAAGATCATGTCAAGGTCAAGTCAAGGTCAAGTCAAGGTCAAGTCAAGGTCATGTCAAGGTCAAGTCAAGGTCAAGTCAAGGTCGAGTAAAGGTCAAGTCAAGGTCAAGTCAAGGTCAAGTGAAGATCATGTCAAGGTCAAGTTAAGGTCAAGTCAAGGTTAAGTCAAGGTCAAGGTCAAGTCAAGGTCAAGGTCAAGTCTAGGTCGAGTCAAGGTCAAGTCAAGGTCAAGTCGAGGTCATGTCAAGGTCAAGTCAATGTCAAGTCAAGGTCAAGAAAAGGTCAATTCAAGGTCAAGTCAAGGTCAAATCAAGGTCAAGTCAAGGTCATGTCAAGGTCAAAGTCAAGTCAAGGTCAAGTCAAAGTCAAGTCAAGGTCAAGTCACGGTCATGTCAAGGTCAGGTCAAGGTCAAGTCAAGGTTGAGTCAAGGTCAAGTCAAGGTTGAGTCAAGGTTGAGTCAAGGTCAAGTCAAGGTCAAGTCAAGGTCAAGTCAAGGTCAAGTCAAGGTCAAGTCAAGGTCAAGTATAGGTCAAGTCAAGGTCAAGTCAAGGTCAAGTCAAGGTCAAGTCAAGGTCATGTCAAGGTCAAGTCAAGGTCAAGTCAAGGTTGAGTCAAGGTCAAGGTCAAGTGAAGATCATGTCAAGGTCAAGTCAAGGTCAAGTCAAGGTCAAGTCAAGGTCATGTCAAGGTCAAGTCAAGGTCAAGTCAAGGTCGAGTCAAGGTCAAGTCAAGGTCAAGTCAAGGTCAAGTGAAGATCATGTCAAGGTCAAGTCAAGGTCAAGTCAAGGTTAAGTCAAGGTCATATCAAGGTCACGTCAAGGTCAAGTCATGGTCAAGTCAAAGTCATGTCAAGGTCAAGGTCAAGTCAAGGTCATGTCAAGGTCATGTCAAGGTCATGTCAAGGTCAAGTCAAGGTCAAGTCAAGGTCAAGTCAAGGTCATGTCAAGGTCAGGTCAAGGTCAACTCAAGTTCAAGTCTAGGTCAAGTCAAGGTCATGTCAAGGTCAAGTCAAGGTCAAGTCAAGGTCATGTCAAGGTCAAGTCAAGGTCAAGTCAAGGTCATGTCAAGGTCACGTAAAGGTCAAGTCAAGGTCAAGGTCAAGTGAAGGTCAAGTGAAGGTCAAGTCATGGTTAAGTCAAGGTCAAGTCAAGGTCAAGTCAAGGTCATGTCAAGGTCAAGTCAAGGTCAATTCAAGGTCAAGTCAAGGTCATGTCAAGGTCATGTCAAGGTCAAGTCATGGTCAAGTCAAGGTCAAGTCAAGGTCAAGTCAAGGTCAAGTCAAGGTCATGTCAAGGTCAAGTCAAGGTCAATTCAAGGTCAAGTCAAGGTCATGTCAAGGTCATGTCAAGGTCAAGTCAAGGTCAAGTCAAGGTCAAGCCAAGGTCAAGTCATAGTCATGTCAAGGTCAAGTCAAGGTCAAGTCAAGGTCATGTCAAGTTCATGTCAAGGTCAAGTCAAGGTCGTGTCAAGGTCAGGTCAAGGTCGAGTCAAGGTCAAGTCAAGGTCAAGTAAAGGTCAAGTCAAGGCAATGTCAAGGTCATATCAAGGTCAAGTCAAGGTCAATTCAAGGTCATGTCAAGGTCAAGTCAAGGGCAAGTCAAGGTCAAGTCAAGGTCAAGTCAAGGTCAAGTCGAGGTCATGTCAAGGTCAAGTCAACGTCAAGACAAGGTCAAGTCAAGGTCAAGTCAAGGTCAAGTCAAGGTCAAGTCAATTTCAAGTCTAAGTCAAGTCAAGGTCAAGTCAAGGTCAAGTCAATGTCAAGTCAAGGTCAAGTCAAGGTCAAGTCAAGGTCAAGTCAAAGTCAAGTCAAGGTCATGTCACAGTTAAGTCAAGGTCAAGTCAAGGTCAAGTCAACGTCAAGTCAAGGTCAATTCAAGGTAGAGTCAAGGTCAAGTCAAGGTCATGTCAAGGTCATGTCAAGGTCAAGTCAAGGTCAAGTCAAGGTCAGGTCAAAGTCAAGTCAAGGTCGAGTCAAGGTCAAGTCAAGTCAAGGTCAAGTGAAAGTCAAGTGAAGGTCAAGTCAATGTCAAGTCAAAGTCATGTCAAAGTCATGTCAAGGTCAAGCCAAGGTCAAGTCAAGGTCATGTCAAGGTCAAGTCAAGGTCAAGTCAAGGTCATGTCAAGGTCAAGTCAAGGTCAAGTCAAGGTCATGTCAAGGTCAAGTCAATGTCAAGTCAAGGTCAAGTCAAGGTCAAGTCAAGGTCAAGGCAAGGTCAAGTCAGGGTTAAGTCAAGGTCAAGTCAAGGTCATGTCAAGGTCATGTCAAGGTCAAGTCAAGGTCAAGTCAAGGTCAAGTCAAGCTCATGTCAACGTCGAGTCAAGGTCAAGTCAAGGTCAAGTCAAGGTCAAGTCAAGGTCAAGTCAAGGTCAAGTCAAGCTCATGTCAAGGTCATGTCAAGGTCAAGTCAAGGTCAAGACAAGGTCAAGTCAGAGTCAAGTTCATGTCAAGGTTAAGTCAAGGTCAAGTGAAGCTCAAGTCAAGGTTAAGTCAAGGTCAAGTCAAGGTCACGTCAAGGTCAAGTCAAAGTCATGTCAAGGTCAAGTCAGGGTCATGTCCAGGTCAAGTCAAGGTCAAGTCAAGGTCAAGTCAAGGCCAAGTCAACGTCATGTCAAGGTCAAGCCAAGGTCAAGCCAAGGTCAAGTCAAGGTCAATTCAAGGTCGAGTCAAGGTCAAGTCCAGGTCAAGTGAAGGTCAATTCAAGGTCAAGTCAAGGTCATGTCATGGTCAAGTCAAGGTCAAGTCAAGGTCATGTCCCGGTCAGGTCAAGGTCAAGTCAAGGCCAGGTCAACGTCATGTCAAGGTCATGTCAAGGTCAAGTCAAGGTCAAGTCAAGTTCAAGTCAAGGTCATGTCAAGGTCAAGTAAGGTCAAGTCAAGGTCGAGTCAAGGTCAAGTCAAGGTCAAGTGAAGGTCATGTCAAGGTCAAGTCAATGTCAAGTCAAGGTCAAGTCAAGGTCAAGTCAAGGTCAAGTCAAGGTCACGTCAAGGTCAAGTCAAGGTCAAGTCGAAGTCATGTCAAGGTCAAGTCAAATTCAAGGTCAAGGTCATGCCAAGGTCAAGTCAAGGTCAAGTCAAGGTCAAGTCAAGGTCAAGTCAAGGTCATGTCAAGTTCATGTCAAGGTCAAGTCAAGGTCAAGTCAAGGTCGTGTCAAGGTCAGGTCAAGGTCAAGTCAAGGTCAAGTCAACGTCAAGTGAAGGTCAAGTCAAGGTCAAGTAAAGGTCAAGTCAAGGCCATGTCAAGGTCATATCAAGGTCAAGTCACGGTCAATTCAAGGTCATGTCAAGGTCAAGTCAAGGGCAAGTCAAGGTCAAGTCAAGGTCATGTCAAGGTCAAGTCAAGGTCGAGTCAAGGGCAAGTCAAGGTCAAGTGAAGGTCATGTCAAGGTCAAGTCAAGGTCAAGTCAATGTCATGTCAAGGTTAAGTCAAGGTTAAGTCAAGGTCAAGTCAAGGTCACGTCAAGGTCAAGTCATGGTCAAGTCAAAGTCATGTCAAGGTCAAGTCAAGGTCAAGGTCAATTCAAGGTCATGTCAAGGTCAAGGTCAAGGTCAAGTCAAGGTCATGTCAAGGTCATGTCAAGGTCAAGTCAAGGTCAAGTCAAGGTCAAGTCAAGGTCAAGTCAAGGTCATGTCAAGGTCAGGTCAAAGTCAAGTCAAGGTCGAGTCACGTTCAAGTCAAGGTCAAGTCAAGGTCAAGTGAAAGTCAAGTGAAGGTCAAGTCAAGGTCAAGTCAAGGTCAAGTCAAGGTCAAGTCAAGGTCAAGTCAAAGTCATGTCAAGGTCAAGCTCATGTCAAGGTCATGTAAAGGTCAATTCAAAGTCAAGTCAAGGTCATGTCAAGGTCAAGTCAAGGTCAAGTCAAGGTCAAGTCAAGGTCATGTCAAGGTCATGTCAAGGTCAAGTAAAGGTCAAGTCAAGGTCATGTCAAGGTCAAGTCAAGGTGATGTCAAGGTCAAGTCAAGGTCAAGTCAAGTTCATGTCAAGGTTAAGTCAAGGTCAAGTGAAGGTCAAGTCAAGGTCAAGTCAAGGTTAAGTCAAGGTCAAGTCAAGGTCACGTCAAGGTCAAGTCAAGGTCAAGTCAAAGTCATGTCAAGGTCAAGTCAAGGTCATGTCCAGGTCAGGTCAAGGTCATGTCAAGGTCAAGTCAAGGTCATGTCAAGGTCACGTAAAGGTCAAGTCAAGGTCAAGTCAAAGTCATGTCAAGGTCAAGGTCAAGTCAAGGTCAAGTGAAGGTCAAGTCAAGGTCAAGTCATGGTCAAGGTCAAGTCAAGGTCAAGTCAAGGTCATGTCAAGGTCAAGTCAAGGTCAATTCAAGGTCAAGTCAAGGTCATGTCAAGGTCATGTCAAGGTCATGTCAAGGTCAAGTCAAGGTCAAGTCAAGGTCAAGCCAAGGTCAAGTCATAGTCATGTCAAGGTCAAGTCAAGGTCAAGTCAAGGTCATGTCAAGGTCAAGTCAAGGTCAAGTCAAGGTCAAGTCAAGGTCAAGTCAAGGTCATGTCAAGTTCATGTCAAGGTCAGGTCAAGGTCAAGTCAAGGTCGTGTCAAGGTCAGGTCAAGGTCGAGTCAAGGTCAAGTCAAGGTCAAGTAAAGGTCAAGTCAAGGCAATGTCAAGGTCATATCAAGGTCAAGTCAAGGTCAATTCAAGGTCATGTCAAGGTCAAGTCAAGGGCAAGTCAAGGTCAAGTCAAGGTCAGGTCAAGTCAAGGTCAAGTCAAGGTCAAGTCGAGGTCATGTCAAGGTCAAGTCAAGGTCAAGTCAACGTCAAGGTCAAGTCAATGTCAAGTCAAGGTCAAGTCAAGGTCAAGTCAAGGTCAAGTCAAAGTCAAGTCAAGGTCATGTCATAGTTAAGTCAAGATCAAGTCAAGGTCAAGTCAACGTCAAGTCAAGGTCAATTCAAGGTAGAGTCAAGGTCAAGTCAAGGTCAAGTCAAGGTCATGTCAAGGTCATGTCAAGGTCAAGTCAAGGTCAAGTCAAGGTCATTTCAAGGTCAGGTCAAAGTCAAGTCAAGGTCGAGTCAAGGTCAAGTCAAGTCAAGGTCAAGTCAAAGTCATGTCAAAGTCATGTCAAGGTCAAGCCAAGGTCAAGTCAAGGTCATGTCAAGGTCAAGTCAAGGTCAAGTCAAGGTCAAGTCAAGGTCAAGTCAAGGTCATGTCAAGGTCAAGTCAAGGTCAAGTCAAGGTCATGTCAAGGTCAAGTCAATGTCAAGTCAAGGTCAAGTCAAGGTCAAGGCAAGGTCAAGTCAGGGTTAAGTCAAGGTCAAGTCAAGGTCATGTCAAGGCCATGTCAAGGTCAAGTCAAGGTCAAGTCAAGGTCAAGTCAAGCTCATGTCAAGGTCGAGTCAAGGTCAAGTCAAGGTCAAGTCAAGGTCAAGTCAAGGTCAAGTCAAGGTCAAGACAAGGTCAAGTCAGAGTCAAGTTCATGTCAAGGTTAAGTCAAGGTCAAGTCAAGGTCAAGTGAAGCTCAAGTCAAGGTTAAGTCAAGGTCAAGGTCACGTCAAGGTCAAGTCAAAGTCATGTCAAGGTCAAGTCAGGGTCATGTCCAGGTCAAGGTCAAGTCAAGGTCGAGTCAAGGTCAAGTCAAGGTCAAGTCAAGCCAAGGTCAAGTCAAGGTCAATTCAAGGTGGAGTCAAGGTCCAGTCCAGGTCAAGTGAAGGTCAATTCAAGGTCACGTCAAGGTCATGTCATGGTCAAGTCAAGGTCAAGTCAAGGTCATGTCCCGGTCAGGTCAAGGTCAAGTCAAGGCCAGGTCAACGTCATGTCAAGGTCATGTCAAGGTCAAGTCAAGTTCAAGTCAAGGTCATGTCAAGGTCAAGTAAGGTCAAGTCAAGGTCGAGTCAAGGTCAAGTCAAGGTCAAGTGAAGGTCATGTCAAGGTCAAGTCAATGTCAAGTCAAGGTCAAGTCAAGGTCAAGTCAAGGTCATGTCAAGGTCACGTCAAGGTCAAGTCAAGGTCAAGTCGAAATCATGTCAAGGTCAAGTCTAGTTCAAGGTCAAGGTCATGCCAAGGTCAAGTCAAGGTCAAGTCAAGGTCAAGGTCAAGTCAAGGTCATGTCAAGTTCATGTCAAGGTCAAGTCAAGGTCAAGTCAAGGTCGTGTCAAGGTCAGGTCAAGGTCAAGTCAAGGTCAAGTCAACGTCAAGTGAAGGTCAAGTCAAGGTCAACTAAAGGTCAAGTCAAGGCCATGTCAAGGTCATATCAAGGTCAAGTCACGGTCAATTTAAGGTCATGTCAAGGTCAAGTCAAGGGCAAGTCAAGGTCAAGTCAAGGTCATGTCAAGGTCAAGTCAAGGTCGAGTCAAGGGCAAGTCAAGGTCAAGTGAAGGTCATGTCAAGGTCAAGTCAAGGTCAAGTCAATGTCATGTCAAGGTCAAGTCAAGGTTAAGTCAAGGTCAAGTCAAGGTCACGTCAAGGTCAAGTCATGGTCAAGTCAAAGTCATGTCAAGGTCAAGTCAAGGTCAAGGTCAATTCAAGGTCATGTCAAGGTCAAGTCAAGGTCAAGGTCAAGTCAAGGTCATGTCAAGGTCATGTCAAGGTCAAGTCAAGGTCAAGTCAAGGTCAAGTCAAGGTCAAGTCAAGGTCATGTCAAGGTCAGGTCAAAGTCAAGTCAAGGTCAAGTCAAGGTCAAGTCAAAGTCATGTCAAGGTCAAGTCAAGGTCATGTCCAGGTCAGGTCAAGGTCAAGTCAAGGTCAAGTCAAGGTGAAGTCAAGGTCAAGTCAAGGCCAAGTCAACGTCATGTCAAGGTCATGTCAAGGTCAAGTCAAGGTCAAGTCAAGGTCAAGTCAAGGTCATGTCAAGGTCAAGTCATGGTCAAGTCAAGGTCGAGTCAAGGTCAAGTTAAGGTCAAGTGAAGGTCATGTCAAGGTCAAGTCAAGGTCAAGGCAAAGTCAAGTCAAGGCCAAGTCAACGTCATGTCAAGGTCATGTCAAGGTCAAGTCAAGGTCAATTCAAGGTCATGTCAAGGTCAAGTCAAGGTCAAGTCAAGGTCATGTCAAGGTCATGTCAAGGTCAAGTCAACGTCATGTCAAGGTCATGTCAAGGTCAAGTCAAGGTCAATTCAAGGTCATGTCAAGGTCAAGTCAAGGTCAAGTCAAGGTCATGTCAAGGTCATGTCAAGGTCAAGGTCAAGGTCAAGGTCAAGGTCAAGGTCAAGTCAAGGTCAAGTCAAGGTCAAGTCAAGGTCAAGTCAAAGTCAAGTCAAGGTCAAGTCAAGGTCAAGTCAAGGTCAAGTCAAAGTCAAAGTCAAGTCAAGGTCAAGTCAAGGTCAAGTCAAGGTCAATTCAAGGTCAAGTCAAGGTCAAGTCAAGGTCATGTCAAGGTCATGTCAAGGTCAAGTCAACGTCATGTCAAGGTCATGTCAAGGTCAAGTCAAGGTCAATTCAAGGTCATGTCAAGGTCAAGTCAAGGTCAAGTCAAGGTCATGTCAAGGTCATGTCAAGGTCAAGGTCAAGTCAAGGTCAAGTCAAGGTCAAGTCAAGGTCAAGTCAAGGCCAAGTCAACGTCATGTCAAGGTCATGTCAAGGTCAAGTCAAGGTCAAGTCAAGGTCATGTCAAGGTCATGTCAAGGTCAAGGTCAAGGTCAAGGTCAAGGTCAAGTCAAGGTCAAGTCAAGGTCAAGTCAAGGTCAAGTCAAGGTCAAGTCAAGGTCAAGTCAAAGTCAAGTAAAGGTCAAGTCAAGGTCAAGTCAAGGTTAAGTCAAGGTCAAGTCAAGGTCAAGTCAAGGTCATGTCAAGGTCAGGTCAAAGTCAAGTCAAGGTCGAGTTACGTTCAAGTCAAGGTCAAGTCATGGTCAAGTGAAAGTCAAGTGAAGGTCAAGGTCAAGTCAAGGTCAAGTCAAAGTCTTGTCAAGGTCAAGCTCATGTCAAGGTCATGTCAAGGTCAATTCAAGGTCAAGTCAAGGTCATGTCAAGGTCAAGTCAAGGTCAAGTCAAGGTCAAGTCAAGGTCATGTCAAGGTCATGTCAAGGTCAAGTCAAGGTCAAGTCAAGGTCATGTCAAGGTCAAGTCAAGGTCAAGTCAAGGTCAAGTCAAGGTCAAGTCAAGGTCAAGTCAAGGTCAAGTCAAGGTCATGTCAAGGTCAAGGTCAAGTCAAGGTCAAGTCAAAGTCAAGGCAAGGTCAAGTCAAGGTCAAGTCAAGGTCATGTCAAGGTCAAGTCAAGGTCAAGTCAAGCTCATGTCAAGGTCGAGTCAAGGTCAAGTCAAGGTCAAGTCAAGTTCAAGTCAAGGTCAAGTCAAGGTCAAGTCAAGGTCAAGTCAAGGTCAAGTCAAGCTCATGTCAAGGTCATGTCAAGGTCAATTCAAGGTCAAGTCAAGGTCATGTCAAGGTCAAGTCAAGTCAAGGTCAAGTCAAGGTCGAGTCAAGGTCAAGTCAAAGTTAAGTCAAGGTCATGTCAAGGTCAATTCAAGGTCAAGTCAAGGTCATGTCAAGGTCAAGTCAAGGTCAAGTCAAGGTCAAGTCAAGGTCGAGTCAAGGTCAAGTCAAGGTTAAGTCAAGGTCAAGTCAAGGTCCAGTCAAGCTCATGTCAAGGTCAAGGTCAATTCAAGGTCAAGTCAAGGTCAAGTCAAGGTCATGTCAAGGTCAAGTCAAGGTCAAGGTCAAGTCAAGGTCGAGTCAAGGTCAAGTCAAGGTTAAGTCAAGGTCAAGTCAAGGTTAAGTCAAGGTCGAGTCAAGTTCAAGTCAAGGTCATGTCAAGGTCAAGGTCAAGTCAAGGTCAAGTCAAGGTCAAGTCAAGGTCAAGTCAAGGTCATGTCAAGGTCAATTCAAGGTCAAGTCAAGGTCATCTCAAGGTCAAGTCATGGTCAAGTCAAGGTCAAGGTCAAGTCTAGGTCGAGTCAAGGTCAAGTCAAGGTCAAGTCAAGGTCAAGTCAAGGTCAACTCAAGGTCATGTCAAGGTCAAGGTCAAGTCAAGGTCAAGTCAAAGTCAAGTCAAGGTCAAGTCAAGGTCAAGTCACGGTCATGTCAAGGTCAGGTCAAGGTCAAGTCAAGGTTGAGTCAAGGTTGAGTCAAGGTCAAGTCAAGGTCAAGTCAAGGTCAAGTCAAGGTCAAGTCAAGGTCAAGTCAAGGTCAAGTGAAGGTCAAGTCAAGGTCAAGTATAGGTCAAGTCAAGGTCATGTCAAGGTCAAGTCAAGGTCAAGTCAACGTCAAGTCAAGGTCAAGTCAAGGTCAAGTCAAGGTCAAGTCAAGGTCGAGTCAATGTCAAGGTCAAGTGAAGATCATGTCAAGGTCAAGTCAAGGTCAAGTCAAGGTCAAGTCAAGGTCAAGTCAAGGTCATGTCAAGGTCAAGTCAAGGTCAAGTCAAGGTCGAGTCAAGGTCAAGTCAAGGTCAAGTCAAGGTCAAGTGAAGATCATGTCAAGGTCAAGTCAAGGTCAAGTCAAGGTCAAGTCAAGGTTAAGTCAAGGTCAAATCAAGGTCACGTCAAGGTCAAGTCAAGGTCAAGTCAAGGTCAAGTCAAAGTCATGTCAAGGTCAAGGTCAAGTCAAGGTCATGTCAAGGTCATGTCAAGGTCATGTCAAGGTCAAGTCAAGGTCAAGTCAAGGTCAAGTCAAGGTCATGTCAAGGTCAGGTCAAGGTCAACTCAAGGTCAAGGTCAAGTCAAGGTCAAGTCAAGGTCATGTCAAGGTCAAGTCAAGGTCAAGTCAAGGTCATGTCAAGGTCAAGTCAAGGTCAAGTCAAGGTCATGTCAAGGTCAAGTCAAGGTCAAGTCAAGGTCATGTCAAGGTCACGTAAAGGTCAAGTCAAGGTCAAGTCGAAGTCATGTCAAGGTCAAGGTCAAGTCAAGGTCAAGTGAAGGTCAAGTCAAGGTCAAGTCAAGGTCAAGTCAAGGTCATGTCGAGGTCAAGTCAAGGTCAATTCAAGGTCAAGTCAAGGTCATGTCAAGGTCATGTCAAGGTCAAGTCAAGGTCAAGTCAAGGTTAAGTCAAGGTCAAGTCAAGGTCAAGTCATAGTCATGTCAAGGTCAAGTCAAGGTCAAGTCAAGGTCAAGTCAAGGTCATGTCAAGTTCATGTCAAGGTCAAGTCAAGGTCAAGTCAAGGTCGTGTCAAGGTCAGGTCAAGGTCAAGTCAAGGTCAAGTCAACGTCAAGTGAAGGTCAAGTAAAGGTCAAGTCAAGGCCATGTCAAGGTCATATCAAGGTCAAGTCAAGGTCAATTCAAGGTCATGTCAAGGTCAAGTCAAGGGCAAGTCAAGGTCAAGTCAAGGTAAAGTCAAGGTCAAGTCGAGGTCATGTCAAGGTCAAGTCAAGGTCAAGTCAAGGTCAAGTCAAGGTCAAGTCAAGGTCAAGTCAATTTCAAGTCAAAGTCAAGTCAAGGTCAAGTCAAGGTCAAGTCAAGGTCAAGTCAAGGTCAAGTCAAGGTCAAGTCAATGTCAAGTCAAGGTCAATTCAAGGTAGAGTCAAGGTCAAGTCAAGGTCAAGTCAAGGTCATGTCAAGGTCATGTCAAGGTCAAGTCAAGGTCAAGTCAAGGTCATTTCAAGGTCAGGTCAAAGTCAAGTCAAGGTCGAGTCAAGGTCAAGTCAAGTCAAGGTCAAGTCAAGTCAAGGTCAAGTCAAGGTCAAGTGAAAGTCAAGTGAAGGTCAAGTCAAGGTCAAGTCAAGGTCAAGTCAAAGTCATGTCAAAGTCATGTCAAGGTCAAGTCAAGGTCAAGTTAAGGTCATGTCAAGGTCAAGTCAAGGTCAAGTCAAGGTCAAGGTCAAGTCAAGGTCAAGTCAAGGTCAAGTCAAGCTCATGTCAAGGTCGAGTCAAGGTCAAGTCAAGGTCAAGTCAAGGTCAAGTCAAGGTCAAGTCAAGGTCAAGTCAAGGTCAAGTCAAGGTCAAGTCAAGGTCAAGTCAAGCTCATGTCAAGGTCATGTCAAGGTCAAGTCAAGGTCAAGACAAGGTCAAGTCAGAGTCAAGTTCATGTCAAGGTTAAGTCAAGGTCAAGTCAAGGTCAAGTGAAGCTCAAGTCAAGGTTAAGTCAAGGTCAAGTCAAGGTCACGTCAAGGTCAAGTCAAAGTCATGTCAAGGTCAAGTCAGGGTCATGTCCAGGTCAAGGTCAAGTCAAGGTCGAGTCAAGGTCAAGTCAAGGTCAAGTCAAGGTCAAGTCAAGGCCAAGTCAACGTCATGTCAAGGTCATGTCAAGGTCAAGCCAAGGTCAAGTCAAGGTCAATTCAAGGTCGAGTCAAGGTCAAGTCCAGGTCAAGTCAAGGTCAAGTCAAGGTCAAGTCAAGGTCATGTCAAGGTCAATTCAAGCTCAAGTCAAGGTCAAGTCAAGGTCAAGTCAAGGTCAAGGTCAAGTCTAGGTCGACTCAAGGTCAAGTCGAGGTCATGTCAAGGTCAAGTCAAGGTCATGTCAAGGTCAAGTCAAGGTTAAGTCAAGGTCAAATCAAGGTCACGTCAAGGTCAAGTCAAGGTCAAGTCAAGGTCAAGTCAAAGTCATGCCAAGGTCAAGGTCAAGTCAAGGTCATGTCAAGGTCATGTCAAGGTCATGTCAAGGTCAAGTCAAGGTCAAGTCAAGGTCAAGTCAAGGTCAAGTCAAGGTCATGTCAAGGTCAGGTCAAGGTCAACTCAAGGTCAAGGTCAAGTCAAGGTCAAGTCAATGTCATGTCAAGGTCAAGTCAAGGTCAAGTCAAGGTCATGTCAAGGTCAAGTCAAGGTCAAGTCAAGGTCATGTCAAGGTCACGTAAAGGTCAAGTCAAGGTCAAGTCAAAGTCATGTCAAGGTCAAGGTCAAGTCAAGGTCAAGTGAAGGTCAAGTCAAGGTCAAGTCAAGGTCAAGTCAAGGTCATGTCAAGGTCAAGTCAAGGTCAATTCAAGGTCAAGTCAAGGTCATGTCAAGGTCATGTCAAGGTCAAGTCAAGGTCAAGTCAAGGTTAAGTCAAGGTCAAGTCAAGGTCATGTCAAGGTCATGTCAAGGTCAAGTCAAGGTCAAGTCAAGGTCAAGTCAAGGTCGAGTCAAGGTCAAGTCAAGGTCAAGTCAAGGTCAAGTGAAGATCATGTCAAGGTCAAGTCAAGGTCAAGTCAAGGTTAAGTCAAGGTCAAATCAAGGTCACGTCAAGGTCAAGTCAAGGTCAAGTCAAGGTCAAGTCAAAGTCATGTCAAGGTCAAGGTCATGTCAAGGTCATGTCAAGGTCATGTCAAGGTCAAGTCAAGGTCAAGTCAAGGTCAAGTCAAGGTCATGTCAAGGTCAGGTCAAGGTCAACTCAAGGTCAAGGTCAAGTCAAGGTCAAGTCAAGGTCATGTCAAGGTCAAGTCAAGGTCAAGTCAAGGTCATGTCAAGGTCACGTAAATGTCAAGTCAAGGTCAAGTCAAAGTCATGTCAAGGTCAAGGTCAAGTCAAGGTCAAGTGAAGGTCAAGTCAAGGTCAAGTCAAGGTCAAGTCAAGGTCATGTCAAGGTCAAGTCAAGGTCAATTCAAGGTCAAGTCAAGGTCATGTCAAGGTCATGTCAAGGTCAAGTCAAGGTCAAGTCAAGGTCAAGTCATAGTCATGTCAAGGTCAAGTCAAGGTCAAGTCAAGGTCATGTCAAGGTCAAGTCAAGGTCAAGTCAAAGTCAAGTCAAGGTCATGTCAAGTTCATGTCAAGGTCAAGTCAAGGTCAAGTCAAGGTCGTGTCAAGGTCAGGTCAAGTTCAAGTCAAGGTCAAGTCAACGTCAAGTGAAGGTCAAGTAAAGGTCAAGTCAAGGCCATGTCAAGGTCATATCAAGGTCAAGTCAAGGTCAATTCAAGGTCATGTCAAGGTCAAGTCAAGGGCAAGTCAAGGTCAAGTCAAGGTCAAGTCAAGGTCAAGTCGAGGTCATGTCAAGGTCAAGTCAAGGTCAAGTCAAGGTCAAATCAAGGTCAAGTCAATTTCAAGTCAAAGTCAAGTCAAGGTCAAGTCAAGGTCAAGTCAATTTCAAGTCAAAGTCAAGTCAAGGTCAAGTCAAGGTCAAGTCAAGGTCAAGTCAATGTCAAGTCAAGGTCAATGCAAGGTAGAGTCAAGGTCAAGTCAAGGTCATGTCAAGGTCATGTCAAGGTCAAGTCAAGGTCAAGTCAAAGTCATTTCAAGGTCAGGTCAAAGTCAAGTCAAGGTCGAGTCAAGGTCAAGTCAAGTCAAGGTCAAGTCAAGTCAAGGTCAAGTCAAGGTCAAGTGAAAGTCAAGTGAAGGTCAAGTCAAGGTCAAGTCAAGGTCAAGTCAAAGTCATGTCAAAGTCATGTCAAAGTCAAGCCAAGGTCAAGTTAAGGTCATGTCAAGGTCAAGTCAAGGTCAAGTCAAGGTCAAGTCAAGGTCAAGTCAAGTTCATGTCAAGGTCAAGTCAGGGTCATGTCCAGGTCAAGGTCAAGTCAAGGTCGAGTCAAGGTCAAGTCAAGGTCAAGTCAAGGTCAAGTCAAGGCCAAGTCAACGTCATGTCAAGGTCATGTCAAGGTCAAGCCAAGGTCAAGTCAAGGTCAATTCAAGGTCGAGTCAAGGTCAAGTCCAGGTCAAGTGAAGGTCAATTCAAGGTCAAGTCAAGGTCATGCCAAGGTCAAGTCAAGGTCAAGTCAAGGTCATGTCCCGGTCAGGTCAAGGTCAAGTCAAGGCCAGGTCAACGTCATGTCAAGGTCATGTCAAGGTCAAGTCAAGGTCAACTCAAGTTCAAGTCAAGGTCATGTCAAGGTCAAGTCAAGGTCAAGTCAAGGTCGAGTCAAGGTCAATTCAAGGTCAAGTGAAGGTCATGTCAAGGTCAAGTCAATGTCAAGTCAAGGTCAAGTCAAGGTTAAGTCAAGGTCAAGTCAAGGTCACGTCAAGGTCAAGTCGAAGTCATGTCAAGGTCAAGTCAAGTTCAAGGTCAAGGTCAATTCAAGGTCATGTCAAGGTCAAATTCAAGTCAAGGTCAAGTCAAGGTCATGTCAAGGTCATGTCAAGGTCAAGGTCAAGGTCAAGGTCAAGTCAAGGTCAAGTCAAGGTCAAGTCAAGGTCAAGTCAAGGTCAAGTCAAGGTCAAGTCAAAGTCAAGTCAAGGTCATGTCAAGGTCAAGTCAATGTCAAGTCAAGGTCAAGTCAAGGTAGAGTCAAGGTCAAGTCAAGGTTATGTCAAGGTCAGGTTAGAGTCAAGTCAAGGTCAAGTCAAGGTCAAGTGAAAGTCAAGTGAAAGTCAAGTGAAGGTCAAGTCAAGGTCAAGTGAAGGTCAAGTCAAGGTCAAGTCAAGGTCAAGTCAAGGTCAAGTCAAAGTCATGTCAAGGTCAAGTCAAGGTCAAGTCAAGCTCATGTCAAGGTCGAGTCAAGGTCAAGTCAAGGTCAAGTCAAGGTCAAGTCAAGGTCAAGTCAAGGTCAAGTCAAGCTCATGTCAAGGTCATGTCAAGGTCAATTCAAGGTCAAGTCAAGGTCATGTCAAGGTCATGTCAAGGTCAAGTCAAGGTCAAGTCAAGGTCAAGTCAAGGTCATGTCAAAGTCATGTCAAGGTCATGTCAAGGTCAATTCAAGGTCAAGTCAAGGTCATGTCAAGGTCATGTCAAGGTCAAGTGAAGGTCAACTCAAGGTCAAGTCAAGGTTAAGTCAAGGTCAAGTCAAGGTCACGTCAAGGTCAAGTCAAGGTCAAGTCAAAGTCATGTCAAGGTCATGTCAAGGTCAAGTCAAGGTGATGTCAAGGTCAAGTCAAGTTCATGTCAAGGTTAAGTCAAGGTCAAGTGAAGGTCAACTCAAGGTCAAGTCAAGGTTAAGTCAAGGTCAAGTCAAGGTCACGTCAAGGTCAAGTCAAGGTAAAGCTCATGTCAAGGTCATGTAAAGGTCAATTAAAGGTCAAGTCAAGGTCATGTCAAGGTCAAGTCAAGGTCAAGTCAAGGTCAAGTCAAGGTCATGTCAAGGTCAAGTCAAGGTCAAGTCAAGGTCATGTCAAGGTCAAGTCAAGGTGATGTCAAGGTCAAGTCAAGGTCAAGTCAAGTTCATGTCAAGGTTAAGTCAAGGTCAAGTGAAGGTCAACTCAAGGTCAAGTCAAGGTTAAGTCAAGGTCAAGTCAAGGTCACGTCAAGGTCAAGTCAAGGTCAAGTCAAAGTCATGTCAAGGTCAAGTCAAGGTCATGTCCAGGTCAGGTCAAGGTCAAGTCAAGGTCAAGTCAAGGTGAAGTCAAGGTCAAGTCAAGGCCAAGTCAACGTCATGTCAAGGTCATGTCAAGGTCAAGTCAAGGTCAAGTCAAGGTCAAGTCAAGGTCAAGTCAAGGTCATGTCAAGGTCAAGTCATGGTCAAGTCAAGGTCAAGTTAAGGTCAAGTGAAGGTCATGTCAAGGTCAAGTCAAGGTCAAGGCAAAGTCAAGTCAAGGCCAAGTCAACGTCATGTCAAGGTCATGTCAAGGTCAAGTCAACGTCATGTAAAGGTCATGTCAAGGTCAAGTCAAGGTCAATTCAAGGTCATGCCAAGGTCAAGCCAAGGTCAAGTCAAGGTCATGTCAAGGTCATGTCAAGGTCAAGGTCAAGGTCAAGTCAAGGTCAAGTCAAGGTCAAGTCAAGGTCAAGTCAAGGTCAAGTCAAGGTCAAGTCAAGGTCAAGTCAAGGTCAAGTCAAGGTCAAGTCAAAGTCAAGTCAAGGTCAAGTCAAGGTCAAGTCAAGGTCAAGTCAAAGTCAAAGTCAAGTCAAGGTCAAGTCAAGGTCAAGTCAAGGTCAATTCAAGGTCATGTCAAGGTCAAGTCAAGGTCAAGTCAAGGTCATGTCAAGGTCAAGTCAACGTCATGTCAAGGTCATGTCAAGGTCGAGTCAAGGTCAATTCAAGGTCAAGTCAAGGTCAATTCAAGGTCATGTCAAGGTCAAGTCAAGGTCAAGTCAAGGTCATGTCAAGGTCATGTCAAGGTCAAGGTCAAGTCAAGGTCAAGTCAAGGCCAAGTCAACGTCATGTCAAGGTCATGTCAAAGTCAAGTCAAGGTCAATTCAAGGTCATGTCAAGGTCAAGTGAAGGTCAAGTCAAGGTCATGTCAAGGTCATGTCAAGGTCAAGGTCAAGTCAAGGTCAAGTCAAGGTCAAGTCAAGGTCAAGTCAAGGTCAAGTCAAGGTCAAGTCAAGGTCAAGTCAAAGTCAAGTAAAGGTCAAGTCAAGGTCAAGTCAATGTCAAGTCAAGGTCAAGTCAAGGTTAAGCCAAGGTCAAGTCAAGGTCAAGTCAAGGTCAAGTCAAGGTCATGTCAAGGTCAGGTCAAAGTCAAGTCAAGGTCGAGTCACGTTCAAGTCAAGGTCAAGTCAAGGTCAAGTGAAAGTCAAGTGAAGGTCAAGGTCAAGTCAAGGTCAAGTCAAGGTCAAGTCAAAGTCTTGTCAAGGTCAAGCTCATGTCAAGGTCATGTCAAGGTCAATTCAATGTCAAGTCAAGGTCATGTCAAGGTCAAGTAAAAGTCAAGTCAAGGTCAAGTCAAGGTCATGTCAAGGTCATGTCAAGGTCAAGTCAAGGTCAAGTCAAGGTCATGTCAAGGTCAAGTCAAGGTCAAGTCAAGGTCAAGTCAAGGTCAAGTCAAGGTCAGGTCAAGGTCAAGGTCAAGTCAAGGTCAAGTCAAAGTCAAGGCAAGGTCAAGTCAAGGTCAAGTCAAGGTCATGTCAAGGTCAAGTCAAGGTCAAGTCAAGCTCATGTCAAGGTCGAGTCAAGGTCAAGTCAAGGTCAAGTCAAGTTCAAGTCAAGGTCAAGTCAAGGTCAAGTCAAGGTCAAGTCAAGGTCAAGTCAAGCTCATGTCAAGGTCATGTCAAGGTCAATTCAAGGTCAAGTCAAGGTCATGTCAAGGTCAAGTCAAGTCAAGGTC
This sequence comes from Sturmia bella, assembly GCA_963662145.1. Classification (NCBI taxonomy): domain Eukaryota; kingdom Metazoa; phylum Arthropoda; class Insecta; order Diptera; family Tachinidae; genus Sturmia; species Sturmia bella. The sequence continues at coordinate 50,385,675 of OY759169.1, forward strand.
AAGTCAAGGTCGAGTCAAGGTCAAGTCAAAGTTAAGTCAAGGTCATGTCAAGGTCAATTCAAGGTCAAGTCAAGGTCATGTCAAGGTCAAGTCAAGGTCAAGTCAAGGTCAAGTCAAGGTCGAGTCAAGGTCAAGTCAAGGTTAAGTCAAGGTCAGGTCAAGGTCAAGTCAAGCTCATGTCAAGGTCATGTCAAGGTCAATTCAAGGTCAAGTCAAGGTCAAGTCAAGGTCATGTCAAGGTCAAGTCAAGGTCAAGGTCAAGTCAAGGTCGAGTCAAGGTCAAGTCAAGGTTAAGTCAAGGTCAAGTCAAGGTTAAGTCAAGGTCGAGTCAAGTTCAAGTCAAGGTCATGTCAAGGTCAAGGTCAAGTCAAGGTCAAGTCAAGGTCAAGTCAAGGTCAAGTCAAGGTCATGTCAAGGTCAATTCAAGGTCAAGTCAAGGTCATCTCAAGGTCAAGTCATGGTCAAGTCAAGGTCAAGTCAAGGTCAAGGTCAAGTCAAGGTCGAGTCAAGGTCAAGTCAAGGTTAAGTCAAGGTCAAGTCAAGGTTAAGTCAAGGTCGAGTCAAGTTCAAGTCAAGGTCATGTCAAGGTCAAGGTCAAGTCTAGGTCGAGTCAAGGTCAAGTCAAGGTCAAGTCAAGGTCAAGTCGAGGTCATGTCAAGGTCAAGTCAATGTCAAGTCAAGGTCAAGAAAAGGTCAAGTCAAGGTCAAGTCAAGGTCAACTCAAGGTCATGTCAAGGTCAAGGTCAAGTCAAGGTCAAGTCAAAGTCAAGTCAAGGTCAAGTCAAGGTCAAGTCACGGTCATGTCAAGGTCAGGTCAAGGTCAAGTCAAGGTTGAGTCAAGGTTGAGTCAAGGTCAAGTCAAGGTCAAGTCAAGGTCAAGTCAAGGTCAAGTCAAGGTCAAGTGAAGGTCAAGTCAAGGTCAAGTATAGGTCAAGTCAAGGTCATGTCAAGGTCAAGTCAAGGTCAAGTCAACGTCAAGTCAAGGTCAAGTCAAGGTCAAGTCAAGGTCAAGACAAGGTCGAGTCAAGGTCAAGGTCAAGTGAAGATCATGTCAAGGTCAAGTCAAGGTCAAGTCAAGGTCATGTCAAGGTCAAGTCAAGGTCAAGTCAAGGTCGAGTCAAGGTCAAGTCAAGGTCAAGTCAAGGTCAAGTGAAGATCATGTCAAGGTCAAGTCAAGGTCAAGTCAAGGTTAAGTCAAGGTCAAATCAAGGTCACGTCAAGGTCAAGTCAAGGTCAAGTCAAGGTCAAGTCAAAGTCATGTCAAGGTCAAGGTCAAGTCAAGGTCATGTCAAGGTCATGTCAAGGTCATGTCAAGGTCAAGTCAAGGTCAAGTCAAGGTCAAGTTAAGGTCAAGTCAAGGTCATGTCAAGGTCAGGTCAAGGTCAACTCAAGGTCAAGGTCAAGTCAAGGTCAAGTCAAGGTCATGTCAAGGTCAAGTCAAGGTCAAGTCAAGGTCATGTCAAGGTCAAGTCAAGGTCAAGTCAAGGTCATGTCAAGGTCACGTAAAGGTCAAGTCAAGGTCAAGTCAAAGTCATGTCAAGGTCAAGGTCAAGTCAAGGTCAAGTGAAGGTCAAGTCAAGGTCAAGTCAAGGTCAAGTCAAGGTCATGTCAAGGTCAAGTCAAGGTCAATTCAAGGTCATGTCAAGGTCAAGTCAAGGTCAATTCAAGGTCAAGTCAAGGTCATGTCAAGGTCATGTCAAGGTCAAGTCAAGGTCAAGTCAAGGTTAAGTCAAGGTCAAGTCAAGGTCAAGTCATAGTCATGTCAAGGTCAAGTCAAGGTCATGTCAAGGTCAAGTCAAGGTTAAGTCAAGGTCAAGTCAAGGTCATGTCAAGTTCATGTCAAGGTCAAGTCAAGGTCAAGTCAAGGTCGTGTCAAGGTCAGGTCAAGGTCAAGTCAAGGTCAAGTCAACGTCAAGTGAAGGTCAAGTAAAGGTCAAGTCAAGGCCATGTCAAGGTCATATCAAGGTCAAGTCAAGGTCAATTCAAGGTCATGTCAAGGTCAAGTCAAAGTCAAGTCAAGGTCACGTCAAGGTCAAGTCAAGGTCAAGTCAAGGTCAAGTCAAGGTCAAGTCAAGGTCAAGTCGAGGTCATGTCAAGGTCAAGTCAAGGTCAAGTCAAGGTCAAGACAAGGTCAAGTCAAGGTCAAGTCAAGTTCAAGTCAATTTCAAGTCAAAGTCAAGTCAAGGTCAAGTCAAGGTCAAGTCAAGGTCAAGTCAAGGTCAAGTCAATGTCAAGTCAAGGTCAATTCAAGGTAGAGTCAAGGTCAAGTCAAGGTCAAGTCAAGGTCATGTCAAGGTCATGTCAAGGTCAAGTCAAGGTCAAGTCAAGGTCATTTCAAGGTCAGGTCAAAGTCAAGTCAAGGTCGAGTCAAGGTCAAGTCAAGGTCAAGTCAAGTCAAGGTCAAGTCAAGGTCAAGTGAAAGTCAAGTGAAGGTCAAGTCAAGGTCAAGTCAAGGTCAAATCAAAGTCATGTCAAAGTCATGTCAAGGTCAAGCCAAGGTCAAGTCAAGGTCATGTCAAGGTCAAGTCAAGGTCAAGTCAAGGTCAAGTCAAGGTCAAGTCAAGCTCATGTCAAGGTCGAGTCAAGGTCAAGTCAAGGTCAAGTCAAGGTCAAGTCAAGGTCAAGTCAAGGTCAAGTCAAGGTCAAGTCAAGCTCATGTCAAGGTCATGTCAAGGTCAAGTCAATTTCAAGTCAAAGTCAAGTCAAGGTCAAGGTCAAGTCAAGGTCAAGTCAAGGTCAAGTCAATGTCAAGTCAAGGTCAATTCAAGGTAGAGTCAAGGTCAAGTCAAGGTCAAGTCAAGGTCATGTCAAGTTCATGTCAAGGTCAAGTCAAGGTCAAATCAAGGTCATTTCAAGGTCAGGTCAAAGTCAAGTCAAGGTCGAGTCAAGGTCAAGTCAAGTCAAGGTCAAGTCAAGTCAAGGTCAAGTCAAGTCAAGGTCAAGTCAAGGTCAAGTGAAAGTCAAGTGAAGGTCAAGTCAAGGTCAAGTCAAGGTCAAGTCAAAGTCATGTCAAAGTCATGTCAAGGTCAAGCCAAGGTCAAGTCAAGGTCATGTCAAGGTCAAGTCAAGGTCAAGTCAAGGTCAAGTCAAGCTCAAGTCAAGGTCGAGTCAAGGTCAAGTCAAGGTCAAGTCAAGGTCAAGTCAAGGTCAAGTCAAGGTCAAGTCAAGGTCAAGTCAAGCTCATGTCAAGGTCATGTCAAGGTCAAGTCAAGGTCAAGACAAGGTCAAGTCAGAGTCAAGTTCATGTCAAGGTTAAGTCAAGGTCAAGTCAAGGTCAAGTGAAGCTCAAGTCAAGGTTAAGTCAAGGTCAAGTCAAGGTCACGTCAAGGTCAAGTCAAAGTCATGTCAAGGTCAAGTCAGGGTCATGTCCAGGTCAAGGTCAAGTCAAGGTCGAGTCAAGGTCAAGTCAAGGTCAAGTCAAGGCCAAGTCAACGTCATGTCAAGGTCATGTCAAGGTCAAGCCAAGGTCAAGTCAAGGTCAATTCAAGGTCGAGTCAAGGTCAAGTCCAGGTCAAGTGAAGGTCAATTCAAGGTCAAGGTCATGCCAAGGTCAAGTCAAGGTCAAGGTCAAGTCAAGGCCAGGTCAACGTCATGTCAAGGTCATGTCAAGGTCAAGTCAAGGTCAACTCAAGTTCAAGTCAAGGTCATGTCAAGGTCAAGTCAAGGTCAAGTCAAGGTCGAGTCAAGGTCAATTCAAGGTCAAGTGAAGGTCATGTCAAGGTCAAGTCAATGTCAAGTCAATGTCAAGTCAAGGTTAAGTCAAGGTCAAGGTCACGTCAAGGTCAAGTCAAGGTCAAGTCGAAGTCATGTCAAGGTCAAGTCAAGTTCAAGGTCAAGGTCAATTCAAGGTCATGTCAAGGTCAAATTCAAGTCAAGGTCAAGTCAAGGTTGTGTCAAGGTCATGTCAAGGTCAAGGTCAAGTCAAGGTCAAGTCAAGGTCAAGTCAAGGGCAAGTCAAGGTCAAGTCAAGGTCAAGTCAAGGTCGAGTCAAGGTCAAGTCAAGGTCAAGTCAAGGTCAAGTCAAGGTCATGTCAGGGTCAAGTCAAGGTCAAGTGAAGGTCAAGTAAAGGTCATGTCAAGGGCAAGTCAAGGTCAAGTCAAGGTCACGTCAAGGTCAAGTCAAGATCAAGTCAAGGTCAAGTCAAGGTCAAATCAAGGTCAAGTCAAGGGCAAGTCAATGTCAAGTCAAGGTCAAGTCAAGGTCAAGTCGAGGTCATGTCAAGGTCAAGTCAAGGTCAAGTCAAGGTTAAGTCATAGTCAAGTCAAGGTCAAGTCAAGGTCATGTCAAAGTCAAGTCAAGGTCATGTCAAAGTCAAGTCAAGGTCAAGGTCAAGTCAAGGTCAAGTCAAGGTCATGACAAGGTCATGTCAAGGTCAAGTCAAGGTCAAGTCAAGGTCGTGTCAAGGTCAGGTCAAGGTCAAGTCAAGGTCAAGTCAAGGTCAAGTCAACGAAAAGTGAAGGTCAAGTCAAGGTCAAGTACAAGTCAAGTCAAGGCCATGTCAAGGTCATATCAAGGTCAAGTCAAGGTCAATTCAACGTCATGTCAAGGTCAAGTCAAGGGCAAGTCAAGGTCAAGTCAAGGTCAAGTCAAGGTCAAGTCGAGGTCATGTCAAGGTCAAGTCAAGGTCAAGACAAGGTCAAGTCAAGGTCGTGTCAAGGACAGGTCAAGGTCAAGGTCAAGTCAAGGTCAAGTCAACGTCAAGTGAAGGTCAAGTCAAGGTCAACTAAAGGTCAAGTCAAGGCCATGTCAAGGTCATATCAAGGTCATGTGAAGGTCATGTCAAGGTCAAGTCAAGGGCAAGTCAAGGTCAAGTCAAGGTCAAGTCGAGGTCATGTCAAGGTCAAGTCAAGGTCAATTCAAGGTCAAGTCAAGGTCATGTCAAGGTCAAGTCAAGGTCAAGTCAAGGTCAAGGTCAAGTCTAGGTCGAGTCAAGGTCAAGTCAAGGTCAAGTCGAGGTCATGTCAAGGTCAAGTCAATGTCAAGTCAAGGTCAAGAAAAGGTCAAGTCAAGGTCAAGTCAAGGTCAAGTCAAGGTCAAGTCAAGGTCAAGTCAAGGTCAAGTCAAGGTCATGTCATAGTTAAGTCAAGGTCAAGTCAAGGTCAAGTCAAGGTCATGTCAAGGTCAAGTCAAGGTCGTGTCAAGGTCAGGTCAAGGTCAAGTCAAGGTCAAGTCAAGGGCAAGTCAAGGTCAAGTCAAGGTCAAGTCGAGGTCATGTCAAGGTCAAGTCAAGGTCAATTCAAGGTCAAGTCAAGGTCATGTCAAGGTCAAGTCAAGGTCAAGTCAAGGTCAAGGTCAAGTCTAGGTCGAGTCAAGGTCAAGTCAAGGTCAAGTCAAGGTCAAGTCGAGGTCATGTCAAGGTCAAGTCAATGTCAAGTCAAGGTCAAGAAAAGGTCAAGTCAAGGTCAAGTCAAGGTCAAGTCAAGGTCAAGTCAAGGTCAAGTCAAGGTCAAGTCAAGGTCATGTCATAGTTAAGTCAAGGTCAAGTCAAGGTCATGTCAAGGTCATGTCAAGGTCAAGTCAAGGTCAAGTCAAGGTTAAGTCGAGGTCATGTCAAGGTCAAGTCAAGGCCAAGTCAAGGTCAATTCAAGGTCAAGTCAAGGGCAAGTCAAGGTCAAGTCAAGGTCAAGTCAAGGTCAAGTCGAGGTCATGTCAAGGTCAAGTCAAGGCCAAGTCAAGGTCAAGACAAGGTCAAGTCAAGGTCAAGTCAAGGTCAAATCAAAGTCAAGTCAAGGTCATGTCATAGTTAAGTCAAGGTCAAGTCAAGGTCAAGTCAATGTCAAGTCAAGGTCAAGTCAAGGTAGAGTCAAGGTCAAGTCATAGTTAAGTCAAGGTCAAGTCAAGGTCAAGTCAATGTCAAGTCAAGGTCAAGTCAAGGTCAAGTCAATTCAAGTCAAGGTCAAGTCAAAGTCAAGTCAAGGTCATGTCATAGTTAAGTCAAGGTCAAGTCAAGATAGAGTCAAGGTCAAGTCAAGGTCAAGTCAAGGTCATGTCAAGGTCATGTCAAGGTCAAGTCAAGGTCAAGTCAAGGTCAAGTCAAGGTCATGTCAAGGTCAGGTCAAAGTCAAGTCAAGGTCGAGTCAAGGTCAAGTCAAGTCAAGGTCAGGTGAAGGTCATGTCATGGTCAAGTCAATGTCAAGTCAAGGTCAAGTCAAGGTTAAGTCAAAGTCAAGTCAAGGTCACGTCAAGATCAAGTCAAGGTCAAGTCAAAGTCATGTCAAGGTCAAGTCAAGGTCAAGGTCAATTCAAGGTCATGTCAAGGTCAAGGTCAAGGTCAAGGTCAAGGTCAAGTCAAGGTCAAGTCAAGGTCATGTCAATGTCATGTCAAGGTCAAGGTCAGGTCAAGGTCAAGTCAAGGTCAAGTCAAGGTCAATCAAGGTCAAGCAAAAGTCAAGTCAAGTCAAGGTCAAGTCAAGGTAGAGTCAAGGTCAAGTCAAGGTCAAGCCAAGGTTATGTCAAGGTCAGGTTAAAGTCAAGTCAAGGTCGAGTCAAGGTCAAGTCAAGGTCAAGTCAAGGTCAAGTGAAAGTCAAGTGAAGGTCAAGTCAAGGTCAAGTCAAGGTCAAGTCAAAGTCATGTCAAGGTCAAGTCAAGGTCAAGTCAAGGTCAAGACAAGGTCAAGTAAAAGTCAAGTCAAGTTCATGTCAAGGTTAAGTCAAGGTCATGTCAAGGTCAATTGAAGGTCAAGTCAAGGTTAAGTCAAGGTCATGTCCCGGTCAGGTCAAGGTCAAGTCAAGGTCAAGTCAAGGTCAAGTCAAGGTCGAGTCAAGGTCAAGTCCAGATCAAGTGAAGGTCAATTCAAGGTCAAGTCAAGGTCATGTCAAGGTCAAGTCAAGGTCAAGTCAAGGTCATGTCCCGGTCAGGTCAAGGTCAAGTCAAGGTCGAGTCAAGGTCAAGTCAAGGTCAAGTCAAGGTCAAGTCAAGGTCAAGGTCAAGGTCAATTCAAGGTCAAGTCAAGGTCAGGTCAAGGTCATGTCAAGGAAAAGTCAAGGTCAAGTCAAGGTCATGTCCCGGTCAGGTCAAGGTCAAGTCAAGGTCGAGTCAAGGTCAAGTCAAGGTCAAGTCAAGCTCATGTCAAGGTCAATTCAAGGTCAAGTCAAGGTCATGTCAAGGTCAAGTCAAGGTCAAGATAAGGTCAAGTCAAGGTCGAGTCAAGGTTAGGTCAAGGTCAAGTCAAGGTCAAGTCTAGGTCATGTCAAGGTCAAGTCAAGGTCAAGTGAAGGTCAAGTAAAGGTCATGTCAAGGGCAAGTCAAGGTCAAGTCAAGGTCAAGTCAAGATCAAGTCAAGGTCAAGTCAAGGTCAAGTCAAGGTCAAGTCAAGGTCAAGTCAAGGTCATGTCAAGGTCAATTCAAGGTCAAGTCAAGGTCATGTCAAGGTCAAGTCAAAGTCATGTCAAGGTCAATTCAAGGTCAAGTCAAGGTCATGTCAAGGTCAAGTCAAGGTCAAGTCAATGTCAAGTCAAGGTCAAGTCAAGGTCAAGTCAAAGTCATGTCAAGGTCAAGTCAAGGTCAAGGTCAATTCAAGGTCATGTCAAGGTCAAATTCAAGTCAAGGTAAAGTCAAAGTCATGTCAAGGTCAAGTCAGGGTCATGTCCAGGTCAAGGTCAAGTCAAGGTCGAGTCAAGGTCAAGTCAAGGTCAAGTCAAGGTCAAGTCAAGGCCAAGTCAACGTCATGTCAAGGTCATGTCAAGGTCAAGTCAAGGTCAAGTCAAGGTCAAGTCAAGGTCAATTCAAGGTCAAGTCAAAGTCGAGTCAAGGTCAAGTCCAGGTCAAGTGAAGGTTAATTCAAGGTCAAGTCAAGGTCATGTCAAGGTCAAGTCAAGGTCAAGTCAAGGTCAAGTCAAGGTCATGTCCCGGTCAGGTCAAGGTCAAGTCAAGGTCGAGTCAAGGTCAAGTCAAGGTCAAGTCAAGGCCAAGTCAACGTCATGTCAAGGTCAAGTCAAGGTCAAGTCAAGGTCATGTCAAAGTTAAGTCAAGGTCAAGTCAAGGTCGAGTCAAGGTCAAGTCAAGGTCAAGTGAAGGTCATGTCAAGGTCAAGTCAATGTCAAGTCAAGGTCAAGTCAAGGTTAAGTCAAGGTCCAGTCAAGGTCACGTCAAGGTGAAGTCAAGGTCAAGTCAAAGTCACGTCAAGGTCAAGTCAAGGTCAAGGTCAAGGTCAATTCAAGGTCATGTCAAGGTGAAATTCAAGTCAAGGTCATGTCAAGGTCATGTCAAGGTCAAGTCAAGGTCAAGTCAAGGTCAAGTCAAGGTCAAGTCAAAGTCAAGTCAAGGTCATGTCAAGGTCAAGTCAATGTCAAGTCAAGGTCAAGTCAAGGTAGAGTCAAGGTCAAGTCAAGGTCAAGTCAAGGTCAAGTCAAGGTCAAGTCAAGGTTATGTCAAGGTCAGGTTAAAGTCAAGTCAAGGTCAAGTCAAGGTCAAGTGAAATTCAAGTGAAAGTCAAGTGAAGGTCAAGTCAAGGTCAAGTCAACGTCAAGTCAAGGTCAAGTCAAGGTCAAGTCAAGGTCCAGTCAAGGTCAAGTCTAGGTCAAGTCAAGGTCAAGTCAAAGTCATGTCAAGGTCAAGTCAAGGTCAAGTCAAGGTCAATTCAAGGTCAAGTCAAGGTCAAGTCAAGGTCATGTCAAGGTCATGTCAAGGTCAAGTCAAGGTCATGTCAAGGTCATGTCAAGGTCAAGTCAAGGTCAAGTCAAGGTCAAGTCAAGGTCAAGGTAAAGTCAAGGTCAAGTCAAAGTCAAGGTCAAGGTCAAGTCAAGGTCAAGGCAAGGTCAAGTCAAGGTCAAGTCAAGGTCATGTCAAGGTCAAGTCAAGGTCAAGTCAAGGTCAAGTCAAGGTCAAGTCAAGCTCATGTCAAGGTCGAGTCAAGGTCAAGTCAAGGTCAAGTCAAGGTCAAGTCAAGGTTAAGTCAAGGTCAAGTCAAGCTCATGTCAAGGTCATGTCAAGGTCAATTCAAGGTCAAGTCAAGGTCATGTCAAGGTCATGTCAAGGTCAAGTCAATGTCAAGTCAAGGTCAAGTCAAGGTCGAGTCAAGGTCAAGTCAAGGTCAAGTCAAGGTCAAGTCAAGGTCATGTCAGGGTCAAGTCAAGGTCAAGTGAAGGTCAAGTAAAGGTCATGTCAAGGGCAAGTCAAGGTCAAGTCAAGGTCAAGTCAAGGTCATGTCAAGGTCAATTCAAGGTCAAGTCAAGGTCATGTCAAGGTCAAGTCAAGGTCAAGTCAAGGTCAAGTCTAGGTCGAGTCAAGGTCAAGTCAAGGTCAAGTCAAGGTCAAGTCGAGGTCATGTCAAGGTCAAGTCAAGGTCAAGTCAAGGTCAAGTCAAGGTCAAGAAAAGGTAAAGTCAAGGTCAAGTCAAGGTCAAGTCAAGGTCATGTCAAGGTCAAGGTCAAGTCAAGGTCAAGTCAAGGTCAAGTCAAGGTCAAGTCAAGGTCAAGTCAAGGTCAAGTCAAGGTCATGTCAAGGTCATGTCAAGGTCAAGTCAAGGTCAAGTCAAGGTCATGTCAAGGTCAGGTCAAGGTCAAGTCAAGGTCGAGTCAAGGTCAGGTCAAGGTCAAGTCAAGGTCGAGTCAAGGTCAAGTCAAGGTCAAGTCAAGGTCAAGTCAAGGTCATGTCAAGGTCAAGTGAAGATCATGTCAAGGTCAAGTCAAGGTCAAGTCAAGGTCAAGTCAAGGTCAATTCAAGGTCAAGTCAAGGTCAAGTGAAGGTCAAGTGAAGGTCAAGTCAAGGTCAAGTCAAGGTCAAGTCAAGGTCAAGTCAAGGTCATGTCAAGGTCATGTCAAGGTCATGTCAAGGTCAAGTCAAGGTCAAGTCAAGGTCAAGTCAAGGTCATGTCAAGGTCAAGTCAAGGTCAAGTCAAGGTCATGCAGAGGTCATGTCAAGGTCAAGTCAAGGTCAACTCAAGGTCAAGTCAAGGTCAAGTCAAGGTCAAGTCAAGGTTAAGTCAAGGTCATGTCAAGGTCAAGTCAAGGTCAAGTCAAGGTCAAGTCAAGGTCAAGTCAAGGTCAAGTCAAGGTCAAGTCAAGGTCAAGTCAAGGTTAAGTCAAGGTCAAGTCAAGGTCAAGTCAAGGTTAAGTCAAGGTCAAGTCAAGGTCATGTCAAGGTCAAGGTCAAGTCAAGGTCAAGTCAAGGTCATTTCAAGGTCAAGTCAAGGTCATGTCAAGGTCAAGGTCAAGTCACGGTCAAGTCAAGGTCAAGTCAAGGTCAAGTCAAGGTCAAGTCAAGGTTAAGTCAAGGTCATGTCAAGGTCAAGTCAAGGTCAAGTCAAGGTCAAGTCAAGGTCAAGTCAAGGTCAAGTCTAGGTCGAGTCAAGGTCAAGTCAAGGTCAAGTCAAGGTCAAGTCGAGGTCATGTCAAGGTCAAGTCAAGGTCAAGTCAAGGTCAAGTCAAGGTCAAGAAAAGGTAAAGTCAAGGTCAAGTCAAGGTCAAGTCAAGGTCATGTCAAGGTCAAGGTCAAGTCAAGGTCAAGTCAAGGTCAAGTCAAGGTTAAGTCAAGGTCAAGTCAAGGTCAAGTCAAGGTTAAGTCAAGGTCAAGTCAAGGTCATGTCAAGGTCAAGGTCAAGTCAAGGTCAAGTCAAGGTCATGTCAAGGTCAAGTCAAGGTCAACTCAAGGTCAAGTCAAGGTCAAGTCAAGGTCAAGTCAAGGTTAAGTCAAGGTCATGTCAAGGTCAAGTCAAGGTCAAGTCAAGGTCATGTCAAGGTCAAGTCAAGGTCAAGTCAAGGTCATGTCAAGGTCATGTCAAGGTCATGTCAAGGTCAAGTCAAGGTCAAGTCAAGGTCATGTCAGGGTCAAGTCAAGGTCAAGTCAAGGTCATGTCAAGGTCATGTCAAGGTCAAGTCAAGGTCAAGTCAAGGTCAAGTCAAGGTCAAGTCAAGGTCAAGTCAAGGTCAAGTCAAGGTCAAGTCAAGGTCAAGTCAAGGTTAAGTCAAGGTCAAGTCAAGGTCATGTCAAGGTCAAGGTCAAGTCAAGGTCAAGTCAAGGTCATTTCAAGGTCAAGTCAAGGTCATGTCAAGGTCAAGGTCAAGTCACGGTCAAGTCAAGGTCAAGTCAAGGTCAAGTCAAGGTCATGTCAAGGTCATGTCAAGGTCAAGTCAAGGTCAAGTCAAGGTCAAGTAAAGGTCAAGTCAAGGCCATGTCAAGGTCATATCAAGGTCAAGTTAAGGTCATGTCAAGGTCAAGTCAAGGTCAAGTCGAGGTCATGTAAAGGTCAAGTCAAGGTCAAGTCAAGGTCAAGTAAACGTCATGTCAAGGGCAAGTCAAGATCAAGTCAAGGTCAAGTCAAGGTCAAGTCAAGGTCACGTCAAGGTCATGTCTACGTCAATTCAAGGTCAAGTCAAGGTCATGTCAAGGTCAAGTCAAGGGCAAGTCAAGGTCAAGGTCAAGTCTAGGTCGAGTCAAGGTCAAGTCAAGGTCAAGTCGAGGTCATGTCAAGGTCATATCAAGGTCAAGTCAAGGTCATGTCAAGGTCAAGTCAAGGGCAAGTCAAGGTCAAGTCAAGGTCAAGTCAAGGTCAAGTCAAGGTCAAGTCAAGGGCAAGTCAAAGTCAGGTCAAGGTCAAGTGAAAGTCAAGTGAAGGTCATGTCAAGGTCAAGTCAAGGTCAAGTCAAGGTCAAGACAAGGTCAAGTCAAGGTCAAGTCAAGGTCGTGTCAAGCTCAGGTCAAGGTCAAGTCAACGTCAAGTGAAGGTCAAGTCAAGGTGAAGTAAAGGTCAAGTCAAGGCCATGTCAAGGTCATATCAAGGTCAAGTCAAGGTCATGTCAAGGTCAAGTCAAGGGCAAGTCAAAGTCAGGTCAAGGTCAAGTGAAAGTCAAGTGAAGGTCAAGTCAAGGTCAAGTCAAGGTCAAGTCAACGTCAAGTCAAGGTCAAGTCAAGGTCAAGTCAAGGTCAAGTCAAGGTCTAGTCATGGTCAAGTCAAAGTCATGTGAAGGTCAAGTCAAGGTCAAGTCAAGGTCATGTCAAGGTCAAGTTAAGGTCATGTCAAGGTCATGTCAAGGTCAAGTCAAGGTCAAGTCAAGGTCAAGTCAAGGTCAAGTCAAGGTCAAGTAAAGGTCAAATCAAGGCCATGTCAAGGTCATATCAAGGTCAAGTAAAGGTCATGTCAAGGTCAAGTCAAGGTCAAGTCAAGGTCAATTCAAGGTCAAGTCAAGGTCATGTCAAGGTCGTGTCAAGGTCAGGTCAAGGTCAAGGTCAAGGTCAAGTCAACGTCAAGTGAAGGTCAAGTCAAGGTCAAGTAAAGGTCAAGTCAAGGCCATGTCAAGGTCATATCAAGGTCAAGTCAAGGTCATGTCAAGGTCAAGTCAAGGGCAAGTCAAAGTCAGGTCAAGGTCAAGTCAAGGTCAAGTGAAAGTCAAGTGAAGGTCAAGTCAAGGTCAAGTCAAGGTCAAGTCAACGTCAAGTCAAGGTCAAGTCAAGGTCAAGTCAAGGTCAAGTCAAGGTCTAGTCAAGGCCAAGTCAAAGTCATGTGAAGGTCAAGTCAAGGTCATGTCAAGGTCAAGTTAAGGTCATGTCAAGGTCATGTCAAGGTCAAGTCAAGGTCAAGTCAAGGTCAAGTCAAGGTCAAGTCAAGGTCAAGTAAAGGTCAAATCAAGGCCATGTCAAGGTCATATCAAGGTCAAGTAAAGGTCATGTCAAGGTCAAGTCAAGGTCAAGTCGAGGTCATGTCAAGGTCAATTCAAGGTCAAGTCAAGGTCAAGTCAAGGTCAAGTCTAGGTCATGTCAAGGTCATGTCAAGGTCAAGTTAAGGTCATGTCAAGGTCATGTCAAGGTCAAGTCAAGGTCAAGTCAAGGTCAAGTCAAGGTCAAGGTCAATTAAAGGTCAAGTCAAGGTCAAGTCAAGGTCATGTCAAGGAAAAGTCAAGGTCAAGTCAAGGTCATGTCCCGGTCAGGTCAAGGTCAAGTCAAGGTCGAGTCAAGGTCAAGTCAAGGTCAAGTCAAGCTCATGTCAAGGTCAATTCAAGGTCAAGTCAAGGTCATGTAAGGTCACGTCAAGGTCATGTCAACGTCAATTCAAGGTCAAGTCAAGGTCATGTCAAGGTCAAGTCAAGGTCAAGTCAAGGTCAAGTCTAGGTCGAGTCAAGGTCAAGTCAAGGTCAAGTCGAGATCATGTCAAGGTCAAGTCAAGTCAAGGTCAAGTCAAGGTCAAGAAAAGGTAAAGTCAAGGTCAAGTCAAGGTCATGTCAAGGTCAAGTCAAGGTCAAGTCAAGGTCAAGTCAAGGTCAAGTCAAGGTCAAGTCAAGGTCAAGTCAAGGTCATGTCAAGGTCAAGTCAAGGTCAAGTAAAGGTCAAGTCAAGGCCATGTCAAGGTCATATCAAGGTCAAGTCAAGGTCATGTCAAGGTCAAGTCAAGGTCAAGTCGAGGACATGTCAGGGTCAAGTCAAGGTCAAGTCAAGGTCGTGTCAAGGTCAGCTCAAGGTCAAGGTCAAGTCAACGTCAAGTGAAGGTCAAGTCAAGGTCAAGTAAAGGTCAAGTCAAGGCCATGTCAAGGTCATATCAAGGTCAAGTCAAGGTCATGTCAAGGTCAAGTCAAGGGCAGGTCAAGGTCAAGTCAAGGTCAATTCAAGGTCAAGTCAAGGTCAAGTCAAGGTCATGTCAAGGTCAAGTCAAGGTCAAGTCAAGGTCATGTCAAGGTCAAGTCAAGGTAAGTCAAGGTAAGTCAAGGTCATGTCAAGGTCAGGTCAAGGTCAAGTCAAGGTCGAGTCAAGGTCAAGTCAAGGTCAAGTCAAGTCAAGGTCAAGTCAAGGTCAAGTCAAGGTCAAGTCAAGGTCAAGTCAAGGTCAAGTCAAGGTCAAGTCAAGGTCAAGGTCAAGTCTAGGTCGAGTCAAGGTCAAGTCAAGGTCAAGTCGAGGTCATGTCAAGGTCAAGTCAAGGTCAAGTCAAGGTCATGTCAAGGTCAAGTCAAGGTCAAGTCAAGGTCAAGTCAAGGTCATGTCAAGGTCAAGTCAAGGTAAGTCAAGGTCCTGTCAAGTTCAAGTCAAGGTCAGGTCAATGTCAAGGTCAAGTCAAGGTCAAGTCAAGGTCATGTCAAGGTCAAGTCAAGGTCAAATCAATGTCAAGGTCATGTCAAGGTTAAGTCAAGGTCAAGTCAAGGTCAAGTCAAGGTCAAGTCACTGTCAAGTCAAGGTCAAGTCAAGGTCAAGTCAAGGTCATGTCAAGGTCATGTCAAGGTCAAGTCAAGGTCAAGTCAAGGTCATGTCAAGGTCAAGTCAAGGTCAAGTCAAGGTCAAGTCAAGGTCAAGTCAAGGTCAAAGTCATGTCAAGGTCAAGCCAAGGTAAAGTCAAGGTCATGTCAAGGTCAAGTCAAGGTCAAGTCAAGGTCATGTCAAGGTCATGTCAAGGTCAAGTCAAGGTCAAGTCAAGGTCATGTCAAGGTCAAGTCAATGTCAAGTCAAGGTCAAGTCAAGGTCATGTCAAGGTCAAGTCAAGGTCAAGTCAAGGTCAAGTCGGGGTCAAGTCAAGGTCAAGTCAAGGTCATGTCAAGGTCAAGTCAAGGTCAAGTCAAGGTCAAGTCAATGTCAAGTCAAGGTCAAGTCAAGGTCAAGTCAAGCTCATGTCAAGGTCGAGTCAAGGTCAAGTCAAGGTCAAGTCAAGGTCAAGTCAAGGTCAAGTCAAGGTTAAGTCAAGGTCAAGTCAAGGTCAAGTCAAGCTCATGTCAAGGTCATGCCAAGGTCAAGTCAAGGTCAAGTCAAGCTCATGTCAAGGTCGAGTCAAGGTCAAGTCAAGGTCAAGTCAAGGTCAAGTCAAGGTCAAGTCAAGGTCAAGTCAAGGTCGAGTCAAGGTCGAGTCAAGGTCAAGTCAAGGTCAAGTCAAGGTCAAGTCAAGGTAATGTCAAGGTCAAGTCAAGGTCAAGGTCAAGTCAAGGTCAAGTCAAGGTCATGTCAAGGTCAAGTCAATGTCAAGTCAAGGTCAAGTCAAGGTCAAGTCAAGGTCATGTCAAGGTCATGTCAAGGTCAAGGTCAAGTCAAGGTCAAGTCAAGGTCAAGGCAAGGTCAATTCGAGGTCAAGTCAAGGTCAAGTCAAGGTCATGTCAAGGTCAAGTCAAGGTCAAGTCAAGGTCAAGTCAAGGTCAAGTCAAGCTCATGTCAAGGTCGAGTCAAGGTCAAGTCAAGGTCAAGTCAAGGTCAAGTCAAGGTCAAGTCAAGGTCAAGTCAAGGTCAAGTCAAGGTCAAGTCAAGGTCAAGTCAAGGTCAAGTCAAGGTCGAGTCAAGGTCAAGTCAAGGTCAAGTCAAGGTCAAGTCAAGGTAATGTCAAGGTCAAGTCAAGGTCAAGTAAAGGTCATGTCAAGGGCAAGTCAAGGCCAAGTCAAGGTCATGTCAAAGTCAAGGTCAAATCAAGGTCAAGTCAAGGTCATGTCAAGGTCAATTCAAGGTCAAGTCAAGGTCATGTCAAGGTCAAGTCAAGGTCAAGTCAAGGTCAAGTCTAGGTCGAGTCAAGGTCAAGTCAAGGTCAAGTCGAGGTCATGTTAAGGTCAAGTCAAAGTCAAGTCAAGGTCAAGTCAAGGTCGAGTCAAGGTCAAGTCAAGGTCAAGACAAGGTCAAGTCAAAGTCAAGTCAAGTTCATGTCAAGGTTAAGTCAAGGTCAAGTCAAGGTCAAGTCAAGGTCAAGTGAAGGTCAAGTCAAGGTTAAGTCAAGGTCAAGTCAAGGTCAAGTCAAGGTCACGTCAAGGTCAAGTCAAGGTCAAGTCAAAGTCATGTCAAGGTCATGTCAGGGTCATGTCCAGGTCAAGGTCAAGTCAAGGTCGATTCAAGGTCAAGTCAAGGTCAAGTCAAGGTCAAGTCAAGGTCAAGTCAAGGTCAAGTCAAGGCCAAGTCAACGTCATGTCAAGGTCATGTCAAGGTCAAGTCAAGGTCAAGTCAAGGTCAATTCAAGGCCATGTCAAGGTCAAGTCAAGGTCAAGTCAAGGTCAAGTCAAGGTCGAGTCAAGGTCAAGTCCAGGTCAAGTGAAGGTCAATTCAAGGTCAAGTCAAGGTCATGTCAAGGTCAAGTCAAGTCAAGGTCAAGTCAAGGTCATGTCCCGTCAGGTCAAGGTCAAGTCAAGGTCGAGTCAAGGTCAAGTTAAGGTCAAGTCAAGGTCAAGTCAAGGTCAAGTCAAGGTCGAGTCAAGGTCAAGTCAAGGTCAGGTGAAGGTCATGTCGTGGTCAAGTCAATTTCAAGACTAGGTCAAGTAAAGGTTAAGTCAAGGTCAAGTCAAGGTCACGTCAAGGTCAAGTCAAGGTCATGTCAAGGTCAAGTCAAGGTCAAGTCAAGGTCATGTCCCGGTCAGGTCAAGGTCAAGTCAAGGTCGAGTACAGGTCAAGTTAAGGTCAAGTCAAGGTCAAGTCAAGGCCAAGTCAACGTCATGTCAAGGTCAAGTCAAGGTCAAGTCAAGGTCAATTCAAGGTCAAGTCAAGGTCAAGTCAAGGTCAAGTCAAGGTCATGTCAAGGTCATGTCAAGGTCATGTCAAGGTCATGTCAAGGTCATGTCAAGGTCAAGTCAAGGTCAAATCAAGGTCAAGTCAAGGTCATGTCAAGGTCAGGTCAAGGTCAAGTCCAGGTCAAGTGAAGGTCAATTCAAGGTCAAGTTAAGGTCATGTCAAGGTCAAGTCAAGGTCAAGTCAAGGTCAAGTCAAGGTCATGTCCCGGTCAGGTCAAGGTCAAGTCAAGGTCGAGTCAAGGTCAAGTTAAGGTCAAGTCAAGGTCAAGTCAAGGTCAAGTCAAGGCCAAATCAACGTCATGTCAAGGTCATGTCAAGGTCAAGTCAAGGTCAAGGTCAAGTCAAGGTCGAGTCAAGGTCAAGTCAAGGTCAGGTGAAGGTCATGTCATGGTTAAGTCAATTTCAAGTCAAGGTCAAGTCAAGGTTAAGTCAAGGTCAAGTCAAGGTCACGTCAAGGTCAAGTCAAGGTCATGTCAAGGTCGAGTCAAGGTCAAGTCAAGGTCAGGTGAAGGTCATGTCATGGTCAAGTCAATTTCAAGTCAAGGTCAAGTCAAGGTTAAGTCAAGGTCAAGTGAAGGTCAATTCAAGGTCATGTCAAGGTCAAGTCAAGGTCAAGTTAAGGTCAAGTCAAGGTCAAGTCAAGGTCATGTCCCGGTCAGGTCAAGGTCAAGTCAAGGTCGAGTCAAGGTCAAGTTAAGGTCAAGTCAAGGTCAAGTCAAGGCCAAGTCAACGTCATGTCAAGGTCAAGTCAAGGTCAAGTCAAGGTCAAGTCAAGGTCAAGTCAAGGTCAAGTCTAGCTCATGTCAAGGTCAAGTCAAGGTCAAGTGAAGGTCAAGTAAAGGTCATGTCAAGGGCAAGTCAAGGTCAAGTCAAGGTCATGTCAAGGTCAAGTCAAGATCAAGTCAAGGTCAAGTCAAGGTCAAGTCAAGGTCAAGTCAAGGTCATGTCAAGGTCAATTCAAAGTCAAGTCAAGGTCATGTCAAGGTCAAGTCAAGGTCATGTCAAGGTCAATTCAAGGTCAAGTCAAGGTCATGTCAAGGTCAAGTCAATGTCAAGTCAGGGTCATGTCCAGGTCAAGGTCAAGTCAAGGTCGAGTCAAGGTCAAGTCAAGGTCAAGTCAAGGTCAAGTCAAGGCCAAGTCAACGTCATGTCAAGGTCATGTTAAGGTCAAGTCAAGGTCAAGTCAAGGTCAAGTCAAGGTCAATTCAAGGTCATGTCAAGGTCAAGTCAAGGTCAAGTCAAGGTCGAGTCAAGGTCAAGTCCAGGTCAAGGTAAATTCAAGGTCAAGTCAAAGTCAAGTCAAGGTCATGTCAAGGTCAAGTCAATGTCAAGTCAAGGTCAAGTTAAGGTAGAGTCAAGGTCAAGTCAATGTCAAGTCAAGGTCAAGTCAAGGTAGAGTCAAGGTCAAGTCAAGGTCAAGTCAAGGTTATGTCAAGGTCAGGTTAAAGTCAAGTCAAGGTCAAGTGAAAGTCAAGTGAAAGTCAAGTGAGGGTCAAGTCAAGGTCAAGTCAACGTCAAGTCAAGGTCAAGTCAAGGTCAAGTCAAGGTCAAGTCAAGGTCAAGTCTAGGTCAAGTCAAGGTCAAGTCAAAGTCATGTCAAGGTCAAGTCAAGGTCAAGTCAAGGTCAAGTCAAGGTCAATTCAAGGTCAAGTCAAGGTCAAGTCAAGGTCATGTCAAGGTCATGTCAAGGTCAAGTCATGGTCATGTCAAGGTCAAGTCAAGGTCAAGTCAAGGTCAAGTCAAGGTCAAGGTCAAGTCAAGGTCAAGTCAAAGTCAAGGTCAAGGTCAAGTCAAGGTCAAGGCAAGGTCAAGTCAAGGTCAAGTCAAGGTCATGTCAAGGTCAAGTCAAGGTCAAGTCAAGGTCAAGTCAAGGTCAAGTCAAGGTCAAGTCAAGCTCATGTCAAGGTCAACTCTAGGTCAAGTCAAGGTCAAGTCAAAGTCATGTCAAGGTCAAGTCAAGGTCAAGTCAAGGTCAAGTCAAGGTCAAGTCAAGGTCAAGTCAAGCTCATGTCAAGGTCATGTCAAGGTCAAGTCTAGGTCAAGTCAAGGTCAAGTCAAAGTCATGTCAAGGTCAAGTCAAGGTCAAGTCAAGGTTAAGTCAAGGTCAAGTCAAGGTCAAGTCATAGTCATGTCAAGGTCAAGTCAAGGTCAACTCAAAGTCAAGTCAAGGTCAAGTCAAGGTCATGTCAAGGTCAAGGTCAAGTCAAGGTCAAGTCAAGGTCAAGTCAAGGTCATGTCAAGGTCATATCAAGGTCAAGTCAAGGTCAAGTAAAGGTCAAGTCAAGGCCATGTCAAGGTCATATCAAGGTCAAGTTAAGGTCATGTCAAGGTCAAGTCAAGGTCAAGTCGAGGTCATGTCAAGCTCAAGTCAAGGTCAATTCAAGGTCAAGTAAACGTCATGTCAAGGGCAAGTCAAGATCAAGTCAAGGTCAAGTCAAGTTCAAGTCAAGGTCACGTCAAGGTCATGTCAACGTCAATTCAAGGTCAAGTCAAGGTCATGTCAAGGTCAAGTCAAGGTCAAGTCAAGGTCAAAGTCAAGTCTAGGTCGAGTCAAGGTCAAGTCAAGGTCAAGTCGAGGTCATGTCAAGGTCAAGTCAAGTCAAGGTCAAGTCAAGGTCAAGTCAAGGTCAAGAAAAGGTAAAGTCAAGGTCAAGTCAAGGTCATGTCAAGGTCAAGGTCAAGTCAAGGTCAAGTCAAGGTCAAGTCAAGGTCAAGTCAAGGTCAAGTCAAGGTCAAGTCAAGGTCAAGTCAAGGTCAAGTCAAGGTCATGTCAAGGTCAAGTCAAGGTCAAGTAAAGGTCAAGTCAAGGCCATGTCAAGGTCATATCAAGGTCAAGTCAAGGTCATGTCAAGGTCAAGTCAAGGTCAAGTCGAGGTCATGTCAAGGTCAAGTCAAGGTCGTGTCAAGGTCAGCTCAAGGTCAAGGTCAAGTCAACGTCAAGTAAAGGTCAAGTCAAGGTCAAGTAAAGGTCAAGTCAAGGCCATGTCAAGGTCATATCAAGGTCAAGTCAAGGTCATGTCAAGGTCAAGTCAAGGGCAAGTCAAGGTCAAGGTCAAGTCAAGGTCAAGTCAAGGTCATGTCAAAGTCAAGTCAAGGTAAGTCAAGGTAAGTCAAGGTCCTGTCAAGGTCAAGTCAAGGTCATGTCAAGGTCAGGTCAAGGTCAAGTCAAGGTCGAGTCAAGGTCAAGTCAAGGTCAAGTCAAGTCAAGGTCAAGTCAAGGTCAAGTCAAGGTCAAGTCAAGGTCAAGTCAAGGTCAAGTCAAGGTCAAGTCAAGGTCAAGGTCAAGTCTAGGTCGAGTCAAGGTCAAGTCAAGGTCAAGTCGAGGTCATGTCAAGGTCAAGTCAAGGTCAAGTCAAGGTCATGTCAAGGTCAAGTCAAGGTCAAGTCAAGGTCAAGTCAAGGTCATGTCAAGGTCAAGTCAAGGTAAGTCAAGGTCCTGTCAAGTTCAAGTCAAGGTCAGGTCAATGTCAAGGTCAAGTCAAGGTCAAGTCAAGGTCATGTCAAGGTCAAGTCAAGGTAAGTCAAGGTCCTGTCAAGTTCAAGTCAAGGTCAGGTCAATGTCAAGGTCAAGTCAAGGTCATGTCAAGGTCAAGTCAAGGTCATGTCAAGGTCAATTCAAGGTCAAGTCAAGGTCATGTCAAGGTCAAGTCAATGTCAAGTCAGGGTCATGTCCAGGTCAAGGTCAAGTCAAGGTCGAGTCAAGGTCAAGTCAAGGTCAAGTCAAGGTCAAGTCAAGGCCAAGTCAACGTCATGTCAAGGTCATGTTAAGGTCAAGTCAAGGTCAAGTCAAGGTCAATTCAAGGTCATGTCAAGGTCAAGTCAAGGTCAAGTCAAGGTCGAGTCAAGGTCAAGTCCAGGTCAAGGTCAATTCAAGGTCAAGTCAAAGTCAAGTCAAGGTCATGTCAAGGTCAAGTCAATGTCAAGTCAAGGTCAAGTCAAGGTAGAGTCAAGGTCAAGTCAATGTCAAGTCAAGGTCAAGTCAAGGTAGAGTCAAGGTCAAGTCAAGGTCAAGTCAAGGTTATGTCAAGGTCAGGTTAAAGTCAAGTCAAGGTCAAGTGAAAGTCAAGTGAAAGTCAAGTGAGGGTCAAGTCAAGGTCAAGTCAACGTCAAGTCAAGGTCAAGTCAAGGTCAAGTCAAGGTCAAGTCAAGGTCAAGTCTAGGTCAAGTCAAGGTCAAGTCAAAGTCATGTCAAGGTCAAGTCAAGGTCAAGTCAAGGTCAAGTCAAGGTCAAGTCAAGGTCAATTCAAGGTCAAGTCAAGGTCAAGTCAAGGTCATGTCAAGGTCATGTCAAGGTCAAGTCAAGGTCATGTCAAGGTCATGTCAAGGTCAAGTCAAGGTCAAGTCAAGGTCCAGTCAAGGTCAAGGTCAAGTCAAGGTCAAGTCAAGGTCAAGGTCAAGTCAAGGTCAAGGCAAGGTCAAGTCAAGGTCAAGTCAAGGTCATGTCAAGGTCAAGTCACGGTCAAGTCAAGGTCAAGTCAAGGTCAAGTCAAGGTCAAGTCAAGCTCATGTCAAGGTCAACTCTAGGTCAAGTCAAGGTCAAGTCAAAGTCATGTCAAGGTCAAGTCAAGGTCAAGTCAAGGTCAAGTCAAGGTCAAGTCAAGCTCATGTCAAGGTCATGTCAAGGTCAAGTCTAGGTCAAGTCAAGGTCAAGTCAAAGTCATGTCAAGGTCAAGTCAAGGTCAAGTCAAGGTTAAGTCAAGGTCAAGTCAAGGTCAAGTCATAGTCATGTCAAGGTCAAGTCAAGGTCAACTCAAAGTCAAGTCAAGGTCAAGTCAAGGTCATGTCAAGGTCAAGGTCAAGTCAAGGTCAAGTCAAGGTCAAGTCAAGGTCAAGTCAAGGTCATGTCAAGGTCATATCAAGGTCAAGTCAAGGTCAAGTAAAGGTCAAGTCAAGGCCATGTCAAGGTCATATCAAGGTCAAGTTAAGGTCATGTCAAGGTCAAGTCAAGGTCAAGTCGAGGTCATGTCAAGCTCAAGTCAAGGTCAATTCAAGGTCAAGTAAACGTCATGTCAAGGGCAAGTCAAGATCAAGTCAAGGTCAAGTCAAGTTCAAGTCAAGGTCACGTCAAGGTCATGTCAACGTCAATTCAAGGTCAAGTCAAGGTCATGTCAAGGTCAAGTCAAGGTCAAGTCAAGGTCAAGGTCAAGTCTAGGTCGAGTCAAGGTCAAGTCAAGTTCAAGTCAAGGTCACGTCAAGGTCATGTCAACGTCAATTCAAGGTCAAGTCAAGGTCATGTCAAGGTCAAGTCAAGGTCAAGTCAAGGTCAAGTCAAGGTCATGTCCCGTCAGGTCAAGGTCAAGTCAAGGTCGAGTCAAGGTCAAGTTAAGGTCAAGTCAAGGTCAAGTCAAGGTCAAGTCAAGGTCGAGTCAAGGTCAAGTCAAGGTCAGGTGAAGGTCATGTCGTGGTCAAGTCAATTTCAAGACTAGGTCAAGTAAAGGTTAAGTCAAGGTCAAGTCAAGGTCACGTCAAGGTCAAGTCAAGGTCATGTCAAGGTCAAGTCAAGGTCAAGTCAAGGTCATGTCCCGGTCAGGTCAAGGTCAAGTCAAGGTCGAGTACAGGTCAAGTTAAGGTCAAGTCAAGGTCAAGTCAAGGCCAAGTCAACGTCATGTCAAGGTCAAGTCAAGGTCAAGTCAAGGTCAATTCAAGGTCAAGTCAAGGTCAAGTCAAGGTCAAGTCAAGGTCATGTCAAGGTCATGTCAAGGTCATGTCAAGGTCATGTCAAGGTCATGTCAAGGTCAAGTCAAGGTCAAATCAAGGTCAAGTCAAGGTCATGTCAAGGTCAGGTCAAGGTCAAGTCCAGGTCAAGTGAAGGTCAATTCAAGGTCAAGTTAAGGTCATGTCAAGGTCAAGTCAAGGTCAAGTCAAGGTCAAGTCAAGGTCATGTCCCGGTCAGGTCAAGGTCAAGTCAAGGTCGAGTCAAGGTCAAGTTAAGGTCAAGTCAAGGTCAAGTCAAGGTCAAGTCAAGGCCAAATCAACGTCATGTCAAGGTCATGTCAAGGTCAAGTCAAGGTCAAGGTCAAGTCAAGGTCGAGTCAAGGTCAAGTCAAGGTCAGGTGAAGGTCATGTCATGGTCAAGTCAATTTCAAGTCAAGGTCAAGTCAAGGTTAAGTCAAGGTCAAGTCAAGGTCACGTCAAGGTCAAGTCAAGGTCATGTCAAGGTCGAGTCAAGGTCAAGTCAAGGTCAGGTGAAGGTCATGTCATGGTCAAGTCAATTTCAAGTCAAGGTCAAGTCAAGGTTAAGTCAAGGTCAAGTGAAGGTCAATTCAAGGTCATGTCAAGGTCAAGTCAAGGTCAAGTTAAGGTCAAGTCAAGGTCAAGTCAAGGTCATGTCCCGGTCAGGTCAAGGTCAAGTCAAGGTCGAGTCAAGGTCAAGTTAAGGTCAAGTCAAGGTCAAGTCAAGGCCAAGTCAACGTCATGTCAAGGTCAAGTCAAGGTCAAGTCAAGGTCAAGTCAAGGTCAAGTCAAGGTCAAGTCTAGCTCATGTCAAGGTCAAGTCAAGGTCAAGTGAAGGTCAAGTAAAGGTCATGTCAAGGGCAAGTCAAGGTCAAGTCAAGGTCATGTCAAGGTCAAGTCAAGATCAAGTCAAGGTCAAGTCAAGGTCAAGTCAAGGTCAAGTCAAGGTCATGTCAAGGTCAATTCAAAGTCAAGTCAAGGTCATGTCAAGGTCAAGTCAAGGTCATGTCAAGGTCAATTCAAGGTCAAGTCAAGGTCATGTCAAGGTCAAGTCAATGTCAAGTCAGGGTCATGTCCAGGTCAAGGTCAAGTCAAGGTCGAGTCAAGGTCAAGTCAAGGTCAAGTCAAGGTCAAGTCAAGGCCAAGTCAACGTCATGTCAAGGTCATGTTAAGGTCAAGTCAAGGTCAAGTCAAGGTCAATTCAAGGTCATGTCAAGGTCAAGTCAAGGTCAAGTCAAGGTCGAGTCAAGGTCAAGTCCAGGTCAAGGTCAATTCAAGGTCAAGTCAAAGTCAAGTCAAGGTCATGTCAAGGTCAAGTCAATGTCAAGTCAAGGTCAAGTTAAGGTAGAGTCAAGGTCAAGTCAATGTCAAGTCAAGGTCAAGTCAAGGTAGAGTCAAGGTCAAGTCAAGGTCAAGTCAAGGTTATGTCAAGGTCAGGTTAAAGTCAAGTCAAGGTCAAGTGAAAGTCAAGTGAAAGTCAAGTGAGGGTCAAGTCAAGGTCAAGTCAACGTCAAGTCTAGGTCAAGTCAAGGTCAAGTCAAAGTCATGTCAAGGTCAAGTCAAGGTCAAGTCAAGGTCAAGTCAAGGTCAATTCAAGGTCAAGTCAAGGTCAAGTCAAGGTCATGTCAAGGTCATGTCAAGGTCAAGTCATGGTCATGTCAAGGTCATGTCAAGGTCAAGTCAAGGTCAAGTCAAGGTCAAGTCAAGGTCAAGGTCAAGTCAAGGTCAAGTCAAAGTCAAGGTCAAGGTCAAGTCAAGGTCAAGGCAAGGTCAAGTCAAGGTCAAGTCAAGGTCATGTCAAGGTCAAGTCAAGGTCAAGTCAAGGTCAAGTCAAGGTCAAGTCAAGGTCAAGTCAAGCTCATGTCAAGGTCAACTCTAGGTCAAGTCAAGGTCAAGTCAAAGTCATGTCAAGGTCAAGTCAAGGTCAAGTCAAGGTCAAGTCAAGGTCAAGTCAAGGTCAAGTCAAGCTCATGTCAAGGTCATGTCAAGGTCAAGTCTAGGTCAAGTCAAGGTCAAGTCAAAGTCATGTCAAGGTCAAGTCAAGGTCAAGTCAAGGTTAAGTCAAGGTCAAGTCAAGGTCAAGTCATAGTCATGTCAAGGTCAAGTCAAGGTCAACTCAAAGTCAAGTCAAGGTCAAGTCAAGGTCATGTCAAGGTCAAGGTCAAGTCAAGGTCAAGTCAAGGTCAAGTCAAGGTCATGTCAAGGTCATATCAAGGTCAAGTCAAGGTCAAGTAAAGGTCAAGTCAAGGCCATGTCAAGGTCATATCAAGGTCAAGTTAAGGTCATGTCAAGGTCAAGTCAAGGTCAAGTCGAGGTCATGTCAAGCTCAAGTCAAGGTCAATTCAAGGTCAAGTAAACGTCATGTCAAGGGCAAGTCAAGATCAAGTCAAGGTCAAGTCAAGTTCAAGTCAAGGTCACGTCAAGGTCATGTCAACGTCAATTCAAGGTCAAGTCAAGGTCATGTCAAGGTCAAGTCAAGGTCAAGTCAAGGTCAAGGTCAAGTCTAGGTCGAGTCAAGGTCAAGTCAAGGTCAAGTCGAGGTCATGTCAAGGTCAAGTCAAGTCAAGGTCAAGTCAAGGTCAAGTCAAGGTCAAGAAAAGGTAAAGTCAAGGTCAAGTCAAGGTCATGTCAAGGTCAAGGTCAAGTCAAGGTCAAGTCAAGGTCAAGTCAAGGTCAAGTCAAGGTCAAGTCAAGGTCAAGTCAAGGTCAAGTCAAGGTCAAGTCAAGGTCATGTCAAGGTCAAGTCAAGGTCAAGTAAAGGTCAAGTCAAGGCCATGTCAAGGTCATATCAAGGTCAAGTCAAGGTCATGTCAAGGTCAAGTCAAGGGCAAGTCAAGGTCAAGGTCAAGTCAAGGTCAAGTCAAGGTCAAGTCAAGGTCATGTAAAGGTCAAGTCAAGGTCAAGTCAAGGTCATGTCAAAGTCAAGTCAAGGTAAGTCAAGGTAAGTCAAGGTCCTGTCAAGGTCAAGTCAAGGTCAGGTCAAGGTCAAGTCAAGGTCGAGTCAAGGTCAAGTCAAGGTCAAGTCAAGTCAAGGTCAAGTCAAGGTCAAGTCAAGGTCAAGTCAAGGTCAAGTCAAGGTCAAGTCAAGGTCAAGTCAAGGTCAAGGTCAAGTCTAGGTCGAGTCAAGGTCAAGTCAAGGTCAAGTCGAGGTCATGTCAAGGTCAAGTCAAGGTCAAGTCAAGGTCATGTCAAGGTCAAGTCAAGGTCAAGTCAAGGTCAAGTCAAGGTCATGTCAAGGTCAAGTCAAGGTAAGTCAAGGTCCTGTCAAGTTCAAGTCAAGGTCAGGTCAATGTCAAGGTCAAGTCAAGGTCAAGTCAAGGTCATGTCAAGGTCAAGTCAAGGTAAGTCAAGGTCCTGTCAAGTTCAAGTCAAGGTCAGGTCAATGTCAAGGTCAAGTCAAGGTCATGTCAAGGTCAAGTCAAGGTCATGTCAAGGTCAATTCAAGGTCAAGTCAAGGTCATGTCAAGGTCAAGTCAATGTCAAGTCAGGGTCATGTCCAGGTCAAGGTCAAGTCAAGGTCGAGTCAAGGTCAAGTCAAGGTCAAGTCAAGGTCAAGTCAAGGCCAAGTCAACGTCATGTCAAGGTCATGTTAAGGTCAAGTCAAGGTCAAGTCAAGGTCAATTCAAGGTCATGTCAAGGTCAAGTCAAGGTCAAGTCAAGGTCGAGTCAAGGTCAAGTCCAGGTCAAGGTCAATTCAAGGTCAAGTCAAAGTCAAGTCAAGGTCATGTCAAGGTCAAGTCAATGTCAAGTCAAGGTCAAGTCAAGGTAGAGTCAAGGTCAAGTCAATGTCAAGTCAAGGTCAAGTCAAGGTAGAGTCAAGGTCAAGTCAAGGTCAAGTCAAGGTTATGTCAAGGTCAGGTTAAAGTCAAGTCAAGGTCAAGTGAAAGTCAAGTGAAAGTCAAGTGAGGGTCAAGTCAAGGTCAAGTCAACGTCAAGTCAAGGTCAAGTCAAGGTCAAGTCAAGGTCAAGTCAAGGTCAAGTCTAGGTCAAGTCAAGGTCAAGTCAAAGTCATGTCAAGGTCAAGTCAAGGTCAAGTCAAGGTCAAGTCAAGGTCAAGTCAAGGTCAATTCAAGGTCAAGTCAAGGTCAAGTCAAGGTCATGTCAAGGTCATGTCAAGGTCAAGTCAAGGTCATGTCAAGGTCATGTCAAGGTCAAGTCAAGGTCAAGTCAAGGTCAAGTCAAGGTCAAGGTCAAGTCAAGGTCAAGTCAAGGTCAAGGTCAAGTCAAGGTCAAGGCAAGGTCAAGTCAAGGTCAAGTCAAGGTCATGTCAAGGTCAAGTCAAGGTCAAGTCAAGGTCAAGTCAAGGTCAAGTCAAGGTCAAGTCAAGCTCATGTCAAGGTCAACTCTAGGTCAAGTCAAGGTCAAGTCAAAGTCATGTCAAGGTCAAGTCAAGGTCAAGTCAAGGTCAAGTCAAGGTCAAGTCAAGGTCAAGTCAAGCTCATGTCAAGGTCATGTCAAGGTCAAGTCTAGGTCAAGTCAAGGTCAAGTCAAAGTCATGTCAAGGTCAAGTCAAGGTCAAGTCAAGGTTAAGTCAAGGTCAAGTCAAGGTCAAGTCATAGTCATGTCAAGGTCAAGTCAAGGTCAACTCAAAGTCAAGTCAAGGTCAAGTCAAGGTCATGTCAAGGTCAAGGTCAAGTCAAGGTCAAGTCAAGGTCAAGTCAAGGTCAAGTCAAGGTCATGTCAAGGTCATATCAAGGTCAAGTCAAGGTCAAGTAAAGGTCAAGTCAAGGCCATGTCAAGGTCATATCAAGGTCAAGTTAAGGTCATGTCAAGGTCAAGTCAAGGTCAAGTCGAGGTCATGTCAAGCTCAAGTCAAGGTCAATTCAAGGTCAAGTAAACGTCATGTCAAGGGCAAGTCAAGATCAAGTCAAGGTCAAGTCAAGTTCAAGTCAAGGTCACGTCAAGGTCATGTCAACGTCAATTCAAGGTCAAGTCAAGGTCATGTCAAGGTCAAGTCAAGGTCAAGTCAAGGTCAAGGTCAAGTCTAGGTCGAGTCAAGGTCAAGTCAAGGTCAAGTCGAGGTCATGTCAAGGTCAAGTCAAGTCAAGGTCAAGTCAAGGTCAAGTCAAGGTCAAGAAAAGGTAAAGTCAAGGTCAAGTCAAGGTCATGTCAAGGTCAAGGTCAAGTCAAGGTCAAGTCAAGGTCAAGTCAAGGTCAAGTCAAGGTCAAGTCAAGGTCAAGTCAAGGTCAAGTCAAGGTCAAGTCGAGGTCATGTCAAGGTCAAGTCAAGGTCGTGTCAAGGTCAGCTCAAGGTCAAGGTCAAGTCAACGTCAAGTAAAGGTCAAGTCAAGGTCAAGTAAAGGTCAAGTCAAGGCCATGTCAAGGTCATATCAAGGTCAAGTCAAGGTCATGTCAAGGTCAAGTCAAGGGCAAGTCAAGGTCAAGGTCAAGTCAAGGTCAAGTCAAGGTCAAGTCAAGGTCATGTAAAGGTCAAGTCAAGGTCAAGTCAAGGTCATGTCAAAGTCAAGTCAAGGTAAGTCAAGGTAAGTCAAGGTCCTGTCAAGGTCAAGTCAAGGTCATGTCAAGGTCAGGTCAAGGTCAAGTCAAGGTCGAGTCAAGGTCAAGTCAAGGTCAAGTCAAGTCAAGGTCAAGTCAAGGTCAAGTCAAGGTCAAGTCAAGGTCAAGTCAAGGTCAAGTCAAGGTCAAGTCAAGGTCAAGTCAAGGTCAAGGTCAAGTCTAGGTCGAGTCAAGGTCAAGTCAAGGTCAAGTCGAGGTCATGTCAAGGTCAAGTCAAGGTCAAGTCAAGGTCATGTCAAGGTCAAGTCAAGGTCAAGTCAAGGTCAAGTCAAGGTCATGTCAAGGTCAAGTCAAGGTAAGTCAAGGTCCTGTCAAGTTCAAGTCAAGGTCAGGTCAATGTCAAGGTCAAGTCAAGGTCAAGTCAAGGTCATGTCAAGGTCAAGTCAAGGTCAAGTCAATGTCAAGTCAAGGTCATGTCAAGGTTAAGTCAAGGTCAACTCAAGGTCAAGTCAAGGTCAAGTCAATGTCAAGTCAAGGTCAAGTCAAGGTCAAGTCAAGGTCAAGTCAAGGTCATGTCAAGGTCATGTCAAGGTCAAGTCAAGGTCATGTCAAGGTCATGTCAAGGTCATGTCAAGGTCATGTCAAGGTCATGTCAAGGTCAAGTCAAGGTCAAATCAAGGTCAAGTCAAGGTCATGTCAAGGTCAGGTCAAGGTCAAGTCCAGGTCAAGTGAAGGTCAATTCAAGGTCAAGTTAAGGTCATGTCAAGGTCAAGTCAAGGTCAAGTCAAGGTCAAGTCAAGGTCATGTCAAGGTCATGTCAAGGTCATGTCAAGGTCAAGGTCAAGTCAAGGTCAAGTCAAGGTCAAGGCAAGGTCAAGTCAAGGTCAAGTCAAGGTCATGTCAAGGTCATGTCAAGGTCATGTCAAGGTCAAGGTCAAGTCAAGGTCAAGTCAAGGTCAAGGCAAGGTCAAGTCGAGGTCAAGTCAAGGTCAAGTCAAGGTCATGTCAAGGTCAAGTCAACGTCAAGTCAAGGTCAAGTCAAGGTCAAGTCAATGTCAAGGTCAGGTCAATGTCAAGGTCAAGTCAAGGTCAAGTCAAGGTCATGTCAAGGTCAAGTCAAGGTCAAGTCAATGTCAAGTCAAGGTCATGTCAAGGTTAAGTCAAGGTCAACTCAAGGTCAAGTCAAGGTCAAGTCAATGTCAAGTCAAGGTCAAGTCAAGGTCAAGTCAAGGTCAAGTCAAGGTCATGTCAAGGTCATGTCAAGGTCATGTCAAGGTCAAGGTCAAGTCAAGGTCAAGTCAAGGTCAAGGCAAGGTCAAGTCGAGGTCAAGTCAAGGTCAAGTCAAGGTCATGTCAAGGTCAAGTCAAGGTCAAGTCAAGGTCAAGTCAAGGTCAAGTCAAGGTCATGTCAAGGTCAAGTCAAGGTAAGTCAAGGTCCTGTCAAGTTCAAGTCAAGGTCAGGTCAATGTCAAGGTCAAGTCAAGGTCATGTCAAGGTCAAGTCAAGGTCATGTCAAGGTCAATTCAAGGTCAAGTCAAGGTCATGTCAAGGTCAAGTCAATGTCAAGTCAGGGTCATGTCCAGGTCAAGGTCAAGTCAAGGTCGAGTCAAGGTCAAGTCAAGGTCAAGTCAAGGTCAAGTCAAGGCCAAGTCAACGTCATGTCAAGGTCATGTTAAGGTCAAGTCAAGGTCAAGTCAAGGTCATGTCAAGGTCATGTCAAGGTCAAGTCAAGGTCAAGTCAAGGTCGAGTCAAGGTCAAGTCCAGGTCAAGGTCAATTCAAGGTCAAGTCAAAGTCAAGTCAAGGTCATGTCAAGGTCAAGTCAATGTCAAGTCAAGGTCAAGTCAAGGTAGAGTCAAGGTCAAGTCAATGTCAAGTCAAGGTCAAGTCAAGGTAGAGTCAAGGTCAAGTCAAGGTCAAGTCAAGGTTATGTCAAGGTCAGGTTAAAGTCAAGTCAAGGTCAAGTGAAAGTCAAGTGAAAGTCAAGTGAGGGTCAAGTCAAGGTCAAGTCAACGTCAAGTCAAGGTCAAGTCAAGGTCAAGTCAAGGTCAAGTCAAGGTCAAGTCTAGGTCAAGTCAAGGTCAAGTCAAAGTCATGTCAAGGTCAAGTCAAGGTCAAGTCAAGGTCAAGTCAAGGTCAAGTCAAGGTCAATTCAAGGTCAAGTCAAGGTCAAGTCAAGGTCATGTCAAGGTCATGTCAAGGTCAAGTCAAGGTCATGTCAAGGTCATGTCAAGGTCAAGTCAAGGTCAAGTCAAGGTCAAGTCAAGGTCAAGGTCAAGTCAAGGTCAAGTCAAGGTCAAGGTCAAGTCAAGGTCAAGGCAAGGTCAAGTCAAGGTCAAGTCAAGGTCATGTCAAGGTCAAGTCAAGGTCAAGTCAAGGTCAAGTCAAGGTCAAGTCAAGGTCAAGTCAAGCTCATGTCAAGGTCAACTCTAGGTCAAGTCAAGGTCAAGTCAAAGTCATGTCAAGGTCAAGTCAAGGTCAAGTCAAGGTCAAGTCAAGGTCAAGTCAAGGTCAAGTCAAGGTCAAGTCAAGCTCATGTCAAGGTCATGTCAAGGTCAAGTCTAGGTCAAGTCAAGGTCAAGTCAAAGTCATGTCAAGGTCAAGTCAAGGTCAAGTCAAGGTTAAGTCAAGGTCAAGTCAAGGTCAAGTCATAGTCATGTCAAGGTCAAGTCAAGGTCAACTCAAAGTCAAGTCAAGGTCAAGTCAAGGTCATGTCAAGGTCAAGGTCAAGTCAAGGTCAAGTCAAGGTCAAGTCAAGGTCAAGTCAAGGTCATGTCAAGGTCATATCAAGGTCAAGTCAAGGTCAAGTAAAGGTCAAGTCAAGGCCATGTCAAGGTCATATCAAGGTCAAGTTAAGGTCATGTCAAGGTCAAGTCAAGGTCAAGTCGAGGTCATGTCAAGCTCAAGTCAAGGTCAATTCAAGGTCAAGTAAACGTCATGTCAAGGGCAAGTCAAGATCAAGTCAAGGTCAAGTCAAGTTCAAGTCAAGGTCACGTCAAGGTCATGTCAACGTCAATTCAAGGTCAAGTCAAGGTCATGTCAAGGTCAAGTCAAGGTCAAGTCAAGGTCAAGGTCAAGTCTAGGTCGAGTCAAGGTCAAGTCAAGGTCAAGTCGAGGTCATGTCAAGGTCAAGTCAAGTCAAGGTCAAGTCAAGGTCAAGTCAAGGTCAAGAAAAGGTAAAGTCAAGGTCAAGTCAAGGTCATGTCAAGGTCAAGGTCAAGTCAAGGTCAAGTCAAGGTCAAGTCAAGGTCAAGTCAAGGTCAAGTCAAGGTCAAGTCAAGGTCAAGTCAAGGTCAAGTCAAGGTCATGTCAAGGTCAAGTCAAGGTCAAGTAAAGGTCAAGTCAAGGCCATGTCAAGGTCATATCAAGGTCAAGTCAAGGTCATGTCAAGGTCAAGTCAAGGTCAAGTCGAGGTCATGTCAAGGTCAAGTCAAGGTCGTGTCAAGGTCAGCTCAAGGTCAAGGTCAAGTCAACGTCAAGTAAAGGTCAAGTCAAGGTCAAGTAAAGGTCAAGTCAAGGCCATGTCAAGGTCATATCAAGGTCAAGTCAAGGTCATGTCAAGGTCAAGTCAAGGGCAAGTCAAGGTCAAGGTCAAGTCAAGGTCAAGTCAAGGTCAAGTCAAGGTCATGTAAAGGTCAAGTCAAGGTCAAGTCAAGGTCATGTCAAAGTCAAGTCAAGGTAAGTCAAGGTAAGTCAAGGTCCTGTCAAGGTCAAGTCAAGGTCATGTCAAGGTCAGGTCAAGGTCAAGTCAAGGTCGAGTCAAGGTCAAGTCAAGGTCAAGTCAAGTCAAGGTCAAGTCAAGGTCAAGTCAAGGTCAAGTCAAGGTCAAGTCAAGGTCAAGTCAAGGTCAAGTCAAGGTCAAGTCAAGGTCAAGGTCAAGTCTAGGTCGAGTCAAGGTCAAGTCAAGGTCAAGTCGAGGTCATGTCAAGGTCAAGTCAAGGTCAAGTCAAGGTCATGTCAAGGTCAAGTCAAGGTCAAGTCAAGGTCAAGTCAAGGTCATGTCAAGGTCAAGTCAAGGTAAGTCAAGGTCCTGTCAAGTTCAAGTCAAGGTCAGGTCAATGTCAAGGTCAAGTCAAGGTCAAGTCAAGGTCATGTCAAGGTCAAGTCAAGGTCAAGTCAATGTCAAGTCAAGGTCATGTCAAGGTTAAGTCAAGGTCAACTCAAGGTCAAGTCAAGGTCAAGTCAATGTCAAGTCAAGGTCAAGTCAAGGTCAAGTCAAGGTCAAGTCAAGGTCATGTCAAGGTCATGTCAAGGTCAAGTCAAGGTCATGTCAAGGTCATGTCAAGGTCATGTCAAGGTCATGTCAAGGTCATGTCAAGGTCAAGTCAAGGTCAAATCAAGGTCAAGTCAAGGTCATGTCAAGGTCAGGTCAAGGTCAAGTCCAGGTCAAGTGAAGGTCAATTCAAGGTCAAGTTAAGGTCATGTCAAGGTCAAGTCAAGGTCAAGTCAAGGTCAAGTCAAGGTCATGTCAAGGTCATGTCAAGGTCATGTCAAGGTCAAGGTCAAGTCAAGGTCAAGTCAAGGTCAAGGCAAGGTCAAGTCAAGGTCAAGTCAAGGTCATGTCAAGGTCATGTCAAGGTCATGTCAAGGTCAAGGTCAAGTCAAGGTCAAGTCAAGGTCAAGGCAAGGTCAAGTCGAGGTCAAGTCAAGGTCAAGTCAAGGTCATGTCAAGGTCAAGTCAACGTCAAGTCAAGGTCAAGTCAAGGTCAAGTCAATGTCAAGGTCAGGTCAATGTCAAGGTCAAGTCAAGGTCAAGTCAAGGTCATGTCAAGGTCAAGTCAAGGTCAAGTCAATGTCAAGTCAAGGTCATGTCAAGGTTAAGTCAAGGTCAACTCAAGGTCAAGTCAAGGTCAAGTCAATGTCAAGTCAAGGTCAAGTCAAGGTCAAGTCAAGGTCAAGTCAAGGTCATGTCAAGGTCATGTCAAGGTCATGTCAAGGTCAAGGTCAAGTCAAGGTCAAGTCAAGGTCAAGGCAAGGTCAAGTCGAGGTCAAGTCAAGGTCAAGTCAAGGTCATGTCAAGGTCAAGTCAAGGTCAAGTCAAGGTCAAGTCAAGGTCAAGTCAAGGTCATGTCAAGGTCAAGTCAAGGTAAGTCAAGGTCCTGTCAAGTTCAAGTCAAGGTCAGGTCAATGTCAAGGTCAAGTCAAGGTCATGTCAAGGTCAAGTCAAGGTCATGTCAAGGTCAATTCAAGGTCAAGTCAAGGTCATGTCAAGGTCAAGTCAATGTCAAGTCAGGGTCATGTCCAGGTCAAGGTCAAGTCAAGGTCGAGTCAAGGTCAAGTCAAGGTCAAGTCAAGGTCAAGTCAAGGCCAAGTCAACGTCATGTCAAGGTCATGTTAAGGTCAAGTCAAGGTCAAGTCAAGGTCAATTCAAGGT
Organism: Sturmia bella; assembly: GCA_963662145.1. Classification (NCBI taxonomy): domain Eukaryota; kingdom Metazoa; phylum Arthropoda; class Insecta; order Diptera; family Tachinidae; genus Sturmia; species Sturmia bella. The sequence continues at coordinate 50,418,568 of OY759169.1, forward strand.
CATGTCAAGGTCAAGTCAAGGTCAAGTCAAGGTCGAGTCAAGGTCAAGTCCAGGTCAAGGTCAATTCAAGGTCAAGTCAAAGTCAAGTCAAGGTCATGTCAAGGTCAAGTCAATGTCAAGTCAAGGTCAAGTCAAGGTAGAGTCAAGGTCAAGTCAATGTCAAGTCAAGGTCAAGTCAAGGTAGAGTCAAGGTCAAGTCAAGGTCAAGTCAAGGTTATGTCAAGGTCAGGTTAAAGTCAAGTCAAGGTCAAGTGAAAGTCAAGTGAAAGTCAAGTGAGGGTCAAGTCAAGGTCAAGTCAACGTCAAGTCAAGGTCAAGTCAAGGTCAAGTCAAGGTCAAGTCAAGGTCAAGTCTAGGTCAAGTCAAGGTCAAGTCAAAGTCATGTCAAGGTCAAGTCAAGGTCAAGTCAAGGTCAAGTCAAGGTCAAGTCAAGGTCAATTCAAGGTCAAGTCAAGGTCAAGTCAAGGTCATGTCAAGGTCATGTCAAGGTCAAGTCAAGGTCATGTCAAGGTCATGTCAAGGTCAAGTCAAGGTCAAGTCAAGGTCAAGTCAAGGTCAAGGTCAAGTCAAGGTCAAGTCAAGGTCAAGGTCAAGTCAAGGTCAAGGCAAGGTCAAGTCAAGGTCAAGTCAAGGTCATGTCAAGGTCAAGTCAAGGTCAAGTCAAGGTCAAGTCAAGGTCAAGTCAAGGTCAAGTCAAGCTCATGTCAAGGTCAACTCTAGGTCAAGTCAAGGTCAAGTCAAAGTCATGTCAAGGTCAAGTCAAGGTCAAGTCAAGGTCAAGTCAAGGTCAAGTCAAGGTCAAGTCAAGCTCATGTCAAGGTCATGTCAAGGTCAAGTCTAGGTCAAGTCAAGGTCAAGTCAAAGTCATGTCAAGGTCAAGTCAAGGTCAAGTCAAGGTTAAGTCAAGGTCAAGTCAAGGTCAAGTCATAGTCATGTCAAGGTCAAGTCAAGGTCAACTCAAAGTCAAGTCAAGGTCAAGTCAAGGTCATGTCAAGGTCAAGGTCAAGTCAAGGTCAAGTCAAGGTCAAGTCAAGGTCAAGTCAAGGTCATGTCAAGGTCATATCAAGGTCAAGTCAAGGTCAAGTAAAGGTCAAGTCAAGGCCATGTCAAGGTCATATCAAGGTCAAGTTAAGGTCATGTCAAGGTCAAGTCAAGGTCAAGTCGAGGTCATGTCAAGCTCAAGTCAAGGTCAATTCAAGGTCAAGTAAACGTCATGTCAAGGGCAAGTCAAGATCAAGTCAAGGTCAAGTCAAGTTCAAGTCAAGGTCACGTCAAGGTCATGTCAACGTCAATTCAAGGTCAAGTCAAGGTCATGTCAAGGTCAAGTCAAGGTCAAGTCAAGGTCAAGGTCAAGTCTAGGTCGAGTCAAGGTCAAGTCAAGGTCAAGTCGAGGTCATGTCAAGGTCAAGTCAAGTCAAGGTCAAGTCAAGGTCAAGTCAAGGTCAAGAAAAGGTAAAGTCAAGGTCAAGTCAAGGTCATGTCAAGGTCAAGGTCAAGTCAAGGTCAAGTCAAGGTCAAGTCAAGGTCAAGTCAAGGTCAAGTCAAGGTCAAGTCAAGGTCAAGTCAAGGTCAAGTCAAGGTCATGTCAAGGTCAAGTCAAGGTCAAGTAAAGGTCAAGTCAAGGCCATGTCAAGGTCATATCAAGGTCAAGTCAAGGTCATGTCAAGGTCAAGTCAAGGTCAAGTCGAGGTCATGTCAAGGTCAAGTCAAGGTCGTGTCAAGGTCAGCTCAAGGTCAAGGTCAAGTCAACGTCAAGTAAAGGTCAAGTCAAGGTCAAGTAAAGGTCAAGTCAAGGCCATGTCAAGGTCATATCAAGGTCAAGTCAAGGTCATGTCAAGGTCAAGTCAAGGGCAAGTCAAGGTCAAGGTCAAGTCAAGGTCAAGTCAAGGTCAAGTCAAGGTCATGTAAAGGTCAAGTCAAGGTCAAGTCAAGGTCATGTCAAAGTCAAGTCAAGGTAAGTCAAGGTAAGTCAAGGTCCTGTCAAGGTCAAGTCAAGGTCATGTCAAGGTCAGGTCAAGGTCAAGTCAAGGTCGAGTCAAGGTCAAGTCAAGGTCAAGTCAAGTCAAGGTCAAGTCAAGGTCAAGTCAAGGTCAAGTCAAGGTCAAGTCAAGGTCAAGTCAAGGTCAAGTCAAGGTCAAGGTCAAGTCTAGGTCGAGTCAAGGTCAAGTCAAGGTCAAGTCGAGGTCATGTCAAGGTCAAGTCAAGGTCAAGTCAAGGTCATGTCAAGGTCAAGTCAAGGTCAAGTCAAGGTCAAGTCAAGGTCATGTCAAGGTCAAGTCAAGGTAAGTCAAGGTCCTGTCAAGTTCAAGTCAAGGTCAGGTCAATGTCAAGGTCAAGTCAAGGTCAAGTCAAGGTCATGTCAAGGTCAAGTCAAGGTCAAGTCAATGTCAAGTCAAGGTCATGTCAAGGTTAAGTCAAGGTCAACTCAAGGTCAAGTCAAGGTCAAGTCAATGTCAAGTCAAGGTCAAGTCAAGGTCAAGTCAAGGTCAAGTCAAGGTCATGTCAAGGTCATGTCAAGGTCAAGTCAAGGTCATGTCAAGGTCATGTCAAGGTCATGTCAAGGTCATGTCAAGGTCATGTCAAGGTCAAGTCAAGGTCAAATCAAGGTCAAGTCAAGGTCATGTCAAGGTCAGGTCAAGGTCAAGTCCAGGTCAAGTGAAGGTCAATTCAAGGTCAAGTTAAGGTCATGTCAAGGTCAAGTCAAGGTCAAGTCAAGGTCAAGTCAAGGTCATGTCAAGGTCATGTCAAGGTCATGTCAAGGTCAAGGTCAAGTCAAGGTCAAGTCAAGGTCAAGGCAAGGTCAAGTCAAGGTCAAGTCAAGGTCATGTCAAGGTCATGTCAAGGTCATGTCAAGGTCAAGGTCAAGTCAAGGTCAAGTCAAGGTCAAGGCAAGGTCAAGTCGAGGTCAAGTCAAGGTCAAGTCAAGGTCATGTCAAGGTCAAGTCAACGTCAAGTCAAGGTCAAGTCAAGGTCAAGTCAATGTCAAGGTCAGGTCAATGTCAAGGTCAAGTCAAGGTCAAGTCAAGGTCATGTCAAGGTCAAGTCAAGGTCAAGTCAATGTCAAGTCAAGGTCATGTCAAGGTTAAGTCAAGGTCAACTCAAGGTCAAGTCAAGGTCAAGTCAATGTCAAGTCAAGGTCAAGTCAAGGTCAAGTCAAGGTCAAGTCAAGGTCATGTCAAGGTCATGTCAAGGTCATGTCAAGGTCAAGGTCAAGTCAAGGTCAAGTCAAGGTCAAGGCAAGGTCAAGTCGAGGTCAAGTCAAGGTCAAGTCAAGGTCATGTCAAGGTCAAGTCAAGGTCAAGTCAAGGTCAAGTCAAGGTCAAGTCAAGCTCATGTCAAGGTCGAGTCAAGGTCAAGTCAAGGTCAAGTCAAGGTCAAGTCAAGGTCAAGTCAAGGTCAAGTCAAGGTCAAGTCAAGGTCAAGTCAAGGTCAAGTCAAGGTCAAGTCAAGGTCAAGTCAAGGTCGAGTCAAGGTCAAGTCAAGGTCAAGTCAAGGTCAAGTCAAGGTAATGTCAAGGTCAAGTCAAGGTCAAGTAAAGGTCATGTCAAGGGCAAGTCAAGGCCAAGTCAAGGTCATGTCAAAGTCAAGGTCAAATCAAGGTCAAGTCAAGGTCATGTCAAGGTCAATTCAAGGTCAAGTCAAGGTCATGTCAAGGTCAAGTCAAGGTCAAGTCAAGGTCAAGTCTACGTCGAGTCAAGGTCAAGTCGAGGTCAAGTCGAGGTCATGTTAAGGTCAAGTCAAGGTCAAGTCAAGGTCAAGTCAAGGTCGAGTCAAGGTCAAGTCAAGGTCAAGACAAGGTCAAGTCAAAGTCAAGTCAAGTTCATGTCAAGGTTAAGTCAAGGTCAAGTCAAGGTCAAGTCAAGGTCAAGTGAAGGTCAAGTCAAGGTTAAGTCAAGGTCAAGTCAAGGTCAAGTCAAGGTCACGTCAAGGTCAAGTCAAGGTCAAGTCAAAGTCATGTCAAGGTCATGTCAGGGTCATGTCCAGGTCAAGGTCAAGTCAAGGTCGAGTCAAGGTCAAGTCAAGGTCAAGTCAAGGTCAAGTCAAGGTCAAGTCAAGGCCAAGTCAACGTCATGTCAAGGTCATGTCAAGGTCAAGTCAAGGTCAAGTCAAGGTCAATTCAAGGCCATGTCAAGGTCAAGTCAAGGTCAAGTCAAGGTCAAGTCAAGGTCGAGTCAAGGTCAAGTCCAGGTCAAGTGAAGGTCAATTCAAGGTCAAGTCAAGGTCATGTCAAGGTCAAGTCAAGGTCAAGTCAAGGTCAAGTCAAGGTCATGTCCCGTCAGGTCAAGGTCAAGTCAAGGTCGAGTCAAGGTCAAGTTAAGGTCAAGTCAAGGTCAAGTCAAGGTCAAGTCAAGGTCGAGTCAAGGTCAAGTCAAGGTCAGGTGAAGGTCATGTCGTGGTCAAGTCAATTTCAAGACTAGGTCAAGTAAAGGTTAAATCAAGGTCAAGTCGAGGTCACGTCAAGGTCAAGTCAAGGTCATGTCAAGGTCAAGTCAAGGTCAAGTCAAGGTCATGTCCCGGTCAGGTCAAGGTCAAGTCAAGGTCGAGTCAAGGTCAAGTTAAGGTCAAGTCAAGGTCAAGTCAAGGCCAAGTCAACGTCATGTCAAGGTCAAGTCAAGGTCAAGTCAAGGTCAATTCAAGGTCAAGTCAAGGTCAAGTCAAGGTCAAGTCAAGGTCATGTCAAGGTCATGTCAAGGTCATGTCAAGGTCATGTCAAGGTCATGTCAAGGTCAAGTCAAGGTCAAATCAAGGTCAAGTCAAGGTCTTGTCAAGGTCAGGTCAAGGTCAAGTCCAGGTCAAGTGAAGGTCAATTCAAGGTCAAGTTAAGGTCATGTCAAGGTCAAGTCAAGGTCAAGTCAAGGTCAAGTCAAGGTCAAGTCAAGGTCATGTCCCGGTCAGGTCAAGGTCAAGTCAAGGTCGAGTCAAGGTCAAGTTAAGGTCAAGTCAAGGTCAAGTCAAGGTCAAGTCAAGGCCAAATCAACGTCATGTCAAGGTCATGTCAAGGTCAAGTCAAGGTCAAGTCAAGGTCAAGTCAAGGTCGAGTCAAGGTCAAGTCAAGGTCAGGTGAAGGTCATGTCATGGTCAAGTCAATTTCATGTCAAGGTCAAGTCAAGGTTAAGTCAAGGTCAAGTCAAGGTCACGTTAAGGTCAAGTCAAGGTCATGTCAAGGTCGAGTCAAGGTCAAGTCAAGGTCAGGTGAAGGTCATGTCATGGTCAAGTCAATTTCAAGTCAAGGTCAAGTCAAGGTTAAGTCAAGGTCAAGTGAAGGTCAATTCAAGGTCATGTCAAGGTCAAGTCAAGGTCAAGTTAAGGTCAAGTCAAGGTCAAGTCAAGGTCATGTCCCGGTCAGGTCAAGGTCAAGTCAAGGTCGAGTCAAGGTCAAGTTAAGGTCAAGTCAAGGTCAAGTCAAGGTCAAGTCAAGGCCAAGTCAACGTCATGTCAAGGTCAAGTCAAGGTCAAGTCAAGGTCAAGTCAAGGTCAAGTCAAGGTCAAGTCAAGGTCAAGTCAAGGTCAAGTCTAGCTCATGTCAAGGTCAAGTCAAGGTCAAGTGAAGGTCAAGTAAAGGTCATGTCAAGGGCAAGTCAAGGTCAAGTCAAGGTCATGTCAAGGTCAAGTCAAGATCAAGTCAAGGTCAAGTCAAGGTCATGTCAAGGTCGAGTCAAGGTCAAGTCAAGGTCAGGTGAAGGTCATGTCATGGTCAAGTCAATTTCAAGTCAAGGTCAAGTCAAGGTTAAGTCAAGGTCAAGTGAAGGTCAATTCAAGGTCATGTCAAGGTCAAGTCAAGGTCAAGTTAAGGTTAGTCAAGGTCAAGTCAAGGTCGAGTCAAGGTCAAGTTAAGGTCAAGTCAAGGTCAAGTCAAGGTCAAGTCAAGGTCAAGTCAAGGTCATGTCAAGGTCAATTCAAGGTCAAGTCAAGGTCATGTCAAGGTCAAGTCAAGGTCATGTCAAGGTCAATTCAAGGTCAAGTCAAGGTCATGTCAAGGTCAAGTCAATGTCAAGTCAGGGTCATGTCCAGGTCAAGGTCAAGTCAAGGTCGAGTCAAGGTCAAGTCAAGGTCAAGTCAAGGTCAAGTCAAGGCCAAGTCAACGTCATGTCAAGGTCATGTTAAGGTCAAGTCAAGGTCAAGTCAAGGTCAAGTCAAGGTCAATTCAAGGTCATGTCAAGGTCAAGTCAAGGTCAAGTCAAGGTCGAGTCAATGTCAAGTCCAGGTCAAGGTCAATTCAAGGTCAAGTCAAAGTCGAGTCAAGGTCATGTCAAGGTCAAGTCAATGTCAAGTCAAGGTCAAGTCAAGGTAGAGTCATGGTCAAGTCAATGTCAAGTCAAGGTCAAGTCAAGGTAGAGTCAAGGTCAAGTCAAGGTCGAGTCAAGGTCAAGTTAAGGTCAAGTCAAGGTCAAGTCAAGGTCAACTCAAGGTCAAGTCAAGGTCAAGTCAATGTCAAGTCAAGGTCAAGTCAAGGTCAAGTCAAGGTCAAGTCAAGGTCATGTCAAGGTCATGTCAAGGTCATGTCAAGGTCAAGGTCAAGTCAAGGTCAAGTCAAGGTCAAGGCAAGGTCAAGTCGAGGTCAAGTCAAGGTCAAGTCAAGGTCAAGTTAAGGTCAAGTCAAGGTCAAGTCAAGGTCAACTCAAGGTCAAGTCAAGGTCAAGTCAATGTCAAGTCAAGGTCAAGTCAAGGTCAAGTCAAGGTCAAGTCAAGGTCATGTCAAGGTCATGTCAAGGTCATGTCAAGGTCAAGGTCAAGTCAAGGTCAAGTCAAGGTCAAGGCAAGGTCAAGTCGAGGTCAAGTCAAGGTCAAGTCAAGGTCATGTCAAGGTCAAGTCAAGGTCAAGTCAAGGTCAAGTCAAGGTCAAGTCAAGCTCATGTCAAGGTCGAGTCAAGGTCAAGTCAAGGTCAAGTCAAGGTCAAGTCAAGGTCAAGTCAAGGTCAAGTCAAGGTCAAGTCAAGGTCAAGTCAAGGTCAAGTCAAGGTCAAGTCAAGGTCAAGTCAAGGTCAAGTCAAGGTCGAGTCAAGGTCAAGTCAAGGTCAAGTCAAGGTCAAGTCAAGGTCAAGTCAAGGTAATGTCAAGGTCAAGTCAAGGTCAAGTAAAGGTCATGTCAAGGGCAAGTCAAGGCCAAGTCAAGGTCATGTCAAAGTCAAGGTCAAATCAAGGTCAAGTCAAGGTCATGTCAAGGTCAATTCAAGGTCAAGTCAAGGTCATGTCAAGGTCAAGTCAAGGTCAAGTCAAGGTCAAGTCTACGTCGAGTCAAGGTCAAGTCGAGGTCAAGTCGAGGTCATGTTAAGGTCAAGTCAAGGTCAAGTCAAGGTCAAGTCAAGGTCGAGTCAAGGTCAAGTCAAGGTCAAGACAAGGTCAAGTCAAAGTCAAGTCAAGTTCATGTCAAGGTTAAGTCAAGGTCAAGTCAAGGTCAAGTCAAGGTCAAGTGAAGGTCAAGTCAAGGTTAAGTCAAGGTCAAGTCAAGGTCAAGTCAAGGTCACGTCAAGGTCAAGTCAAGGTCAAGTCAAAGTCATGTCAAGGTCATGTCAGGGTCATGTCCAGGTCAAGGTCAAGTCAAGGTCGAGTCAAGGTCAAGTCAAGGTCAAGTCAAGGTCAAGTCAAGGTCAAGTCAAGGCCAAGTCAACGTCATGTCAAGGTCATGTCAAGGTCAAGTCAAGGTCAAGTCAAGGTCAATTCAAGGCCATGTCAAGGTCAAGTCAAGGTCAAGTCAAGGTCAAGTCAAGGTCGAGTCAAGGTCAAGTCCAGGTCAAGTGAAGGTCAATTCAAGGTCAAGTCAAGGTCATGTCAAGGTCAAGTCAAGGTCAAGTCAAGGTCAAGTCAAGGTCATGTCCCGTCAGGTCAAGGTCAAGTCAAGGTCGAGTCAAGGTCAAGTTAAGGTCAAGTCAAGGTCAAGTCAAGGTCAAGTCAAGGTCGAGTCAAGGTCAAGTCAAGGTCAGGTGAAGGTCATGTCGTGGTCAAGTCAATTTCAAGACTAGGTCAAGTAAAGGTTAAGTCAAGGTCAAGTCAAGGTCACGTCAAGGTCAAGTCAAGGTCATGTCAAGGTCAAGTCAAGGTCAAGTCAAGGTCATGTCCCGGTCAGGTCAAGGTCAAGTCAAGGTCGAGTCAAGGTCAAGTTAAGGTCAAGTCAAGGTCAAGTCAAGGCCAAGTCAACGTCATGTCAAGGTCAAGTCAAGGTCAAGTCAAGGTCAATTCAAGGTCAAGTCAAGGTCAAGTCAAGGTCAAGTCAAGGTCATGTCAAGGTCATGTCAAGGTCATGTCAAGGTCATGTCAAGGTCATGTCAAGGTCAAGTCAAGGTCAAATCAAGGTCAAGTCAAGGTCTTGTCAAGGTCAGGTCAAGGTCAAGTCCAGGTCAAGTGAAGGTCAATTCAAGGTCAAGTTAAGGTCATGTCAAGGTCAAGTCAAGGTCAAGTCAAGGTCAAGTCAAGGTCAAGTCAAGGTCATGTCCCGGTCAGGTCAAGGTCAAGTCAAGGTCGAGTCAAGGTCAAGTTAAGGTCAAGTCAAGGTCAAGTCAAGGTCAAGTCAAGGCCAAATCAACGTCATGTCAAGGTCATGTCAAGGTCAAGTCAAGGTCAAGTCAAGGTCAAGGCAAGGTCGAGTCAAGGTCAAGTCAAGGTCAGGTGAAGGTCATGTCATGGTCAAGTCAATTTCATGTCAAGGTCAAGTCAAGGTTAAGTCAAGGTCAAGTCAAGGTCACGTTAAGGTCAAGTCAAGGTCATGTCAAGGTCGAGTCAAGGTCAAGTCAAGGTCAGGTGAAGGTCATGTCATGGTCAAGTCAATTTCAAGTCAAGGTCAAGTCAAGGTTAAGTCAAGGTCAAGTGAAGGTCAATTCAAGGTCATGTCAAGGTCAAGTCAAGGTCAAGTTAAGGTCAAGTCAAGGTCAAGTCAAGGTCATGTCCCGGTCAGGTCAAGGTCAAGTCAAGGTCGAGTCAAGGTCAAGTTAAGGTCAAGTCAAGGTCAAGTCAAGGTCAAGTCAAGGCCAAGTCAACGTCATGTCAAGGTCAAGTCAAGGTCAAGTCAAGGTCAAGTCAAGGTCAAGTCAAGGTCAAGTCAAGGTCAAGTCAAGGTCAAGTCAAGGTCAAGTCTAGCTCATGTCAAGGTCAAGTCAAGGTCAAGTGAAGGTCAAGTAAAGGTCATGTCAAGGGCAAGTCAAGGTCAAGTCAAGGTCATGTCAAGGTCAAGTCAAGATCAAGTCAAGGTCAAGTCAAGGTCATGTCAAGGTCGAGTCAAGGTCAAGTCAAGGTCAGGTGAAGGTCATGTCATGGTCAAGTCAATTTCAAGTCAAGGTCAAGTCAAGGTTAAGTCAAGGTCAAGTGAAGGTCAATTCAAGGTCATGTCAAGGTCAAGTCAAGGTCAAGTTAAGGTTAGTCAAGGTCAAGTCAAGGTCGAGTCAAGGTCAAGTTAAGGTCAAGTCAAGGTCAAGTCAAGGTCAAGTCAAGGTCAAGTCAAGGTCATGTCAAGGTCAATTCAAGGTCAAGTCAAGGTCATGTCAAGGTCAAGTCAAGGTCATGTCAAGGTCAATTCAAGGTCAAGTCAAGGTCATGTCAAGGTCAAGTCAATGTCAAGTCAGGGTCATGTCCAGGTCAAGGTCAAGTCAAGGTCGAGTCAAGGTCAAGTCAAGGTCAAGTCAAGGTCAAGTCAAGGCCAAGTCAACGTCATGTCAAGGTCATGTTAAGGTCAAGTCAAGGTCAAGTCAAGGTCAAGTCAAGGTCAATTCAAGGTCATGTCAAGGTCAAGTCAAGGTCAAGTCAAGGTCGAGTCAATGTCAAGTCCAGGTCAAGGTCAATTCAAGGTCAAGTCAAAGTCGAGTCAAGGTCATGTCAAGGTCAAGTCAATGTCAAGTCAAGGTCAAGTCAAGGTAGAGTCATGGTCAAGTCAATGTCAAGTCAAGGTCAAGTCAAGGTAGAGTCAAGGTCAAGTCAAGGTCAAGTCAAGGTTATGTCAAGGTCAGGTTAAAGTCAAGTCAAGGTCAAGTGAAAGTCAAGTGAAAGTCAAGTGAGGGTCAAGTCAAGGTCAAGTCAACGTCAAGTCAAGGTCAAGTCAAGGTCAAGTCAAGGTCAAGTCAAGGTCAAGTCTAGGTCAAGTCAAGGTCAAGTCAAAGTCATGTCAAGGTCAAGTCAAGGTCAAGTCAAGGTCAAGTCAAGGTCATGTCAAGGTCATGTCAAGGTCAAGTCAAGGTCATGTCAAGGTCATGTCAAGGTCAAGTCAAGGTCAAGTCAAGGTCAAGTCAAGGTCAAGGTCAAGTCAAGGTCAAGTCAAAGTCAAGGTCAAGGTCAAGTCAAGGTCAAGGCAAGGTCAAGTCAAGGTCAAGTCAAGGTCATGTCAAGGTCAAGTCAAGGTCAAGTCAAGGTCAAGTCAAGGTCAAGTCAAGGTCAAGTCAAGGTCAAGTCAAGCTCATGTCAAGGTCAACTCTAGGTCAAGTCAAGGTCAAGTCAAAGTCATGTCAAGGTCAAGTCAAGGTCAAGTCAAGGTCAAGTCAAGGTCAAGTCAAGGTCAAGTCAAGCTCATGTCAAGGTCATGTCAAGGTCAAGTCTAGGTCAAGTCAAGGTCAAGTCAAAGTCATGTCAAGGTCAAGTCAAGGTCAAGTCAAGGTTAAGTCAAGGTCAAGTCAAGGTCAAGTCATAGTCATGTCAAGGTCAAGTCAAGGTCAACTCAAAGTCAAGTCAAGGTCAAGTCAAGGTCATGTCAAGGTCAAGGTCAAGTCAAGGTCAAGTCAAGGTCAAGTCAAGGTCAAGTCAAGGTCAAGTCAAGGTCATGTCAAGGTCATATCAAGGTCAAGTCAAGGTCAAGTAAAGGTCAAGTCAAGGCCATGTCAAGGTCATATCAAGGTCAAGTTAAGGTCATGTCAAGGTCAAGTCAAGGTCAAGTCGAGGTCATGTCAAGCTCAAGTCAAGGTCAATTCAAGGTCAAGTAAACGTCATGTCAAGGGCAAGTCAAGATCAAGTCAAGGTCAAGTCAAGTTCAAGTCAAGGTCACGTCAAGGTCATGTCAACGTCAATTCAAGGTCAAGTCAAGGTCATGTCAAGGTCAAGTCAAGGTCAAGTCAAGGTCAAGGTCAAGTCTAGGTCGAGTCAAGGTCAAGTCAAGGTCAAGTCGAGGTCATGTCAAGGTCAAGTCAAGTCAAGGTCAAGTCAAGGTCAAGTCAAGGTCAAGAAAAGGTAAAGTCAAGGTCAAGTCAAGGTCATGTCAAGGTCAAGGTCAAGTCAAGGTCAAGTCAAGGTCAAGTCAAGGTCAAGTCAAGGTCAAGTCAAGGTCAAGTCAAGGTCAAGTCAAGGTCAAGTCAAGGTCATGTCAAGGTCAAGTCAAGGTCAAGTAAAGGTCAAGTCAAGGCCATGTCAAGGTCATATCAAGGTCAAGTCAAGGTCATGTCAAGGTCAAGTCAAGGTCAAGTCGAGGTCATGTCAAGGTCAAGTCAAGGGCAAGTCAAGGTCAAGGTCAAGTCAAGGTCAAGTCAAGGTCAAGTCAAGGTCATGTAAAGGTCAAGTCAAGGTCAAGTCAAGGTCATGTCAAAGTCAAGTCAAGGTAAGTCAAGGTAAGTCAAGGTCCTGTCAAGGTCAAGTCAAGGTCATGTCAAGGTCAGGTCAAGGTCAAGTCAAGGTCGAGTCAAGGTCAAGTCAAGGTCAAGTCAAGTCAAGTCAAGGTCAAGTCAAGGTCAAGTCAAGGTCAAGTCAAGGTCAAGTCAAGGTCAAGTCAAGGTCAAGTCAAGGTCAAGTCAAGGTCAAGGTCAAGTCTAGGTCGAGTCAAGGTCAAGTCAAGGTCAAGTCGAGGTCATGTCAAGGTCAAGTCAAGGTCAAGTCAAGGTCATGTCAAGGTCAAGTCAAGGTCAAGTCAAGGTCAAGTCAAGGTCAAGTCAAGGTAAGTCAAGGTCCTGTCAAGTTCAAGTCAAGGTCAGGTCAATGTCAAGGTCAAGTCAAGGTCAAGTCAAGGTCATGTCAAGGTCAAGTCAAGGTCAAGTCAATGTCAAGTCAAGGTCATGTCAAGGTTAAGTCAAGGTCAACTCAAGGTCAAGTCAAGGTCAAGTCAATGTCAAGTCAAGGTCAAGTCAAGGTCAAGTCAAGGTCAAGTCAAGGTCATGTCAAGGTCATGTCAAGGTCAAGTCAAGGTCAAGTCAAGGTCATGTCAAGGTCAAGTCAAGGTCAAGTCAAGGTCAAGTCAAGGTCAAGTCAAGGTCATGTCAAAGTCATGTCAAAGTCAAGCCAAGGTCAAGTCAAGGTCATGTCAAGGTCAAGTCAAGGTCAAGTCAAGGTCATGTCAAGGTCATGTCAAGGTCAAGTCAAGGTCAAGTCAAGGTCATGTCAAGGTCAAGTCAATGTCAAGTCAAGGTCAAGTCAAGGTCATGTCAAGGTCAAGTCAAGGTCAAGTCAAGGTCAAGTCGGGGTCAAGTCAAGGTCAAGTCAAGGTCATGTCAAGGTCAAGTCAAGGTCAAGTCAAGGTCAAGTCAATGTCAAGTCAAGGTCAAGTCAAGGTCAAGTCAAGCTCATGTCAAGGTCGAGTCAAGGTCAAGTCAAGGTAAAGTCAAGGTCAAGTCAAGGTCAAGTCAAGGTTAAGTCAAGGTCAAGTCAAGGTCAAGTCAAGCTCATGTCAAGGTCATGCCAAGGTCAAGTCAAGGTCAAGTCAAGCTTATGTCAAGGTCGAGTCAAGGTCAAGTCAAGGTCGAGTCAAGGTCAAGTCAAGGTCAAGTCAAGGTCATGTCAAGGTCAAGTAAGGTCAAGTCAAGGTCAAGTCAAGGTCAAGTCAAGGTCAAGTCAAGGTCAAGTCAACGTCAAGTAAGGTCAAGTCAAGGTCAAGTCAAGGTCAGGTCAAGGTAAAGTCAAGGTCGAGTCAAGGTCAAGTCAAGGTCAAATCAAGGTCAAGTCAAGGTCAAGTCAAGGTCAAGTCAAGGTCAGGTCAAGGTCAAGTCAAGGTCGAGTCAAGATCAAGTCAAGGTCAAGTCAAGGTCATGTCAAGGTCAAGTAAAGTCAAGTCAAGGTCAAGTCAAGGTCAGGTCAAGGTCAAGTCAAGGTTAAGTCAAGGTCAAGTCAAGGTCAAGTCAAGGTCAAGTCAAGGTCAAGTCAAGGTCAAGTCAAGGTCAAGTCAAGGTCAGGCCAAGGTCAAGTCAAGGTCGAGTCAAGGTCAAGTCAAGGTCAAGTCAAGGTCAAGTCAAGGTCAAGTCAAGGTCAAGTCAAGGTCAAGTCAAGGTCAAATGAAGGTCAAGTCAAGGTCAAGTCAAGGACATGTCAAGGTCAAGTCAAGGTCAAGTCAAGGTCTAGTCAAGGTCAAGTCAAGGTCAAGTCAAGGTCAAGTCAAGGTCAAGTCAAGGTCAAGTCAAGGTCAAGTCAAGGTCAAGTCAAGGTCAGGTGAAGGTCAAGTCAAGGTCAAGTCAAGGTCAAGTCATAGTCATGTCAAGGTCAAGTCAAGGTCAACTCAAAGTCAAGTCAAGGTCAAGTCAAGGTCATGTCAAGGTCAAGGTCAAGTCAAGGTCAAGTCAAGGTCAAGTCAAGGTCAAGTCAAGGTCATGTCAAGGTCATATCAAGGTCAAGTCAAGGTCAAGTAAAGGTCAAGTCAAGGCCATGTCAAGGTCATATCAAGGTCAAGTTAAGGTCATGTCAAGGTCAAGTCAAGGTCAAGTCGAGGTCATGTCAAGCTCAAGTCAAGGTCAATTCAAGGTCAAGTAAACGTCATGTCAAGGGCAAGTCAAGATCAAGTCAAGGTCAAGTCAAGTTCAAGTCAAGGTCACGTCAAGGTCATGTCAACGTCAATTCAAGGTCAAGTCAAGGTCATGTCAAGGTCAAGTCAAGGTCAAGTCAAGGTCAAGGTCAAGTCTAGGTCGAGTCAAGGTCAAGTCAAGGTCAAGTCGAGGTCATGTCAAGGTCAAGTCAAGTCAAGGTCAAGTCAAGGTCAAGTCAAGGTCAAGAAAAGGTAAAGTCAAGGTCAAGTCAAGGTCATGTCAAGGTCAAGGTCAAGTCAAGGTCAAGTCAAGGTCAAGTCAAGGTCAAGTCAAGGTCAAGTCAAGGTCAAGTCAAGGTCATGTCAAGGTCAAGTCAAGGTCAAGTAAAGGTCAAGTCAAGGCCATGTCAAGGTCATATCAAGGTCAAGTCAAGGTCATGTCAAGGTCAAGTCAAGTCGAGGTCATGTCAAGGTCAAGTCAAGGTCGTGTCAAGGTCAGCTCAAGGTCAAGGTCAAGTCAACGTCAAGTAAAGGTCAAGTCAAGGTCAAGTAAAGGTCAAGTCAAGGCCATGTCAAGGTCATATCAAGGTCAAGTCAAGGTCATGTCAAGGTCAAGTCAAGGGCAAGTCAAGGTCAAGGTCAAGTCAAGGTCAAGTCAAGGTCAAGTCAAGGTCATGTAAAGGTCAAGTCAAGGTCAAGTCAAGGTCATGTCAAAGTCAAGTCAAGGTAAGTCAAGGTAAGTCAAGGTCCTGTCAAGGTCAAGTCAAGGTCATGTCAAGGTCAGGTCAAGGTCAAGTCAAGGTCGAGTCAAGGTCAAGTCAAGGTCAAGTCAAGTCAAGGTCAAGTCAAGGTCAAGTCAAGGTCAAGTCAAGGTCAAGTCAAGGTCAAGTCAAGGTCAAGTCAAGGTCAAGGTCAAGTCTAGGTCGAGTCAAGGTCAAGTCAAGGTCAAGTCGAGGTCATGTCAAGGTCAAGTCAAGGTCAAGTCAAGGTCATGTCAAGGTCAAGTCAAGGTCAAGTCAAGGTCAAGTCAAGGTCATGTCAAGGTCAAGTCAAGGTAAGTCAAGGTCCTGTCAAGTTCAAGTCAAGGTCAGGTCAATGTCAAGGTCAAGTCAAGGTCAAGTCAAGGTCATGTCAAGGTCAAGTCAAGGTCAAGTCAATGTCAAGTCAAGGTCATGTCAAGGTTAAGTCAAGGTCAACTCAAGGTCAAGTCAAGGTCAAGTCAATGTCAAGTCAAGGTCAAGTCAAGGTCAAGTCAAGGTCAAGTCAAGGTCATGTCAAGGTCATGTCAAGGTCAAGTCAAGGTCAAGTCAAGGTCATGTCAAGGTCAAGTCAAGGTCAAGTCAAGGTCAAGTCAAGGTCAAGTCAAGGTCATGTCAAAGTCATGTCAAAGTCAAGCCAAGGTCAAGTCAAGGTCATGTCAAGGTCAAGTCAAGGTCAAGTCAAGGTCATGTCAAGGTCATGTCAAGGTCAAGTCAAGGTCAAGTCAAGGTCATGTCAAGGTCAAGTCAATGTCAAGTCAAGGTCAAGTCAAGGTCATGTCAAGGTCAAGTCAAGGTCAAGTCAAGGTCAAGTCGGGGTCAAGTCAAGGTCAAGTCAAGGTCATGTCAAGGTCAAGTCAAGGTCAAGTCAAGGTCAAGTCAATGTCAAGTCAAGGTCAAGTCAAGGTCAAGTCAAGCTCATGTCAAGGTCGAGTCAAGGTCAAGTCAAGGTAAAGTCAAGGTCAAGTCAAGGTCAAGTCAAGGTTAAGTCAAGGTCAAGTCAAGGTCAAGTCAAGCTCATGTCAAGGTCATGCCAAGGTCAAGTCAAGGTCAAGTCAAGCTTATGTCAAGGTCGAGTCAAGGTCAAGTCAAGGTCAAGTCAAGGTCGAGTCAAGGTCAAGTCAAGGTCAAGTCAAGGTCAAGTCAAGGTCGAGTCAAGGTCAAGTCAAGGTCAAGTCAAGTTCAAGTCAAGGTAATGTCAAGGTCAAGTCAAGGTCAAGGTCAAGTCAAGGTCAAGTAAAGGTCATGTCAAGGTCAAGTCAATGTCAAGTCAAGGTCAAGTCAAGGTCATGTCAAGGTCATGTCAAGGTCAAGGTCAAGTCAAGGTCAAGTCAAGGTCAAGGCAAGGTCAAGTCGAGGTCAAGTCAAGGTCAAGTCAAGGTCATGTCAAGGTCAAGTCAAGGTCAAGTCAAGGTCAAGTCAAGCTCATGTCAAGGTCGAGTCAAGGTCAAGTCAAGGTCAAGTCAAGGTCAAGTCAAGGTCAAGTCAAGGTCAAGTCAAGGTCGAGTCAAGGTCAAGTCAAGGTCAAGTCAAGGTCAAGTCAAGGTAATGTCAAGGTCAAGTCAAGGTCAAGTAAAGGTCATGTCAAGGGCAAGTCAAGGCCAAGTCAAGGTCATGTCAAAGTCAAGGTCAAGTCAAGGTCAAGTCAAGGTCATGTCAAGGTCAATTCAAGGTCAAGTCAAGGTCATGTCGAGGTCAAGTCAAGGTCAAGTCAAGGTCAAGTCTAGGTCGAGTCAAGGTCAAGTCAAGGTCAAGTCGAAGTCATGTTAAGGTCAAGTCAAGGTCAAGTCAAGGTCAAGAAAAGGTCAAGTCAAGGTCAAGTCAAGGTCGAGTCAAGGTCAAGTCAAGGTCAAGACAAGGTCAAGTCAAAGTCAAGTCAAGTTCATGTCAAGGTTAAGTCAAGGTCAAGTCAAGGTCAAGTCAAGGTCAAGTGAAGGTCAAGTCAAGGTTAAGTCAAGGTCAAGTCAAGGTCAAGTCAAGGTCACGTCAAGGTCAAGTCAAGGTCAAGTCAAAGTCATGTCAAGGTCATGTCAGGGTCATGTCCAGGTCAAGGTCAAGTCAAGGTCGAGTCAAGGTCAAGTCAAGGTCAAGTCAAGGTCAAGTCAAGGTCAAGTCAAGGTCAAGTCAAGGTCAAGTCAAGGTCAAGTCAAGGCCAAGTCAACGTCATGTCAAGGTCAGGTCAAGGTCAAGTCAAGGTCAAGTCAAGGTCAATTCAAGGTCATGTCAAGGTCAAGTCAAGGTCAAGTCAAGGTCAAGTCAAGGTCGAGTCAAGGTCAAGTCCAGGTCAAGTGAAGGTCAATTCAAGGTCAAGTCAAGGTCATGTCAAGGTCAAGTCAAGGTCATGTCAAGGTCATGTCAAGGTCAAGTCAAGGTCAAGTCAAGGTCAAGTCAAGGTAGAGTCAAGGTCAAGTCAATGTCAAGTCAAGGTCAAGTCAAGGTAGAGTCAAGGTCAAGTCAAGGTCAAGTCAAGGTTATGTCAAGGTCAGGTTAAAGTCAAGTCAAGGTCAAGTCAAGGTCAAGTGAAAGTCAAGTGAAAGTCAAGTGAGGGTCAAGTCAAGGTCAAGTCAACGTCAAGTCAAGGTCAAGTCAAGGTCAAGTCAAGGTCAAGTCAAGGTCAAGTCTAGGTCAAGTCAAGGTCAAGTCAAAGTCATGTCAAGGTCAAGTCAAGGTCAAGTCAAGGTCAATTCAAGGTCAAGTCAAGGTCAAGTCAAGGTCATGTCAAGGTCATGTCAAGGTCAAGTCAAGGTCATGTCAAGGTCATGTCAAGGTCAAGTCAAGGTCAAGTCAAGGTCAAGTCAAGGTCAAGGTCAAGTCAAGGTCAAGTCAAAGTCAAGGTCAAGGTCAAGTCAAGGTCAAGGCAAGGTCAAGTCAAGGTCAAGTCAAGGTCATGTCAAGGTCAAGTCAAGGTCAAGTCAAGGTCAAGTCAAGGTCAAGTCAAGCTCATGTCAAGGTCAACTCTAGGTCAAGTCAAGGTCAAGTCAAAGTCATGTCAAGGTCAAGTCAAGGTCAAGTCAAGGTCAAGTCAAGGTCAAGTCAAGGTCAAGTCAAGCTCATGTCAAGGTCATGTCAAGGTCAAGTCTAGGTCAAGTCAAGGTCAAGTCAAAGTCATGTCAAGGTCAAGTCAAGGTCAAGTCAAGGTTAAGTCAAGGTCAAGTCAAGGTCAAGTCATAGTCATGTCAGGGTCAAGTCAAGGTCAACTCAAGGTCAAGTCAAGGTCAAGTCAAGGTCATGTCAAGGTCAAGTCAAGGTCAAGTCAAGGTCAAGTCAAGGTCAAGTCAAGGTCATGTCAAGGTCATATCAAGGTCAAGTCAAGGTCAAGTAAAGGTCAAGTCAAGGCCATGTCAAGGTCATATGAAGGTCAAGTTAAGGTCATGTCAAGGTCAAGTCAAGGTCAAGTCGAGGTCATGTCAAGCTCAAGTCAAGGTCAATTCAAGGTCAAGTAAACGTCATGTCAAGGGCAAGTCAAGATCAAGTCAAGGTCAAGTCAAGTTCAAGTCAAGGTCACGTCAAGGTCATGTCAACGTCAATTCAAGGTCAAGTCAAGGTCATGTCAAGGTCAAGTCAAGGTCAAGTCAAGGTCAAGGTCAAGTCTAGGTCGAGTCAAGGTCAAGTCAAGGTCAAGTCGAGGTCATGTCAAGGTCAAGTCAAGTCAAGGTCAAGTCAAGTTCAAGTCAAGGTCAAGAAAAGGTAAAGTCAAGGTCAAGTCAAGGTCATGTCAAGGTCAAGGTCAAGTCAAGGTCAAGTCAAGGTCAAGTCAAGGTCAAGTCAAGGTCAAGTCAAGGTCAAGTCAAGGTCATGTCAAGGTCAAGTCAAGGTCAAGTAAAGGTCAAGTCAAGGCCATGTCAAGGTCATATCAAGGTCAAGTCAAGGTCATGTCAAGGTCAAGTCAAGGTCAAGTCGAGGTCATGTCAAGGTCAAGTCAAGGTCAAGTCAAGGTCGTGTCAAGGTCAGCTCAAGGTCAAGGTCAAGTCAACGTCAAGTGAAGGTCAAGTCAAGGTCAAGTAAAGGTCAAGTCAAGGCCATGTCAAGGTCATATCAAGGTCAAGTCAAGGTCATGTCAAGGTCAAGTCAAGGGCAAGTCAAGGTCAAGGTCAAGTCAAGGTCAAGTCAAGGTCAAGTCAAGGTCATGTCAAGGTCAAGTCAAGGTCAAGTCAAGGTCAGGTCAAAGTCAAGTCAAGGTAAGTCAAGGTAAGTCAAGATCCTGTCAAGGTCAAGTCAAGGTCATGTCAAGGTCAGGTCAAGGTCAAGTCAAGGTCGAGTCAAGGTCAAGTCAAGGTCAAGTCAAGTCAAGGTCAAGTCAAGGTCAAGTCAAGGTCAAGTCAAGGTCAAGTCAAGGTCAAGTCAAGGTCAAGTCAAGGTCAAGGTCAAGTCTAGGTCGAGTCAAGGTCAAGTCAAGGTCAAGTCGAGGTCATGTCAAGGTCAAGTCAAGGTCAAGTCATGGTCATGTCAAGGTCAAGTCAAGGTCAAGTCAAGGTCAAGTCAAGGTCATGTCAAGGTCAAGTCAAGGTAAGTCAAGGTCCTGTCAAGTTCAAGTCAAGGTCAGGTCAATGTCAAGGTCAAGTCAAGGTCAAGTCAAGGTCATGTCAAGGTCAAGTCAAGGTCAAGTCAATGTCAAGTCAAGGTCATGTCAAGGTTAAGTCAAGGTCAACTCAAGGTCAAGTCAAGGTCAAGTCAATGTCAAGTCAAGGTCAAGTCAAGGTCAAGTCAAGGTCAAGTCAAGGTCATGTCAAGGTCATGTCAAGGTCAAGTCAAGGTCAAGTCAAGGTCATGTCAAGGTCAAGTCAAGGTCAAGTCAAGTTCAAGTCAAGGTCAAGTCAAGGTCATGTCAAAGTCATGTCAAAGTCAAGCCAAGGTCAAGTCAAGGTCATGTCAAGGTCAAGTCAAGGTCAAGTCAAGGTCATGTCAAGGTCATGTCAAGGTCAAGTCAAGGTCAAGTCAAGGTCATATCAAGGTCAAGTCAATGTCAAGTCAAGGTCAAGTCAAGGTCATGTCAAGGTCAAGTCAAGGTCAAGTCAAGGTCAAGTCGGGGTCAAGTCAAGGTCAAGTCAAGGTCATGTCAAGGTCAAGTCAAGGTCAAGTCAAGGTCAAGTCAATGTCAAGTCAAGGTCAAGTCAAGGTCAAGTCAAGCTCATGTCAAGGTCGAGTCAAGGTCAAGTCAAGGTAAAGTCAAGGTCAAGTCAAGGTCAAGTCAAGGTTAAGTCAAGGTCAAGTCAAGGTCAAGTCAAGCTCATGTCAAGGTCATGCCAAGGTCAAGTCAAGGTCAAGTCAAGCTTATGTCAAGGTCGAGTCAAGGTCAAGTCAAGGTCAAGTCAAGGTCAAGTCAAGGTCAAGTCAAGGTCAAGTCAAGGTCGAGTCAAGGTCAAGTCAAGGTCAAGTCAAGGTCAAGTCAAGGTAATGTCAAGGTCAAGTAAAGGTCATGTCAAGGTCAAGTCAATGTCAAGTCAAGGTCAAGTCAAGGTCAAGTCAAGGTCATGTCAAGGTCATGTCAAGGTCAAGGTCAAGTCAAGGTCAAGTCAAGGTCAAGGCAAGGTCAAGTCGAGGTCAAGTCAAGGTCAAGTCAAGGTCATGTCAAGGTCAAGTCAAGGTCAAGTCAAGGTCAAGTCAAGCTCATGTCAAGGTCGAGTCAAGGTCAAGTCAAGGTCAAGTCAAGGTCAACTCAAGGTCAAGTCAAGGTCGAGTCAAGGTCAAGTCAAGGTCAAGTCAAGGTCAAGTCAAGGTAATATCAAGGTCAAGTCAAGGTCAAGTAAAGGTCATGTCAAGGGCAAGTCAAGGCCAAGTCAAGGTCATGTCAAAGTCAAGGTCAAGTCAAGGTCAAGTCAAGGTCATGTCAAGGTCAATTCAAGGTCAAGTCAAGGTCATGTCGAGGTCAAGTCAAGGTCAAGTCAAGGTCAAGTCTAGGTCGAGTCAAGGTCAAGTCAAGGTCAAGTCGAAGTCATGTTAAGGTCAAGTCAAGGTCAAGTCAAGGTCAAGAAAAGGTCAAGTCAAGGTCAAGTCAAGGTCGAGTCAAGGTCAAGTCAAGGTCAAGACAAGGTCAAGTCAAAGTCAAGTCAAGTTCATGTCAAGGTTAAGTCAAGGTCAAGTCAAGGTCAAGTGAAGGTCAAGTCAAGGTTAAGTCAAGGTCAAGTCAAGGTCAAGTCAAGGTCACGTCAAGGTCAAGTCAAGGTCAAGTCAAAGTCATGTCAAGGTCATGTCAGGGTCATGTCCAGGTCAAGGTCAAGTCAAGGTCGAGTCAAGGTCAAGTCAAGGTCAAGTCAAGGTCAAGTCAAGGTCAAGTCAAGGTCAAGTCAAGGTCAAGTCAAGGCCAAGTCAACGTCATGTCAAGGTCAGGTCAAGGTCAAGTCAAGGTCAAGTCAAGGTCAATTCAAGGTCATGTCAAGGTCAAGTCAAGGTCAAGTCAAGGTCAAGTCAAGGTCGAGTCAAGGTCAAGTCCAGGTCAAGTGAAGGTCAATTCAAGGTCAAGTCAAGGTCATGTCAAGGTCAAGTCAAGGTCAAGTCAAGGTCATGTCCCGTCAGGTCAAGGTCAAGTCAAGGTCGAGTCAAGGTCAAGTTAAGGTCAAGTCAAGGTCAAGTCAAGGTCAAGTCAAGGTCGAGTCAAGGTCAAGTCAAGGTCAGGTGAAGGTCATGTCGTGGTCAAGTCAATTTCAAGACAAGGTCAAGTAAAGGTTAAGTCAAGGTCAAGTCAAGGTCACGTCAAGGTCAAGTCAAGTTCATGTCAAGGTCAAGTCAAGGTCAAGTCAAGGTCATGTCCCGGTCAGGTCAAGGTCAAGTCAAGGTCGAGTCAAGGTCAAGTTAAGGTCAAGTCAAGGTCAAGTCAAGGCCAAGTCAACGTCATGTCAAGGTCAAGTCAAGGTCAAGTCAAGGTCAATTCAAAGTCAAGTCAAGGTCAAGTCAAGGTCAAGTCAAGGTCAAGTCAAGGTCAAGTCAAGGTCATGTCAAGGTCATGTCAAGGTCATGTCAAGGTCATGTCAAGGTCAAGTCAAGGTCAAATCAAGGTCAAGTCAAGGTCATGTCAAGGTCAGGTCAAGGTCAAGTCCAGGTCAAGTGAAGGTCAATTCAAGGTCAAGTCAAGGTCATGTCAAGGTCAAGTCAAGGTCAAGTCAAGGTCAAGTCAAGGTCATGTCCCGGTCAGGTCAAGGTCAAGTCAAGGTCGAGTCAAGGTCAAGTCAAGGTCAAGTCAAGGTCAAGTCAAGGTCGAGTCAAGGTCAAGTCAAGGTCAGGTGAAGGTCATGTCATGGTCAAGTCAATTTCAAGTCAAGGTCAAGTCAAGGTCAAGTCAAGGTCAAGTCAAGGTCAGGTGAAGGTCATGTCATGGTCAAGTCAATTTCAAGTCAAGGTCAAGTCAAGGTCAAGTCAAGGTTAAGTCAAGGTCAAGTCAAGGTCACGTCAAGGTCAAGTCAAGGTCATGTCAAGGTCGAGTCAAGGTCAAGTCAAGGTCAGGTGAAGGTCATGTCATGGTCAAGTCAATTTCAAGTCAAGGTCAAGTCAAGGTTAAGTCAAGGTCAAGTGAAGGTCAATTCAAGGTCAAGTCAAGGTCATGTCAAGGTCAAGTCAAGGTCAAGTCAAGGTCAAGTCAAGGTCATGTCCCGGTCAGGTCAAGGTCAAGTCAAGGTCGAGTCAAGGTCAAGTTAAGGTCAAGTCAAGGTCAAGTCAAGGCCAAGTCAACGTCATGTCAAGGTCAAGTCAAGGTCAAGTCAAGGTCAAGTCAAGGTCAAGTCAAGGTCAAGTCAAGGTCAAGTCAAGGTCATGTCAAGGTCATGTCAAGGTCAAGTCAAGGTCAAGCCAAGGTCAAGTCAAGGTCATGTCAAGGTCAGGTCAAGGTCAAGTCAAGGTCGAGTCAAGGTGAGGTCAAGGTCAAGTCAAGGTCGAGTCAAGGTCAAGTCAAGGTCAAGTCAAGGTCAAGTCAAGGTCCAGTGAAGGTCAAGTCAAGGTCAAGTCAAGGTCATGTCAAGGTCAAGTCAAGGTCAAGTCAAGGTCGAGTCAAGGCCAAGGTCAAGTGAAGATCATGTCAAGGTCAAGTCAAGGTCAAGTCAAGGTCAATTCAAGGTCAAGTCAAGGTCAAGTCAAGGTCAAGTGAAGGTCAAGTGAAGGTCAAGTCAAGGTCAAGTCAAGGTCATGTCAAGGTCAAGTCAAGGTCAAGTCAAGGTCAAGTCAAGGTCATGTCAAGGTCAAGTCAAGGTAAGTCAAGGTCCTGTCAAGTTCAAGTCAAGGTCAGGTCAATGTCAAGGTCAAGTCAAGGTCAAGTCAAGGTCATGTCAAGGTCAAGTCAAGGTCAAGTCAATGTCAAGTCAAGGTCATGTCAAGGTTAAGTCAAGGTCAAGTCAAGGTCATGTCAAGGTCAAGTCAAGGTAAGTCAAGGTCCTGTCAAGTTCAAGTCAAGGTCAGGTCAATGTCAAAGTCAAGTCAAGGTCATGTCATAGTTAAGTCAAGGTCAAGTCAAGGTCAAGTCAAGGTCAAGTCAAGGTCAAGTCAAGGTCATGTCAAAGTCATGTCAAGGTCAAGCCAAGGTCAAGTCAAGGTCATGTCAAGGTCAAGTCAAGGTCAAGTCAAGGTCATGTCAAGGTCATGTCAAGGTCAAGTCAAGGTCAAGTCAAGGTCATGTCAAGGTCAAGTCAATGTCAAGTCAAGGTCAAGTCAAGGTCATGTCAAGGTCAAGGTCAAGCCAAGGTCAAGTCAAGGTCATGTCAAGGTCAAGTCAATGTCAAGTCAAGGTCATGTCAAGGTCAAGTCAAGGTCAAGTCAAGGTCATGTCAAGGTCAAGTCAATGTCAAGTCAAGGTCAAGTCAAGGTCATGTCAAGGTCAAGGTCAAGTCAAGGTCAAGTCGGGGTCAAGTCAAGGTCAAGTCAAGGTCATGTCAAGGTCAAGTCAAGGTCAAGTCAAGGTCAAGTCAAGGTCAAGTCAATGTCAAGTCAAGGTCAAGTCAAGGTCAAGTCAAGCTCATGTCAAGGTCGAGTCAAGGTCAAGTCAAGGTCAAGTCAAGGTCAAGTCAAGGTTAAGTCAAGGTCAAGTCAAGGTCAAGTCAAGCTCATGTCAAGGTCATGCCAAGGTCAAGTCAAGGTCAAGTCAAGCTCATGTCAAGGTCGAGTCAAGGTCAAGTCAAGGTCAAGTCAAGGTCAAGTCAAGGTCAAGTCAAGGTCAAGTCAAGGTCGAGTCAAGGTCAAGTCAAGGTCAAGTCAAGGTAATGTCAAGGTCAAGTCAAGGTCAAGGTCAAGGTCAAGGTCAAGGTCAAGTCAAGGTCATGTCAAGGTCAAGTCAATGTCAAGTCAAGGTCAAGTCAAGGTCAAGGCAAGGTCAAGTCGAGCTCAAGTCAAGGTCAAGTCAAGGTCATGTCAAGGTCAAGTCAAGGTCAAGTCAAGGTCAAGTCAAGGTCAAGTCAAGCTCATGTCAAGGTCGAGTCAAGGTCAAGTCAAGGTCAAGTCAAGGTCAAGTCAAGGTCAAGTCAAGGTCAAGTCAAGGTCAAGTCAAGGTCGAGTCAAGGTCAAGTCAAGGTCAAGTCAAGGTCAAGTCAAGGTAATGTCAAGGTCAAGTCAAGGTCAAGTAAAGGTCATGTCAAGGGCAAGTCAAGGCCAAGTCAAGGTCATGTCAAAGTCAAGGTCAAGTCAAGGTCAAGTCAAGGTCATGTCAAGGTCAATTCAAGGTCAAGTCAAGGTCATGTCAAGGTCAAGTCAAGGTCAAGTCAAGGTCAAGTCTAGGTCGAGTCAAGGTCAAGTCAAGGTCAAGTCGAGGTCATGTTAAGGTCAAGTCAAGGTCAAGTCAAGGTCAAGAAAAGGTCAAGTCAAGGTCAAGTCAAGGTCGTGTCAAGGTCAAGTCAAGGTCAAGACAAGGTCAAGTCAAAGTCAAGTCAAGTTCATGTCAAGGTTAAGTCAAGTCAAGGTCAAGTCAAGGTCACGTCAAGGTCAAGTCAAGGTCATGTCAAGGTCAAGTCAAGGTCAAGTCAAGGTCATGTCCCGGTCAGGTCAAGGTCAAGTCAAGGTCGAGTCAAGGTCAAGTTAAGGTCAAGTCAAGGTCAAGTCAAGGCCAAGTCAACGTCATGTCAATGTCAAGTCAAGGTCAAGTCAAGGTCAATTCAAGGTCAAGTCAAGGTCAATTCAAGGTCAAGTCAAGGTCATGTCAAGGTCATGTCAAGGTCAAGGTCAAGTCAAGGTCAAGGCAAGGTCAAGTCGAGCTCAAGTCAAGGTCAAGTCAAGGTCATGTCAAGGTCAAGTCAAGGTCAAGTCAAGGTCAAGTCAAGGTCAAGTCAAGCTCATGTCAAGGTCGAGTCAAGGTCAAGTCAAGGTCAAGTCAAGGTCAAGTCAAGGTCAAGTCAAGGTCAAGTCAAGGTCAAGTCAAGGTCAAGTCAAGGTCGAGTCAAGGTCAAGTCAAGGTCAAGTCAAGGTCAAGTCAAGGTAATGTCAAGGTCAAGTCAAGGTCAAGTAAAGGTCATGTCAAGGGCAAGTCAAGGCCAAGTCAAGGTCATGTCAAAGTCAAGGTCAAGTCAAGGTCAAGTCAAGGTCATGTCAAGGTCAATTCAAGGTCAAGTCAAGGTCATGTCAAGGTCAAGTCAATGTCAAGTCAAGGTCAAGTCTAGGTCGAGTCAAGGTCAAGTCAAGGTCAAGTCGAGGTCATGTTAAGGTCAAGTCAAGGTCAAGTCAAGGTCAAGAAAAGGTCAAGTCAAGGTCAAGTCAAGGTCGTGTCAAGGTCAAGTCAAGGTCAAGACAAGGTCAAGTCAAAGTCAAGTCAAGTTCATGTCAAGGTTAAGTCAAGTCAAGGTCAAGTCAAGGTCACGTCAAGGTCAAGTCAAGGTCATGTCAAGGTCAAGTCAAGGTCAAGTCAAGGTCATGTCCCGGTCAGGTCAAGGTCAAGTCAAGGTCGAGTCAAGGTCAAGTTAAGGTCAAGTCAAGGTCAAGTCAAGGCCAAGTCAACGTCATGTCAATGTCAAGTCAAGGTCAAGTCAAGGTCAATTCAAGGTCAAGTCAAGGTCAAGTCAAGGTCAAGGTCAAGTCAAGGTCAAGTCAAGGTCAAGTCAAGGTCATGTCAAGGTCATGTCAAGGTCATGTCAAGGTCATGTCAAGGTCAAGTCAAGGTCAAATCAAGGTCAAGTCAAGGTCATGTCAAGGTCAGGTCAAGGTCAAGTCCAGGTCAAGTCCAGGTCAAGTCAAGGTCAATTCAAGGTCAAGTCAAGGTCATGTCAAGGTCAAGTCAAGGTCAAGTCAAGGTCAAGTCAAGGCCAAGTCAACGTCATGTCAAGGTCATGTCAAGGTCAAGTCAAGGTCATGTCAAGGTCAAGTCAAGGTCGAGTCAAGGTCAAGTCAAGGTCAGGTGAAGGTCATGTCATGGTCAAGTCAATTTCAAGTCAAGGTCAAGTCAAGGTTAAGTCAAGGTCAAGTCAAGGTCACGTCAAGGTCAAGTCAAGCTCATGTCAAGGTCGAGTCAAGGTCAAGTCAAGGTCAAGTCAAGCTCATGTCATGGTCAAGTCAATTTCAAGTCAAGGTCAAGTCAAGGTTAAGTCAAGGTCAAGTGAAGGTCAATTCAAGGTCAAGTCAAGGTCATGTCAAGGTCAAGTCAAGGTCAAGTCAAGGTCAAGTCAAGGTCATGTCCCGGTCAGGTCAAGGTCAAGTCAAGGTCGAGTCAAGGTCAAGTTAAGGTCAAGTCAAGGTCAAGTCAAGGCCAAGTCAACGTCATGTCAAGGTCAAGTCAAGGTCAAGTCAAGGTCAAGTCAAGGTCAAGTCAAGGTCATGTCAAGGTCATGTCAAGGTCAAGTCAAGGTCAAGCTAAGGTCAAGTCAAGGTCATGTCAAGGTCAGGTCAAGGTCAAGTCAAGGTCGAGTCAAGGTGAGGTCAAGGTCAAGTCAAGGTCGAGTCAAGGTCAAGTCAAGGTCAAGTCAAGGTCAAGTCAAGGTCCAGTGAAGGTCAAGTCAAGGTCAAGTCAAGGTCATGTCAAGGTCATGTCAAGGTCAAGTCAAGGTCAAGTCAAGGTCGAGTCAAGGCCAAGGTCAAGTGAAGATCATGTCAAGGTCAAGTCAAGGTCAAGTCAAGGTCAAGTCAAGGTCAATTCAAGGTCAAGTCAAGGTCAAGTGAAGGTCAAGTGAAGGTCAAGTCAAGGTCAAGTCAAGGTCATGTCAAGGTCATGTCAAGGTCATGTAAAGGTCAAGTCAAGGTCAAGTCAAGGTCAAGTCAAGGTCATGTCAAGGTCATGTCAAGGTCATGTCAAGGTCAAGTCAAGGTCAAGTCAAGGTCAAGACAAGGTCAAGTCAAGGTCAAGTCAAGGTCAAGTCAAGGTCAAGTCAAGGTCAAGTCAAGGTCATGTCAAGGTCATGTCAAGGTCAAGTCAAGGTCAAGTCAAGGTCAAGTCAAGGTCAAGTCAAGGTTAATTCAAGGTCAAGTCAAGGTCAAGTCATAGTCATGTCAAGGCCAAGTCAAGGTCATGTCAAGGTCAAGTCAAGGTCAAGTCAAGGTCGAGTCAAGGCCAAGGTCAAGTGAAGATCATGTCAAGGTCAAGTCAAGGTCAAGTAAGGTCAAGTCAAGCTCATGTCAAGGTCAATTCAAGGTCAAGTCAAGGTCAAGTGAAGGTCAAGTGAAGGTCAAGTCAAGGTCAAGTCAAGGTCAAGTCAAGGTCAAGTCAAGGTCATGTCAAGGTCAAGTCAAGGTCAAGTCAAGGTCAAGTCAAGGTTAAGTCAAGGTCAAGGTCAAGTCTAGGTCGAGTCAAGGTCAAGTCAAGGTCAAGTCAAGGTCAAGTCAAGGTCAAGTCAAGGTCAAGTCGAGGTCATGTCAAGGTCAAGTCAAGGTCATGTCAAGGTCAAGTCTAGGTCAAGTCAAGGTCGAGTCAAGGTCAAGGTCAAGTGAAGATCATGTCAAGGTCAAGTCAAGGTCGAGTCAAGGTCAAGTCAAGGTCAAGTCAAGTCAAGGTCAAGTCAAGGTCAAGACAAGGTCAAGTCAAAATCAAGTCAAGTTCATGTCAAGGTTAAGTCAAGGTCAAGTCAGGGTCAAGTGAAGGTCAAGTCAAGGTTAAGTCAAGGTCAAGTCAAGGTCACGTCAAGGTCAAGTCAAGGTCAAGTCAAAGTCATGTCAAGGTCAAGTCAGGGTCATGTCCAGGTCAAGGTCAAGTCAAGGTCGAGTCAAGGTCAAGTCAAGGTCAAGTCAAGGTCAAGTCAAGGCCAAGTCAACGTCATGTCAAGGTCATGTCAAGGTCAAGTCAAGGTCAAGTCAAGGTCAATTCAAGGTCATGTCAAGGTCAAGTCAAGGTCAAGTCAAGGTCGAGTCAAGGTCAAGTCCAGGTCAAGTGAAGGTCAATTCAAGGTCAAGTCAAGGTCATGTCAAGGTCAAGTCAAGGTCATGTCCCGGTCAGGTCAAGGTCAAGTCAAGGTCGAGTCAAGGTCAAGTTAAGGTCAAGTCAAGGTCAAGTCAAGGCCAAGTCAACGTCATGTCAAGGTCATGTCAAGGTCAAGTCAAGGTCAAGTCAAGGTCAAGTCAAGGTCAAGTCAAGGTCAAGTCAAGGTCATGTCAAGGTCAAATCAAGGTCAAGTGAAGGTCAAGTAAAGGTCATGTCAAGGGCAAGTCAAGGTCAAGTCAAGGTCAAGTCAAGGTCATGTCAAGGTCAAGTCAAGGTCAAGTCAAGGTCAAGTCAAGGTCATGTCAAGGTCAATTCAAGGTCAAGTCAAGGTCAAGTCAAGGTCATGTCAAGGTCAAGTCAAGGTCAAGTCAAGGTCAAGTCAAGGTCATGTCAAGGTCATGTCAAGGTCAATTCAAGGTCATGTCAAGTCAAGGTCAGGTCAAGGTCAAGTCGATGTCATGTCAAGGTCAAGTCAAGGTCAAGTCAAGGTCAAGACAAGGTCAAGTCAAGGTCAAGTCAAGGTCAAGTCAAGGTCAAGGTCAAGTCAAGGTCAAGTCAACGTCAAGTGAAGGTCAAGTCAAGGTCAAGTAAAGGTCAAGTCAAGGCCATGTCAAGGTCATATCAAGGTCAAGTCAAGGTCATGTCAAGGTCAAGTCAAAGGCAAGTCAAGGTCAAGTCAAGGTCAAGTCAAGGTCAAGTCGAGGTCATGTCAAGGTCAAGTCAAGGTCAAGTCAAGGTCAAGACAAGGTCAAGTCAAGGTCAAGTCAAGGTCAAGTCAAGGTCATGTCAAGGTCAAGTCAAGGTCAAGTCAAGGTCAAGTCAAGCTCATGTCAAGGTCGAGTCAAGGTCAAGTCAAGGTCATGTCAAGGTCAAGTCAATGTCAAGTTAAGGTCAAGTCAAGGTAGAGTCAAGGTCAAGTCAAGGTCAAGTCAAGGTCAAGTGAAAGTCAAGTGAAGGTCAAGTCAAGCTCAAGTCAACGTCAAGTCAAAGTCAAGTCAAGGTCAAGTCAAGGTCAAGTCAAGGTCAAGTCATGGTCAAGTCAAGGTCAAGTCAAGGTCAAGTCAAAGTCATGTCATGGTCAAGTCAAGGTCAAGTCAAGGTCATGTCAAGGTCAAGTCAAGGCCAATTCAAGGTCAAGTCAAGGTCATGTCAAGGTCTATTCAAGGTCAAGTCAAGGTCATGTCAAGGTCAAGTCAAGGTGAAGTCAAGGTCAAGGTCAAGTCAAGGTCAAGTCAAGGTCAAGTCAAGGTCATGTCAAGGTCAAATCAAGGTCAAGTGAAGGTCAAGTAAAGGTCATGTCAAGGGCAAGTCAAGGTCAAGTCAAGGTCATGTCAAGGTCAAGTCAAGATAGAGTCAAGGTCATGTCAAGGTCAAGTCAAGGTCAAGTCAAGGTCATGTCAAGGTCAGGTCAAGGTCAAGTCAAGGTCCAGTGAAGGTCAAGTCAAGGTCAACTCAAGGTCAAGTCAAGGTCATGTCAAGGTCAAATCAAGGACAAGTGAAGGTCAAGTAAAGGTCATGTCAAGGGCAAGTCAAGGTCAAGTCAAGGTCATGTCAAGGTCAAGTCAAGATCAAGTCAAGGTCAAGTCAAGGTCAAGTCAAGGTCATGTCAAGGTCAATTCAAGCTCAAGTCAAGGTCAAGTCAAGGTCAAGTCAAGGTCAAGTCAAGGTCAAGTCAAGGTCAAGTCAAGGTCAAGGTCAAGTCTAGGTCGAGTCAAGGTCAAGTCAAGGTCAAGTCAAGGTCAAGTCAAGGTCAAGTCGAGGTCATGTCAAGGTCAAGTCAAGGTCATGTCAAGGTCAAGTCAAGGTCAAGTCAAGGTCAAGTCAAGGTCAAGTCAAGGTCATGTCAAGGTCAAGTCAAGGTCAAGTCAAGGTCGAGTCAAGGTCAAGGTCAAGTGAAGATCATGTCAAGGTCAAGTCAAGGTCGAGTCAAGGTCAAGTCAAGGTCAAGTCAAGTCAAGGTCAAGTCAAGGTCAAGACAAGGTCAAGTCAAAGTCAAGTCAAGTTCATGTCAAGGTCAAGTCAAGGTCAAGTCAAGGTCGAGTCAAGGTCAAGTCCAGGTCAAGTGAAGGTCAATTCAAGGTCAAGTCAAGGTCATGTCAAGGTCAAGTCAAGGTCACGTCAAGGTCAAGTCAAGGTCAAGTCAAAGTCATGTCAAGGTCAAGTCAGGGTCATGTCCAGGTCATGTCAAGGTCAAGTCAAGGTCAAGTCAAGGTCAAGGTCAAGTCTAGGTCGAGTCAAGGTCAAGTCAAGGTCAAGTCAAGGTCAAGTCGAGGTCATGTCAAGGTCAAGTCAAGGTCATGTCAAGGTCAAGTCAAGGTCAAGTCAAGGTCATGTCAAGGTCAAGTCAAGGTCAAGTCAAGGTCGAGTCAAGGTCAAGGTCAAGTGAAGATCATGTCAAGGTCAAGTCAAGGTCGAGTCAAGGTCAAGTCAAGGTCAAGTCAAGTCAAGGTCAAGTCAAGGTCAAGACAAGGTCAAGTCAAGGTTAAGTCAAGGTCATGTCAAGGTCAAGTCAAGGTCAAGTCACGGTCGAGTCAAGGTCGAGGTCAAGTGAAGATCATGTCAAGGTCAAGTCAAGGTCAAGTCAAGGTCGAGTCAAGGTCAAGTCCAGGTCAAGTGAAGGTCAATTCAAGGTCAAGTCAAGGTCATGTCAAGCTCAAGTCAAGGTCAAGTCAAGGTCAAGACAAGGTCAAGTCAAAGTCAAGTCAAGTTCATGTCAAGGTCAAGTCAAGGTCAAGTCAAGGTCGAGTCAAGGTCAAGTCCAGGTCAAGTGAAGGTCAATTCAAGGTCAAGTCAAGGTCATGTCAAGCTCAAGACAAGGTCAAGTCGAGGTCAAGTCAAGGTCAAGTCAAGTCAAGGTCAAGGTCAAGGTAGGTCGAGTCAAGGTCAAGTCAAGTTCAAGTCAAGGTCAAGTCGAGGTCATGTCAAGGTCAAGTCAAGGTCATGTCAAGGTCAAGTCAAGGTCAAGTCAAGGTCAAGTCAAGGTCATGTCAAGGTCAAGTCAAGGTCAAGTCAAGGTCGAGTCAAGGTCAAGGTCAAGTGAAGATCATGTCAAGGTCAAGTCAAGGTCGAGTCAAAGTCAAGTCAATGTCAAGTCAAGTCAAGGTCAAGTCAAGGTCAAGACAAGGTCAAGTCAAGGTCAAGTCAAGGTCATGTCAAGGTCAAGTCAAGGTCAAGTCAAGGTCGAGTCAAGGTCAAGGTCAAGTGAAGATCATGTCAAGGTCAAGTCAAGGTCAAGTCAAGTCAAGGTCAAGTCAAGGTCAAGACAAGGTCAAGTCAAAGTCAAGTCAAGTTCATGTCAAGGTCAAGTCAAGGTCAAGTCAAGGTCGAGTCAAGGTCAAGTCCAGGTCAAGTGAAGGTCAATTCAAGGTCAAGTCAAGGTCATGTCAAGGTCAAGTCAAGGTCACGTCAAGGTCAAGTCAAGGTCGAGTCAAGGTCAAGTCCAGGTCAAGTGAAGGTCAATTCAAGGTCAAGTCAAGGTCATGTCAAGGTCAAGTCAAGGTCACGTCAAGGTCAAGTCAAGGTCAAGTCAAGGTCAAGTCAAGGTCAAGTCAAGGTCAAGTCAAGGTCATGTCAAGGTCAATTCAAGCTCAAGTCAAGGTCAAGTCAAGGTCAAGTCAAGGTCAAGGTCAAGTCTAGGTCGAGTCAAGGTCAAGTCAAGGTCAAGTCAAGGTCAAGTCGAGGTCATGTCAAGGTCAAGTCAAGGTCATGTCAAGGTCAAGTCAAGGTCAAGTCAAGGTCACGTCAAGGTCAAGTCAAGGTCAAGTCAAAGTCATGTCAAGGTCAAGTCAGGGTCATGTCCAGGTCAAGGTCAAGTCAAGGTCGAGTCAAGGTCAAGTCAAGGTCAAGTCAAGGTCAAGTCAAGGTCAAGTCAAGGCCAAGTCAACGTCATGTCAAGGTCATGTCAAGGTCAAGTCAAGGTCAAGTCAAGGTCAATTCAAGGTCATGTCAAGGTCAAGTCAAGGTCAAGTCAAGGTCGAGTCAAGGTCAAGTCCAGTTCAAGTGAAGGTCAATTCAAGGTCAAGTCAAGGTCATGTCAAGGTCAAGTCAAGGTCAAGTCAAGGTCATGTCCCGGTCAAGTCAAGGTCGAGTCAAGGTCAAGTTAAGGTCAAGTCAAGGTCAAGTCAAGGTCAAGACAAGGTCAAGTCAAAGTCAAGTCAAGTTCATGTCAAGGTTAAGTCAAGGTCAAGTCAAGGTCAAGTCAGGGTCAAGTGAAGGTCAAGTCAAGGTTAAGTCAAGGTCAAGTCAAGGTCACGTCAAGGTCAAGTCAAGGTC
The DNA here is from genome assembly GCA_963662145.1 of Sturmia bella. NCBI lineage: Eukaryota > Metazoa > Arthropoda > Insecta > Diptera > Tachinidae > Sturmia > Sturmia bella. The sequence continues at coordinate 50,450,534 of OY759169.1, forward strand.
AAGTCAAAGTCATGTCAAGGTCAAGTCAGGGTCATGTCCAGGTCAAGGTCAAGTCAAGGTCGAGTCAAGGTCAAGTCAAGGTCAAGTCAAGGTCAAGTCAAGGCCAAGTCAACGTCATATCAAGGTCATATCAAGGTCAAGTCAAGGTCAATTCAAGGTCATGTCAAGGTCAAGTCAAGGTCAAGTCAAGGTCGAGTCAAGGTCAAGTCCAGGTCAAGTGAAGGTCAATTCAAGGTCAAGTCAAGGTCATGTCAAGGTCTAGTCAAGGTCATGTCCCGGTCAGGTCAAGGTCAAGTCAAGGTCGAGTCAAGGTCAAGTTAAGGTCAAGTCAAGGCCAAGTCAACGTCATGTCAAGGTCATGTCAAGGTCAAGTCAAGGTCAAGTGAAGGTCAAGTAAAGGTCATGTCAAGGGCAAGTCAAGGTCAAGTCAAGGTCAAGTCAAGGTCAAGTCAAGGTCATGTCAAGGTCAAGTCAAGGTCAAGTCAAGGTCAAGTCAAGGTCATGTCAAGGTCAATTCAAGGTCAAGTCAAGGTCAAGTCAAGGTCATGTCAAGGTCAAGTCAAGGTCAAGTCAAGGTCAAGTCAAGGTCATGTCAAGGTCATGTCAAGGTCAATTCAAGGTCATGTCAACTCAAGGTCAGGTCAAGGTCAAGTCGAGGTCATGTCAAGGTCAAGTCAAGGTCAAGTCAAGGTCAAGACAAGGTCAAGTCAAGGTCAAGTCAAGGTCAAGTCAAGGTCAAGTCAAGGTCGAGTCAAGGTCAAGGTCAAGTGAAGATCATGTCAAGGTCAAGTCAAGGTCGAGTCAAGGTCAAGTCAAGGTCAAGTCAAGTCAAGGTCAAGTCAAGGTCAAGACAAGGTCAAGTCAAAGTCAAGTCAAGTTCATGTCAAGGTCAAGTCAAGGTCAAGTCAAGGTCAAGTCCAGGTCAAGTGAAGGTCAATTCAAGGTCAAGTCAAGGTCATGTCAAGGTCATGTCAAGGTCAAGTCAAGGTCAAGTCAAGGTCAAGTCAAGGTCATGTCAAGGTCAAGTCAAGGTCAAGTCAAGGTCGAGTCAAGGTCAAGGTCAAGTGAAGATCATGTCAAGGTCAAGTCAAGGTCGAGTCAAGGTCAAGTCAAGGTCAAGTCAAGTCAAGGTCAAGTCAAGGTCAAGACAAGGTCAAGTCAAAGTCAAGTCAAGTTCATGTCAAGGTCAAGTCAAGGTCAAGTCAAGGTCAAGTTCAGGTCAATTCAAGCTCAAGTCAAGGTCAAGTCAAGGTCAAGTCAAGGTCAAGGTCAAGTCTAGGTCGAGTCAAGGTCAAGTCAAGGTCAAGACAAGGTCAAGTCAAGGTCAAGTCAAGGTCAAGTCAAGGTCAAGTCAAGGTCGAGTCAAGGTCAAGGTCAAGTGAAGATCATGTCAAGGTCAAGTCAAGGTCGAGTCAAGGTCAAGTCAAGGTCAAGTCAAGTCAAGGTCAAGTCAAGGTCAAAACAAGGTCAAGTCAAAGTCAAGTCAAGTTCATGTCAAGGTCAAGGTCAAGTCTAGGTCGAGTCAAGGTCAAGTCAAGGTCAAGTCAAGGTCAAGTCGAGGTCATGTCAAAGTCAAGTCAAGGTCATGTCAAGGTCAAGTCAAGGTCAAGTCAAGGTCAAGTCAAGGTCATGTCAAGGTCAAGTCAAGGTCAAGTCAAGGTCGAGTCAAGGTCAAGGTCAAGTGAAGATCATGTCAAGGTCAAGTCAAGGTCGAGTCAAGGTCAAGTCAAGGTCAAGTCAAGTCAAGGTCAAGTCAAGGTCAAGACAAGGTCAAGTCAAAGTCAAGTCTAGTTCATGTCAAGGTCAATTTAAGGTCAAGTCAAGGTTGAGTCAAGGTCAAGTCCAGGTCAAGTGAAGGTCAATTCAAGGTCAAGTCAAGGTCATGTCAAGGTCAAGTCAAGGTCACGTCAAGGTCAAGTCAAGGTCAAGTCAAAGTCATGTCAAGGTCAAGTCAGGGTCATGTCCAGGTCATGTCAAGGTCAAGTCAAGGTCAAGTCAAGGTCAAGGTCAAGTCTAGGTCGAGTCAAGGTCAAGTCAAGGTCAAGTCAAGGTCAAGTCGAGGTCATGTCAAGGTCAAGTCAAGGTCATGTCAAGGTCAAGTCAAGGTCAAGTCAAGGTCATGTCAAGGTCAAGTCAAGGTCAAGTCAAGGTCGAGTCAAGGTCAAGGTCAAGTGAAGATCATGTCAATGTCAAGTCAAGGTCGAGTCAAGGTCAAGTCAAGGTCAAGTCAAGTCAAGGTCAAGTCAAGTCAAGGTCAAGTCAAGGTCAAGACAAGGTCAAGTCAAGGTCAAGTCAAGGTCATGTCAAGGTCAAGTCAAGGTCAAGTCACGGTCGAGTCAAGGTCAAGGTCAAGTGAAGATCATGTCAAGGTCAAGTCAAGTTCAAGTCAAGGTCGAGTCAAGGTCAAGTCCAGGTCAAGTGAAGGTCAATTCAAGGTCAAGTCAAGGTCATGTCAAGCTCAAGTCAAGGTCAAGTCAAGGTCAAGACAAGGTCAAGTCAAAGTCAAGTCAAGTTCATGTCAAGGTCAAGTCAAGGTCAAGTCAAGGTCGAGTCAAGGTCAAGTCCAGGTCAAGTGAAGGTCAATTCAAGGTCAAGTCAAGGTCATGTCAAGCTCAAGTCAAGGTCAAGTCAAGGTCAAGTCAAGGTCAAGGTCAAGTCTAGGTCGAGTCAAGGTCAAGTCAAGTTCAAGTCAAGATCAAGTCGAGGTCATGTCAAGGTCAAGTCAAGGTCATGTCAAGGTCAAGTCAAGGTCAAGTCAAGGTCAAGTCAAGGTCATGTCAAGGTCAAGTCAAGGTCAAGTCAAGGTCGAGTCAAGGTCAAGGTCAAGTGAAGATCATGTCAAGGTCAAGTCAAGGTCGAGTCAAGGTCAAGTCAAGGTCAAGTCAAGTCAAGGTCAAGTCAAGGTCAAGACAAGGTCAAGTCAAGGTCAAGTCAAGGTCATGTCAAGGTCAAGTCAAGGTCAAGTCAAGGTCGAGTCAAGGTCAAGGTCAAGTGAAGATCATGTCAAGGTCAAGTCAAGGTCGAGTCAAGGTCAAGTCAAGGCCAAGTCAAGTCAAGGTCAAGTCAAGGTCAAGACAAGGTCAAGTCAAAGTCAAGTCAAGTTCATGTCAAGGTCAAGTCAAGGTCAAGTCAAGGTCGAGTCAAGGTCAAGTCCAGGTCAAGTGAAGGTCAATTCAAGGTCAAGTCAAGGTCATGTCAAGGTCAAGTCAAGGTCACGTCAAGGTCAAGTCAAGGTCGAGTCAAGGTCAAGTCCAGGTCAAGTGAAGGTCAATTCAAGGTCAAGTCAAGGTCATGTCAAGGTCAAGTCAAGGTCACGTCAAGGTCAAGTCAAGGTCAAGTCAAGGTCAAGTCAAGGTCAAGTCAAGGTCATGTCAAGGTCAATTCAAGCTCAAGTCAAGGTCAAGTCAAGGTCAAGTCAAGGTCAAGGTCAAGTCTAGGTCGAGTCAAGGTCAAGTCAAGGTCAAGTCGAGGTCATGTCAAGGTCAAGTCAAGGTCATGTCAAGGTCAAGTCAAGGTCAAGTCAAGGTCACGTCAAGGTCAAGTCAAGGTCAAGTCAAAGTCATGTCAAGGTCAAGTCAGGGTCATGTCCAGGTCAAGGTCAAGTCAAGGTCGAGTCAAGGTCAAGTCAAGGTCAAGTCAAGGTCAAGTCAAGGCCAAGTCAACGTCATGTCAAGGTCATGTCAAGGTCAAGTCAAGGTCAAGTCAAGGTCAATTCAAGGTCATGTCAAGGTCAAGTCAAGGTCAAGTCAAGGTCGAGTCAAGGTCAAGTCCAGGTCAAGTGAAGGTCAATTCAAGGTCAAGTCAAGGTCATGTCAAGGTCAAGTCAAGGTCAAGTCAAGGTCATGTCCCGGTCAAGTCAAGGTCGAGTCAAGGTCAAGATAAGGTCAAGTCAAGGTCAAGACAAGGTCAAGTCAAAGTCAAGTCAAGTTCATGTCAAGGTTAAGTCAAGGTCAAGTCAAGGTCAAGTCAGGGTCAAGTGAAGGTCAAGTCAAGGTTAAGTCAAGGTCAAGTCAAGGTCACGTCAAGGTCAAGTCAAGGTCAAGTCAAAGTCATGTCAAGGTCAAGTCAGGGTCATGTCCAGGTCAAGGTCAAGTCAAGGTCGAGTCAAGGTCAAGTCAAGGTCAAGTCAAGGTCAAGTCAAGGCCAAGTCAACGTCATGTCAAGGTCATGTCAAGGTCAAGTCAAGGTCAAGTCAAGGTCAATTCAAGGTCATGTCAAGGTCAAGTCAAGGTCAAGTCAAGGTCGAGTCAAGGTCAAGTCCAGGTCAAGTGAAGGTCAATTCAAGGTCAAGTCAAGGTCATGTCAAGGTCAAGTCAAGGTCATGTCCCGGTCAGGTCAAGGTCAAGTCAAGGTCGAGTCAAGGTCAAGTTAAGGTCAAGTCAAGGTCAAGTCAAGGCCAAGTCAACGTCATGTCAAGGTCATGTCAAGGTCAAGTCAAGGTCAAGTCAAGGTCAAGTCAAGGTCAAGTCAAGGTCAAGTCAAGGTCAAGTCAAGGTCATGTCAAGGTCAAATCAAGGTCAAGTGAAGGTCAAGTAAAGGTCATGTCAAGGGCAAGTCAAGGTCAAGTCAAGGTCAAGTCAAGGTCAAGTCAAGGTCATGTCAAGGTCAAGTCAAGGTCAAGTCAAGGTCAAGTCAAGGTCATGTCAAGGTCAATTCAAGGTCAAGTCAAGGTCATGTCAAGGTCAAGTCAAGGTCAAGTCAAGGTCAAGTCAAGGTCATGTCAAGGTCATGTCAAGGTCAGGTCAAGGTCAAGTCGAGGTCATGTCAAGGTCAAGTCAAGGTCAAGTCAAGGTCAAGACAAGGTCAAGTCAAGGTCAAGTCAAGGTCAAGTCAAGGTCAAGGTCAAGTCAAGGTCAAGTCAACGTCAAGTGAAGGTCAAGTCAAGGTCAAGTAAAGGTCAAGTCAAGGCCATGTCAAGGTCATATCAAGGTCAAGTCAAGGTCATGTCAAGGTCAAGTCAAAGGCAAGTCAAGGTCAAGTCAAGGTCAAATCAAGGTCAAGTCGAGGTCATGTCAAGGTCAAGTCAAGGTCAAGTCAAGGTCAAGACAAGGTCAAGTCAAGGTCAAGTCAAGGTCAAGTCAAGGTCATGTCAAGGTCAAGTCAAGGTCAAGTCAAGGTCAAGTCAAGCTCATGTCAAGGTCGAGTCAAGGTCAAGTCAAGGTCATGTCAAGGTCAAGTCAATGTCAAGTTAAGGTCAAGTCAAGGTAGAGTCAAGGTCAAGTCAAGGTCAAGTCAAGGTTAGGTCAAGGTCAGGTTAAAGTCAAGTCAAGGTCGAGTCAAGGTCAAGTCAAGGTCAAGTCAAGGTCAAGTGAAAGTCAAGTCAAGGTCAAGTCAAGGTCAAGTCAACGTCAAGTCAAAGTCAAGTCAAGGTCAAGTCAAGGTCAAGTCAAGGCCAAGTCATGGTCAAGTCAAGGTCAAGTCAAGGTCAAGTCAAAGTCATGTCATGGTCAAGTCAAGGTCAAGTCAAGATCATGTCAAGGTCAAGTCAAGGCCAATTCAAGGTCAAGTCAAGGTCATGTCAAGGTCAATTCAACGTCAAGTCAAGGTCATGTCAAGGTCAAGTCAAGGTGAGGTCAAGGTCAAGGTCAAGTCAAGGTCGAGTCAAGGTCAAGTCAAGGTCAAGTCAAGGTCAAGTCAAGGTCATGTCAAGGTCAAATCAAGCTCAAGTGAAGGTCAAGTAAAGGTCGTGTCAAGGGCAAGTCAAGGTCAAGTCAAGGTCATGTCAAGGTCAAGTCAAGATCAAGTCAAGGTCATGTCAAGGTCAAGTCAAGGTCAAGTCAAGGTCAAGTCAAGGTCATGTCAAGGTCAGGTCAAGGTCAAGTCAAGGTCCAGTGAAGGTCAAGTCAAGGTCAACTCAAGGTCAAGTCAAGGTCAAGTCAAGGTCATGTCAAGGTCAAATCAAGGACAAGTGAAGGTCAAGTAAAGGTCAAGTCAAAGTCATGTCAAGGTCAAGTCAGGGTCATGTCCAGGTCATGTCAAGGTCAAGTCAAGGTCAAGTCAAGGTCAAGTCAAGGTCAAGTCAAGGTCAAGTCAAGATCAAGGTCAAGTCTAGGTCGAGTCAAGGTCAAGTCAAGGTCAAGTCAAGGTCAAGTCGAGGTCATGTCAAGGTCAAGTAAAGGTCATGTCAAGGTCAAGTCAAGGTCAAGTCAAGGTCAAGTCAAGGTCATGTCAAGGTCAAGTCAAGGTCAAGTCAAGGTCGAGTCAAGGTCAAGGTCAAGTGAAGATCATGTCAAGGTCAAGTCAAGGTCGAGTCAAGGTCAAGTCAAGGTCAAGTCAAGGTCAAGACAAGGTCAAGTCAAGGTCAAGTCAAGGTCATGTCAAGGTCAAGTCAAGGTCAAGTCACGGTCGAGTCAAGGTCAAGGTCAAGTGAAGATCATGTCAAGGTCAAGTCAAGGTCAAGTCAAGGTCGAGTCAAGGTCAAGTCCAGGTCAAGTGAAGGTCAATTCAAGGTCAAGTCAAGGTCATGTCAAGCTCAAGTCAAGGTCAAGTCAAGGTCAAGACAAGGTCATGTCAAGGTCAAGTCAAGATCAAGTCAAGGTCAAGTCAAGGTCAAGTCAAGGTCATGTCAAGGTCAATTCAAGCTCAAGTCAAGGTCAAGTCAAGGTCAAGTCAAGGTCAAGTCAAGGTCAAGTCAAGGTCAAGGTCAAGTCTAGGTCGAGTCAAGGTCAAGTCAAGGTCAAGTCAAGGTCATGTCAAGGTCAAGTCAAGGTCACGTCAAGGTCAAGTCAAGGTCAAGTCAAAGTCATGTCAAGGTCAAGTCAGGGTCATGTCCAGGTCATGTCAAGGTCAAGTCAAGGTCAAGTCAAGGTCAAGTCAAGGTCAAGTCAAGATCAAGGTCAAGTCTAGGTCGAGTCAAGGTCAAGTCAAGGTCAAGTCGAGGTCATGTCAAGGTCAAGTAAAGGTCATATCAAGGTCAAGTCAAGGTCAAGTCAAGGTCAAGTCAAGGTCATGTCAAGGTCAAGTCAAGGTGAGGTCAAGGTCAAGGTCAAGTCAAGGTCGAGTCAAGGTCAAGTCAAGGTCAAGTCAAGGTCAAGTCAAGGTCATGTCAAGGTCAAGTCAAGATCAAGTCAAGGTCAAGTCAAGGTCAAGTCAAGGTCATGTCAAGGTCAATTCAAGCTCAAGTCAAGGTCAAGTCAAGGTCAAGTCAAGGTCAAGTCAAGGTCAAGGTCAAGTCTAGGTCGAGTCAAGGTCAAGTCAAGGTCAAGTCAAGGTCATGTCAAGGTCAAGTCAAGGTCACGTCAAGGTCAAGTCAAGGTCAAGTCAAAGTCATGTCAAGGTCAAGTCAGGGTCATGTCCAGGTCATGTCAAGGTCAAGTCAAGGTCAAGTCAAGGTCAAGTCAAGGTCAAGTCAAGGTCAAGTCAAGATCAAGGTCAAGTCTAGGTCGAGTCAAGGTCAAGTCAAGGTCAAGTCAAGGTCAAGTCGAGGTCATGTCAAGGTCAAGTAAAGGTCATGTCAAGGTCAAGTCAAGGTCAAGTCAAGGTCAAGTCAAGGTCATGTCAAGGTCAAGTCAAGGTCAAGTCAAGGTCGAGTCAAGGTCAAGGTCAAGTGAAGATCATGTCAAGGTCAAGTCAAGGTCGAGTCAAGGTCAAGTCAAGGTCAAGTCAAGGTCAAGACAAGGTCAAGTCAAGGTCAAGTCAAGGTCATGTCAAGGTCAAGTCAAGGTCAAGTCACGGTCGAGTCAAGGTCAAGGTCAAGTGAAGATCATGTCAAGGTCAAGTCAAGGTCAAGTCAAGGTCGAGTCAAGGTCAAGTCCAGGTCAAGTGAAGGTCAATTCAAGGTCAAGTCAAGGTCATGTCAAGCTCAAGTCAAGGTCAAGTCAAGGTCAAGACAAGGTCAAGTCAAAGTCAAGTCAAGTTCATGTCAAGGTCAAGTCAAGGTCAAGTCAAGGTCGAGTCAAGGTCAAGTCCAGGTCAAGTGAAGGTCAATTCAAGGTCAAGTCAAGGTCAAGTCAAGGTCAAGTCAAGGTCAAGGTCAAGTCTAGGTCGAGTCAAGGTCAAGTCAAGGTCAAGTCAAGGTCAAGTCGAGGTCATGTCAAGGTCAAGTCAAGGTCATGTCAAGGTCAAGTCAAGGTCAAGTCAAGGTCAAGTCAAGGTCATGTCAAGGTCAAGTCAAGGTCAAGTCAAGGTCGAGTCAAGGTCAAGGTCAAGTGAAGATCATGTCAAGGTCAAGTCAAGGTCGAGTCAAGGTCAAGTCAAGGTCAAGTCAAGTCAAGGTCAAGTCAAGGTCAAGACAAGGTCAAGTCAAGGTCAAGTCAAGGTCATGTCAAGGTCAAGTCAAGCTCAAGTCAAGGTCGAGTCAAGGTCAAGGTCAAGTGAAGATCATGTCAAGGTCAAGTCAAGGTCGAGTCAAGGTCAAGTCAAGGTCAAGTCAAGTCAAGGTCAAGTCAAGGTCAAGACAAGGTCAAGTCAAAGTCAAGTCAAGTTCATGTCAAGGTCAAGTCAAGGTCAAGTCAAGGTCGAGTCAAGGTCAAGTCCAGGTCAAGTGAAGGTCAATTCAAGGTCAAGTCAAGGTCATGTCAAGGTCAAGTCAAGGTCACGTCAAGGTCAAGTCAAGGTCGAGTCAAGGTCAAGTCCAGGTCAAGTGAAGGTCAATTCAAGGTCAAGTCAAGGTCATGTCAAGGTCAAGTCAAGGTCACGTCAAGGTCAAGTCAAGGTCAAGTCAAGGTCAAGTCAAGGTCATGTCAAGGTCAATTCAAGCTCAAGTCAAGGTCAAGTCAAGGTCAAGTCAAGGTCAAGGTCAAGTCTAGGTCGAGTCAAGGTCAAGTCAAGGTCAAGTCAAGGTCAAGTCGAGGTCATGTCAAGGTCAAGTCAAGGTCATGTCAAGGTCAAGTCAAGGTCAAGTCAAGGTCACGTCAAGGTCAAGTCAAGGTCAAGTCAAAGTCATGTCAAGGTCAAGTCAGGGTCATGTCCAGGTCAAGGTCAAGTCAAGGTCGAGTCAAGGTCAAGTCAAGGTCAAGTCAAGGTCAAGTCAAGGCCAAGTCAACGTCATGTCAAGGTCATGTCAAGGTCAAGTCAAGGTCAAGTCAAGGTCAATTCAAGGTCATGTCAAGGTCAAGTCAAGGTCAAGTCAAGGTCGAGTCAAGGTCAAGTCCAGGTCAAGTGAAGGTCAATTCAAGGTCAAGTCAAGGTCATGTCAAGGTCAAGTCAAGGTCAAGTCAAGGTCATGTCCCGGTCAGGTCAAGGTCAAGTCAAGGTCGAGTCAAGGTCAAGTTAAGGTCAAGTCAAGGTCAAGTCAAGGCCAAGTCAATGTCATGTCAAGGTCATGTCAAGGTCAAGTCAAGGTCAAGTCAAGGTCAAGTCAAGGTCAAGTCAAGGTCAAGTCAAGGTCAAGTCAAGGTCAAGTCAAGGGCACGTCAAGGTCAAATCAAGGTCAAGTGAAGGTCAAGTAAAGGTCATGTCAAGGGCAAGTCAAGGTCAAGTCAAGGTCAAGTCAAGGTCAAGTCAAGGTCATGTCAAGGTCAAGTCAAGGTCAAGTCAAGGTCAAGTCAAGGTCATGTCAAGGTCAATTCAAGGTCAAGTCAAGGTCAAGTCAAGGTCATGTCAAGGTCAAGTCAAGGTCAAGTCAAGGTCAAGTCAAGGTCATGTCAAGGTCATGTCAAGGTCAATTCAAGGTCATGTCAAGTCAAGGTCAGGTCAAGGTCAAGTCGAGGTCATGTCAAGGTCAAGTCAAGACCAAGTCAAGGTCAAGACAAGGTCAAGTCAAGGTCAAGTCAAGGTCAAGTCAAGGTCAAGGTCAAGTCAAGATCAAGTCAACGTCAAGTGAAGGTCAAGTCAAGGTCAAGTAAAGGTCAAGTCAAGGCCATGTCAAGGTCATATCAAGGTCAAGTCAAGGTCATGTCAAGGTCAAGTCAAAGGCAAGTCAAGGTCAAGTCAAGGTCAAGTCAAGGTCAAGTCGAGGTCATGTCAAGGTCAAGTCAAGGTCAATTCAAGGTCAAGACAAGGTCAAGCCAAGGTCAAGTCAAGGTCAAGTCAAGGTCAAGTCAAGGTCAAGTCAAGGTCATGTCAAGGTCAAGTCAAGGGCAAGTCAAGGTCAAGTCAAGGTCAAGTCAAGGTCAAGTCGAGGTCATGTCAAGGTCAAGTCAAGGTCAAGTCAAGGTCAAGACAAGGTCAAGCCAAGGTCAAGTCAAGGTCAAGTCAAGGTCAAGTCAAGGTCAAGTCAAGGTCAAGTCAACGTCAAGTGAAGGTCAAGTCAAGGTCAAGTAAAGGTCAAGTCAAGGCCATGTCAAGGTCATATCAAGGTCAAGTCAAGGTCATGTCAAGGTCAAGTCAAAGGCAAGTCAAGGTCAAGTCAAGGTCATGTCAAGGTCAAGTCAAAGGCAAGTTAAGGTCAAGTCAAGGTCAAGTCAAGGTCAAGTCGAGGTCATGTCAAGGTCATGTCAAGGTCAAGGTCAAGCTCAAGACAAGGTCATGTCAAGGTCATGTCAAGGTCAAGGTCAAGTCAAGGTCAAGTCAAGGTCCAGTCAAGGTTAAGTCAAGGTTAAGTCAAGGTCAAGTGAAGTCAAGGTCAAGACAAGGTCAAGTCAAGGTCAAGTCAAGGTCAAGACAAGGTCAAGTCAAGGTCAAGTCAAGGTCAAGTCAAGGTTAAGTCAAGGTCAAGTCAAGGTCAAGTTTATTTCAAGTCAAGGTCAAGTCAAGGTCAAGTCAAGGTCAAGTCAAGGTCATGTCAAGGTCAAGTCAAGGTCAAGTCAAGGTCAAGTCAAGGTCAAGTCGAGGTCATGTCAAGGTCAAGTCAAGGTCAAGTCAAGGTCAAGACAAGGTCAAGCCAAGGTCAAGTCAAGGTCAAGTCAAGGTCAAGTCAAGGTCAAGTCAAGGTCAAGTCAAGGTCATGTCAAGGTCAAGTCAAGGGCAAGTCAAGGTCAAGTCAAGGTCAAGTCAAGGTCAAGTCGAGGTCATGTCAAGGTGAAGTCAAGGTCAAGTCAAGGTCAAGACAAGGTCAAGTCAAGGTCAAGTCAAGGGCACGTCAAGGTCAAATCAAGGTCAAGTGAAGGTCAAGTAAAGGTCATGTCAAGGGCAAGTCAAGGTCAAGTCAAGGTCAAGTCAAGGTCAAGTCAAGGTCATGTCAAGGTCAAGTCAAGGTCAAGTCAAGGTCAAGTCAAGGTCATGTCAAGGTCAATTCAAGGTCAAGTCAAGGTCAAGTCAAGGTCATGTCAAGGTCAAGTCAAGGTCAAGTCAAGGTCAAGTCAAGGTCATGTCAAGGTCATGTCAAGGTCAATTCAAGGTCATGTCAAGTCAAGGTCAGGTCAAGGTCAAGTCGAGGTCATGTCAAGGTCAAGACAAGGTCAAGTCAAGGTCAAGTCAAGGTCAAGTCAAGGTCAAGGTCAAGTCAAGGTCAAGTCAACGTCAAGTGAAGGTCAAGTCAAGGTCAAGTAAAGGTCAAGTCAAGGCCATGTCAAGGTCATATCAAGGTCAAGTCAAGGTCATGTCAAGGTCAAGTCAAAGGCAAGTCAAGGTCAAGTCAAGGTCAAGTCAAGGTCAAGTCAAGGTCAAGTCAAGGTCAAGTCGAGGTCATGTCAAGGTCAAGTCAAGGTCAAGTCAAGGTCAAGACAAGGTCAAGCCAAGGTCAAGTCAAGGTCAAGTCAAGGTCAAGTCAAGGTCAAGTCAAGGTCATGTCAAGGTCAAGTCAAGGGCAAGTCAAGGTCAAGTCAAGGTCAAGTCAAGGTCAAGTCGAGGTCATGTCAAGGTCAAGTCAAGGTCAAGTCAAGGTCAAGACAAGGTCAAGCCAAGGTCAAGTCAAGGTCAAGTCAAGGTCAAGTCAAGGTCAAGTCAACGTCAAGTGAAGGTAAAGTCAAGGTCAAGTAAAGGTCAAGTCAAGGCCATGTCAAGGTCATATCAAGGTCAAGTCAAGGTCATGTCAAGGTCAAGTCAAAGGCAAGTCAAAGGCAAGTCAAGGTCAAGTCAAGGTCATGTCAAGGTCAAGTCAAAGGCAAGTCAAGGTCAAGTCAAGGTCAAGTCAAGGTCAAGTCAAGGTCAAGTCGAGGTCATGTCAAGGTCAAGTCAAGGTCAAGTCAAGGTCAAGACAAGGTCAAGTCAAGGTCAAGTCGAGGTCATGTCAAGGTCATATCAAGGTCAAGGTCAAGCTTAAGACAAGGTCATGTCAAGGTCATGTCAAGGTCAAGGTCAAGTCAAGGTCAAGTCAAGGTCCAGTCAAGGTTAAGTCAAGGTTAAGTCAAGGTCAAGTGAAGTCAAGGTCAAGACAAGGTCAAGTCAAGGTCAAGTCAAGGTCAAGACAAGGTCAAGTCAAGGTCAAGTCAAGGTCAAGTCAAGGTTAAGTCAAGGTCAAGTCAAGGTCAAGTTTATTTCAAGTCAAGGTCAAGTCAAGGTCATGTCAAGGTCAAGTCAAGGTCAAGTCAAGGTTAAGTCAAGGTCATGTCAAGGTCAGGTCAAGGTCAAGTCAAGGTCGAGTCAAGGTGAAGTCAAGGTCAAGTCAAGGTCAAGTCAAGGTCAAGTCAAGGTCAAGGTCAAGACAAGGTCAAGTCAAGGTCAAGTCAAGGTCAAGTCAAGGTCAAGTCAAGGTCATGTCAAGGTCATGTCAAGGTCATGTCAAGGTCAAGTTAAGGTCATGTAAAGGTCATGTCAAAGTCAAGTGAAGGTCAAGTCAAGGTCAAGGTCAAGTCAAGGTCAAGTCAAGGTCAAGTCAAGGTCAAGTCAAGGTCATGTCAAGGTCAAGTCAAGGTCAAGTCAAGCTAATGTCAAGGTCGAGTCAAGGTCAAAGTCAAGTCAAGGTCAAGTCAAGGTCAAGTCAAGCTCATGCCAAGGTCAATTCAAGGTCAAGTCAAGGTCATGTCAAGGTCAAGTCAAGGTCAAGTCAAGGTCAAGTCAAGGTCATGTCAAGGTCAAGTCAAGGTCAAGTCAAGGTCAAGTCAAGCTCATGTCAAGGTCGAGTCAAGGTCAAGTCAAGGTCAAGTCAAGGTCAAGTCAAGGTCAAGTCAAGGTCAAGTCAAGGTCATGTCAAGGTCAAATCAAGGTCAAGTGAAGGTCAAGTAAAGGTCATGTCAAGGTCATGTCAAGGTCAAGTCAAGATCATGTCAAGGTCAAGTCAAGGTCAAGTCAAGGTCAAGTCAAGGTCATGTCAAGGTCAGGTCAAGGTCAAGTCAAGGTCCAGTGAAGGTCAAGTCAAGGTCAAGTCAAGGTCAAGTCAAGGTCATGTCAAGGTCAAATCAAGGTCAAGTGAAGGTCAAGTAAAGGTCATGTCAAGGGCAAGTCAAGGTCAAGTCAAGGTCATGTCAAGGTCAAGTCAAGATCAAGTCAAGGTCAAGTCAAGGTCAAGTCAAGGTCAAGTCAAGGTCAAGTCAAGGTCAAGTCAAGGTCATGTCAAGGTCAATTCAAGCTCAAGTCAAGGTCAAGTCAAGGTCAAGTCAAGGTCAAGGTCAAGTCTAGGTCGACTCAAGGTCAAGTCGAGGTCATGTCAAGGTCAAGTCAAGGTCATGTCAAGGTCAAGTCAAGGTCAAGTCAAGGTCAAGTCAAGGTCATGTCAAGGTCAAGTCAAGGTCAAGTCAAGGTCGAGTCAAGGTCAACGTCAAGTGAAGATCATGTCAAGGTCAAGTCAAGGTCGAGTCAAGGTCAAGTCAAGGTCAAGTCAAGTCAAGGTCAAGTCAAGGTCAAGACAAGGTCAAGTCAAAGTCAAGTCAAGTTCATGTCAAGGTCAAGTCAAGGTCAAGTCAGGGTCAAGTGAAGGTCAAGTCAAGGTTAAGTCAAGGTCAAGTCAAGGTCAAGCCAAGGTCAAGTCAAGGTCAAGTCAAGGTCAAGTCAAGGTCAAGTCAAGGTCAAGTCGAGGTCATGTCAAGGTCAAGTCAAGGTCAAGTCAAGGTCAAGACAAGGTCAAGCCAAGGTCAAGTCAAGGTCAAGTCAAGGTCAAGTCAAGGTCAAGTCAAGGTCAAGTCAACGTCAAGCGAAGGTCAAGTCAAGGTCAAGTAAAGGTCAAGTCAAGGCCATGTCAAGGTCATATCAAGGTCAAGTCAAGGTCATGTCAAGGTCAAGTCAAAGGCAAGTCAAGGTCAAGTCAAGGTCATGTCAAGGTCAAGTCAAAGGCAAGTCAAGGTCAAGTCAAGGTCAAGTCAAGGTCAAGTCGAGGTCATGTCAAGGTCATGTCAAGGTCAAGGTCAAGCTCAAGACAAGGTCATGTCAAGGTCATGTCAAGGTCAAGGTCAAGTCAAGGTCAAGTCAAGGTCCAGTCAAGGTTAAGTCAAGGTTAAGTCAAGGTCAAGTGAAGTCAAGGTCAAGACAAGGTCAAGTCAAGGTCAAGTCAAGGTCAAGACAAGGTCAAGTCAAGGTCAAGTCAAGGTCAAGTCAAGGTTAAGTCAAGGTCAAGTCAAGGTCAAGTTTATTTCAAGTCAAGGTCAAGTCAAGGTCAAGTCAAGGTCATGTCAAGGTCATGTCAAGGTCAAGTCAAGGTCAAGTCAAGGTCAAGTCAAGGTCAAGTCGAGGTCATGTCAAGGTCAAGTCAAGGTCAAGTCAAGGTCAAGACAAGGTCAAGCCAAGGTCAAGTCAAGGTCAAGTCAAGGTCAAGTCAAGGTCAAGTCAAGGTCATGTCAAGGTCAAGTCAAGGTCAAGTCAAGGTCAAGCCAAGGTCATGTCAAGGTCATGTCAAGGTCAATTCAAGGTCATGTCAAGTCAAGGTCAGGTCAAGGTCAAGTCGAGGTCATGTCAAGGTCAAGTCAAGGTCAAGTCAAGGTCAAGACAAGGTCAAGTCAAGGTCAAGTCAAGGTCAAGTCAAGGTCAAGGTCAAGTCAAGGTCAAGTCAACGTCAAGTGAAGGTCAAGTCAAGGTCAAGTAAAGGTCAAGTCAAGGCCATGTCAAGGTCATATCAAGGTCAAGTCAAGGTCATGTCAAGGTCAAGTCAAAGGCAAGTCAAGGTCAAGTCAAGGTCAAGTCAAGGTCAAGTCGAGGTCATGTCAAGGTCAAGTCAAGGTCAAGACAAGGTCAAGCCAAGGTCAAGTCAAGGTCAAGTCAAGGTCAAGTCAAGGTCAAGTCAAGGTCATGTCAAGGTCAAGTCAAGGGCAATTCAAGGTCAAGTCAAGGTCAAGTCAAGGTCAAGTCGAGGTCATGTCAAGGTCAAGTCAAGGTCAAGTCAAGGTCAAGACAAGGTCAAGCCAAGGTCAAGTCAAGGTCAAGTCAAGGTCAAGTCAAGGTCAAGTCAAGGTCAAGTCAAGGTCAAGTCAAGGTCAAGTCAAGTGAAGGTCAAGTCAAGGTCAAGTAAAGGTCAAGTCAAGGCCATGTCAAGGTCATATCAAGGTCAAGTCAAGGTCATGTCAAGGTCAAGTCAAAGGCAAGTCAAGGTCAAGTCAAGGTCAAGTCAAGGTCAAGTCGAGGTCATGTCAAGGTCATGTCAAGGTCAAGGTCAAGCTCAAGACAAGGTCATGTCAAGGTCATGTCAAGGTCAAGGTCAAGTCAAGGTCAAGTCAAGGTCCAGTCAAGGTTAAGTCAAGGTTAAGTCAAGGTCAAGTGAAGTCAAGGTCAAGACAAGGTCAAGTCAAGGTCAAGTCAAGGTCAAGACAAGGTCAAGTCAAGGTCAAGTCAAGGCCAAGTCAAGGTTAAGTCAAGGTCAAGTCAAGGTCAAGTTTATTTCAAGTCAAGGTCAAGTCAAGGTTAAGTCAAGGTCAAGTCAAGGTCAAGTCAAGGTCATGTCAAGGTCAAGTCAAGGTCAAGTCAAGGTTAAGTCAAGGTCATGTCAAGGTCAGGTCAAGGTCGAGTCAAGGTGAAGTCAAGGTCAAGTCAAGGTCAAGTCAAGGTCAAGTCAAGGTCAAGGTCAAGACAAGGTCAAGTCAAGGTCAAGTCAAGGTCAAGTCAAGGTCAAGTCAAGGTCATGTCAAGGTCATGTCAAGGTCATGTCAAGGTCAAGTTAAGGTCATGTCAAGGTCATGTCAAGGTCAAGTGAAGGTCAAGTCAAGGTCAAGTCAAGGTCAAGGTCAAGTCAAGGTCAAGTCAAGGTCAAGTCAAGGTCATGTCAAGGTCAAGTCAAGGTCAAGTCAAGGTCAAGTCAAGCTAATGTCAAGGTCGAGTCAAGGTCAAGTCAAGGTCAAGTCAAGGTCAAGTCAAGGTCATGTCAAGGTCATGTCAAGGTCATGTCAAGGTCAAGTTAAGGTCATGTCAAGGTCATGTCAAGGTCAAGTGAAGGTCAAGTCAAGGTCAAGTCAAGGTCAAGGTCAAGTCAAGGTCAAGTCAAGGTCATGTCAAGGTCAAGTCAAGGTCAAGTCAAGGTCAAGTCAAGCTCATGTCAAGGTCGAGTCAAGGTCAAGTCAAGGTCAAGTCAAGGTCAAGTCAAGGTCAAGTCAAGCTCATGTCAAGGTCAATTCAAGGTCAAGTCAAGGTCATGTCAAGGTCAAGTCAAGGTGAAGTCAAGGTCAAGGTCAGGTCAAGGTCGAGTCAAGGTGAAGTCAAGGTCAAGTCAAGGTCAAGTCAAGGTCAAGTCAAGGTCAAGGTCAAGACAAGGTCAAGTCAAGGTCAAGTCAAGGTCAAGTCAAGGTCAAGTCAAGGTCATGTCAAGGTCATGTCAAGGTCATGTCAAGGTCAAGTTAAGGTCATGTCAAGGTCATGTCAAGGTCAAGTGAAGGTCAAGTCAAGGTCAAGTCAAGGTCAAGGTCAAGTCAAGGTCAAGTCAAGGTCAAGTCAAGGTCATGTCAAGGTCAAGTCAAGGTCAAGTCAAGGTCAAGTCAAGCTAATGTCAAGGTCGAGTCAAGGTCAAGTCAAGGTCAAGTCAAGGTCAAGTCAAGCTCATGTCAAGGTCAATTCAAGGTCAAGTCAAGGTCATGTCAAGGTCAAGTCAAGGTCAAGTCAAGGTCAAGTCAAGGTCAAGGTCAAGTCAAGGTCAAGTCAAGGTCAAGTCAAGGTCAAGTCAAGGTCAAGTCAAGGTCATGTCAAGGTCAAGTCAAGGTCAAGTCAAGGTCAAGTCAAGCTCATGTCAAGGTCGAGTCAAGGTCAAGTCAAGGTCAAGTCAAGGTCAAGTCAAGGTCAAGTCAAGCTCATGTCAAGGTCAATTCAAGGTCAAGTCAAGGTCATGTCAAGGTCAAGTCAAGGTGAAGTCAAGGTCAAGGTCAAGTCAAGGTCGAGTCAAGGTCAAGTCAAGGTCAAGTCAAGGTCAAGGTCAAGTCAAGTTCATGTCAAGGTCAAATCAAGGTCAAGTGAAGGTCAAGTAAAGGTCATGTCAAGGGCAAGTCAAGGTCAAGTCAAGGTCATGTCAAGGTCAAGTCAAGATCAAGTCAAGGTCATGTCAAGGTCAAGTCAAGGTCAAGTCAAGGTCAAGTCAAGGTCATGTCGAGGTCAGGTCAAGGTCAAGTCAAGGTCCAGTGAAGGTCAAGTCAAGGTCAAGTCAAGGTCATGTCAAGGTCAAATCAAGGTCAAGTGAAGGTCAAGTAAAGGTCATGTCAAGGGCAAGTCAAGGTCAAGTCAAGGTCATGTCAAGGTCAAGTCAAGATCAAGTCAAGGTCAAGTCAAGGTCAAGTCAAGGTCAAGTCAAGGTCATGTCAAGGTCAATTCAAGCTCAAGTCAAGGTCAAGTCAAGGTCAAGTCAAGGTCAAGTCAAGGTCAAGTCAAGGTCAAGGTCAAGTCTAGGTCGACTCAAGGTCAAGTCAAGGTCAAGTCAAGGTCAAGTCGAGGTCATGTCAAGGCCAAGTCAAGGTCATGTCAAGGTCAAGTCAAGGTCAAGTCAAGGTCAAGTCAAGGTCAAGTCAAGGTCATGTCAAGGTCAAGTCAAGGTCAAGTCAAGGTCGAGTCAAGGTCAAGTCAAGGTCAAGTCAAGTCAAGGTTAAGTCAAGGTCAAGACAAGGTCAAGTCAAAGTCAAGTCAAGTTCATGTCAAGGTTAAGTCAAGATCAAGTCAAGGTCAAGTCAGGGTCAAGTCAAGGCCAAGTCAACGTCATGTCAAGGTCAAGTCAAGGTCAAGTCAAGGTCAATTCAAGGTCATGTCAAGGTCAAGTCAAGGTCAAGTCAAGGTCGAGTCAAGGTCAAGTCCAGGTCAAGTGAAGGTCAATTCAAGGTCAAGTCAAGGTCATGTCAAGGTCAAGTCAAGGTCAAGTCAAGGTTATGTCCCGGTCAGGTCAAGGTCAAGTCAAGGTCGAGTCAAGGTCAAGTTAAGGTCAAGTCAAGGTCAAGTCAAGGCCAAGTCAACGTCATGTCAAGGTCATGTCAAGGTCAAGTCAAGGTCAAGTCAAGGTCAAGTCAAGGTCAAGTCAAGGTCAAGTCAAGGTCAAGTCAAGGTCAATTCAAGGTCATGTCAAGGTCAAATCAAGGTCAAGTGAAGGTCAAGTAAAGTTCATGTCAAGGGCAAGTCAAGGTCAAGTCAAGGTCAAGTCAAGGTCAAGTCAAGGTCATGTCAAGGTCAAGTCAAGGTCAAGTCAAGGTCATGTCAAGGTCAATTCAAGGTCAAGTCAAGGTCATGTCAAGGTCAAGTCAAGGTCAAGTCAAGGTCAAGTCAAGGTCATGTCAAGGTCATGTCAAGGTCAATTCAAGGTCATGTCAAGTCAAGGTCAGGTCAAGGTCAAGTCGAGGTCATGTCAAGGTCAAGGTCAAGTCAAGGTCAAGTCAAGGTCAAGACAAGGTCAAGTCAAGGTCAAGTCAAGGTCAAGTCAAGGTCAAGGTCAAGTCAAGGTCAAGTCAACGTCAAGTGAAGGTCAAGTCAAGGCCATGTCAAGGTCATATCAAGGTCAAGTCAAGGTCATGTCAAGGTCAAGTCAAAGGCAAGTCAAGGTCAAGTCTAGGTCAAGTCGAGGTCATGTCAAGGTCAAGTCAAGGTCAAGTCAAGGTCAAGACAAGGTCAAGTCAAGGTCAAGTCAAGGTCAAGTCAAGGTCAAGTCAAGGTCATGTCAAGGTCAAGTCAAGGGCAAGTCAAGGTCAAGTCAAGGTCAAGTCAAGGTCAAGTCGAGGTCATGTCAAGGTCAAGTCAAGGTCAAGTCAAGGTCAAGACAAGGTCAAGCCAAGGTCAAGTCAAGGTCAAGTCAAGGTCAAGTCAAGGTCAAGTCAAGGTCAAGTCAAGGTCAAGTCAAGGTCAAGTCAAGGTCAAGTCAAGGTCAAGTCAAGGTCAAGTCAAGGTCAAGTCAAGGTCATGTCAAGGTCAAGTCAAGGTCATGTCAAGGTCAAGTCAAGGTAAGTCAAGGTCCTGTCAAGGTCAAGTCAAGGTCAAGTCAAGGTCAAGATAAGGTCAAGTCAAGGTCAAGTCAAGGTCAAGTCAAGGTCATGTCAAGGTCAAGCTCAAGACAAGGTCATGTCAAGGTCAAGGTCAAGTCAAGGTCAAGTGAAGTCAAGGTCAAGTCAAGGTCAAGACAAGGTCAAGTCAAGGTCAAGTCAAGGTCAAGTCAAGGTCAAGGTCAAGTCAAGGTCAAGTCAACGTCAAGTAAAGGTCAAGTCAAGGCCATGTCAAGGTCATATCAAGGTCAAGTCAAGGTCATGTCAAGGTCAAGTCAAGGTCAAGTCAAGGTCATGTCAAGGTCAAATCAAGGTCAAGTGAAGGTCAAGTAAAGGTCATGTCAAGGGCAAGTCAAGGTCAAGTCAAGGTCATGTCAAGGTCAAGTCAAGATCAAGTCAAGGTCATGTCAAGGTCAAGTCAAGGTCGAGTCAAGGTCAAGTCAAGGTCAAGTCAAGGTCAAGTCAAGGTCATGTCAAGGTCAAATCAAGGTCAAGTGAAGGTCAAGTAAAGGTCATGTCAAGGGCAAGTCAAGGTCAAGTCAAGGTCATGTCAAGGTCAAGTCAAGATCAAGTCAAGGTCATGTCAAGGTCAAGTCAAGGTCAAGTCAAGGTCAAGTCAAGGTCAAGTCAAGGTCCAGTGAAGGTCAAGTCAAGGTCAAGTCAAGGTCAAGTCAAGGTCATGTCAAGGTCAAATCAAGGTCAAGTGAAGGTCAAGTAAAGGTCATGTCAAGGGCAAGTCAAGGTCAAGTCAAGGTCATGTCAAGGTCAAGTCAAGATCAAGTCAAGGTCAAGTCAAGGTCAAGTCAAGGTCAAGTCAAGGTCATGTCAAGGTCAATTCAAGCTCAAGTCAAGGTCAAGTCAAGGTCAAGTCAAGGTCAAGGTCAAGTCTAGGTCGACTCAAGGTCAAGTCAAGGTCAAGTCAAGGTCAAGTCGAGGTCATGTCAAGGTCAAGTCAAGGTCATGTCAAGGTCAAGTCAAGGTCAAGTCAAGGTCAAGTCAAGGTCATGTCAAGGTCAAGTCAAGGTCAAGTCAAGGTCGAGTCAAGGTCAAGGTCAAGTGAAGATCATGTCAAGGTCAAGTCAAGGTCGAGTCAAGGTCAAGTCAAGGTCAAGTCAAGTCAAGGTCAAGTCAAGGTCAAGACAAGGTCAAGTCAAAGTCAAGTCAAGTTCATGTCAAGGTTAAGTCAAGGTCAAGTCAAGGTCAAGTCAGGGTCAAGTGAAGGTCAAGTCAAGGTTAAGTCAAGGTCAAGTCAAGGTCACGTCAAGGTCAAGTCAAGGTCAAGTCAAAGTCATGTCAAGGTCAAGTCAGGGTCATGTCCAGGTCAAGGTCAAGTCAAGGTCGAGTCAAGGTCAAGTCAAGGTCAAGTCAAGGTCAAGTCAAGGCCAAGTCAACGTCATGTCAAGGTCATGTCAAGGTCAAGTCAAGGCCAAGTCAAGGTCAATTCAAGGTCATGTCAAGGTCAAGTCAAGGTCAAGTCAAGGTCGAGTCAAGGTCAAGTCCAGGTCAAGTGAAGGTCAATTCAAGGTCAAGTCAAGGTCATGTCAAGGTCAAGTCAAGGTCAAGTCAAGGTTATGTCCCGGTCAGGTCAAGGTCAAGTCAAGGTCGAGTCAAGGTCAAGTTAAGGTCAAGTCAAGGTCAAGTCAAGGCCAAGTCAACGTCATGTCAAGGTCATGTCAAGGTCAAGTCAAGGTCAAGTCAAGGTCAAGTCAAGGTCAAGTCAAGGTCAAGTCAAGGTCAATTCAAGGTCATGTCAAGGTCAAATCAAGGTCAAGTGAAGGTCAAGTAAAGTTCATGTCAAGGGCAAGTCAAGGTCAAGTCAAGGTCAAGTCAAGGTCAAGTCAAGGTCATGTCAAGGTCAAGTCAAGGTCAAGTCAAGGTCAAGGTCAAGTCAAGGTCATGTCAAGGTCAATTCAAGGTCAAGTCAAGGTCATGTCAAGGTCAAGTCAAGGTCAAGTCAAGGTCAAGTCAAGGTCATGTCAAGGTCATGTCAAGGTCAATTCAAGGTCATGTCAAGTCAAGGTCAGGTCAAGGTCAAGTCGAGGTCATGTCAAGGTCAAGGTCAAGTCAAGGTCAAGTCAAGGTCAATACAAGGTCAAGTCAAGGTCAAGTCAAGGTCAAGGTCAAGTCAAGGTCAAGTCAACGTCAAGTGAAGGTCAAGTCAAGGTCAAGTAAAGGTCAAGTCAAGGCCATGTCAAGGTCATATCAAGGTCAAGTCAAGGTCATGTCAAGGTCAAGTCAAAGGCAAGTCAAGGTCAAGTCAAGGTCAAGTCAAGGTCAAGTCGAGGTCATGTCAAGGTCAAGTCAAGGTCAAGTCAAGGTCAAGACAAGGTCAAGTCAAGGTCAAGTCAAGGTCAAGTCAAGGTCAAGTCAAGGTCATGTCAAGGTCAAGTCAAGGGCAAGTCAAGGTCAAGTCAAGGTCAAGTCAAGGTCAAGTCGAGGTCATGTCAAGGTCAAGTCAAGGTCAAGTCAAGGTCAAGACAAGGTCAAGCCAAGGTCAAGTCAAGGTCAAGTCAAGGTCAAGTCAAGGTCAAGTCAAGGTCAAGTCAAGGTCAAGTCAAGGTCAAGTCAAGGTCAAGTCAAGGTCAAGTCAAGGTCAAGTCAAGGTCAAGTCAAGGTCAAGTCAAGGTCATGTCAAGGTCAAGTCAAGGTCATGTCAAGGTCAAGTCAAGGTAAGTCAAGGTCCTGTCAAGGTCAAGTCAAGGTCAAGTCAAGGTCAAGATAAGGTCAAGTCAAGGTCAAGTCAAGGTCAAGTCAAGGTCATGTCAAGGTCAAGCTCAAGACAAGGTCATGTCAAGGTCAAGGTCAAGTCAAGGTCAAGTCAAGGTCCAGTCAAGGTTAAGTCAAGGTTAAGTCAAGGTCAAGTGAAGTTAAGGTCAAGTCAAGGTCAAGACAAGGTCAAGTCAAGGTCAAGTCAAGGTCAAGACAAGGTCAAGTCAAGGTCAAGTCAAGGTCAAGTCAAGGTTAAGTCAAGGTCAAGTCAAGGTCAAGTTTATTTCAAGTCAAGGTCAAGTCAAGGTTAAGTCAAGGTCAAGTCAAGGTCAAGTCAAGGTCATGTCAAGGTCAAGTCAAGGTCAAGTCAAGGTTAAGTCAAGGTCATGTCAAGGTCAGGTCAAGGTCAAGTCAAGGTCGAGTCAAGGTGAAGTCAAGGTCAAGTCAAGGTCAAGTCAAGGTCAAGTCAAGGTCAAGTCAAGGTCAAGTCAAGGTCAAGGTCAAGGTCAAGACAAGGTCAAGTCAAGGTCAAGTCAAGGTCAAGTCAAGGTCATGTCAAGGTCAGGTCAAGGTCAAGTCAAGGTCATGTCAAGGTCAAGGTCAAGTCAAGGTCAAGTCAAGTCAAGGTCAAGACAAGGTCAAGTCAAGGTCAAGTCAAGGTCAAGTCAAGGTCATGTCAAGGTCATGTCAAGGTCAAGCTCAAGACAAGGTCATGTCAAGGTCATGTCAAGGTCAAGGTCAAGTCAAGGTCAAGTCAAGGTCCAGTCAAGGTTAAGTCAAGGTTAAGTCAAGGTCAAGTGAAGTCAAGGTCAAGTCAAGGTCAAGACAAGGTCAAGTCAAGGTCAAGTCAAGGTCAAGACAAGGTCAAGTCAAGGTCAAGTCAAGGTCAAGTCAAGGTTAAGTCAAGGTCAAGTCAAGGTCAAGTTTATTTCAAGTCAAGGTCAAGTCAAGGTTAAGTCAAGGTCAAGTCAAGGTGAAGTCAAGGTCAAGTCAAGGTCAAGTCAAGGTCAAGTCAAGGTCAAGTCAAGGTCAAGTCAAGGTCAAGTCAAGGTTAAGTCAAGGTCAAGTCAAGGTCAAGACAAGGTCATGTCAAGGTCAAGTCAAGGTCAAGTCAAGGTTAAGTCAAGGTCATGTCAAGGTCAAGTCAAGGTCAAGTCAAGGTCAAGACAAGGTCAAGCCAAGGTCAAGTCAAGGTCAAGTCAAGGTCAAGTCAAGGTCAAGTCAAGGTCAAGTCAAGGTCAAGACAAGGTCAAGTCAAGGTCAAGTCAAGGTCATGTCAAGGTCAGGTCAAGTCAAGGTCAAGTCAAGGTCAAGTCAAGGTCAAGTCAAGGTCAAGGTCAAGTCTAGGTCGACTCAAGGTCAAGTCAAGGTCAAGTCAAGGTCAAGTCGAGGTCATGTCAAGGCCAAGTCAAGGTCATGTCAAGGTCAAGTCAAGGTCAAGTCAAGGTCAAGTCAAGGTCATGTCAAGGTCAAGTCAAGGTCAAGTCAAGGTCGAGTCAAGGTCAAGGTCAAGTGAAGATCATGTCAAGGTCAAGTCAAGGTCGAGTCAAGGTCAAGTCAAGGTCAAGTCAAGTCAAGGTCAAGTCAAGGTCAAGACAAGGTCAAGTCAAAGTCAAGTCAAGTTCATGTCAAGGTTAAGTCAAGATCAAGTCAAGGTCAAGTCAGGGTCAAGTCAAGGCCAAGTCAACGTCATGTCAAGGTCAAGTCAAGGTCAAGTCAAGGTCAATTCAAGGTCATGTCAAGGTCAAGTCAAGGTCAAGTCAAGGTCGAGTCAAGGTCAAGTCCAGGTCAAGTGAAGGTCAATTCAAGGTCAAGTCAAGGTCATGTCAAGGTCAAGTCAAGGTCAAGTCAAGGTTATGTCCCGGTCAGGTCAAGGTCAAGTCAAGGTCGAGTCAAGGTCAAGTTAAGGTCAAGTCAAGGTCAAGTCAAGGCCAAGTCAACGTCATGTCAAGGTCATGTCAAGGTCAAGTCAAGGTCAAGTCAAGGTCAAGTCAAGGTCAAGTCAAGGTCAAGTCAAGGTCAAGTCAAGGTCAATTCAAGGTCATGTCAAGGTCAAATCAAGGTCAAGGAAGGTCAAGTAAAGTTCATGTCAAGGGCAAGTCAAGGTCAAGTCAAGGTCAAGTCAAGGTCAAGTCAAGGTCATGTCAAGGTCAAGTCAAGGTCAAGTCAAGGTCAAGGTCAAGTCAAGGTCATGTCAAGGTCAATTCAAGGTCAAGTCAAGGTCATGTCAAGGTCAAGTCAAGGTCAAGTCAAGGTCAAGTCAAGGTCATGTCAAGGTCATGTCAAGGTCAATTCAAGGTCATGTCAAGTCAAGGTCAGGTCAAGGTCAAGTCGAGGTCATGTCAAGGTCAAGGTCAAGTCAAGGTCAAGTCAAGGTCAAGACAAGGTCAAGTCAAGGTCAAGTCAAGGTCAAGTCAAGGTCAAGGTCAAGTCAAGGTCAAGTCAACGTCAAGTGAAGGTCAAGTCAAGGTCAAGTAAAGGTCAAGTCAAGGCCATGTCAAGGTCATATCAAGGTCAAGTCAAGGTCATGTCAAGGTCAAGTCAAAGGCAAGTCAAGGTCAAGTCAAGGTCAAGTCAAGGTCAAGTCGAGGTCATGTCAAGGTCAAGTCAAGGTCAAGTCAAGGTCAAGACAAGGTCAAGTCAAGGTCAAGTCAAGGTCAAGTCAAGGTCAAGTCAAGGTCATGTCAAGGTCAAGTCAAGGGCAAGTCAAGGTCAAGTCAAGGTCAAGTCAAGGTCAAGTCGAGGTCATGTCAAGGTCAAGTCAAGGTCAAGTCAAGGTCAAGACAAGGTCAAGCCAAGGTCAAGTCAAGGTCAAGTCAAGGTCAAGTCAAGGTCAAGTCAAGGTCAAGTCAAGGTCAAGTCAAGGTCAAGTCAAGGTCAAGTCAAGGTCAAGTCAAGGTCAAGTCAAGGTCAAGTCAAGGTCATGTCAAGGTCAAGTCAAGGTCATGTCAAGGTCAAGTCAAGGTAAGTCAAGGTCCTGTCAAGGTCAAGTCAAGGTCAAGTCAAGGTCAAGATAAGGTCAAGTCAAGGTCAAGTCAAGGTCAAGTCAAGGTCATGTCAAGGTCAAGCTCAAGACAAGGTCATGTCAAGGTCAAGGTCAAGTCAAGGTCAAGTCAAGGTCCAGTCAAGGTTAAGTCAAGGTTAAGTCAAGGTCAAGTGAAGTCAAGGTCAAGTCAAGGTCAAGACAAGGTCAAGTCAAGGTCAAGTCAAGGTCAAGTCAAGGTCAAGGTCAAGTCAAGGTCAAGTCAACGTCAAGTAAAGGTCAAGTCAAGGCCATGTCAAGGTCATATCAAGGTCAAGTCAAGGTCATGTCAAGGTCAAGTCAAGGTCAAGTCAAGGTCATGTCAAGGTCAAATCAAGGTCAAGTGAAGGTCAAGTAAAGGTCATGTCAAGGGCAAGTCAAGGTCAAGTCAAGGTCATGTCAAGGTCAAGTCAAGATCAAGTCAAGGTCATGTCAAGGTCAAGTCAAGGTCGAGTCAAGGTCAAGTCAAGGTCAAGTCAAGGTCAAGTCAAGGTCATGTCAAGGTCAAATCAAGGTCAAGTGAAGGTCAAGTAAAGGTCATGTCAAGGGCAAGTCAAGGTCAAGTCAAGGTCATGTCAAGGTCAAGTCAAGATCAAGTCAAGGTCATGTCAAGGTCAAGTCAAGGTCAAGTCAAGGTCAAGTCAAGGTCATGTCAAGGTCAGGTCAAGGTCAAGTCAAGGTCCAGTGAAGGTCAAGTCAAGGTCAAGTCAAGGTCAAGTCAAGGTCATGTCAAGGTCAAATCAAGGTCAAGTGAAGGTCAAGTAAAGGTCATGTCAAGGGCAAGTCAAGGTCAAGTCAAGGTCATGTCAAGGTCAAGTCAAGATCAAGTCAAGGTCAAGTCAAGGTCAAGTCAAGGTCAAGTCAAGGTCATGTCAAGGTCAATTCAAGCTCAAGTCAAGGTCAAGTCAAGGTCAAGTCAAGGTCAAGGTCAAGTCTAGGTCGACTCAAGGTCAAGTCAAGGTCAAGTCAAGGTCAAGTCGAGGTCATGTCAAGGTCAAGTCAAGGTCATGTCAAGGTCAAGTCAAGGTCAAGTCAAGGTCAAGTCAAGGTCATGTCAAGGTCAAGTCAAGGTCAAGTCAAGGTCGAGTCAAGGTCAAGTGAAGATCATGTCAAGGTCAAGTCAAGGTCGAGTCAAGGTCAAGTCAAGGTCAAGTCAAGTCAAGGTCAAGTCAAGGTCAAGACAAGGTCAAGTCAAAGTCAAGTCAAGTTCATGTCAAGGTTAAGTCAAGGTCAAGTCAAGGTCAAGTCAGGGTCAAGTGAAGGTCAAGTCAAGGTTAAGTCAAGGTCAAGTCAAGGTCACGTCAAGGTCAAGTCAAGGTCAAGTCAAAGTCATGTCAAGGTCAAGTCAGGGTCATGTCCAGGTCAAGGTCAAGTCAAGGTCGAGTCAAGGTCAAGTCAAGGTCAAGTCAAGGTCAAGTCAAGGCCAAGTCAACGTCATGTCAAGGTCATGTCAAGGTCAAGTCAAGGTCAAGTCAAGGTCAATTCAAGGTCATGTCAAGGTCAAGTCAAGGTCAAGTCAAGGTCGAGTCAAGGTCAAGTCCAGGTCAAGTCAAGGTCAAGACAAGGTCAAGTCAAGGTCAAGTCAAGGTCAAGTCAAGGTCAAGTCAAGGTCATGTCAAGGTCAAGTCAAGGGCAAGTCAAGGTCAAGTCAAGGTCAAGTCAAGGTCAAGTCGAGGTCATGTCAAGGTCAAGTCAAGGTCAAGTCAAGGTCAAGACAAGGTCAAGCCAAGGTCAAGTCAAGGTCAAGTCAAGGTCAAGTCAAGGTCAAGTCAAGGTCAAGTCAAGGTCAAGTCAAGGTCAAGTCAAGGTCAAGTCAAGGTCAAGTCAAGGTCAAGTCAAGGTCATGTCAAGGTCAAGTCAAGGTCATGTCAAGGTCAAGTCAAGGTAAGTCAAGGTCCTGTCAAGGTCAAGTCAAGGTCAAGTCAAGGTCAAGATAAGGTCAAGTCAAGGTCAAGTCAAGGTCAAGTCAAGGTCATGTCAAGGTCAAGCTCAAGACAAGGTCATGTCAAGGTCAAGGTCAAGTCAAGGTCAAGTCAAGGTCCAGTCAAGGTTAAGTCAAGGTTAAGTCAAGGTTAAGTCAAGGTCAAGTGAAGTCAAGGTCAAGTCAAGGTCAAGACAAGGTCAAGTCAAGGTCAAGTCAAGGTCAAGTCAAGGTCAAGGTCAAGTCAAGGTCAAGTCAACGTCAAGTAAAGGTCAAGTCAAGGCCATGTCAAGGTCATATCAAGGTCAAGTCAAGGTCATGTCAAGGTCAAGTCAAGGTCAAGTCAAGGTCATGTCAAGGTCAAATCAAGGTCAAGTGAAGGTCAAGTAAAGGTCATGTCAAGGGCAAGTCAAGGTCAAGTCAAGGTCATGTCAAGGTCAAGTCAAGATCAAGTCAAGGTCATGTCAAGGTCAAGTCAAGGTCGAGTCAAGGTCAAGTCAAGGTCAAGTCAAGGTCAAGTCAAGGTCATGTCAAGGTCAAATCAAGGTCAAGTGAAGGTCAAGTAAAGGTCATGTCAAGGGCAAGGCAAGGTCAAGTCAAGGTCATGCCAAGGTCAAGTCAAGATCAAGTCAAGGTCATGTCAAGGTCAAGTCAAGGTCAAGTCAAGGTCAAGTCAAGGTCATGTCAAGGTCAGGTCAAGGTCAAGTCAAGGTCCAGTGAAGGTCAAGTCAAGGTCAAGTCAAGGTCAAGTCAAGGTCATGTCAAGGTCAAATCAAGGTCAAGTGAAGGTCAAGTAAAGGTCATGTCAAGGGCAAGTCAAGGTCAAGTCAAGGTCATGTCAAGGTCA
Source organism: Sturmia bella (assembly GCA_963662145.1). Lineage (NCBI taxonomy): Eukaryota > Metazoa > Arthropoda > Insecta > Diptera > Tachinidae > Sturmia > Sturmia bella. The sequence goes on from OY759169.1 coordinate 50,478,148, forward strand.
AGTCAAGATCAAGTCAAGGTCAAGTCAAGGTCAAGTCAAGGTCAAGTCAAGGTCATGTCAAGGTCAATTCAAGCTCAAGTCAAGGTCAAGTCAAGGTCAAGTCAAGGTCAAGTCAAGGTCAAGGTCAAGTCTAGGTCGACTCAAGGTCAAGTCAAGGTCAAGTCAAGGTCAAGTCAAGGTCAAGTCAAGGTCAAGTCAAGGTCAAGTCAAGGTCATGTCAAGGTCAAGTCAAGGTCAAGTCAAGGTCGAGTCAAGGTCAAGGTCAAGTGAAGATCATGTCAAGGTCAAGTCAAGGTCGAGTCAAGGTCAAGTCAAGGTCAAGTCAAGTCAAGGTCAAGTCAAGGTCAAGTCAAGGTCATGTCAAGGTCAATTCAAGCTCAAGTCAAGGTCAAGTCAAGGTCAAGTCAAGGTCAAGTCAAGGTCAAGGTCAAGTCTAGGTCGACTCAAGGTCAAGTCAAGGTCAAGTCAAGGTCAAGTCAAGGTCAAGTCAAGGTCAAGTCAAGGTCATGTCAAGGTCAATTCAAGCTCAAGTCAAGGTCAAGTCAAGGTCAAGTCAAGGTCAAGGTCAAGTCTAGGTCGACTCACGGTCAAGTCAAGGTCATGTCAAGGTCAAGTCAAGGTCAAGTCAAGGTCAAGTCAAGGTCATGTCAAGGTCAAGTCAAGGTCAAGTCAAGGTCGAGTCAAGGTCAAGGTCAAGTGAAGATCATGTCAAGGTCAAGTCAAGGTCGAGTCAAGGTCAAGTCAAGGTCAAGTCAAGTCAAGGTCAAGTCAAGGTCAAGACAAGGTCAAGTCAAAGTCAAGTCAAGTTCATGTCAAGGTTAAGTCAAGGTCAAGTCAAGGTCAAGTCAGGGTCAAGTGAAGGTCAAGTCAAGGTTAAGTCAAGGTCAAGTCAAGGTCACGTCAAGGTCAAGTCAAGGTCAAGTCAAAGTCATGTCAAGGTCAAGTCAGGGTCATGTCCAGGTCAAGGTCAAGTCAAGGTCGAGTCAAGGTCAAGTCAAGGTCAAGTCAAGGTCAAGTCAAGGCCAAGTCAACGTCATGTCAAGGTCATGTCAAGGTCAAGTCAAGGTCAAGTCAAGGTCAATTCAAGGTCATGTCAAGGTCAAGTCAAGGTCAAGTCAAGGTCGAGTCAAGGTCAAGTCCAGGTCAAGTGAAGGTCAATTCAAGGTCAAGTCAAGGTCATGTCAAGGTCAAGTCAAGGTCAAGTCAAGGTTATGTCCCGGTCAGGTCAAGGTCAAGTCAAGGTCGAGTCAAGGTCAAGTTAAGGTCAAGTCAAGGTCAAGTCAAGGCCAAGTCAACGTCATGTCAAGGTCATGTCAAGGTCAAGTCAAGGTCAAGTCAAGGTCAAGTCAAGGTCAAGTCAAGGTCAAGTCAAGGTCAATTCAAGGTCATGTCAAGGTCAAATCAAGGTCAAGTGAAGGTCAAGTAAAGTTCATGTCAAGGGCAAGTCAAGGTCAAGTCAAGGTCAAGTCAAGGTCAAGTCAAGGTCATGTCAAGGTCAAGTCAAGGTCAAGTCAAGGTCAAGGTCAAGTCAAGGTCATGTCAAGGTCAATTCAAGGTCAAGTCAAGGTCATGTCAAGGTCAAGTCAAGGTCAAGTCAAGGTCAAGTCAAGGTCATGTCAAGGTCATGTCAAGGTCAATTCAAGGTCATGTCAAGTCAAGGTCAGGTCAAGGTCAAGTCGAGGTCATGTCAAGGACAAGGTCAAGTCAAGGTCAAGTCAAGGTCAATACAAGGTCAAGTCAAGGTCAAGTCAAGGTCAAGTCAAGGTCAAGGTCAAGTCAAGGTCAAGTCAACGTCAAGTGAAGGTCAAGTCAAGGTCAAGTAAAGGTCAAGTCAAGGCCATGTCAAGGTCATATCAAGGTCAAGTCAAGGTCATGTCAAGGTCAAGTCAAAGGCAAGTCAAGGTCAAGTCAAGGTCAAGTCAAGGTCAAGTCGAGGTCATGTCAAGGTCAAGTCAAGGTCAAGTCAAGGTCAAGACAAGGTCAAGTCAAGGTCAAGTCAAGGTCATGTCAAGGTCAAGTCAAGGGCAAGTCAAGGTCAAGTCAAGGTCAAGTCAAGGTCAAGTCGAGGTCATGTCAAGGTCAAGTCAAGGTCAAGTCAAGGTCAAGACAAGGTCAAGCCAAGGTCAAGTCAAGGTCAAGTCAAGGTCAAGTCAAGGTCAAGTCAAGGTCAAGTCAAGGTCAAGTCAAGGTCAAGTCAAGGTCAAGTCAAGGTCAAGTCAAGGTCAAGTCAAGGTCAAGTCAAGGTCATGTCAAGGTCAAGTCAAGGTCATGTCAAGGTCAAGTCAAGGTAAGTCAAGGTCCTGTCAAGGTCAAGTCAAGGTCAAGTCAAGGTCAAGATAAGGTCAAGTCAAGGTCAAGTCAAGGTCAAGTCAAGGTCATGTCAAGGTCAAGCTCAAGACAAGGTCATGTCAAGGTCAAGGTCAGGTCAAGGTCAAGTCAAGGTCCAGTCAAGGTTAAGTCAAGGTTAAGTCAAGGTCAAGTGAAGTTAAGGTCAAGTCAAGGTCAAGACAAGGTCAAGTCAAGGTCAAGTCAAGGTCAAGACAAGGTCAAGTCAAGGTCAAGTCAAGGTCAAGTCAAGGTTAAGTCAAGGTCAAGTCAAGGTCAAGTCAAGGTTAAGTCAAGGTCAAGTCAAGGTCAAGTCAAGGTCATGTCAAGGTCAAGTCAAGGTCAAGTCAAGGTTAAGTCAAGGTCATGTCAAGGTCAGGTCAAGGTCAAGTCAAGGTCGAGTCAAGGTGAAGTCAAGTCAAGGTCAAGTCAAGGTCAAGTCAAGGTCAAGTCAAGGTCAAGTCAAGGTCATGTCAAGGTCAAGCTCAAGACAAGGTCATGTCAAGGTCATGTCAAGGTCAAGGTCAAGTCAAGGTCAAGTCAAGGTCCAGTCAAGGTTAAGTCAAGGTTAAGTCAAGGTCAAGTGAAGTCAAGGTCAAGTCAAGGTCAAGACAAGGTCAAGTCAAGGTCAAGTCAAGGTCAAGACAAGGTCAAGTCAAGGTCAAGTCAAGGTCAAGTCAAGGTGAAGTCAAGGTCAAGTCAAGGTCAAGTCAAGGTCAAGTCAAGGTCAAGTCAAGGTCAAGTCAAGGTCAAGTCAAGGTCAAGTCAAGGTCAAGTCAAGGTCAAGTCAAGGTTAAGTCAAGGTCAAGTCAAGGTCAAGTCAAGGTCATGTCAAGGTCAAGTCAAGGTCAAGTCAAGGTTAAGTCAAGGTCATGTCAAGGTCAAGTCAAGGTCAAATCAAGGTCAAGACAAGGTCAAGCCAAGGTCAAGTCAAGGTCAAGTCAAGGTCAAGTCAAGGTCAAGTCAAGGTCAAGTCAAGGTCAAGTCAAGGTCAAGGTCAAGACAAGGTCAAGTCAAGGTCAAGTCAAGGTCATGTCAAGGTCAGGTCAAGGTCAAGTCAAGGTCGAGTCAAGGTCAAGTCAAGGTCAAGTCAAGTCAAGGTCAAGACAAGGTCAAGTCAAGGTCAAGTCAAGGTCAAGTCAAGGTCATGTCAAGGTCATGTCAAGGTCAAGGTCAAGCTCAAGACAAGGTCATGTCAAGGTCATGTCAAAGTCAAGGTCAAGTCAAGGTCAAGTCAAGGTCCAGTCAAGGTTAAGTCAAGGTTAAGTCAAGGTCAAGTGAAGTCAAGGTAAAGTCAAGGTCAAGACAAGGTCAAGTCAAGGTCAAGTCAAGGTCAAGTCAAGGTTAAGTCAAGGTCAAGTCAAGGTCAAGTTTATTTCAAGTCAAGGTCAAGTCAAGGTTAAGTCAAGGTCAAGTCAAGGTCAAGTCAAGGGCATGTCAAGGTCAAGTCAAGGTCAAGTCAAGGTTAAGTCAAGGTCATGTCAAGGTCAGGTCAAGGTCAAGTCAAGGTCGAGTCAAGGTGAAGTCAAGGTCAAGTCAAGGTCAAGTGAAGGTCAAGTGAAGGTCAAGTCAAGGTCAAGTCAAGGTCAAGTCAAGGTCATGTCAAGGTCAATTCAAGGTCAAGTCAAGGTCAAGTCAAGGTCAAGTCAAGGTCAAGTCAAGGTCAAGTCAAGGTCAAGTCAAGGTCAAGTCGAGGTCATGTCAAGGTCAAGTCAAGGTCATGTCAAGGTCAAGTCAAGGTCAAGTCAAGGTCAAGTCAAGGTCATGTCAAGGTCAAGTCAAGGTCAAGTCAAGGTCGAGTCAAGGTCAAGGTCAAGGTCAAGTGAAGATCATGTCAAGGTCAAGTCAAGGTCGAGTCAAGGTCAAGTCAAGGTCAAGTCAAGTCAAGGTCAAGTCAAGGTCAAGACAAGGTCAAGTCAAAGTCAAGTCAAGTTCATGTCAAGGTTAAGTCAAGGTCAAGTCAAGGTCAAGTCAAGGTCAAGTGAAGGTCAAGTCAAGGTTAAGTCAAGGTCAAGTCAAGGTCACGTCAAGGTCAAGTCAAGGTCAAGTCAAAGTCATGTCAAGGTCAAGTCAGGGTCATGTCCAGGTCAAGGTCAAGTCAAGGTCGAGTCAAGGTCAAGTCAAGGTCAAGTCAAGGCCAAGTCAACGTCATGTCAAGGTCATGTCAAGGTCAAGTCAAGGTCAAGTCAAGGTCAATTCAAGGTCATGTCAAGGTCAAGTCAAGGTCAAGTCAAGGTCGAGTCAAGGTCAAGTCCAGGTCAAGTGAAGGTCAATTCAAGGTCAAGTCAAGGTCATGTCAAGGTCAAGTCAAGGTCAAATCAAGGTCAAGTCAAGGTCATGTCCCGGTCAGGTCAAGGTCAAGTCAAGGTCAAGTCAAGGTCAAGTCAAGGCCAAGTCAACGTCATGTCAAGGTCATGTCAAGGTCAAGTCAAGGTCAAGTCAAGGTCAAGTCAAGGTCGAGTCAAGGTCAAGTCAAGGTCAGGTGAAGGTCATGTCATGGTCAAGTCAATATTTAGTCAAGGTCAAGTCAAGGTTAAGTCAAGGTCAAGTCAAGGTCATGTCAAGGTCAAGACAAGGTCAAGCCATAGTCATGTCAAGGTCAAGTCAAGGTCAAGGTCAAGGTCATGTCAAGGTCATGTCATGGTCAAGTCAAGGTCAAGTCAAGGTCATGTCAAGGTCAGGTCAAGGTCAAGTCAAGGTCAAGTCAAGGTCCAGTGAAGGTCAAGTCAAGGTCAAGTATAGGTCAAGTCAAGGTCAAGTCAAGGTCAAGTCAAGGTCAAGTCAAGGTCATGTCTAGGTCAAGTCAAGGTCAAGTCAAGGTCATGTCAAGGTCAATTCAAGGTCAAGTCAAGGTCAAGTCAAGGTCATGTCAAGGTCAAGTCAAGGTCAAGTCAAGGTCAAGTCACGGTCATGTCAAGGTCATGTCGAGGTCAATTCAAGGTCATGTCAAGTCAAGGTCAGGTCAAGGTCAAGTCGAGGTCATGTCAACGTCAAGTCAAGGTCAAGTCAAGGTCAAGACAAGGTCAAGTCAAGGTCAAGTCAAGGTCAAGTCAAGGTCAAGGTCAAGGTCAAGTCAAGGTCAAGTCAACGTCAAGTGAAGGTCAAGTCAAGGTCAAGTCAAGGTCAAGTAAAGGTCAAGTCAAGGCCATGTCAAGGTCATATTAAGGTCAAGTCAAGGTCATGTCAAGGTCAAGTCAAAGGCAAGTCAAGGTCAAGTCAAGGTCAAGTCAAGGTCAAGTCGAGGTCATGTCAAGGTCAAGTCAAGGTCAAGTCAAGGTCAAGACAAGGTCAAGTCAAGGTCAAGTCAAGGTCAAATCAAGGTCATGTCAAGGTCAAGTCAAGGGCAAGTCAAGGTCAAGTCAAGGTCAAGTCAAGGTCAAGTCGAGGTCATGTCAAGGTCAAGTCAAGGTCAAGTCAAGGTCAAGACAAGCTCAAGCCAAGGTCAAGTCAAGGTCAAGTCAAGGTCAAGTCAAGGTCAAGTCAAGGTCAAGTCAAGGTCAAGTCAAGGTCAAGTCAAGGTCAAGTCAAGGTCATGTCAAGGTTAAGTCAAGGTCAAGTCAAGGTCAGGTGAAGGTCAAGTCAAGGTTAAGTCAAGGTCAAGTCAAGGTCACGTCAAGGTCAAGTCAAGGTCAAGTCAAAGTCATGTCAAGGTCAAGTCAGGGTCATGTCCAGGTCAAGGTCAAGTCAAGGTCGAGTCAAGGTCAAGTCAAGGTCAAGTCAAGGTCAAGTCAAGGCCAAGTCAACGTCATGTCAAGGTCATGTCAAGGTCAAGTCAAGGTCAAGTCAAGGTCAATTCAAGGTCATGTCAAGGTCAAGTCAAGGTCAAGTCAAGGTCGAGTCAAGGTCAAGTCCAGGTCAAGTGAAGGTCAATTCAAGGTCAAGTCAAGGTCATGTCAAGGTCAAGTCAAGGTCAAGTCAAGGTCAAGTCAAGGTCATGTCCCGGTCAGGTCAAGGTCAAGTCAAGGTCGAGTCAAGGTCAAGTTAAGGTCAAGTCAAGGTCAAGTCAAGGTCAAGTCAAGGCCAAGTCAACGTCATGTCAAGGTCATGTCAAGGTCAAGTCAAGGTCAAGTCAAGGTCAAGTCAAGGTCGAGTCAAGGTCAAGTCAAGGTCAGGTGAAGGTCATGTCATGGTCAAGTCAATATCAAGTCAAGGTCAAGTCAAGGTTAAGTCAAGTTCAAGTCAAGGTCATGTCAAGGTCAAGACAAGGTCAAGCCAAAGTCATGTCAAGGTCAAGTCAAGGTCAAGGTCAAGGTCATGTCAAGGTCATGTCATGGTCAAGTCAAGGTCAAGTCAAGGTCATGTCAAGGTCAGGTCAAGGTCAAGGTCAAGTCAAGGTCCAGTGAAGGTCAAGTCAAGGTCAAGTATAGGTCAAGTCAAGGTCAAGTCAAGGTCAATTCAAGGTAAGTCGAGGTCCTGTCAAGGTCAATTTAAGGTCAAGTCAAGGTCATGTCAAGGTTAGGTCAAGGTCAAGTCAAGGTCAAGGTCAAGGTCATGTCAAGGTCATGTCATGGTCAAGTCAAGGTCAAGTCAAGGTCATGTCAAGGTCAGGTCAAGGTCAAGGTCAAGTCAAGGTCCAGTGAAGGTCAAGTCAAGGTCAAGTATAGGTCAAGTCAAGGTCAAGTCAAGGTCAATTCAAGGTAAGTCGAGGTCCTGTCAAGGTCAATTTAAGGTCAAGTCAAGGTCATGTCAAGGTTAGGTCAAGGTCAAGTCAAGGTCGAGTCAAGGTCAAGTCAAGGTCAAGTCAAGGTCAAGTCAAGGTCAAGTCAAGTCAAGGTCAAGTCAAGGTCAAGTCAAGGTCAAGTCGAGGTCATGTCAAGGTCAAGTCAAGGTCAAGTCAAGGTCAAGACAAGGTCAAGTCAAGGTCAAGTCAAGGTCATGTCAAGGTCAAGTCAAGGGCAAGTCAAGGTCAAGTCAAGGTCAAGTCAAGGTCAAGTCGAGGTCATGTCAAGGTCAAGTCAAGGTCAAGTCAAGGTCAAGACAAGGTCAAGCCAAGGTCAAGTCAAGGTCAAGTCAAGGTCAAGTCAAGGTCAAGTCAAGGTCAAGTCAAGGTCAAGTCAAGGTCAAGTCAAGGTCAAGTCAAGGTCAAGTCAAGGTCAAGTCAAGGTCAAGTCAAGGTCATGTCAAGGTCAAGTCAAGGTCATGTCAAGGTCAAGTCAAGGTAAGTCAAGGTCCTGTCAAGGTCAAGTCAAGGTCAAGTCAAGGTCAAGATAAGGTCAAGTCAAGGTCAAGTCAAGGTCAAGTCAAGGTCATGTCAAGGTCAAGCTCAAGACAAGGTCATGTCAAGGTCAAGGTCAGGTCAAGGTCAAGTCAAGGTCCAGTCAAGGTTAAGTCAAGGTTAAGTCAAGGTCAAGTGAAGTTAAGGTCAAGTCAAGGTCAAGACAAGGTCAAGTCAAGGTCAAGTCAAGGTCAAGACAAGGTCAAGTCAAGGTCAAGTCAAGGTCAAGTCAAGGTTAAGTCAAGGTCAAGTCAAGGTCAAGTCAAGGTTAAGTCAAGGTCAAGTCAAGGTCAAGTCAAGGTCATGTCAAGGTCAAGTCAAGGTCAAGTCAAGGTTAAGTCAAGGTCATGTCAAGGTCAGGTCAAGGTCAAGTCAAGGTCGAGTCAAGGTGAAGTCAAGTCAAGGTCAAGTCAAGGTCAAGTCAAGGTCAAGTCAAGGTCAAGTCAAGGTCATGTCAAGGTCAAGCTCAAGACAAGGTCATGTCAAGGTCATGTCAAGGTCAAGGTCAAGTCAAGGTCAAGTCAAGGTCCAGTCAAGGTTAAGTCAAGGTTAAGTCAAGGTCAAGTGAAGTCAAGGTCAAGTCAAGGTCAAGACAAGGTCAAGTCAAGGTCAAGTCAAGGTCAAGACAAGGTCAAGTCAAGGTCAAGTCAAGGTCAAGTCAAGGTGAAGTCAAGGTCAAGTCAAGGTCAAGTCAAGGTCAAGTCAAGGTCAAGTCAAGGTCAAGTCAAGGTCAAGTCAAGGTCAAGTCAAGGTCAAGTCAAGGTCAAGTCAAGGTTAAGTCAAGGTCAAGTCAAGGTCAAGTCAAGGTCATGTCAAGGTCAAGTCAAGGTCAAGTCAAGGTTAAGTCAAGGTCATGTCAAGGTCAAGTCAAGGTCAAATCAAGGTCAAGACAAGGTCAAGCCAAGGTCAAGTCAAGGTCAAGTCAAGGTCAAGTCAAGGTCAAGTCAAGGTCAAGTCAAGGTCAAGTCAAGGTCAAGGTCAAGACAAGGTCAAGTCAAGGTCAAGTCAAGGTCATGTCAAGGTCAGGTCAAGGTCAAGTCAAGGTCGAGTCAAGGTCAAGTCAAGGTCAAGTCAAGTCAAGGTCAAGACAAGGTCAAGTCAAGGTCAAGTCAAGGTCAAGTCAAGGTCATGTCAAGGTCATGTCAAGGTCAAGGTCAAGCTCAAGACAAGGTCATGTCAAGGTCATGTCAAAGTCAAGGTCAAGTCAAGGTCAAGTCAAGGTCCAGTCAAGGTTAAGTCAAGGTTAAGTCAAGGTCAAGTGAAGTCAAGGTAAAGTCAAGGTCAAGACAAGGTCAAGTCAAGGTCAAGTCAAGGTCAAGTCAAGGTTAAGTCAAGGTCAAGTCAAGGTCAAGTTTATTTCAAGTCAAGGTCAAGTCAAGGTTAAGTCAAGGTCAAGTCAAGGTCAAGTCAAGGGCATGTCAAGGTCAAGTCAAGGTCAAGTCAAGGTTAAGTCAAGGTCATGTCAAGGTCAGGTCAAGGTCAAGTCAAGGTCGAGTCAAGGTGAAGTCAAGGTCAAGTCAAGGTCAAGTGAAGGTCAAGTGAAGGTCAAGTCAAGGTCAAGTCAAGGTCAAGTCAAGGTCATGTCAAGGTCAATTCAAGGTCAAGTCAAGGTCAAGTCAAGGTCAAGTCAAGGTCAAGTCAAGGTCAAGTCAAGGTCAAGTCAAGGTCAAGTCGAGGTCATGTCAAGGTCAAGTCAAGGTCATGTCAAGGTCAAGTCAAGGTCAAGTCAAGGTCAAGTCAAGGTCATGTCAAGGTCAAGTCAAGGTCAAGTCAAGGTCGAGTCAAGGTCAAGGTCAAGGTCAAGTGAAGATCATGTCAAGGTCAAGTCAAGGTCGAGTCAAGGTCAAGTCAAGGTCAAGTCAAGTCAAGGTCAAGTCAAGGTCAAGACAAGGTCAAGTCAAAGTCAAGTCAAGTTCATGTCAAGGTTAAGTCAAGGTCAAGTCAAGGTCAAGTCAAGGTCAAGTGAAGGTCAAGTCAAGGTTAAGTCAAGGTCAAGTCAAGGTCACGTCAAGGTCAAGTCAAGGTCAAGTCAAAGTCATGTCAAGGTCAAGTCAGGGTCATGTCCAGGTCAAGGTCAAGTCAAGGTCGAGTCAAGGTCAAGTCAAGGTCAAGTCAAGGCCAAGTCAACGTCATGTCAAGGTCATGTCAAGGTCAAGTCAAGGTCAAGTCAAGGTCAATTCAAGGTCATGTCAAGGTCAAGTCAAGGTCAAGTCAAGGTCGAGTCAAGGTCAAGTCCAGGTCAAGTGAAGGTCAATTCAAGGTCAAGTCAAGGTCATGTCAAGGTCAAGTCAAGGTCAAATCAAGGTCAAGTCAAGGTCATGTCCCGGTCAGGTCAAGGTCAAGTCAAGGTCAAGTCAAGGTCAAGTCAAGGCCAAGTCAACGTCATGTCAAGGTCATGTCAAGGTCAAGTCAAGGTCAAGTCAAGGTCAAGTCAAGGTCGAGTCAAGGTCAAGTCAAGGTCAGGTGAAGGTCATGTCATGGTCAAGTCAATATTTAGTCAAGGTCAAGTCAAGGTTAAGTCAAGGTCAAGTCAAGGTCATGTCAAGGTCAAGACAAGGTCAAGCCATAGTCATGTCAAGGTCAAGTCAAGGTCAAGGTCAAGGTCATGTCAAGGTCATGTCATGGTCAAGTCAAGGTCAAGTCAAGGTCATGTCAAGGTCAGGTCAAGGTCAAGTCAAGGTCAAGTCAAGGTCCAGTGAAGGTCAAGTCAAGGTCAAGTATAGGTCAAGTCAAGGTCAAGTCAAGGTCAAGTCAAGGTCAAGTCAAGGTCATGTCTAGGTCAAGTCAAGGTCAAGTCAAGGTCATGTCAAGGTCAATTCAAGGTCAAGTCAAGGTCAAGTCAAGGTCATGTCAAGGTCAAGTCAAGGTCAAGTCAAGGTCAAGTCACGGTCATGTCAAGGTCATGTCGAGGTCAATTCAAGGTCATGTCAAGTCAAGGTCAGGTCAAGGTCAAGTCGAGGTCATGTCAACGTCAAGTCAAGGTCAAGTCAAGGTCAAGACAAGGTCAAGTCAAGGTCAAGTCAAGGTCAAGTCAAGGTCAAGGTCAAGGTCAAGTCAAGGTCAAGTCAACGTCAAGTGAAGGTCAAGTCAAGGTCAAGTCAAGGTCAAGTAAAGGTCAAGTCAAGGCCATGTCAAGGTCATATTAAGGTCAAGTCAAGGTCATGTCAAGGTCAAGTCAAAGGCAAGTCAAGGTCAAGTCAAGGTCAAGTCAAGGTCAAGTCGAGGTCATGTCAAGGTCAAGTCAAGGTCAAGTCAAGGTCAAGACAAGGTCAAGTCAAGGTCAAGTCAAGGTCAAATCAAGGTCATGTCAAGGTCAAGTCAAGGGCAAGTCAAGGTCAAGTCAAGGTCAAGTCAAGGTCAAGTCAAGGTCAAGTCGAGGTCATGTCAAGGTCAAGTCAAGGTCAAGTCAAGGTCAAGACAAGCTCAAGCCAAGGTCAAGTCAAGGTCAAGTCAAGGTCAAGTCAAGGTCAAGTCAAGGTCAAGTCAAGGTCAAGTCAAGGTCAAGTCAAGGTCAAGTCAAGGTCATGTCAAGGTTAAGTCAAGGTCAAGTCAAGGTCAGGTGAAGGTCAAGTCAAGGTTAAGTCAAGGTCAAGTCAAGGTCACGTCAAGGTCAAGTCAAGGTCAAGTCAAAGTCATGTCAAGGTCAAGTCAGGGTCATGTCCAGGTCAAGGTCAAGTCAAGGTCGAGTCAAGGTCAAGTCAAGGTCAAGTCAAGGTCAAGTCAAGGCCAAGTCAACGTCATGTCAAGGTCATGTCAAGGTCAAGTCAAGGTCAAGTCAAGGTCAATTCAAGGTCATGTCAAGGTCAAGTCAAGGTCAAGTCAAGGTCGAGTCAAGGTCAAGTCCAGGTCAAGTGAAGGTCAATTCAAGGTCAAGTCAAGGTCATGTCAAGGTCAAGTCAAGGTCAAGTCAAGGTCAAGTCAAGGTCATGTCCCGGTCAGGTCAAGGTCAAGTCAAGGTCGAGTCAAGGTCAAGTTAAGGTCAAGTCAAGGTCAAGTCAAGGTCAAGTCAAGGCCAAGTCAACGTCATGTCAAGGTCATGTCAAGGTCAAGTCAAGGTCAAGTCAAGGTCAAGTCAAGGTCGAGTCAAGGTCAAGTCAAGGTCAGGTGAAGGTCATGTCATGGTCAAGTCAATATCAAGTCAAGGTCAAGTCAAGGTTAAGTCAAGTTCAAGTCAAGGTCATGTCAAGGTCAAGACAAGGTCAAGCCAAAGTCATGTCAAGGTCAAGTCAAGGTCAAGGTCAAGGTCATGTCAAGGTCATGTCATGGTCAAGTCAAGGTCAAGTCAAGGTCATGTCAAGGTCAGGTCAAGGTCAAGGTCAAGTCAAGGTCCAGTGAAGGTCAAGTCAAGGTCAAGTATAGGTCAAGTCAAGGTCAAGTCAAGGTCAATTCAAGGTAAGTCGAGGTCCTGTCAAGGTCAATTTAAGGTCAAGTCAAGGTCATGTCAAGGTTAGGTCAAGGTCAAGTCAAGGTCGAGTCAAGGTCAAGTCAAGGTCAAGTCAAGGTCAAGTCAAGGTCAAGTCAAGTCAAGGTCAAGACAAGGTCAAGTCAAGGTCAAGTCAAGGTCAAGTCAAGGTCATGTCAAGGCCATGTCAAGGTCAAGCTCAAGACAAGGTCATGTCAAGGTCATGTCAAGGTCAAGGTCAAGGTCAAGTCAAGGTCAAGTCAAGGTCCAGTCAAGGTTAAGTCAAGGTCAAGTCAAGGTCAAGTCAAGGTCAAGTCAAGGTCAAGTCAAGGTCAAGTCAAGTCAAGGTCAAGACAAGGTCAAGTCAAGGTCAAGTCAAGGTCAAGTCAAGGTCATGTCAAGGCCATGTCAAGGTCAAGCTCAAGACAAGGTCATGTCAAGGTCATGTCAAGGTCAAGGTCAAGTCAAGGTCAAGTCAAGGTCATGTCAAGGTCATGTCATGGTCAAGTCAAGGTCAAGTCAAGGTCATGTCAAGGTCAGGTCAAGGTCAAGGTCAAGTCAAGGTCCAGTGAAGGTCAAGTCAAGGTCATGTCAAGGTCAAGTCAAGGTCATGTCAAGGTCAATTCAAGGTAAGTCGAGGTCCTGTCAAGGTCAATTTAAGGTCAAGTCAAGGTCATGTCAAGGTTAGGTCAAGGTCAAGTCAAGGTCGAGTCAAGGTCAAGTCAAGGTCAAGTCAAGGTCAAGTCAAGGTCAAGTCAAGTCAAGGTCAAGACAAGGTCAAGTCAAGGTCAAGTCAAGGTCAAGTCAAGGTCATGTCAAGGCCATGTCAAGGTCAAGCTCAAGACAAGGTCATGTCAAGGTCATGTCAAGGTCAAGGTCAAGTCAAGGTCAAGTCAAGGTCCAGTCAAGGTTAAGTCAAGGTCAAGTCAAGGTCAAGTCAAGGTCAAGACAAGGTCAAGTCAAGGTCAAGTCAAGGTCAAGACAAGGTCAAGTCAAGGTCATGTCATGGTCAAGTCAAGGTCAAGTCAAGGTCATGTCCAGGTCAAGTCAAGGGCAAGTCAAGGTCAAGTCAAGGTCAAGTCAAGGTCAAGTCAAGGTCAAGTCGAGGTCATGTCAAGGTCAAGTCAAGGTCAAGTCAAGGTCAAGACAAGCTCAAGCCAAGGTCAAGTCAAGGTCAAGTCAAGGTCAAGTCAAGGTCAAGTCAAGGTCAAGTCAAGGTCAAGTCAAGGTCAAGTCAAGGTCAAGTCAAGGTCAAGTCAAGGTCAAGTCAAGGTCAAGTCAAGGTCAAGTCAAGGTCATGTCAAGGTTAAGTCAAGGTCAAGTCAAGGTCAAGTCATGGTCAAGTGAAGGTCAAGTCAAGGTTAAGTCAAGGTCAAGTCAAGGTCACGTCAAGGTCAAGTCAAGGTCAAGTCAAAGTCATGTCAAGGTCAAGTCAGGGTCATGTCCAGGTCAAGGTCAAGTCAAGGTCGAGTCAAGGTCAAGTCAAGGTCAAGTCAAGGTCAAGTCAAGGCCAAGTCAACGTCATGTCAAGGTCATGTCAAGGTCAAGTCAAGGTCAAGTCAAGGTCAATTCAAGGTCATGTCAAGGTCAAGTCAAGGTCGAGTCAAGGTCAAGTCCAGGTCAAGTGAAGGTCAATTCAAGGTCAAGTCAAGGTCAAGTCAAGGTCATGTCCCGGTCAGGTCAAGGTCAAGTCAAGGTCGAGTCAAGGTCAAGTTAAGGTCAAGTCAAGGTCAAGTCAAGGTCAAGTCAAGGCCAAGTCAACGTCATGTCAAGGTCATGTCAAGGTCAAGTCAAGGTCAAGTCAAGGTCAAGTCAAGGTCGAGTCAAGGTCAAGTCAAGGTCAGGTGAAGGTCATGTCATGGTCAAGTCAATATCAAGTCAAGGTCAAGTCAAGGTTAAGTCAAGTTCAAGTCAAGGTCATGTCAAGGTCAAGACAAGGTCAAGCCAAAGTCATGTCAAGGTCAAGTCAAGGTCAAGGTCAAGGTCATGTCAAGGTCATGTCATGGTCAAGTCAAGGTCAAGTCAAGGTCATGTCAAGGTCAGGTCAAAGTCAAGTCAAGGTCAAGTCAAGGTCAAGTATAGGTCAAGTCAAGGTCAAGTCAAGGTCAAGTCAAGGTCAAGTCAAGGTCATGTCAAGGTCAAGTCAAGGTCAAGTCAAGGTCATGTCAAGGTCAATTCAAGGTCAAGTCAAGGTTAAGTCAAGGTCATGTCAAGGTCAAGTCAAGGTCAAGTCAAGGTCAAGTCAAGGTCATGTCAAGGTCATGTCAAGGTCAATTCAAGGTCATGTCAAGTCAAGGTCAGGTCAAGGTCAAGTCGAGGTCATGTCAACGTCAAGTCAAGGTCAAGTCAAGGTCAAAACAAGGTCAAGTCAAAGTCAAGTCAAGGTCAAGTCAAGGTCAAGGTCAAGGTCAAGGTCAAGTCAAGGTCAAGTCAACGTCAAGTGAAGGTCAAGTCAAGGTCAAGTAAAAGTCAAGTCAAGGCCATGTCAAGGTCATATCAAGGTCAAGTCAAGGTCATGTCAAGGTCAAGTCAAAGGCAAGTCAAGGTCAAGTCAAGGTCAAGTCAAGGTCAAGTCGAGGTCATGTCAAGGTCAAGTCAAGGTCAAGTCAAGGTCAAGACAAGGTCAAGTCAAGGTCAAGTCAAGGTCAAGTCAAGGTCAAGTCAAGGTCATGTCAAGGTCAAGTCAAGGGCAAGTCAAGGTCAAGTCAAGGTCAAGTCAAGGTCAAGTCGAGGTCATGTCAAGGTCAAGTCAAGGTCAAGTCAAGGTCAAGACAAGCTCAAGCCAAGGTCAAGTCAAGGTCAAGTCAAGGTCAAGTCAAGGTCAAGTCAAGGTCAAGTCAAGGTCAAGTCAAGGTCAAGTCAAGGTCAAGTCAAGGTCAAGTCAAGGTCAAGTCAAGGTCAAGTCAAGGTCAAGTCAAGGTCATGTCAAGGTCAAGTCAAGGTCAAGTTAAGGTCATGTCAAGGTCAAGTCAAGGTAAGTCGAGGTCCTGTCAAGGTCAAGTCAAGGTCAAGTCAAGGTCAAGTCAAGGTCATGTCAAGGTCAGGTCAGGGTCAAGTCAAGGTCGAGTCAAAGTCAAGTCAAGGTCAAGTCAAGGTCAAGTCAAGTCAAGGTCAAGACAAGGTCAAGTCAAGGTCAAGTCAAGGTCAAGTCAAGGTCATGTCAAGGTCATGTCAAGGTCAAGCTCAAGACAAGGTCATGTCAAGGTCATGTCAAGGTCAAGGTCAAGTCAAGGTCAAGTCAAGGTCCAGTCAAGGTTAAGTCAAGGTCAAGTCAAGGTCAAGTCAAGGTCAAGACAAGGTCAAGTCAAGGTCAAGTCAAGGTCAAGACAAGGTCAAGTCAAGGTCAAGTCAAGGTTAAGTCAAGCTCAAGTCAAGGTCAAGTTTATTTCAAGTCAAGGTCAAGTCAACGTCAAGTCAAGGCCATGTCAAGGTCAAGTCAAGGTCAAGTCAAGGTTAAGTCAAGGTCATGTCAAGGTCAGGTCAAGGTCAAGTCAAGGTCGAGTCAAGGTGAAGTCAAGGTCAAGTCAAGGTCAAGTCAAGGTCAAGTGAAGGTCAAGTCACGGTCAAGTCAAGGTCAAGTCAAGGTCATGTCAAGGTCAAGGTCAAGTCAAGGTCAAGTCAAGGTCCAGTGAAGGTTAAGTCAAGGTCAAGTCAAGGTCAAGTCAAGGTCAAGACAAGGTCAAGTCAAGGTCAAGTCAAGGTCAAGTTTATTTCAAGTCAAGGTCAAGTCAACGTCAAGGTCAAGTTTATTTCAAGTCAAGGTCAAGTCAACGTCAAGTCAAGGCCATGTCAAGGTCAAGTCAAGGTCAAGTCAAGGTCAAGTCAAGGTCAAGTCAAGGTCATGTCAAGGCCAAGTCAAGGTCAAGAAAAGGTCATGTCACGGTCATGTCAAGGTCAAGTCAAAGTCAAGTCAAGGTCAAGTCAAGGTCAAGTCAAGGTCAATTCAAAGTCAAGTCAAAATCAAGTCAAGGTTAAGTCAAGGTCAAGTCAAGGTCAAGTCATAGTCATGTCAAGGTCAAGTCATAGTCATGTCAAGGTCAAGTCAAGGTCAAATCAAGGTCATGTCAAGGTCAAGTCAAGGTCAAGTCAAGGTCAAGTCAAGGTCATGTCAAGGTCATGTCAAGGTCAAGTCAAGGTCAAGTCAAGGTCGTGTCAAGGTCAGGTCAAGGTCAATTCAAGGCCATGTCAAGGTCATATCAAGGTCAAGTCAAGGTCAATTCAAGGTCATGTCAAGGTCAAGTCAAGGGCAAGTCAAGGTCAAGTCAAGGTCAGGTCAAAGTCAAGTCGAGGTCATGTAAAGGTCATGTCAAGGTCAAGTCAAGGTCAAGACAAGGTCAAGTCAAGGTCAAGTCAAGGTCGTGTCAAGTTCAGGTCAAGGTCAAGGTCAAGTCAAGGTCAAGTCAACGTCAAGTGAAGGTCAAGTCAAGGTCAAGTAAAGGTCAAGTCAAGGCCATGTCAAGGTCATATCAGGGTCAAGTCAAGGTCATGTCAAGGTCAAGTCAAGGGCAAGTCAAGGTCAAGTCAAGGTCAAGTCGAGGTCATGTCAAGGTCAAGTCAAGGTCAAGTCAAGGTCAAGACAAGGTCAAGTCAAGGTCAAGTCAAGGTCAAGTCAAGGTCAAGTCAAGGTCAAGTCAAGGTCAAGTCAAGGTATAGTAAAGGTCAAGTCAAGGCCATGTCAAGGTCATATCAAGGTCAAGTCAAGGTCAAGTCAAGGTCATGTCAAGGTCAAGTCAAGGGCAAGTCAAGGTCAAGTCAAGGTCAAGTCGAGGTCATGTCAAGGTCAAGTCAAGGTCAAGTCAAGGTCAAGACAAGGTCAAGTCAAGGTCAAGTCAAGGTCAAGTCAAGGTCAAGTCAAGGACAAGTCAAGGTCAAGTCAAGGTCAAGTCAAGGTCATGTCAAGGTCAAGTCAATGTCAAGTCAAGGTCATGTCAAGGTCATGTCAAGGTCAAGTCAAGGTCAAGTCAAGGTCAAGTCAAGGTCAAGTCAAGGTTAAGTCAAGGTCATGTCAAGGTCAGGTCAAGGTCAAGTCAAGGTAGAGTCAAGGTGAAGTCAAGGTCAAGTCAAGGTCAAGTCTAGGTCAAGTGAAGGTCAAAACAAAGTCAAGTCAAGGTCAAGTCAAGGTCAAGTCAAGGTCATGTCAAGGTCATGTCAAGGTCAATTCAAGGTCAAGTCAAGGTCATGTCAAGGTCAAGTCAAGGTCAAGTCAAGGTCAAGTCAAGGTCATGTCAAGGTCATGTCAAGGTCATGTCAAGGTCAAGTCAAGGTCAAGTCAAGGTCAAGTCAAGATCATGTCAATGTCAGGTCAAAGTCAACTCAAGGTCAAGTCAAGGTCAAGGTCAAGTCAAGGTTATGTCAAGGTCAAGTCAAGGTCAAGTCAAGGTCAAGTCAAGGTCAAATCAAAGTCATGTCAAGGTCATGTCAAGGTCAAGTCAAGGTCAAGTCAAGGTCATGTCAAGGTCAATTCAAGGTCAAGTCAAGGTTAAGTCAAGGTCATGTCAAGGTCGGGTCAGGGTCAAGTCATGGTAGAGTCAAGGTGGAGTCAAGATCAAGTCAAGGTCAAGTCAAGGTCAAGTGAAGGTCAAGTGAAGGTCAAGTCAAGGTCAAGTCAAGGTCAAGTCAAGGTCATGTCAAGGTCATGTCAAGGTCAATTCAAGGTCAAGTCAAGGTCAAGTCAAGGTCATGTCAAGGTCAAGTCAAGGTCAAGTCAAGGTCAAATCAAGGTCAAGTCAAGGTCAACTCAAGGTCAAGTCAAGGTCAATTCAAGGTCAAGTCAAGGTTAAGTCAAGGTCAAGTCAAGGTCAAGTCAAGGTCAAGTCAAGGTCAAGTCATAGTCATGTCAAGGTCAAGTCAAGGTCAAGTGAAGGTCAAGTGAAGGTCAAGTCAAGGTCAAGTCAAGGTCATGTCAAGGTCAAGTCAAGGTCAAGTCAAGGTCAAGTCAAGGTCAATTCAAGGTCAAGTCAAGGTTAAGTCAAGGTCAAGTCAAGGTCATGTCAAGGTCAAGTCAAGGGCAAGTCAAGGTCAAGTCAAGGTCAAGTCAAGGTCAAGTCGAGGTCATGTCAAGGTCAAGTCAAGGTCAAGTCAAGGTCAAGACAAGGTCAAGTCAAGGTCAAGTCAAGGTCATGTCAAGGTCAAGTCAAGGTCAAGTCAAGGTCGAGTCAAGGTCAAGGTCAAGTGAAGATCATGTCAAGGTCAAGTCAAGGTCGAGTCAAGGTCAAGTCAAGGTCAAGTCAAGGTCAAGACAAGGTCAAGTCAAAGTCAAGTCAAGTTCATGTCAAGGTTAAGTCAAGGTCAAGTCAAGGTCAAGTGAAGGTCACGTCAAGGTTAAGTCAAGGTCAAGTCAAGGTCACGTCAAGGTCAAGTCAAGGTCAAGTCAAAGTCATGTCAAGGTCAAGTCAGGGTCATGTCCAGGTCAAGGTCAAGTCAAGGTCGAGTCAAGGTCAAGTCAAGGTCAAGTCAAGGCCAAGTGAAGGTCAATTCAAGGTCAAGTCAAGGTCATGTCAAGGTCAAGTCAAGGTCAAGTCAAGATCATGTCCCGGTCAGGTCAAGGTCAAGTCAAGGTCGAGTCAAGGTCAAGTTAAGGTCAAGTCAAGGTCAAGTCAAGGTCAAGTCAAGGCCAAGTCAACGTCATGTCAAGGTCATGTCAAGGTCAAGTCAAGGTCAAGTCAAGGTCAAGTCAAGGTCGAGTCAAGGTCAAGTCAAGGTCAGGTGAAGTTCATGTCATGGTCAAGTCAATATCAAGTCAAGGTCAAGTCAAGGTTAAGTCAAGGTCAAGTCAAGGTCATGTCAAGGTCAAGACAAGGTCAAGCCAAAGTCATGTCAAGGTCAAGTCAAGGTCAAGGTCAAGGTCATGTCAAGGTCAAGTCAATGTCAAGCCAAGGCCATGTCAAGGTCATGTCAAGGTCAAGTCAAGGTCAAGTCAAGGTCAAGTCAAGGTCAAGTCAAGGTTAAGTCAAGGTCATGTCAAGGTCAGGTCAAGGTCAAGTCAAGGTAGAGTCAAGGTGAAGTCAAGGTCAAGTCAAGGTCAAGTCTAGGTCAAGTGAAGGTCAAAACAAAGTCAAGTCAAGGTCAAGTCAAGGTCAAGTCAAGGTCATGTCAAGGTCATGTCAAGGTCAATTCAAGGTCAAGTCAAGGTCATGTCAAGGTCAAGTCAAGGTCAAGTCAAGGTCAAGTCAAGGTCATGTCAAGGTCATGTCAAGGTCATGTCAAGGTCAAGTCAAGGTCAAGTCAAGGTCAAGTCAAGATCATGTCAATGTCAGGTCAAAGTCAACTCAAGGTCAAGTCAAGGTCAAGGTCAAGTCAAGGTTATGTCAAGGTCAAGTCAAGGTCAAGTCAAGGTCAAGTCAAGGTCAAATCAAAGTCATGTCAAGGTCATGTCAAGGTCAAGTCAAGGTCAAGTCAAGGTCATGTCAAGGTCAATTCAAGGTCAAGTCAAGGTTAAGTCAAGGTCATGTCAAGGTCGGGTCAGGGTCAAGTCATGGTAGAGTCAAGGTGGAGTCAAGATCAAGTCAAGGTCAAGTCAAGGTCAAGTGAAGGTCAAGTGAAGGTCAAGTCAAGGTCAAGTCAAGGTCAAGTCAAGGTCATGTCAAGGTCATGTCAAGGTCAATTCAAGGTCAAGTCAAGGTCAAGTCAAGGTCATGTCAAGGTCAAGTCAAGGTCAAGTCAAGGTCAAATCAAGGTCAAGTCAAGGTCAACTCAAGGTCAAGTCAAGGTCAATTCAAGGTCAAGTCAAGGTTAAGTCAAGGTCAAGTCAAGGTCAAGTCAAGGTCAAGTCATAGTCATGTCAAGGTCAAGTCAAGGTCAAGTGAAGGTCAAGTCAAGGTCATGTCAAGGTCAAGTCAAGGTCAAGTCAAGGTCTAGTCAAGGTCAATTCAAGGTCAAGTCAAGGTTAAGTCAAGGTCAAGTCAAGGTCATGTCAAGGTCAAGTCAAGGGCAAGTCAAGGTCAAGTCAAGGTCAAGTCAAGGTCAAGTCGAGGTCATGTCAAGGTCAAGTCAAGGTCAAGTCAAGGTCAAGACAAGGTCAAGTCAAGGTCAAGTCAAGGTCATGTCAAGGTCAAGTCAAGGTCAAGTCAAGGTCGAGTCAAGGTCAAGGTCAAGTGAAGATCATGTCAAGGTCAAGTCAAGGTCGAGTCAAGGTCAAGTCAAGGTCAAGTCAAGGTCAAGACAAGGTCAAGTCAAAGTCAAGTCAAGTTCATGTCAAGGTTAAGTCAAGGTCAAGTCAAGGTCAAGTGAAGGTCACGTCAAGGTTAAGTCAAGGTCAAGTCAAGGTCACGTCAAGGTCAAGTCAAGGTCAAGTCAAAGTCATGTCAAGGTCAAGTCAGGGTCATGTCCAGGTCAAGGTCAAGTCAAGGTCGAGTCAAGGTCAAGTCAAGGTCAAGTCAAGGTCAAGTCAAGGCCAAGTGAAGGTCAATTCAAGGTCAAGTCAAGGTCATGTCAAGGTCAAGTCAAGGTCAAGTCAAGATCATGTCCCGGTCAGGTCAAGGTCAAGTCAAGGTCGAGTCAAGGTCAAGTTAAGGTCAAGTCAAGGTCAAGTCAAGGTCAAGTCAAGGTCAAGTCAAGGCCAAGTCAACGTCATGTCAAGGTCATGTCAAGGTCAAGTCAAGGTCAAGTCAAGGTCAAGTCAAGGTCGAGTCAAGGTCAAGTCAAGGTCAGGTGAAGTTCATGTCATGGTCAAGTCAATATCAAGTCAAGGTCAAGTCAAGGTTAAGTCAAGGTCAAGTCAAGGTCATGTCAAGGTCAAGACAAGGTCAAGCCAAAGTCATGTCAAGGTCAAGTCAAGGTTAAGGTCAAGGTCATGTCAAGGTCATGTCATGGTCAAGTCAAGGTCAAGTCAAGGTCATGTCAAGGTCAGGTCAAGGTCAAGTCAAGGTCAAGTCAAGGTCCAGTGAAGGTCAAGTCAAGGTCAAGTATAGGTCAAGTCAAGGTCAAGTCAAGGTCAAGTCAAGGTCATGTCAAGGTCAAGTCAAGGTCAAGTCAAGGTCAAGTCAAGGTCATGTCAAGGTCAATTCAAGGTCAAGTCAAGGTCAAGTCAAGGTCATGTCAAGGTCAAGTCAAGGTCAAGTCAAGGTCAAGTCAAGGTCATGTCAAGGTCATGTCAAGGTCAATTCAAGGTCATGTCAAGTCAAGGTCAGGTCAAGGTCAAGTCGAGGTCATGTCAAGGTCAAGTCAAGGTCAAGTCAAGGTCAAGACAAGGTCAAGTCAAGGTCAAGTCAAGGTCAAGTCAAGGTCAAGGTCAAGTCAAGGTCAAGTCAACGTCAAGTGAAGGTCAAGTCAAGGTCAAGTCAAGGCCATGTCAAGGTCATATCAAGGTCAAGTCAAGGTCATGTCAAGGTCAAGTCAAAGGCAAGTCAAGGTCAAGTCAAGGTCAAGTCAAGGTCAAGTCGAGGTCATGTCAAGGTCAAGTCAAGGTCAAGACAAGGTCAAGTCAAGGTCAAGTCAAGGTCAAGTCAAGGTCAAGTCAAGGTCATGTCAAGGTCAAGTCAAGGGCAAGTCAAGGTCAAGTCAAGGTCAAGTCGAGGTCATGTCAAGGTCAAGTCAAGGTCAAGTCAAGGTCAAGACAAGGTGAAGCCAAGGTCAAGTCAAGGTCAAGTCAAGGTCAAGTCAAGGTCAAGTCAAGGTCAAGTCAAGGTCAAGTCAAGGTCAAGTCAAGGTCAAGTCAAGGTCAAGTCAAGGTCAAGTCAAGGTCAAGTCAAGGTCAATTCAAGGTCAAGTCAAGGTTAAGTCAAGGTCAAGTCAAGGTCATGTCAAGGTCAAGTCAAGGGCAAGTCAAGGTCAAGTCAAGGTCAAGTCAAGGTCAAGTCGAGGTCATGTCAAGGTCAAGTCAAGGTCAAGTCAAGGTCAAGACAAGGTCAAGTCAAGGTCAAATCAAGGTCATGTCAAGGTCAAGTCAAGGTCAAGTCAAGGTCGAGTCAAGGTCAAGGTCAAGTGAAGATCATGTCAAGGTCAAGTCAAGGTCGAGTCAAGGTCAAGTCAAGGTCAAGTCAAGGTCAAGACAAGGTCAAGTCAAAGTCAAGTCAAGTTCATGTCAAGGTTAAGTCAAGGTCAAGTAAAGGTCAAGTCAAGGTCAAGTGAAGGTCAAGTCAAGGTTAAGTCAAGGTCAAGTCAAGGTCACGTCAAGGTCAAGTCAAGGTCAAGTCAAAGTCATGTCAAGGTCAAGTCAGGGTCATGTCCAGGTTAAGGTCAAGTCAAGGTCGAGTCAAGGTCAAGTCAAGGTCAAGTCAAGGTCAAGTCAAGGCCAAGTCAACGTCATGTTAAGGTCATGTCAAGGTCAAGTCAAGGTCAAGTCAAGGTCAATTCAAGGTCATGTCAAGGTCAAGTAAGGTCAAGTCAAGGTCGAGTCAAGGTCAAGTCCAGGTCAAGTGAAGGTCAATTCAAGGTCAAGTCAAGGTCATGTCAAGGTCAAGTCAAGGTCAAGTCAAGGTCATGTCCCGGTCAGGTCAAGGTCAAGTCAAGGTCGAGTCAAGGTCAAGTTAAGGTCAAGTCAAGGTCAAGTCAAGGTCAAGTCAAGGCCAAGTCAACGTCATGTCAAGGTCATGTCAAGGTCAAGTCAAGGTCAAGTCAAGGTCAAGTCAAGGTCGAGTCAAGGTCAAGTCAAGGTCAGGTGAAGGTCATGTCATGGTCAAGTCAAGGTCAAGTCAAGGTCATGTCAAGGTCAGGTCAAGGTCATGTCAAGTCAAGGTCAAGTCAAGGTCAAGTCAAGGTCATGTCAAGGTCAAGTCAAGGTCAAGTCAAGGTCATGTCAAGGTCAGGTCAAGGTCAAGTCAAGGTCAAGTCAAGGTCATGTCAAGGTCAGGTCAAGGTCAAGTCAAGGTCAAGTCAAGGTCCAGTGAAGGTCAAGTCAAGGTCAAGTATAGGTCAAGTCAAGGTCAAGTCAAGGTCAAGTCAAGGTCATGTCAAGGTCAAGTCAAGGTCAAGTCAAGGTCAAGTCAAGGTCATGTCAAGGTCAATTCAAGGTCAAGTCAAGGTCAAGTCAAGGTCATGTCAAGGTCAAGTCAAGGTCAAGTCAAGGTCAAGTCAAGGTCAAGTCAAGGTCATGTCAAGGTCATGTCAAGGTCATGTCAAGGTCAAGACAAGGTCAAGCCAAAGTCATGTCAAGGTCAAGTCAAGGTCAAGGTCATGTCAAGGTCATGTCATGGTCAAGTCAAGGTCAAGTCAAGGTCATGTCAAGGTCAGGTCAAGGTCAAGTCAAGGTCAAGTCAAGGTCCAGTGAAGGTCAAGTCAAGGTCAAGTATAGGTCAAGTCAAGGTCAAGTCAAGGTCAAGTCAAGGTCATGTCAAGATCAAGATCAAGTCCAGGTCAAGTCAAGGTCAAGTCAAGGTCATGTCAAGGTCAATTCAAGGTCAAGTCAAGGTCAAGTCAAGGTCATGTCAAGGTCAAGTCAAGGTCAAGTCAAGGTCAAGTCAAGGTCATGTCAAGGTCATGTCAAGGTCAATTCAAGGTCATGTCAGGTCAAGGTCAAGTCGAGGTCATGTCAAGGTCAAGTCAAGGTCAAGTCAAGGTCAAGACAAGGTCAAGTCAAGGTCAAGTCATGGTCAAGTCAAGGTCAAGTCAAGGTCAAGTCAACGTCAAGTGAAGGTCAAATCAAGGTCAAGTCAAGGCCATGTCAAGGTCATATCAAGGTCAAGTCAAGGTCATGTCAAGGTCAAGTCAAAGGCAAGTCAAGGTCAAGTCAAGGTCAAGTCGAGGTCATATTAAGGTCAAGTCAAGGTCAAGACAAGGTCAAGTCAAGGTCAAGTCAAGGTCAAGTCAAGGTCATGTCAAAGTCAAGTCAAGGGCAAGTCAAGGTCAAGTCAAGGTCAAGTCGAGGTCATGTCAAGGTCAAGTCAAGGTCAAGTCAAGGTCAAGACAAGGTCAAGCCAAGGTCAAGTCAAAGTCAAGTCAAGGTCAAGTCAAGGTCAAGTCAAGGTCAAGTCAAGGTCAAGTCAAGGTCAAGTCAAGGTCAAGTCAAGGTCAAGTCAAGGTCAAGTCAAGGTCAAGTCAAGGTCATGTCAAGGTCAAGTCAAGGTCAAGTCAAGGTCATGTCAAGGTCAAGTCAAGGTAAGTCAAGGTCCTGTCAAGGTCAAGTCAAGGTCAAGTCAAGGTCAAGTCAAGGTCAAGTCAAGGTCATGTCAAGGTCAGGTCAAGGTCAAGACAAGGTCGAGTCAAGGTCAAGTCAAGGTCAAGTCAAGTCAAGGTCAAGACAAGGTCAAGTCAAGGTCAAGTCAAGGTCAAGTCAAGGTCATGTCAAGGTCATGTCAAGGTCAAGGTCAAGCTCAAGACAAGGTCATGTCAAGGTCATGTCAAGGTCAAGGTCAAGTCAAGGTCAAGTCTAGGTCAAGACAAGGTCAAGTCAAGGTCAAGTCAAGGTCAAGACAAGGTCAAGTCAAGGTCAAGTCAAGGTTAAGTCAAGGTAAAGTCAAGGTCAAGTTTATTTCAAGTCAAGGTCAAGTCAAGGTTAAGTCAAGGTCAAGTCAAGGTCAAGGTCATGTCAAGGTCAAGTCAAGGTCAAGTCAAGGTTAAGTCAAGGTCATGTCAAGGTCAGGTCAAGGTCAAGTCAAGGTCGAGTCAAGGTGAAGTCAAGGTCAAGTCAAGGTCAAGTGAAGGTCAAGTCACGGTCAAGTCAAGGTCAAGTCAAGGTCAAGTCAAGGTCAAGTCGAGGTCATGTCAAGGTCAAGTCAAGGTCAAGTCAAGGTCAAGTCAAGGTCAAGCCAAGGTCAAGCCAAGGTCAAGTCAAGGTCAAGTCAAGGTCAAGTCAAGGTCATGTCAAGGTCAAGTCAAGGTCAAGTCAAGGTCGAGTCAAGGTCAAGGTCAAGTGAAGATCATGTCAAGGTCAAGTCAAGGTCGAGTCAAGGTCAAGTCAAGGTCAAGTCAAGTCAAGGTCAAGTCAAGGTCAAGACAAGGTCAAGTCAAAGTCAAGTCAAGTTCATGTCAAGGTCAAGTCAAGGTCAAGTCAAGGTCGAGTCAAGGTCAAGTCCAGGTCAAGTGAAGGTCATGTCAAAGTCAAGTCAAGGTCAAGTCAAGGTCATGTCAAGGTCAAGTCAAGGTAAGTCAAGGTCATGTCAAGGTCAATTCAAGGTCAAGTCAAGGTCAAGTCGAGGTCATATTAAGGTCAAGTCAAGGTCAAGACAAGGTCAAGTCAAGGTCAAGTCAAGGTCAAGTCAAGGTCAAGTCAAGGTCATGTCAAGGTCAAGTCAAGGGCAAGTCAAGGTCAAGTCAAGGTCAAGTCGAGGTCATGTCAAGGTCAAGTCAAGGTCAAGTCAAGGTCAAGACAAGGTCAAGCCAAGGTCAAGTCAAAGTCAAGTCAAGGTCAAGTCAAGGTCAAGTCAAGGTCAAGTCAAGGTCAAGTCAAGGTCAAGTCAAGTCAAGGTCAAGTCAAGGTCAAGTCAAGGTCAAGTCAAGGTCATGTCAAGGTCAAGTCAAGGTCAAGTCAAGGTCATGTCAAGGTCAAGTCAAGGTAAGTCAAGGTCCTGTCAAGGTCAAGTCAAGGTCAAGTCAAGGTCAAGTCAAGGTCATGTCAAGGTCAGGTCAAGGTCAAGTCAAGGTCGAGTCAAGGTCAAGTCAAGGTCAAGTCAAGTCAAGGTCAAGACAAGGTCAAGTCAAGGTCAAGTCAAGGTCAAGTCAAGGTCATGTCAAGGTCATGTCAAGGTCAAGGTCAAGCTCAAGACAAGGTCATGTCAAGGTCATGTCAAGGTCAAGGTCAAGTCAAGGTCAAGTCTAGGTCAAGACAAGGTCAAGTCAAGGTCAAGTCAAGGTCAAGACAAGGTCAAGTCAAGGTCAAGTCAAGGTTAAGTCAAGGTAAAGTCAAGGTCAAGTTTATTTTAAGTCAAGGTCAAGTCAAGGTTAAGTCAAGGTCAAGTCAAGGTCAAGGTCATGTCAAGGTCAAGTCAAGGTCAAGTCAAGGTTAAGTCAAGGTCAAGTCAAGGTCAAGTCAAGGTCAAGTCAAGGTCAAGTCAAGGTCAAGTCAAGGTCAAGTCAAGGTCATGTCAAAGTCAAGTCAAGGTCAAGTCAAGGTCATGTCAAGGTCAAGTCAAGGTAAGTCAAGGTCATGTCAAGGTCAATTCAAGGTCAAGTCAAGGTCAAGTCAAGGTCATGTCAAGGTCAAGTCAAGGTCAAGTCAAGGTCAAGTCAAGGTCATGTCAAGGTCATGTCAAGGTCAATTCAAGGTCATGTCAGGTCAAGGTCAAGTCGAGGTCATGTCAAGGTCAAGTCAAGGTCAAGTCAAGGTCAAGACAAGGTCAAGTCAAGGTCAAGTCATGGTCAAGTCAAGGTCAAGTCAAGGTCAAGTCAACGTCAAGTGAAGGTCAAGTCAAGGTCAAGTCAAGGCCATGTCAAGGTCATATCAAGGTCAAGTCAAGGTCATGTCAAGGTCAAGTCAAAGGCAAGTCAAGGTCAAGTCAAGGTCAAGTCAAGGTCAAGTCGAGGTCATATTAAGGTCAAGTCAAGGTCAAGACAAGGTCAAGTCAAGGTCAAGTCAAGGTCAAGTCAAGGTCAAGTCAAGGTCAAGTCAAGGTCATGTCAAGGTCAAGTCAAGGGCAAGTCAAGGTCAAGTCGAGGTCATGTCAAGGTCAAGTCAAGGTCAAGTCAAGGTCAAGACAAGGTCAAGCCAAGGTCAAGTCAAGGTCAAGTCAAGGTCAAGTCAAGGTCAAGTCAAGGTCAAGTCAAGGTCAAGTCAAGGTCGAGTCAAGGTCAGGTCAAGGTCAAGTCAAGGTCGAGTCAAGGTCAAGTCAAGGTCAAGTCAAGTCAAGGTCAAGACAAGGTCAAGTCAAGGTCAAGTCAAGGTCAAGTCAAGGTCATGTCAAGGTCATGTCAAGGTCAAGGTCAAGCTCAAGACAAGGTCATGTCAAGGTCATGTCAAGGTCAAGGTCAAGTCAAGGTCAAGTCTAGGTCAAGACAAGGTCAAGTCAAGGTCAAGTCAAGGTCAAGACAAGGTCAAGTCAAGGTCAAGTCAAGGTTAAGTCAAGGTAAAGTCAAGGTCAAGTTTATTTCAAGTCAAGGTCAAGTCAAGGTTAAGTCAAGGTCAAGTCAAGGTCAAGGTCATGTCAAGGTCAAGTCAAGGTCAAGTCAAGGTTAAGTCAAGGTCAAGTCAAGGTCAAGTCAAGGTCAAGTCAAGGTCATGTCAAGGTCAAGTCAAGGGCAAGTCAAGGTCAAGTCGAGGTCATGTCAAGGTCAAGTCAAGGTCAAGTCAAGGTCAAGACAAGGTCAAGCCAAGGTCAAGTCAAGGTCAAGTCAAGGTCAAGTCAAGGTCAAGTCAAGGTCAAGTCAAGGTTAAGTCAAGGTCAAGTCAAGGTCGAGTCAAGGTCAGGTCAAGGTCAAGTCAAGGTCGAGTCAAGGTCAAGTCAAGGTCAAGTCAAGTCAAGGTCAAGACAAGGTCAAGTCAAGGTCAAGTCAAGGTCAAGTCAAGGTCATGTCAAGGTCATGTCAAGGTCAAGGTCAAGCTCAAGACAAGGTCATGTCAAGGTCATGTCAAGGTCAAGGTCAAGTCAAGGTCAAGTCTAGGTCAAGACAAGGTCAAGGTCATGTCAAGGTCAAGTCAAGGTCAAGTCAAGGTTAAGTCAAGGTCAAGTCAAGGTCAAGTCAAGGTCAAGTCAAGGTCAAGTCAAGGTCAAGTCAAGGTCAAGTCAAGGTCATGTCAAAGTCAAGTCAAGGTCAAGTCAAGGTCATGTCAAGGTCAAGTCAAGGTCAAGTCAAGGGCAAGTCAAGGTCAAGTCAAGGTCAAGTCGAGGTCATGTCAAGGTCAAGTCAAGGTCAAGTCAAGGTCAAGACAAGGTCAAGCCAAGGTCAAGTCAAGGTCAAGTCAAGGTCAAGTCAAGGTCAAGTCAAGGTCAAGTCAAGGTCAAGTCAAGGTCAAGTCAAGGTCAAGTCAAGGTCATGTCAAGGTCAAGTCAAGGTCAAGTCAAGGTCATGTCAAGGTCAAGTCAAGGTAAGTCAAGGTCCTGTCAAGGTCAAGTCAAGGTCAAGTCAAGGTCAAGTCAAGGTCATGTCAAGGTCAGGTCAAGGTCAAGTCAAGGTCGAGTCAAGGTCAAGTCAAGGTCAAGTCAAGTCAAGGTCAAGACAAGGTCAAGTCAAGGTCAAGTCAAGGTCAAGTCAAGGTCATGTCAAGGTCATGTCAAGGTCAAGGTCAAGCTCAAGACAAGGTCATGTCAAGGTCATGTCAAGGTCAAGTCAAGGTCAAGTCAAGGTCATGTCAAGGTCATGTCAAGGTCAAGGTCAAGCTCAAGACAAGGTCATGTCAAGGTCATGTCAAGGTCAAGTCAAGGTCATGTCAAGGTCAAGTCAAGGTCAAGTCAAGGTCAAGTCAAGGTCAAGTCAAGGTCAAGTCAAGGTCAAGTCAAGGTCATGTCAAGGTCAAGTCAAGGTCAAGTCAAGGTCATGTCAAGGTCAAGTCAAGGTCAAGTCAAGGTCAAGTCAAGTCAAGGTCAAGACAAGGTCAAGGTCAAGGTCAAGACAAGGTCAAGCCAAGGTCAAGTCAAGGTCAAGTCAAGGTCAAGTCAAGGTCAAGTCAAGGTCAAGTCAAGGTCAAGTCAAGGTCAAGTCAAGGTCAAGTCAAGGTCAAGTCAAGGTCAAGTCAAGGTCAAGTCAAGGTCATGTCAAGGTCAAGTCAAGGTCAAGTCAAGGTCATGTCAAGGTCAAGTCAAGGTAAGTCAAGGTCCTGTCAAGGTCAAGTCAAGGTCAAGTCAAGGTCAAGTCAAGGTCATGTCAAGGTCAGGTCAAGGTCAAGTCAAGGTCGAGTCAAGGTCAAGTCAAGGTCAAGTCAAGTCAAGGTCAAGACAAGGTCAAGTCAAGGTCAAGTCAAGGTCAAGTCAAGGTCATGTCAAGGTCATGTCAAGGTCAAGGTCAAGCTCAAGACAAGGTCATGTCAAGGTCATGTCAAGGTCAAGGTCAAGTCAAGGTCAAGTCTAGGTCAAGACAAGGTCAAGTCAAGGTCAAGTCAAGGTCAAGACAAGGTCAAGTCAAGGTCAAGTCAAGGTTAAGTCAAGGTAAAGTCAAGGTCAAGTTTATTTCAAGTCAAGGTCAAGTCAAGGTTAAGTCAAGGTCAAGTCAAGGTCAAGGTCATGTCAAGGTCAAGTCAAGGTCAAGTCAAGGTTAAGTCAAGGTCATGTCAAGGTCAGGTCAAGGTCAAGTCAAGGTCGAGTCAAGGTGAAGTCAAGGTCAAGTCAAGGTCAAGTGAAGGTCAAGTCACGGTCAAGTCAAGGTCAAGTCAAGGTCAAGTCAAGGTCAAGTCGAGGTCATGTCAAGGTCAAGTCAAGGTCATGTCAAGGTCAAGTCAAGGTCAAGTCAAGGTCAAGTCAAGGTCATGTCAAGGTCAAGTCAAGGTCAAGTCAAGGTCGAGTCAATTCAAGGTCAAGTGAAGATCATGTCAAGGTCAAGTCAAGGTCGAGTCAAGGTCAAGTCAAGGTCAAGTCAGGTCAAGGTCAAGTCAAGGTCAAGACAAGGTCAAGTCAAAATCAAGTCAAGTTCATGTCAAGGTTAAGTCAAGGTCAAGTCAAGGTCAAGTCAAGGTCAAGTCAAGGTCAAGTGAAGGTCAAGTCAAGGTTAAGTCAAGGTCAAGTCAAGGTCACGTCAAGGTCAAGTCACGGTCAAGTCAAAGTCATGTCAAGGTCAAGTCAGGGTAATGTCCAGGTCAAGGTCAAGTCAAGGTCGAGTCAAGGTCAAGTCAAGATCAAGTCAAGGTCAAGTCAAGGCCAAGTCAACGTCATGTCAAGGTCATGTCAAGGTCAATTCAAGGTCAAGTCAAGGTCAAGTCAAGGTCATGTCAAGGTCAAGTCAAGGTCAAGTCAAGGTCAAATCAAGGTCAAGTCAAGGTCAAGACAAGGTCAAGTCAAGGTTAAGTCAAGGTCAAGTCGAGGTCATGTCAAGGTCAAGTCAGGGTCATGTCCAGGTCAAGTGAAGGTCAATTCAAGGTCAAGTCAAGGTCATGTCAAGGTCAAGTCAAGGTCAAGTCAAGGTCATGTCCCGGTCAGGTCAAGGTCAAGTCAAGGTCGAGTCAAGGTCAAGTTAAGGTCAAGTCAAGGTCAAGTCAAGGTCAAGTCAAGGCCAAGTCAACGTCATGTCAAGGTCATGTCAAGGTCAATTCAAGGTCAAGTCAAGGTCAAGTCAAGGTCATGTCAAGGTCAAGTCAAGGTCAAGTCAAGGTCAAATCAAGGTCAAGTCAAGGTCAAGACAAGGTCAAGTCAAGGTTAAGTCAAGGTCAAGTCATAGTCATGTCAAGGTCAAGTCAAGGTCAAGTGAAGGTCAAGTGAAGGTCAAGTCAAGGTCAAGTCAAGGTCAAGTCAAGGTCATGTCAAGGTCAAGTCAAGGTCAAGTCAAGGTCAATTCAAGGTCAAGTCAAGGTTAAGTCAAGGTCAAGTCAAGGTCATGTCAAGGTCAAGTCAAGGTCAAGTCAAGGTCAAGTCATAGTCATGTCAAGGTCAAGTCAAGGTCAAGTGAAGGTCAAGTGAAGGTCAAGTCAAGGTCAAGTTAAGGTCAAGTCAAGGTCATGTCAAGGTCAAGTCAAGGTCAAGTAAAGGTCAAGTCAAGGTCAATTCAAGGTCAAGTCAAGGTTAAGTCAAGGTCAAGTCAAGGTCATGTCAAGGTCAAGTCAAGGGCAAGTCAAGGTCAAGTCAAGGTCAAGTCAAGGTCAAGTCGAGGTCATGTCAAGGTCAAGTCAAGGTCAAGTCAAGGTCAAGACAAGGTCAAGTCAAGGTCAAGTCAAGGTCAAGACAAGGTCAAGTCAAGGTCAAGTCAAGGTCATGTCAAGGTCAAGTCAAGGTCAAGTCAAGGTCAAGTCATAGTCATGTCAAGGTCAAGTCAAGGTCAAGTGAAGGTCAAGTGAAGGTCAAGTCAAGGTCAAGTCAAGGTCAAGTCAAGGTCATGTCAAGGTCAAGTCAAGGTCAAGTAAAGGTCAAGTCAAGGTCAATTCAAGGTCAAGTCAAGGTTAAGTCAAGGTCAAGTCGAGGTCATGTCAAGGTCAAGTCAGGGTCATGTCCAGGTCAAGGTCAAGTCAAGGTCGAGT
The DNA here is from genome assembly GCA_963662145.1 of Sturmia bella. Taxonomy (NCBI): domain Eukaryota; kingdom Metazoa; phylum Arthropoda; class Insecta; order Diptera; family Tachinidae; genus Sturmia; species Sturmia bella. The sequence continues at coordinate 50,509,057 of OY759169.1, forward strand.
CAAGGTCAAGTCAACGTCATGTCAAGGTCATGTCAAGGTCAATTCAAGGTCAATTCAAGGTCAAGTCAAGGTTAAGTCAAGGTCAAGTCAAGGTCAAGTCAAGGTCAAGTCAAGGTCAAGTCATAGTCATGTCAAGGTCAAGTCAAGGTCAAGTGAAGGTCAAGTGAAGGTCAAGTCAAGGTCAAGTCAAGGTCAAGTCAAGGTCATGTCAAGGTCAAGTCAAGGTCAAGTAAAGGTCAAGTCAAGGTCAATTCAAGGTCAAGTCAAGGTTAAGTCAAGGTCATGTCAAGGTCATGTCAAGGTCAAGTCAAGGGCAAGTCAAGGTCAAGTCAAGGTCAAGTCAAGGTCAAGTCGAGGTCATGTCAAGGTCAAGTCAAGGTCAAGTCAAGGTCAAGACAAGGTCAAGTCAAGGTCAAGTCAAGGTCATGTCAAGGTCAAGTCAAGGTCAAGTCAAGGTCGAGTCAAGGTCAAGGTCAAGTGAAGATCATGTCAAGGTCAAGTCAAGGTCGAGTCAAGGTCAAGTCAAGGTCAAGTCAAGGTCAAGACAAGGTCAAGTCAAAGTCAAGTCAAGTTCATGTCAAGGTCAAGTGAAGGTCAAGTCAAGGTTAAGTCAAGGTCAAGTCAAGGTCAAGTCAAGGTCACGTCAAGGTCAAGTCAAGGTCAAGTCAAAGTCATGTCAAGGTCAAGTCAGGGTCATGTCCAGGTCAAGGTCAAGTCAAGGTCGAGTCAAGGTCAAGTCAAGGTCAAGTCAAGGTCAAGTCAAGGCCAAGTCAACGTCATGTCAAGGTCATGTCAAGGTCAAGTCAAGGTCAAGTCAAGGTCAATTCAAGGTCATGTCAAGGTCAAGTCAAGGTCAAGTCAAGGTCGAGTCAAGGTCAAGTCCAGGTCAAGTGAAGGTCAATTCAAGGTCAAGTCAAGGTCATGTCAAGGTCAAGTCAAGGTCAAGTCAAGGTCATGTCCCGGTCAGGTCAAGGTCAAGTCAAGGTCGAGTCAAGGTCAAGTTAAGGTCAAGTCAAGGTCAAGTCAAGGTCAAGTCAAGGCCAAGTCAACGTCATGTCAAGGTCATGTCAAGGTCAAGTCAAGGTCAAGTCAAGGTCAAGTCAAGGTCGAGTCAAGGTCAAGTCAAGGTCAGGTGAAGGTCATGTCATGGTCAAGTCAATATCAAGTCAAGGTCAAGTCAAGGTTAAGTCAAGGTCAAGTCAAGGTCATGTCAAGGTCAAGACAAGGTCAAGCCAAAGTCATGTCAAGGTCAAGTCAAGGTCAAGGTCAAGGTCATGTCAAGGTCATGTCATGGTCAAGTCAAGGTCAAGTCAAGGTCATGTCAAGGTCAGGTCAAGGTCAAGTCAAGGTCAAGTCAAGGTCCAGTGAAGGTCAAGTCAAGGTCAAGTATAGGTCAAGTCAAGGTCTAGTCAAGGTCAAGTCAAGGTCAAGTCAAGGTCATGTCAAGGTCAAGTCAAGGTCAAGTCAAGGTCAAGTCAAGGTCATGTCAAGGTCAATTCAAGGTCAAGTCAAGGTCAAGTCAAGGTCATGTCAAGGTCAAGTCAAGGTCAAGTCAAGGTCAAGTCAAGGTCCTGTCAAGGTCATGTCAAGGTCAATTCAAGGTCATGTCAAGTCAAGGTCAGGTCAAGGTCAAGTCGAGGTCATGTCAAGGTCAAGTCAAGGTCAAGTCAAGGTCAAGACAAGGTCAAGTCAAGGTCAAGTCAAGGTCAAGTCAAGGTCAAGTCAAGGTCAAGTCAACGTCAAGTGAAGGTCAAGTCAAGGTCAAGTCAAGGCCATGTCAAGGTCATTTCAAGGTCAAGTCAAGGTCATGTCAAGGTCAAGTCAAAGGCAAGTCAAGGTCAAGTCAAGGTCAAGTCAAGGTCAAGTCGAGGTCATGTCAAGGTCAAGCCAAGGTCAAGTCAAGGTCAAGTCAAGGTCAAGTCAAGGTCAAGTCAAGGTCATGTCAAGGGCAAGTCAAGGTCAAGTCAAGGTCAAGTCGAGGTCATGTCAAGGTCAAGTCAAGGTCAAGTCAAGGTCAAGACAAGGTCAAGCCAAGGTCAAGTCAAGGTCAAGTCAAGGTCAAGTCAAGGTCAAGTCAAGGTCAAGTCAAGGTCAAGTCAAGGTCAAGTCAAGGTCAAGTCAAGGTCAAGTCAAGGTCATGTCAAGGTCAAGTCAAGGTCAAGTCAAGGTCATGTCAAGGTCAAGTCAAGGTCAAGTCAAGGTCGAGTCAAGGTCAAGTCAAGGTCAAGTCAAGTCAAGGTCAAGTCAAGGTCAAGACAAGGTCAAGTCAAAATCAAGTCAAGTTCATGTCAAGGTTAAGTCAAGGTCTAGTCAAGGTCAAGTCAAGGTCAAGTGAAGATCAAGTCAAGGTTAAGTCAAGGTCAAGTCAAGGTCACGTCAAGGTCAAGTCAAGGTCAAGTCAAAGTCATGTCAAGGTCAAGTCAGGGTCATGTCCAGGTCAAGGTCAAGTCAAGGTCGAGTCAAGGTCAAGTCAAGATCAAGTCAAGGTCAAGTCAAGGCCAAGTCAACGTCATGTCAAGGTCATGTCAAGGTCAAGTCAAGGTCAAGTCAAGGTCAATTCAAGGTCATGTCAAGGTCAAGTCAAGGTCAAGTCAAGGTCGAGTCAAGGTCAAGTCCAGGTCAAGTGAAGGTCAATTCAAGGTCAAGTCAAGGTCATGTCAAGGTCAAGTCAAGGTCAAGTCAAGGTCATGTCCCGGTCAGGTCAAGGTCAAGTCAAGGTCGAGTCAAGGTCAAGTTAAGGTCAAGTCAAGGTCAAGTCAAGGTCAAGTCAAGGCCAAGTCAACGTCATGTCAAGGTCATGTCAAGGTCAAGTCAAGGTCAAGTCAAGGTCAAGTCAAGGTCGAGTCAAGGTCAAGTCAAGGTCAGGTGAAGGTCATGTCATGGTCGAGTCAATATCAAGTCAAGGTCAAGTCAAGGTTAAGTCAAGGTCAAGTCAAGGTCATGTAAAGGTCAAGACAAGGTCAAGCCAAAGTCATGTCAAGGTCAAGTCAAGGTCAAGGTCAAGGTCATGTCAAGGTCATGTCATGGTCACGTCAAGGTCAAGTCAAGGTCATGTCAAGGTCAGGTCAAGGTCAAGTCAAGGTCCAGTGAAGGTCAAGTCAAGGTCAAGTATAGGTCAAGCCAAGGTCAAGTCAAGGTCAAGTCAAGGTCAAGTCAAGGTCATGTCAAGGTCAAGTCAAGGTCAATTCAAGGTCAAGTCAAGGTCATGTCAAGGTCAATTCAAGGTCAAGTCAAGGTCAAGTCAAGGTCATGTCAAGGTCAAGTCAAGGTCAAGTCAAGGTCAAGTCAAGGTTATGTCAAGGTCATGTCAAGGTCAATTCAAGGTCATGTCAAGTCAAGGTCAGGTCAAGGTCAAGGTCAAGTCGAGGTCATGTCAAGGTCAAGTCAAGGTCAAGTCAATGTCAAGACAAGGTCAAGTCAAGGTCAAGTCAAGGTCAAGTCAAGGTCAAGGTCAAGTCAAGGTCAAGTCAACGTCAAGTGAGGGTCAAGCCAAGGTCAAGTCAAGGTCAAGTCAAGGTCAAGTCAAGGTTATGTCAAGGTCATGTCAAGGTCAATTCAAGGTCATGTCAAGTCAAGGTCAGGTCAAGGTCAAGGTCAAGTCGAGGTCATGTCAAGGTCAAGTCAAGGTCAAGTCAAGGTCAAGTCAAGGTCAAGTCAAGGTCATGTCAAGGTCAAGTCAAGGTCAATTCAAGGTCAAGTCAAGGTCAAGTCAAGGTCAAGTCAAGGTCAAGTCAAGGTCAAGTCAAGGTCATGTCAAGGTCAAGTCAAGGTCAAGTCAAGGTCATGTCAAGGTCAAGTCAAGGTAACTCAAGGTCCTGTCAAGGTCAAGTCAAGGTCAAGTCAAGGGCATGTCAAGGTCAGGTCAAAGTCAAGTCAAGGTCAAGTCAAGTCAAGGTCAAGACAAGGTCAAGTCAAGGTCAAGTCAAGGTCATGTCAAGGTCATGTCAAGGTCAAGGTCATGCTCAAGACAAGGTCATGTCAAGGTCATGTCAAGGTCAAGGTCAAGGTCAAGTCAAGGTCAAGTCAAGGTCCAGTCAAGGTTAAGTCAAGGTTAAGTCAAGGTCAAGTGAAGTCAAGGTCAAGTCAAGGTCAAGACAAGGTCAAGTCGAGGTCAAGTCAAGGTCAAGACAAGGTCAAGTCAAGGTCAAGTCAAGGTCAAGTCAAGGTTAAGTCAAGGTCAAGTCAAGGACAAGTTTATTTCAAGTCAAGGTCAAGTCAAGGTTAAGTCAAGGTCAAGTCAAGGTCAAGTCAAGGTCAAGTCAAGGTCAAGTCAAGGTCAAGTCAAGGTCAAGTCAAGGTCATGTCAAGGCCAAGTCAAGGTTAAGTCAAGGTCAAGTCAAGGTCATGTCACGGTCATGTCAAGGTCAAGTCAAAGTCAAGTCAAGGTCAAGTCAAGTCAAGGTCAAGTCAAGGTCAAGTCAAGGTCAAGTCAAAGTCAAGTCAAGGTCAAGTCAAGGTCAAGTCATAGTCATGTCAAGGTCAAGTCAAGGTCAAATCAAGGTCATGTCAAGGTCAAGTCAAGGTCAAGTCAAGGTCAAGTCAAGGTCATGTCAAGGTCATGTCAAGGTCAAGTCAAGGTCAGGTCAAGGTCAAGTCAACGTCAAGTCAAGGTCAAGTCAAGGTCAAGTCATAGTCATGTCAAGGTCAAGTCAAGGTCAAATCAAGGTCATGTCAAGGTCAAGTCAAGGTCAAGTCAAGGTCAAGTCACGGTCAAGTCAAGGTCAAGTCAAGGTCAAGTCAAGGTCATGTCAAGGTCAATTCAAGGTCAAGTCAAGGTCAAGTCAAGGTCAAGTCAAGGTCAAGTCAAGGTCAAGTCAAGGTCAAGTCAAGGTCATGTCAAGGCCAAGTCAAGGTTAAGTCAAGGTCAAGTCAAGGTCATGTCACGGTCATGTCAAGGTCAAGTCAAAGTCAAGTCAAGGTCAAGTCAAGTCAAGGTCAAGTCAAGGTCAAGTCAAGGTCAAGTCAAAGTCAAGTCAAGGTCAAGTCAAGGTCAAGTCATAGTCATGTCAAGGTCAAGTCAAGGTCAAATCAAGGTCAGGTCAAGGTCAAGTCAAGGTCAAGTCAAGGTCAAGTCAAGGTCATGTCAAGGTCATGTCAAGGTCAAGTCAAGGTCAGGTCAAGGTCAAGTCAACGTCAAGTGAAGGTCAAGTAAAGGTCAAGTCAAGGCCATGTCAATTTCATATCAAGGTCAACTCAAGGTCAATTCAAGGTCATGTCAAGGTCAAATCAAGGGCAAGTCAAGGTCAAGTCAAGGTCAGGTCAAGGTCAAGTCGAGGTCATGTCAAGGTCAAGTCAAGGTCAAGTCAAGGTCAAGACAAGGTCAAGTCAAGGTCAAGTCAAGGTCGTGTCAAGTCAACGTCAAGTGAAGGTCAAGTCAAGGTCAAGTAAAGGTCAAGTCAAGGCCATGTCAAGGTCATATCAAGGTCAAGTCAAGGTCATGTCAAGGTCAAGTCAAGGGCAAGTCAAGGTCAAGTCAAGGTCAAGTCGAGGTCATGTCAAGGTCAAGTCAAGGTCAAGTCAAGGTCAAGACAAGGTCAAGTCAAGGTCAAGTCAAGGTCAAGTCAAGGTCAAGTCAAGGTCAAGTCAAGGTCAAGTAAAGGTCAAGTCAAGGCCATGTCAAGGTCATATCAAGGTCAAGTCAAGGTCAAGTCAAGGTCATGTCAAGGTCAAGTCAAGGGCAAGTCAAGGTCAAGTCAAGGTCAAGTCAAGGTCAAGTCGAGGTCATGTCAAGGTCAAGTCAAGGTCAAGTCAAAGTCAAGACAAAGTCAAGTCAAGGTCAAGTCAAGGTCAAGTCAAGGACAAGTCAAGGTCAAGTCAAGGTCAAGTCAAGGTCAAGTCAAGGTCATGTCAAGGTCAAGTCAAGGTCATGTCAAGGTCATGTCAAGGTCAAGTCAAGGTCAAGTCAAGGTCAAGTCAAGGTCAAGTCAAGGTCATGTCAAGGTCAGGTCAAGGTCAAGTCAAGGTAGAGTCATGGTGAAGTGAAGTCTAGGTCAAGTGAAGGTCAAAACAAGGTCAAGTCAAGGTCAAGTCAAGGTCATGTCAAGGTCATGTCAAGGTCAATTCAAGGTCAAGTCAAGGTCAAGTCAAGGTCATGTCAAGGTCGTGTCAAGGTCAAGTCAAGGTCAAGTCAAGGTCAAGTCAAGGTCAAGTCAAGGTCAAGTCAAGGTCATGTCAAGGTCATGTCAAGGTCATGTCAAGGTCAAGTCAAGGTCAAGTCAAGGTCAAGTCAAGATCATGTCAATGTCAGGTCAAAGTCAACTCAAGGTCAAGTCAAGGTCAAGTCAAGGTCAAGTCAAGGTCATGTCAAGGTCATGTCAAGGTCAAGTCAAGGTCAAGTCAAGGTCATGTCAAGGTCAAGTCAAGGTCAAGTCAAGGTTAAGTCAAGGTCATGTCAAGGTCAGGTCAGGGTCAAGTCAAGGTAGAGTCAAGGTGGAGTCAAGATCAAGTCAAGGTCAAGTCAAGGTCAAGTGAAGGTCAAGTGAAGATCAAGTCAAGGTCAAGTCAAGGTCAAGTCAAGGTCATGTCAAGGTCATGTCAAGGTCAATTCAAGGTCAAGTCAAGGTCAAGTCAAGGTCATGTCAAGGTCAAGTCAAGGTCAAGTCATGGTCGAGTCAATATCAAGTCAAGGTCAAGTCAAGGTTAAGTCAAGGTCAAGTCAAGGTCAAGTCAAGGTCAAGTCATAGTCATGTCAAGGTCAAGTCAAGGTCAAGTGAAGGTCAAGTGAAGGTCAAGTCAAGGTCAAGTCAAGGTCAAGTCAAGGTCATGTCAAGGTCGAGTCAAGGTCAAGTCAAGGTCAAGTCAAAATCAATTCAAGGTCAAGTCAAGGTTAAGTCAAGGTCAAGTCAAGGTCAAGTCAAGGTCATGTCAAGGTCATGTCAAGGTCAAGTCAAGGTTAAGTCAAGGTCAAGTCAAGGTCAAGTCAAGGTCAAATCAAGGTCAAGTCATAGTCATGTCAAGGTCAAGTCAAGGTCAAGTGGAGGTCAAGTGAAGGTCAAGTCAAGGTCATGTCAAGGTCAATTCAAGGTCAAGTCAAGGTCAAGTCAAGGTCATGTCAAGGTCAAGTCAAGGTCAAGTCAAGGTCATGTCAAGGTCATGTCAAGGTCAAGTCAAGGTCAAGTCAAGGTCAAGTCAAGGTCAAGTCAAGGTCAAGTCAAGGTCAAGTCAAGGTCAATTCAAGGTCAAGTCAAGGTTAAGTCAAGGTCAAGTCAAGGTCAAGTCAAGGTCAAGTCATAGTCATGTCAAGGTCAAGTCAAGGTCAAGTGGAGGTCAAGTGAAGGTCATGTCAAGGTCAATTCAAGGTCAAGTCAAGGTCAAGTCAAGGTCATGTCAAGGTCAAGTCAAGGTCAAGTCAAGGTCATGTCAAGGTCATGTCAAGGTCAAGTCAAGGTCAAGTCAAGGTCAAGTCAAGGTCAAGTCATAGTCATGTCAAGGTCAAGTCAAGGTCAAGTGGAGGTCAAGTGAAGGTCATGTCAAGGTCAATTAAAGGTCAAGTCAAGGTCAAGTCAAGGTCATGTCAAGGTCATGTCAAGGTCAAGTCAAGGTTAAGTCAAGGTCAAGTCAAGGTCAAGTCAAGGTCAAGTCAAGGTCAAGTCATAGTCATGTCAAGGTCAAGTCAAGGTCAAGTGGAGGTCAAGTGAAGGTCAAGTCAAGGTCAAGTCAAGGTCATGTCAAGGTCATGTCAAGGTCAATTCAAGGTCAAGTCAAGGTCAAGTCAAGGTCATGTCAAGGTCAAGTCAAGGTCAAGTCATAGTCATGTCAAGGTCAAGTCAAGGTCAAGTGGAGGTCAAGTGAAGGTCATGTCAAGGTCAAGTCAAGGTCAAGTCAAGGTCATGTCAAGGTCAAGTCAAGGTCAAGTCAAGGTCATGTCAAGGTCATGTCAAGGTCAAGTCAAGGTCAAGTCAAGGTCAAGTCAAGGTCAAGTCAAGGTCAAGTCAAGGTCATGTCAAGGTCATGTCAAGGTCAATTCAAGGTCAAGTCAAGGTCATGTCAAGGTCAAGTCAAGGTCAAGTCAAGGTCAAGTCAAGGTCATGTCAAGGTCATGTCAAGGTCAATTCAAGGTCAAGTCAAGGTCAAGTCAAGGTCATGTCAAGGTCAAGTCAAGGTCAAGTCAAGGTCATGTCAAGGTCATGTCAAGGTCAAGTCAAGGTCATGTCAAGGTCAAGTCAAGGTCAAGTCAAGGTCAAGTCAAGGTCAAGTCAAGGTCAAGTCAAGGTCAAGTCAAGGTCAATTCAAGGTCAAGTCAAGGTTAAGTCAAGGTCTTGTCATGGTCAAGTCAAGGTCAAGTCATAGTCATGTCAAGGTCAAGTCAAGGTCAAGTGAAGGTCAAGTGAAGGTCAAGTAAAGGTCAAGTCAAGGTCAAGTCAAGGTCATGTCAAGGTCAATTCAAGGTCAAGTCAAGGTCAAGTCAAGGTCAAGTCAAGGTCATGTCAAGGTCATGTCAAGGTCAAGTCAAGGTTAAGTCAAGGTCAAGTCAAGGTCAAGTCAAGGTCAAGTCATAGTCATGTCAAGGTCAAGTCAAGGTCAAGTGGAGGTCAAGTGAAGGTCAAGTCAAGGTCAAGTCAAGGTCATGTCAAGGTCATGTCAAGGTCAATTCAAGGTCAAGTCAAGGTCAAGTCAAGGTCATGTCAAGGTCAAGTCAAGGTCAAGTCAAGGTCATGTCAAGGTCATGTCAAGGTCAAGTCAAGGTCAAGTCAAGGTCAAGTCAAGGTCAAGTCAAGGTCAAGTCAAGGTCAAGTCAAGGTCAATTCAAGGTCAAGTCAAGGTTAAGTCAAGGTCATGTCAAGGTCAAGTCAAGGTCAAGTCATAGTCATGTCAAGGTCAAGTCAAGGTCAAGTGGAGGTGAAGTGAAGGTCAAGTCAAGGTCAAGTCAAGGTCAAGTCAAGGTCATGTCAAGGTCATGTCAAGGTCAATTCAAGGTCAAGTCAAGGTCAAGTCAAGGTCATGTCAAGGTCAAGGTCAAGGTCAAGTGAAGATCATGTCAAGGTCAAGTCAAGGTCATATCAAGGTCAAGTCATGGTCAAGTCAAGGTCGAGTCAAGGTCAGGTCAAGGTCAAGTCAAGGTCAAGTCAAGGTCAAGTCAAGGTCAAGTGAAGGTCAATTCAAGGTCAAGTCAAGGTTAAGTCAAGGTCAAGTCAAGGTTAAGTCAAGGTCAAGTGAAGGTCAAGTCAAGGTCAAGTCAAGGTCATGTCAAGGTCATGTCAAGGTCATGTCAAGGTCAAGTCAAGGTCAAGTCAAGGTCAAGTCAAGATCATGTCAAGGTCATGTCAAGGTCAAGTCAAGTCAAGGTCAAGTCAAGGTCAAGTCAAGGTCAAGTCAAGGTCAAGTCAAGGTCAAGTCAAGATCATGTCAAGGTCATGTCAAGGTCAAGTCAAGGCCATGTCAAGGTCATACCAAGGTCAAGTCAAGGTCAAGTAAAGGTCAAGTCAAGGCCATGTCAAGGTCATATCAAGGTCAAGTCAAGGTCATATCAAGGTCAAGTCAAGGGCAAGTCAAGGTCAAGTAAAGGTCAAGTCAAGGCCATGTCAAGGTCATACCAAGGTCAAGTCAAGGTCATGTCAAGGTCAAGTCAAGGGCAAGTCAAGGTCAAGTCGAGGTCATGTCAAGGTCAAGTCAAGGTCAAGTCAAGGTCAAGACAAGGTCAAGTCAAGGTCAAGTCAAGGTCAAGTCAAGGTCAAGTCAAGGTCAAGTAAAGGTCAAGTCAAGGCCATGTCAAGGTCATATCAAGGTCAAGTCAAGGTCATGTCAAGGTCAAGTCAAGGGCAAGTCAAGGTCAAGTCAAGGTCAAGTCGAGGTCATGTCAAGGTCAAGTCAAGGTCAAGTCAAGGTCGTGTCAAGGTCAAGTCAAGGTCAACTCAACGTCAAGTGAAGGTCAAGTAAAGGTCAAGTCAAGGCCATGTCAAGGTCATATCAAGGTCAAGTCAAGGTCAATTCAAGGTCATGTCAAGGTCAAGTCAAGGGCAAGTCAAGGTCAAGTCAAGGTCAGGTCAAGGTCAAGTCGAGGTCATGTCAAGGTCAAGTCAAGGTCAAGTCAAGGTCAAGTCAAGGTCGTGTCAAGTTCAGGTCAAGGTCAAGTCAAGGTCAAGTCAACGTCAAGTGAAGGTCAAGTCAAGGTCAAGTAAAGGTCAAGTCAAGGCCATGTCAAGGTCATATCAAGGTCAAGTCAAGGTCATGTCAAGGTCAAGTCAAGGGCAAGTCAAGGTCAAGTCAAGGTCAAGTCGAGGTCATGTCAAGGTCAAGTCAAGGTCAAGTCAAGGTCAAGACAAGGTCAAGTCAAGGTCAAGTCAAGGTCAAGTCAAGTCAAGGTCAAGTCAAGGTCAAGTCAAGGTCAAGTCAAGGTCAAGTCAAGGTCAAGTCAAGGTCAAGACAAGGTCAAGTCAAGGTCAAGTCAAGGTCAAGTCAAGGTCAAGTCAAGGTCAAGTCAAGGTCATGTCAAGGTCAAGTCAAGGTCAAGTCAAGGTCATGTCAAGGTCATGTCAAGGTCAAGTCAAGGTCAAGTCAAGGTCAAGTCAAGGTCAAGTCAAGGTTAAGTCAAGGTCATGTCAAGGTCAGGTCAAGGTCAAGTCAAGGTAGAGTCAAGGTGAAGTCAAGGTCAAGTCAAGGTCAAGTCTAGGTCAAGTCTAGGTCAAGTGAAGGTCAAAACAAGGTCAAAACAAGGTCAAGTCAAGGTCAAGTCAAGGTCATGTCAAGGTCATGTCAAGGTCAATTCAAGGTCAAGTCAAGGTCAAGTCAAGGTCAAGTCAAGGTCAAGTCAAGGTCAAGTAAAGATCAAGTCAAGGCCATGTCAAGGTCATATCAAGGTCAAGTCAAGGTCATGTCAAGGTCAAGTCAAGGGCAAGTAAAGTTCAAGTAAAGGTCAAGTCAAGGCCATGTCAAGGTCATATCAAGGTCAAGTCAAGGTCATGTCAAGGTCCAGTCAAGGGCAAGTCAAGGTCAAGTCAAGGTCAAGTCGAGGTCATGTCAAGGTCAAGTCAAGGTCAAGTCAAGGTCAAGACAAGGTCAAGTCAAGGTCAAGTCAAGGTCAAGTCAAGGTCAAGTCAAGGTCAAGTCAAGGTCAAGTAAAGGTCAAGTCAAGGCCATGTCAAGGTCATATCAAGGTCAAGTCAAGGTCATATCAAGGTCAAGTCAAGGGCAAGTCAAGGTCAAGTCAAGGTCAAGTCAAGGTCAAGTCGAGGTCATGTCAAGGTCAAGTCAAGGTCATGTCAAGGTCAAGTCAAGGTCAAGTCAAGGTCGTGTCAAGGTCAATTCAAGGTCATGTCAAGGTCAAGTCAAGGGCAAGTCAAGGACAAGTCAAGGTCAGGTCAAGGTCAAGTCGAGGTCATGTCAAGGTCAAGTCAAGGCCATGTCAACGTCATATCAAGGTCAAGTCAAGGTCAAGTGAAGGGCAAGTCAAGGTCAAGTCAAGGTCAAGTCAACATCAAGTGAAGGTCAAGTAAAGGTCAAGTCAAGGCCATGTCAAGGTCATATCAAGGTCAAGTCAAGGTCAATTCAAGGTCATGTCAAGGTCAAGTCAAGGGCAAGTCAAGGTCAAGTCAAGGTCAAGTCAAGGTCAAGTCAAGGTCAAGACAAGGTCAAGTCAAGGTCAAGTCAAGGTCAAGTCAAGGTCAAGTCAAGGTCAAGTCAAGGTCAATTCAAAGTCATGTCAAGGTCAAGTCAAGGGCAAGTCAAGGTCATGTCAAGGTCAAGTCAAGGTCAAGTCAAGGTCAAGACAAGGTCAAGTCAAGGTCAAGTCAAGGTCAAGTCAAGGTCAAGTCAAGGTCAAGTCAAGGTCAATTCAAAGTCAAGTAAAGGTCAAGTCAAGGCCATGTCAAGGTCATATCAAGGTCAAGTCAAGGTCATGTCAAGGTCAAGTCAAGGGCAAGTCAAAGTCAAGTCAAGGTCAAGTCAAGGTCAAGGTCAAGTCAACGTCAAGTGAAGGTCAAGTAAAGGTCAAGTCAACGTCAAGTGAAGGTCAAGTAAAGGTCAAGTCAAGGCCATGTCAAGGTCATGTCAAGGTCAAGTCAAGGGCAAGTCAAGGTCAAGTCAAGGTCAGGTCAAGGTCAAGTCGAGGTCATGTCAAGGTCAAGTCAAGGTCAAGTCAAGGTCAAGACAAGGTCAAGTCAAGGTCAAGTCAAGGTCGTGTCAAGTTCAGGTCAAGGTCAAGGTCAAGGTCAAGTCAAGGTCAAGTCAACGTCAAGTGAAGGTCAAGTCAAGGTCAAGTAAAGGTCAAGTCAAGGCCATGTCAAGGTCATATCAAGGTCAAGTCAAGGTCATGTCAAGGTCAAGTCAAGGGCAAGTCAAGGTCAAGTCAAGGTCAAGTCGAGGTCATGTCAAGGTCAAGTCAAGGTCATGTCAAGGTCAAGTCAAGGTCAAGTCAAGGTCGTGTCAAGGTCAAGTCAAGGTCAACTCAACGTCAAGTGAAGGTCAAGTAAAGGTCAAGTCAAGGCAATGTCAAGGTCATATCAAGGTCAAGTCAAGGTCAATTCAAGGTCATGTCAAGGTCAAGTCAAGGGCAAGTCAAGGGCAAGTCAAGGTCAGGTCAAGGTCAAGTCGAGGTCATGTCAAGGTCAAGTCAAGGTCAAGTCAAGGTCAAGTCAAGGTCGTGTCAAGTTCAGGTCAAGGTCAAGGTCAAGTCAAGGTCAAGTCAACGTCAAGTGAAGGTCAAGTCAAGGTCAAGTAAAGGTCAAGTCAAGGCCATGTCAAGGTCATATCAAGGTCAAGTCAAGGTCATGTCAAGGTCAAGTCAAGGGCAAGTCAAGGTCAAGTCAAGGTCAAGTCGAGGTCATGTCAAGGTCAAGTCAAGGTCAAGTCAAGGTCAAGACAAGGTCAAGTCAAGGTCAAGTCAAGGTCAAGTCAAGGTCAAGTCAAGTCAAGGTCAAGTCAAGGTCAAGTCAAGGTCAAGTCAAGGTCAAGTCAAGGTCAAGTCAAGGTCAAGTCAAGGTCAAGACAAGGTCAAGTCAAGGTCAAGTCAAGGTCATGTCAAGGTTAAGTCAAGGTCATGTCAAGGTCAGGTCAAGGTCAAGTCAAGGTAGAGTCAAGGTGAAGTCAAGGTCAAGTCAAGGTCAAGTCTAGGTCAAGTCTAGGTCAAGTGAAGGTCAAAACAAGGTCAAGTCAAGGTCAAGTCAAGGTCATGTCAAGGTCATGTCAAGGTCAATTCAAGGTCAAGTCAAGGTCAAGTCAAGGTCAAGTCAAGGTCAAGTCAAGGTCAAGTAAAGATCAAGTCAAGGCCATGTCAAGGTCATATCAAGGTCAAGTCAAGGTCATGTCAAGGTCAAGTCAAGGGCAAGTCAAGGTCAAATAAAGGTCAAGTCAAGGCCATGTCAAGGTCATATCAAGGTCAAGTCAAGGTCATGTCAAGGTCAAGTCAAGGGCAAGTCAAGGTCAAGTAAAGGTCAAGTCAAGGCCATGTCAAGGTCATATCAAGGTCAAGTCAAGGTCATGTCAAGGTCCTGTCAAGGGCAAGTCAAGGTCAAGTCAAGGTCAAGTCGAGGTCATGTCAAGGTCAAGTCAAGGTCAAGTCAAGGTCAAGACAAGGTCAAGTCAAGGTCAAGTCAAGGTCAAGTCAAGGTCAAGTCAAGGTCAAGTAAAGGTCAAGTCAAGGCCATGTCAAGGTCATATCAAGGTCAAGTCAAGGTCATGTCAAGGTCAAGTCAAGGTCAAGTCAAGTTCAAGTCAAGGTCAAGTCGAGGTCATGTCAAGGTCAAGTAAAGGTCATGTCAAGGTCAAGTCAAGGTCAAGTCAAGGTCGTGTCAAGGTCAATTCAAGGTCATGTCAAGGTCAAGTCAAGGGCAAGTCAAGGACAAGTCAAGGTCAGGTCAAGGTCAAGTCGAGGTCATGTCAAGGTCAAGTCAAGGCCATGTCAACGTCATATCAAGGTCAAGTCAAGGTCAAGTCAAGGGCAAGTCAAGGTCAAGTCAAGGTCAAGTCAACATCAAGTGAAGGTCAAGTAAAGGTCAAGTCAAGGCCATGTCAAGGTCATATCAAGGTCAAGTCAAGGTCAATTCAAGGTCATGTCAAGGTCAAGTCAAGGGCAAGTCAAGGTCAAGTCAAGGTCAAGTCAAGGTCAAGTCAAGGTCAAGACAAGGTCAAGTCAAGGTCAAGTCAAGGTCAAGTCAAGGTCAAGTCAAGGTCAATTCAAAGTCATGTCAAGGTCAAGTCAAGGGCAAGTCAAGGTCATGTCAAGGTCAAGTCAAGGTCAAGTCGAGGTCAAGACAAGGTAGAGTCAAGGTGAAGTCAAGGTCAAGTCAAGGTCAAGTCTAGGTCAAGTCTAGGTCAAGTGAAGGTCAAAACAAGGTCAAGTCAAGGTCAAGTCAAGGTCATGTCAAGGTCATGTCAAGGTCAATTCAAGGTCAAGTCAAGGTCAAGTCAAGGTCAAGTCAAGGTCAAGTAAAGATCAAGTCAAGGCCATGTCAAGGTCATATCAAGGTCAAGTCAAGGTCATGTCAAGGTCAAGTCAAGGGCAAGTCAAGGTCAAGTAAAGGTCAAGTCAAGGCCATGTCAAGGTCAATTCAAGGTCAGGTCAAGGTCAAGTCGAGGTCATGTCAAGGTCAAGTCAAGGTCAAGACAAGGTCAAGTCAAGGTCAAGTCAAGGTCGTGTCAAGGTCAAGACAAGGTCAAGTCAAGGTCAAGTCAAGGTCAAGTAAAGGTCAAGTCAAGGTCAAGGTCAAGTCAAGGTCAAGTCAACGTCAAGTGAAGGTCAAGTCAAGGTCAAGTCGAGGTCATGTCAAGGTCAAGACAAGGTCAAGTCAAGGTCAAGTCAAGGTCGTGTCAAGGTCAAGACAAGGTCATATCAAGGTCAAGTCAAGGTCATGTCAAGGTCAAGTCAAGGTCAAGTCAAGGTCAAGACAAGGTCAAGTCAAGGTCAAGTCAAGGTCGTGTCAAGGTCAAGACAAGGTCATATCAAGGTCAAGTCAAGGTCATGTCAAGGTCAAGTCAAGGTCAAGTCAAGGTCAAGACAAGGTCAAGTCAAGGTCAAGTCAAGGTCGTGTCAAGGTCAAGACAAGGTCATATCAAGGTCAAGTCAAGGTCATGTCAAGGTCAAGTCAAGGGCAAGTCAAGGTCAAGTAAAGGTCAAGTCAAGGCCATGTCAAGGTCAATTCAAGGTCAGGTCAAGGTCAAGTCGAGGTCATGTCAAGGTCAAGTCAAGGTCAAGTCAAGGTCAAGTCAAGGTCAAGTCTAGGTCAAGTCTAGGTCAAGTCAAGGTCAAGTCAAGGTCAAGTCAAGGTCAAGTCAAGGTTAAGTCAAGGTCATGTCAAGGTCAGGTCAAGGTCAAGTCAAGGTAGAGTCAAGGTGAAGTCAAGGTCAAGTCAAGGTCAAGTCTAGGTCAAGTCGAGGTCATGTCAAGGTCAAGTCAAGGTCATGTCAAGGTCAAGTCAAGGTCAAGTCAAGGTCGTGTCAAGGTCAATTCAAGGTCATGTCAAGGTCAAGTCAAGGCCATGTCAAGGTCAATTCAAGGTCAGGTCAAGGTCAAGCCGAGGTCATGTCAAGGTCAAGTCAAGGTCAAGTCAAGGTCAAGACAAGGTCAAGTCAAGGTCAAGTCAAGGTCGTGTCAAGGTCAAGACAAGGTCAAGTCAAGGTCAAGTCAAGGTCAAGTCAAGGTCAAGTCAAGGTCAAGTCAAGGTCAAGTCAAGGTCAAGTAAAGGTCAAGTCAAGGCCATGTCAAGGTCATATCAAGGTCAAGTCAAGGTCATGTCAAGGTCAAGTCAAGGGCAAGTCAAGGTCAAGTCAAGGTCAAGTCAAGGTCAAGTCGAGGTCATGTCAAGGTCAAGTCAAGGTCATATCAAGGTCAAGTCAAGGTCATGTCAAGGTCAAGTCAAGGGCAAGTCAAGGTCAAGTCAAGGCCATGTCAAGGTCATATCAAGGTCAAGTCAAGGTCATGTCAAGGTCAAGTCAAGGTCATGTCAAGGTCAAGTCAAGGTCAAGTCAAGGTCAAGTCAAGGTTAAGTCAAGGTCATGTCAAGGTCAGGTCAAGGTCAAGTCAAGGCCATGTCAACGTCATATCAAGGTCAAGTCAAGGTCAAGTCAAGGGCAAGTCAAGGTCAAGTCAAGGTCAAGTCAACATCAAGTGAAGGTCAAGTAAAGGTCAAGTCAAGGCCATGTCAAGGTCATATCAAGGTCAAGTCAAGGTCAATTCAAGGTCATGTCAAGGTCAAGTCAAGGGCAAGTCAAGGTCAAGTCAAGGTCAAGTCAAGGTTAAGTCAAGGTCATGTCAAGGTCAGGTCAAGGTCAAGTCAAGGTAGAGTCAAGGTAGAGTCAAGGTGAAGTCAAGGTCAAGTCAAGGTCAAGTCAAGGTCAAGTAAAGGTCAAGTCAAGGCCATGTCAAGGTCATATCAAGGTCAAGTCAAGGTCATGTCAAGGTCAAGTCAAGGTCATGTCAAGGTCAAGTCAAGGTCAAGTCAAGGTTAAGTCAAGGTCATGTCAAGGTCAGGTCAAGGTCAAGTCAAGGTAGAGTCAAGGTGAAGTCAAGGTCAAGTCAAGGTCAAGTCTAGGTCAAGTCGAGGTCATGTCAAGGTCAAGTCAAGGTCATGTCAAGGTCAAGTCAAGGTCAAGTCAAGGTCGTGTCAAGGTCAATTCAAGGTCATGTCAAGGTCAAGTCAAGGCCATGTCAAGGTCAATTCAAGGTCAGGTCAAGGTCAAGTCGAGGTCATGTCAAGGTCAAGTCAAGGTCAAGTCAAGGTCAAGTCAAGGTCGTGTCAAGGTCAAGACAAGGTCAAGTCAAGGTCAAGTCAAGGTCAAGTCAAGGTCAAGTCAAGGTCAAGTAAAGGTCAAGTCAAGGCCATGTCAAGGTCATATCAAGGTCAAGTCAAGGTCATGTCAAGGTCAAGTCAAGGGCAAGTCAAGGTCAAGTCAAGGTCAAGTCAAGGTCAAGTCGAGGTCATGTCAAGGTCAAGTCAAGGTCATGTCAAGGTCAAGTCAAGGTCAAGTCAAGGTCGTGTCAAGGTCAATTCAAGGTCATGTCAAGGTCAAGTCAAGTCAAGTCAAGGTCAAGACAAGGTCAAGTCAAGGTCAAGTCAAGGTCAAGTCAAGGTCAGGTCAAGTCGAGGTCATGTCAAGGTCAAGTCAAGGTCAAGTCAAGGTCAAGTCAAGGTCGTGTCAAGTTCAGGTCAAGGTCAAGGTCAAGTCAAGGTCAAGTCAACGTCAAGTGAAGGTCAAGTCAAGGTCAAGTAAAGGTCAAGTCAAGGCCATGTCAAGGTCATATCAAGGTCAAGTCAAGGTCATGTCAAGGTCAAGTCAAGGGCAAGTCAAGGTCAAGTCAAGGTCAAGTCGAGGTCATGTCAAGGTCAAGTCAAGGTCAAGTCAAGGTCAAGACAAGGTCAAGTCAAGGTCAAGTCAAGGTCAAGTCAAGGTCAAGGTCAAGTCAAGGTCAAGTCAAGGTCAAGTCAAGGTCAAGTCAAGGTCAAGACAAGGTCAAGTCAAGGTCAAGTCAAGGTCATGTCAAGGTTAAGTCAAGGTCATGTCAAGGTCAGGTCAAGGTCAAGTCAAGGTAGAGTCAAGGTGAAGTCAAGGTCAAGTCAAGGTCAAGTCTAGGTCAAGTCTAGGTCAAGTGAAGGTCAAAACAAGGTCAAGTCAAGGTCAAGTCAAGGTCATGTCAAGGTCATGTCAAGGTCAATTCAAGGTCAAGTCAAGGTCAAGTCAAGGTCAAGTCAAGGTCAAGTCAAGGTCAAGTCAAGGCCATGTCAAGGTCATATCAAGGTCAAGTCAAGGTCATGTCAAGGTCAAGTCAAGGGCAAGTCAAGGTCAAATAAAGGTCAAGTCAAGGCCATGTCAAGGTCATATCAAGGTCAAGTCAAGGTCATGTCAAGGTCAAGTAAAGGGCAAGTCAAGGTCAAGTCAAGGTCAAGTCAAGGTCAAGTCGAGGTCATGTCAAGGTCAAGTCAAGGTCATGTCAAGGTCAAGTCAAGGTCAAGTCAAGGTCGTGTCAAGGTCAATTCAAGGTCATGTCAAGGTCAAGTCAAGGGCAAGTCAAGGACAAGTCAAGGTCAGGTCAAGGTCAAGTCGAGGTCATGTCAAGGTCAAGTCAAGGCCATGTCAACGTCATATCAAGGTCAAGTCAAGGTCAAGTCAAGGGCAAGTCAAGGTCAAGTCAAGGTCAAGTCAACATCAAGTGAAGGTCAAGTAAAGGTCAAGTCAAGGCCATGTCAAGGTCATATCAAGGTCAAGTCAAGGTCATGTCAAGGTCCTGTCAAGGGCAAGTCAAGGTCAAGTCAAGGTCAAGTCGAGGTCATGTCAAGGTCAAGTCAAGGTCAAGTCAAGGTCAAGACAAGGTCAAGTCAAGGTCAAGTCAAGGTCAAGTCAAGGTCAAGTCAAGGTCAAGTAAAGGTCAAGTCAAGGCCATGTCAAGGTCATATCAAGGTCAAGTCAAGGTCATGTCAAGGTCAAGTCAAGGGCAAGTCAAGGTCAAGTCAAGGTCAAGTCAAGGTCAAGTCGAGGTCATGTCAAGGTCAAGTCAAGGTCATGTCAAGGTCAAGTCAAGGTCAAGTCAAGGTCAATTCAAGGTCATGTCAAGGTCAAGTCAAGGGCAAGTCAAGGACAAGTCAAGGTCAGGTCAAGGTCAAGTCGAGGTCATGTCAAGGTCAAGTCAAGGCCATGTCAACGTCATATCAAGGTCAAGTCAAGGTCAAGTCAAGGGCAAGTCAAGGTCAAGTCAAGGTCAAGTCAACATCAAGTGAAGGTCAAGTAAGTCAAGTGAAGGTCAAGTCAAGGCCATGTCAAGGTCATATCAAGGTCAAGTCAAGGTCAATTCAAGGTCATGTCAAGGTCAAGTCAAGGGCAAGTCAAGGTCAAGTCAAGGTCAAGTCAAGGTCAAGACAAGGTCAAGTCAAGGTCAAGTCAAGGTCAAGTCAAGGTCAAGTCAAGGTCAATTCAAAGTCATGTCAAGGTCAAGTCAAGGGCAAGTCAAGGTCATGTCAAGGTCAAGTCAAGGGCAAGTCAAGGTCAAGTAAAGGTCAAGTCAAGGTCAAGTCTAGGTCAAGTGAAGGTCAAAACAAGGTCAAGTCAAGGTCAAGTCAAGGTCATGTCAAGGTCATGTCAAGGTCAATTCAAGGTCAAGTCAAGGTCAAGTCAAGGTCAAGTCAAGGTCAAGTAAAGATCAAGTCAAGGCCATGTCAAGGTCATATCAAGGTCAAGTCAAGGTCATGTCAAGGTCAAGTCAAGGGCAAGTCAAGGTCAAGTAAAGGTCAAGTCAAGGCCATGTCAAGGTCAATTCAAGGTCAGGTCAAGGTCAAGTCGAGGTCATGTCAAGGTCAAGTCAAGGTCAAGTCAAGGTCAAGACAAGGTCAAGTCAAGGTCAAGTCAAGGTCGTGTCAAGGTCAAGACAAGGTCAAGTCAAGGTCAAGTCAAGGTCAAGTAAAGGTCAAGTCAAGGTCAAGGTCAAGTCAAGGTCAAGTCAACGTCAAGTGAAGGTCAAGTCAAGGTCAAGTCGAGGTCATGTCAAGGTCAAGACAAGGTCAAGTCAAGGTCGTGTCAAGGTCAAGACAAGGTCATATCAAGGTCAAGTCAAGGTCATGTCAAGGTCAAGTCAAGGTCAAGTCAAGGTCAAGACAAGGTCAAGTCAAGGTCAAGTCAAGGTCGTGTCAAGGTCAAGACAAGGTCATATCAAGGTCAAGTCAAGGTCATGTCAAGGTCAAGTCAAGGTCAAGTCAAGGTCAAGACAAGGTCAAGTCAAGGTCAAGTCAAGGTCGTGTCAAGGTCAAGACAAGGTCATATCAAGGTCAAGTCAAGGTCATGTCAAGGTCAAGTCAAGGGCAAGTCAAGGTCAAGTAAAGGTCAAGTCAAGGCCATGTCAAGGTCAATTCAAGGTCAGGTCAAGGTCAAGTCGAGGTCATGTCAAGGTCAAGTCAAGGTCAAGTCAAGGTCAAGTCAAGGTCAAGTCTAGGTCAAGTCTAGGTCAAGTCAAGGTCAAGTCAAGGTCAAGTCAAGGTCAAGTCAAGGTCAAGTAAAGGTCAAGTCAAGGCCATATCAAGGTCATATCAAGGTCAAGTCAAGGTCATGTCAAGGTCAAGTCAAGGTCATGTCAAGGTCAAGTCAAGGTCAAGTCAAGGTTAAGTCAAGGTCATGTCAAGGTCAGGTCAAGGTCAAGTCAAGGTAGAGTCAAGGTGAAGTCAAGGTCAAGTCAAGGTCAAGTCTAGGTCAAGTCGAGGTCATGTCAAGGTCAAGTCAAGGTCATGTCAAGGTCAAGTCAAGGTCAAGTCAAGGTCGTGTCAAGGTCAATTCAAGGTCATGTCAAGGTCAAGTCAAGGCCATGTCAAGGTCAATTCAAGGTCAGGTCAAGGTCAAGTCGAGGTCATGTCAAGGTCAAGTCAAGGTCAAGTCAAGGTCAAGACAAGGTCAAGTCAAGGTCAAGTCAAGGTCGTGTCAAGGTCAAGACAAGGTCAAGTCAAGGTCAAGTCAAGGTCAAGTCAAGGTCAGTCAAGGTCAAGTCAAGGTCAAGTAAAGGTCAAGTCAAGGCCATGTCAAGGTCATATCAAGGTCAAGTCAAGGTCATGTCAAGGTCAAGACAAGGTCAAGTCAAGGTCAAGTCAAGGTCGTGTCAAGGTCAAGACAAGGTCAAGTCAAGGTCAAGTCAAGGTCAAGTCAAGGTCAAGTCAAGGTCAAGTCAAGGTCAAGTAAAGGTCAAGTCAAGGCCATGTCAAGGTCATATCAAGGTCAAGTCAAGGTCATGTCAAGGGCAAGTCAAGGTCAAGTCAAGGTCAAGTCAAGGTCAAGTCGAGGTCATGTCAAGGTCAAGTCAAGGTCATGTCAAGGTCAAGTCAAGGTCAAGTCAAGGTCAAGACAAGGTCAAGTCAAGGTCAAGTCAAGGTCGTGTCAAGGTCAAGACAAGGTCATATCAAGGTCAAGTCAAGGTCATGTCAAGGTCAAGTCAAGGTCAAGTCAAGGTCAAGACAAGGTCAAGTCAAGGTCAAGTCAAGGTCGTGTCAAGGTCAAGACAAGGTCATATCAAGGTCAAGTCAAGGTCATGTCAAGGTCAAGTCAAGGGCAAGTCAAGGTCAAGTAAAGGTCAAGTCAAGGCCATGTCAAGGTCAATTCAAGGTCAGGTCAAGGTCAAGTCGAGGTCATGTCAAGGTCAAGTCAAGGTCAAGTCAAGGTCAAGTCAAGGTCAAGTCTAGGTCAAGTCTAGGTCAAGTCAAGGTCAAGTCAACGTCAAGTGAAGGTCAAGTCAAGGTCAAGTCGAGGTCATGTCAAGGTCAAGACAAGGTCAAGTCAAGGTCAAGTCAAGGTCGTGTCAAGGTCAAGACAAGGTCAAGTCAAGGTCAAGTCAAGGTCAAGTCAAGGTCAAGTCAAGGTCAAGTCAAGGTCAAGTAAAGGTCAAGTCAAGGCCATGTCAAGGTCATATCAAGGTCAAGTCAAGGTCATGTCAAGGGCAAGTCAAGGTCAAGTCAAGGTCAAGTCAAGGTCAAGTCGAGGTCATGTCAAGGTCAAGTCAAGGTCATGTCAAGGTCAAGTCAAGGTCAAGTCAAGGTCGTGTCAAGGTCAATTCAAGGTCATGTCAAGGTCAAGTCAAGTCAAGTCAAGGTCAAGACAAGGTCAAGTCAAGGTCAAGTCAAGGTCAAGTCAAGGTCAGGTCAAGGTCAAGTCGAGGTCATGTCAAGGTCAAGTCAAGGTCAAGTCAAGGTCAAGTCAAGGTCGTGTCAAGTTCAGGTCAAGGTCAAGGTCAAGTCAAGGTCAAGTCAACGTCAAGTGAAGGTCAAGTCAAGGTCAAGTAAAGGTCAAGTCAAGGCCATGTCAAGGTCATATCAAGGTCAAGTCAAGGTCATGTCAAGGTCAAGTCAAGGGCAAGTCAAGGTCAAGTCAAGGTCAAGTCGAGGTCATGTCAAGGTCAAGTCAAGGTCAAGTCAAGGTCAAGACAAGGTCAAGTCAAGGTCAAGTCAAGGTCAAGTCAAGGTCAAGTCAAGGTCAAGTCAAGGTCAAGACAAGGTCAAGTCAAGGTCAAGTCAAGGTCATGTCAAGGTTAAGTCAAGGTCATGTCAAGGTCAGGTCAAGGTCAAGTCAAGGTAGAGTCAAGGTGAAGTCAAGGTCAAGTCAAGGTCAAGTCTAGGTCAAGTCTAGGTCAAGTGAAGGTCAAAACAAGGTCAAGTCAAGGTCATGTCAAGGTCATGTCAAGGTCAATTCAAGGTCAAGTCAAGGTCAAGTCAAGGTCAAGTAAAGATCAAGTCAAGGCCATGTCAAGGTCATATCAAGGTCAAGTCAAGGTCATGTCAAGGTCAAGTCAAGGGCAAGTCAAGGTCAAATAAAGGTCAAGTCAAGGCCATGTCAAGGTCATATCAAGGTCAAGTCAAGGTCATGTCAAGGTCAAGTCAAGGGCAAGTCAAGGTCAAGTAAAGGTCAAGTCAAGGCCATGTCAAGGTCATATCAAGGTCAAGTCAAGGTCATGTCAAGGTCCTGTCAAGGGCAAGTCAAGGTCAAGTCAAGGTCAAGTCGAGGTCATGTCAAGGTCAAGTCAAGGTCAAGTCAAGGTCAAGACAAGGTCAAGTCAAGGTCAAGTCAAGGTCAAGTCAAGGTCAAGTAAAGGTCAAGTCAAGGCCATGTCAAGGTCATATCAAGGTCAAGTCAAGGTCATGTCAAGGTCAAGTCAAGGGCAAGTCAAGGTCAAGTCAAGGTCAAGTCAAGGTCAAGTCGAGGTCATGTCAAGGTCAAGTCAAGGTCATGTCAAGGTCAAGTCAAGGTCAAGTCAAGGTCGTGTCAAGGTCAATTCAAGGTCATGTCAAGGTCAAGTCAAGGGCAAGTCAAGGGCAAGTCAAGGTCAGGTCAAGGTCAAGTCGAGGTCATGTCAAGGTCAAGTCAAGGCCATGTCAACGTCATATCAAGGTCATGTCAAGGTCAAGTCAAGGGCAAGTCAAGGTCAAGTCAAGGTCAAGTCAACATCAAGTGAAGGTCAAGTAAAGGTCAAGTCAAGGCCATGTCAAGGTCATATCAAGGTCAAGTCAAGGTCAATTCAAGGGCAAGTCAAGGTCAAGTCAAGGTCAAGTCAAGGTCAAGTCAAGGTCAAGACAAGGTCAAGTCAAGGTCAAGTCAAGGTCAAGTCAAGGTCAAGTCAAGGTCAATTCAAATTCATGTCAAGGTCAAGTCAAGGGCAAGTCAAGGTCATGTCAAGGTCAAGTCAAGGTCAAGTCGAGGTCAAGACAAGGTAGAGTCAAGGTGAAGTCAAGGTCAAGTCAAGGTCAAGTCTAGGTCAAGTCTAGGTCAAGTGAAGGTCAAAACAAGGTCAAGTCAAGGTCAAGTCAAGGTCATGTCAAGGTCATGTCAAGGTCAATTCAAGGTCAAGTCAAGGTCAAGTCAAGGTCAAGTCAAGGTCAAGTAAAGATCAAGTCAAGGCCATGTCAAGGTCATATCAAGGTCAAGTCAAGGTCATGTCAAGGTCAAGTCAAGGGCAAGTCAAGGTCAAGTAAAGGTCAAGTCAAGGCCATGTCAAGGTCAATTCAAGGTCAGGTCAAGGTCAAGTCGAGGTCATGTCAAGGTCAAGTCAAGGTCAAGTCAAGGTCAAGACAAGGTCAAGTCAAGGTCAAGTCAAGGTCGTGTCAAGGTCAAGACAAGGTCAAGTCAAGGTCAAGTCAAGGTCAAGTAAAGGTCAAGTCAAGGTCAAGGTCAAGTCAAGGTCAAGTCAACGTCAAGTGAAGGTCAAGTCAAGGTCAAGTCGAGGTCATGTCAAGGTCAAGACAAGGTCAAGTCAAGGTCAAGTCAAGGTCGTGTCAAGGTCAAGACAAGGTCATATCAAGGTCAAGTCAAGGTCATGTCAAGGTCAAGTCAAGGTCAAGTCAAGGTCAAGACAAGGTCAAGTCAAGGTCAAGTCAAGGTCGTGTCAAGGTCAAGACAAGGTCATATCAAGGTCAAGTCAAGGTCATGTTAAGGTCAAGTCAAGGTCAAGTCAAGGTCAAGACAAGGTCACGTCAAGGTCAAGTCAAGGTCGTGTCAAGGTCAAGACAAGGTCATATCAAGGTCAAGTCAAGGTCATGTCAAGGTCAAGTCAAGGGCAAGTCAAGGTCAAGTAAAGGTCAAGTCAAGGCCATGTCAAGGTCAATTCAAGGTCAGGTCAAGGTCAAGTCGAGGTCATGTCAAGGTCAAGTCAAGGTCAAGTCAAGGTCAAGTCAAGGTCAAGTCTAGGTCAAGTCTAGGTCAAGTCAAGGTCAAGTCAAGGTCAAGTCAAGGTCAAGTCAAGGTCAAGTAAAGGTCAAGTCAAGGCCATGTCAAGGTCATATCAAGGTCAAGTCAAGGTCATGTCAAGGTCAAGTCAAGGTCATGTCAAGTCAAGGTCAAGTCAAGGTCAAGTCAAGGTTAAGTCAAGGTCATGTCAAGGTCAGGTCAAGGTCAAGTCAAGGTAGAGTCAAGGTGAAGTCAAGGTCAAGTCAAGGTCAAGTCTAGGTCAAGTCGAGGTCATGTCAAGGTCAAGTCAAGGTCATGTCAAGGTCAAGTCAAGGTCAAGTCAAGGTCGTGTCAAGGTCAATTCAAGGTCATGTCAAGGTCAAGTCAAGGCCATGTCAAGGTCAATTCAAGGTCAGGTCAAGGTCAAGTCGAGGTCATGTCAAGGTCAAGTCAAGGTCAAGTCAAGGTCAAGACAAGGTCAAGTCAAGGTCAAGTCAAGGTCGTGTCAAGGTCAAGACAAGGTCAAGTCAAGGTCAAGTCAAGGTCAAGTCAAGGTCAAGTCAAGGTCAAGTAAAGGTCAAGTCAAGGCCATGTCAAGGTCATGTCAAGGTCATATCAAGGTCAAGTCAAGGTCATGTCAAGGTCAAGTCAAGGGCAAGTCAAGGTCAAGTCAAGGTCAAGTCAAGGTCAAGTCGAGGTCATGTCAAGGTCAAGTCAAGGTCATGTCAAGGTCAAGTCAAGGTCAAGTCAAGGTCGTGTCAAGGTCAATTCAAGGTCATGTCAAGGTCAAGTCAAGTCAAGTCAAGGTCAAGACAAGGTCAAGTCAAGGTCAAGTCAAGGTCAAGTCAAGTCAAGGTCAAGTCAAGGTCAAGTCAAGGTCAAGTCAAGGTTAAGTCAAGGTCATGTCAAGGTCAGGTCAAGGTCAAGTCAAGGTCATGTCAAGGTCATGTCAAGGTCAAGTCAAGGGCAAGTCAAGGTCAAATAAAGGTCAAGTCAAGGCCATGTCAAGGTCATATCAAGGTCAAGTCAAGGTCATGTCAAGGTCAAGTCAAGGGCAAGTCAAGGTCAAGTAAAGGTCAAGTCAAGGCCATGTCAAGGTCATATCAAGGTCAAGTCAAGGTCATGTCAAGGTCCTGTCAAGGGCAAGTCAAGGTCAAGTCAAGGTCAAGTCTAGGTCAAGTCTAGGTCAAGTGAAGGTCAAAACAAGGTCAAGTCAAGGTCAAGTCAAGGTCATGTCAAGGTCATGTCAAGGTCAATTCAAGGTCAAGTCAAGGTCAAGTCAAGGTCAAGTCAAGGTCAAGTCAAGGGCAAGTCAAGGTCAAGTAAAGGTCAAGTCAAGGCCATGTCAAGGTCATATCAAGGTCAAGTCAAGGTCATGTCAAGGTCCTGTCAAGGGCAAGTCAAGGTCAAGTCAAGGTCAAGTCGAGGTCAAGTCAAGGTCAAGTCAAGGTCAAGTCAAGGTCAAGACAAGGTCAAGTCAAGGTCAAGTCAAGGTCGTGTCAAGTTCAGGTCAAGGTCAAGGTCAAGTCAAGGTCAACGTCAAGTGAAGGTCAAGTCAAGGTCAAGTAAAGGTCAAGTCAAGGCCATGTCAAGGTCATATCAAGGTCAAGTCAAGGTCATGTCAAGGTCAAGTCAAGGGCAAGTCAAGGTCAAGTCAAGGTCAAGTCGAGGTCATGTCAAGGTCAAGTCAAGGTCAAGTCAAGGTCAAGACAAGGTCAAGTCAAGGTCAAGTAAAGGTCAAGTCAAGGCCATGTCAAGGTCATATCAAGGTCAAGTCAAGGTCATGTCAAGGTCCTGTCAAGGGCAAGTCAAGGTCAAGTCAAGGTCAAGTCGAGGTCAAGACAAGGTCAAGTCAAGGTCAAGTCAAGGTCAAGTCAAGGTCAAGTCAAGGTCAAGTCAAGGTCAAGTAAAGGTCAAGTCAAGGCCATGTCAAGGTCATATCAAGGTCAAGTCAAGGTCATGTCAAGGTCAAGTCAAGGGCAAGTCAAGGTCAAGTCAAGGTCAAGTCAAGGTCAAGTCGAGGTCATGTCAAGGTCAAGTCAAGGTCATGTCAAGGTCAAGTCAAGGTCAAGTCAAGGTCGTGTCAAGGTCAATTCAAGGTCATGTCAAGGTCAAGTCAAGGGCAAGTCAAGGACAAGTCAAGGCCATGTCAACGTCATATCAAGGTCAAGTCAAGGTCAAGTCAAGGGCAAGTCAAGGTCAAGTCAAGGTCAAGTCAACATCAAGTGAAGGTCAAGTAAAGGTCAAGTCAAGGCCATGTCAAGGTCATATCAAGGTCAATTCAAGGTCATGTCAAGGTCAAGTCAAGGGCAAGTCAAGGTCAAGTCAAGGTCAAGACAAGGTCAAGTCAAGGTCAAGTCAAGGTCAAGTCAAGGTCAAGTCAAGGTCAAGTCAAGGTCAATTCAAAGTCATGTCAAGGTCAAGTCAAGGGCAAGTCAAGGTCATGTCAAAGTCAAGTCAAGGTCAAGTCGAGGTCAAGACAAGGTCAAGTCAAGGTCAAGTCAAGGTCAAGTCAAGGTCAAGTCAAGGTCAAGTCAAGGTCAATTCAAAGTCAAGTAAAGGTCAAGTCAAGGCCATGTCAAGGTCATATCAAGGTCAAGTCAAGGTCATGTCAAGGTCAAGTCAAGGGCAAGTCAAAGTCAAGTCAAGGTCAAGTCAAGGTCAAGTCAACGTCAAGTGAAGGTCAAGTAAAGGTCAAGTCAAGGCCATGTCAAGGTCATATCAAGGTCAAGTCAAGGTCATGTCAAGGTCAAGTCAAGGGCAAGTCAAGGTCAAGTCAAGGTCAAGTCGAGGTCATGTCAAGGTCAAGTCAAGGTCAAGTCAAGGTCAAGACAAGGTCAAGTCAAGGTCAAGTCAAGGTCAAGTAAAGGTCAAGTCAAGGCCATGTCAAGGTCATATCAAGGTCAAGTCAAGGTCATGTCAATGTCAAGTCAAGGGCAAGTCAAGGTCAAGTCAAGGTCAAGTCAAGGTCAAGTCGAGGTCATGTCAAGGTAAAGTCAAGGTCATGTCAAGGTCAAGTCAAGGGCAAGTCAAGGTCAAGTCAAGGTCAGGTCAAGGTCAAGTCGAGGTCATGTCAAGGTCAAGTCAAGGTCAAGTCAAGGTCAAGACAAGGTCAAGTCAAGGTCAAGTCAAGGTCGTGTCAAGTTCAGGTCAAGTCAAGGTCAAGTCAAGGCCAAGTCAAGGTCAAGTCAAGGTCAAGTCAAGGTCATGTCAAGGTCAAGTCAAGGTCAAGTCAAGGTCATGTCAAGGTCAAGTCAAGGTCAAGTCAAGGTCATGTCAAGGTCAGGTCAAGGTCAAGTCAAGGTAGAGTCTAGGTCAAGTGAAGGTCAAAACAAGGTCAAGTCAAGGTCAAGTCAAGGTCATGTCAAGGTCATGTCAAGGTCATGTCAAGGTCAATTCAAGGTCAAGTCAAGGTCAAGTCAAGGTCATGTCAAGGTCAAGTCAAGGTCAAGTCAAGGTCAAGTCAAGGTCAAGTCAAGGTCATGTCAAGGTCATGTCAAGGTCATGTCAAGGTCAAGTCAAGGTCAAGTCAAGGTCAAGTCAAGATCATGTCAATGTCAGGTCAAAGTCAAATCAAGGTCAAATCAAGGTCAAGGTCAAGTCAAGGTTATGTCAAGGTCAAGTCAAGGTCAAGTCAAGGTCAAGTCAAGGTCAAGTCAAGGTCAAGTCAAGGTCAAGTCAAGGTCAAGTCAAGGTCAAGTCAAGGTCATGTCAAGGTCAGGTCAAGGTCAAGTCAAGGTCAAGTCAAGGTAGAGTCTAGGTCAAGTCAAGGTCAAGTCAAGGTCAAGTCAAGGTCATGTCAAGGTCAAGTCAAGGGCAAGTCAAGGTCAAGTCAAGGTCAAGACAAGGTCAAGTCAAGGTCAAGTTCAGGTCAAGTCAAGGCCAAGTCAAGGCCAAGTCAAGGTCAAGTCAAGGTCAAGTCAAGGTCATGTCAAGGTCAAGTCAAGGTCAAGTCAAGGTCATGTCAAGGTCAAGTCAAGGTCAAGTCAAGGTCATGTCAAGGTCAGGTCAAGGTCAAGTCAAGGTCAAGTCAAGGTAGAGTCTAGGTCAAGTGAAGGTCAAAACAAGGTCAAGTCAAGGTCAAGTCAAGGTCATGTCAAGGTCATGTCAAGGTCAATTCAAGGTCAAGTCAAGGTCAAGTCAAGGTCATGTCAAGGTCAAGTCAAGGTCAAGTCAAGGTCAAGTCAAGGTCAAGTCAAGGTCATGTCAAGGTCATGTCAAGGTCATGTCAAGGTCAAGTCAAGGTCAAGTCAAGGTCAAGTCAAGATCATGTCAATGTCAGGTCAAAGTCAAATCAAGGTCAAATCAAGGTCAAGGTCAAGTCAAGGTTATGTCAAGGTCAAGTCAAGGTCAAGTCAAGGTCAAGTCAAGGTCAAGTCAAGGTCAAGTCAAGGTCAAGTCAAGGTCATGTCAAGGTCAGGTCAAGGTCAAGTCAAGGTCAAGTCAAGGTAGAGTCTAGGTCAAGTCAAGGTCAAGTCAAGGTCAAGTCAAGGTCATGTCAAGGTCAAGTCAAGGGCAAGTCAAGGTCAAGTCAAGGTCAAGACAAGGTCAAGTCAAGGTCAAGTCAAGGTCAAGTAAAGGTCAAGTCGAGGTCATGTCAAGGTCAAGTCAAGGTCAAGTCAAGGTCAAGACAAGGTCAAGTCAAGGTCAAGTCAAGGTCAAGTAAAGGTCAAGTCAAGGCCATGTCAAGGTCATGTCAAGGTAAAGTCAAGGTCATGTCAAGGTCAAGTCAAGGGCAAGTCAAGGTCAAGTCAAGGTCAGGTCAAGGTCAAGTCGAGGTTATGTCAAGGTCAAGTCAAGGTCAAGTCAAGGTCAAGACAAGGTCAAGTCAAGGTCAAGTCAAGGACGTGTCAAGTTCAGGTCAAGTCAAGGTCAAGTCAAGGCCAAGTCAAGGTCAAGTCAAGGTCAAGTCAAGGTCATGTCAAGGTCAAGTCAAGGTCAAGTCAAGGTCATGTCAAGGTCAAGTCAAGGTCATGTCAAGGCCAAGTCAAGGTCAAGTCAAGGTCAAGTCAAGGTCATGTCAAGGTCATGTCAAGGTCAAGTCAAGGTCAAGTCAAGGTCAAGTCAAGGTCAAGTCAAGGTCATGTCAAGGTCAGGTCAAGGTCAAGTCAAGGTCAAGTCAAGGTAGAGTCTAGGTCAAGTGAAGGTCAAAACAAGGTCAAGTCAAGGTCAAGTCAAGGTCATGTCAAGGTCATGTCAAGGTCATGTCAAGGTCATGTCAAGGTCAATTCAAGGTCAAGTCAAGGTCAAGTCAAGGTCATGTCAAGGTCAAGTCAAGGTCAAGTCAAGGTCAAGTCAAGGTCAAGTCAAGGTCATGTCAAGGTCATGTCAAGGTCATGTCAAGGTCAAGTCAAGGTCAAGTCAAGGTCAAGTCAAGATCATGTCAATGTCAGGTCAAAGTCAAATCAAGGTCAAATCAAGGTCAAGGTCAAGTCAAGGTTATGTCAAGGTCAAGTCAAGGTCATGTCAAGGTCAAGTCAAGGTCATGTCACGGTCATGTCAAGGTCAAGTCAAGGTCAAGTCAAGGTCAAGTCAAGGTCATGTCAAGGTCAAGTCAAAGGCAAGGTCAAGTCAAGGTCAAGTCAAGGTCATGTCAAGGTCAAGTCAAGGTCAAGTCAAGGTCAAGTCAAGGTCAAGTCAAGGTCAAGTCAAGGTCAATTCAAGGTCAAGTCAAGGTTAAGTCAAGGTCAAGTCAAGGTCAAGTCAAGGTCTAGTCAAGGTCAAGTCAAGGTTAAGTCAAGGTCAAGTGAAGGTCAAGTCAAGGTCAAGTCAAGGTCAAGTCAAGGTCATGTCAAGGTCATGTCAAGGTCAAGGTCAAGTGAAGGTCAAGTCAAGGTCAAGTCAAGGTCAAGTCAAGGTCATGTCAAGGTCAAGTCAAGGTCAAGTCAAGGTCCAGTCAAGGTCAAGGTCAAGTAAAGATCATGTCAAGGTCAAGTCAAGGTCAAGTCAAGGTCAAGTCAAGGTCAAGTCAAGGTCAAGTCAAGGTCAAGTCAAGGTCATGTCAAGGTCAAGTCATGGTCAAGTCAAGGTCGAGTCAAGGTCAAGTCAAGGTCAAGTCAAGGTCAAGACAAGGTTAAGTCAAGGTCAAGTCAAGGTCACGTCAAGGTCAAGTCAAGGTCAAGTCAAAGTCATGTCAAGGTCAAGGTCAAGTCAAGGTCATGTCAAGGTCAAGGTCAAGCTCAAGTCAAGGTCATGTCAAGGTCATGTCAAGGTCAAGGTCAAGTCAAGGTCAAGTCAAGGTCAAGTCAAGGTCAAGTCAAGGTCAAGTCAAGGTCATGTCAAGGTCAAGTCAAGGTCATGTCAAGGTCATGTCAAGGTCAAGTCAAGGTCAAGTCAAGGTCAAGTCAAGGTCATGTCAAGGTCAGGTCAAGGTCAACTCAAGGTCAAGTCAAGGTCAAGGTCAAGTCAAGGTTATGTCAAGGTCAAGTCAAGGTCATGTCAAGGTCAAGTCAAGGTCAAGTCAAGGTCATGTCAAGGTCAAGTCAAGGTAAGTCAAGGTCCTGTCAAGGTCAAGTCAAGGTCAAGACAAGGTCAAGTCAAAGTCAAGTCAAGGTCTAGTCAAGGTCAAGTCAAGGTTAAGTCAAGGTCAAGTCAAGGTCAAGTCAAGGTCAAGACAAGGTTAAGTCAAGGTCAAGTCAAGGTCAAGTCAAGGTCAAGTCAAGGTCAAGTCAAGATCAAGTCAAGGTCAAGTCAAGGTCAAGTCAAGGTCAAGTCAAGGTCAAGTCAAGGTCAAGTCAAGGTCATGTCAAGGTCAAGTCAAGGTCAAGTCAAGGTCAAGTCAAGATCATGTCAATGTCAGGTCAAAGTCAAATCAAGGTCAAATCAAGGTCAAGGTCAAGTCAAGGTTAAGTCAAGGTCATGTCAAGGTCAGGTCAAGGTCAAGTCAAGGTAGAGTCAAGGTGAAGTCAAGGTCAAGTCAAGGTCATGTCAAGGTCAGGTCAAGGTCAAGTCAAGGTCAAGTCAAGGTAGAGTCTAGGTCAAGTCAAGGTCAAGTCAAGGTCAAGTCAAGGTCATGTCAAGGTCAAGTCAAGGGCAAGTCAAGGTCAAGTCAAGGTCAAGACAAGGTCAAGTCAAGGTCAAGTCAAGGTCAAGTAAAGGTCAAGTCAAGGTCAAGTCAAGGTCAAGTCAAGGTCAAGTCGAGGTCATGTCAAGGTAAAGTCAAGGTCATGTCAAGGTCAAGTCAAGGGCAAGTCAAGGTCAAGTCAAGGTCAGGTCAAGGTCAAGTCGAGGTCATGTCAAGGTCAAGTCAAGGTCAAGTCAAGGTCAAGACAAGGTCAAGTCAAGGTCAAGTCAAGGTCGTGTCAAGTTCAGGTCAAGTCAAGGTCAAGTCAAGGCCAAGTCAAGGTCAAGTCAAGGTCAAGTCAAGGTCATGTCAAGGTCAAGTCAAGGTCAAGTCAAGGTCAAGTCAAGGTCAAGTCAAGGTCATGTCAAGGTCAAGTCATGGTCAAGTCAAGGTCGAGTCAAGGTAGAGTCTAGGTCAAGTGAAGGTCAAAACAAGGTCAAGTCAAGGTCAAGTCAAGGTCATGTCAAGGTCATGTCAAGGTCATGTCAAGGTCAATTCAAGGTCAAGTCAAGGTCAAGTCAAGGTCATGTCAAGGTCAAGTCAAGGTCAAGTCAAGGTCAAGTCAAGGTCATGTCAAGGTCATGTCAAGGTCATGTCAAGGTCAAGTCAAGGTCAAGTCAAGGTCAAGTCAAGATCATGTCAATGTCAGGTCAAAGTCAAATCAAGGTCAAATCAAGGTCAAGGTCAAGTCAAGGTTAAGTCAAGGTCATGTCAAGGTCAGGTCAAGGTCAAGTCAAGGTAGAGTCAAGGTGAAGTCAAGGTCAAGTCAAGGTCATGTCAAGGTCAGGTCAAGGTCAAGTCAAGGTCAAGTCAAGGTAGAGTCTAGGTCAAGTCAAGGTCAAGTCAAGGTCAAGTCAAGGTCATGTCAAGGTCAAGTCAAGGGCAAGTCAAGGTCAAGTCAAGGTCAAGACAAGGTCAAGTCAAGGTCAAGTCAAGGTCAAGTAAAGGTCAAGTCGAGGTCATGTCAAGGTCAAGTCAAGGTCAAGTCAAGGTCAAGACAAGGTCAAGTCAAGGTCAAGTCAAGGTCAAGTAAAGGTCAAGTCAAGGCCATGTCAAGGTCATGTCAAGGTAAAGTCAAGGTCATGTCAAGGTCAAGTCAAGGGCAAGTCAAGGTCAAGTCAAGGTCAGGTCAAGGTCAAGTCGAGGTCATGTCAAGGTCAAGGTCAAGTCAAGGTCAAGTCAAGGTCAAGACAAGGTCAAGTCAAGGTCAAGTCAAGGTCGTGTCAAGTTCAGGTCAAGTCAAGGTCAAGTCAAGGTCAAGTCAAGGTCATGTCAAGGTCAAGTCAAGGTCAAGTCAAGGTCATGTCAAGGCCAAGTCAAGGTCAAGTCAAGGTCAAGTCAAGGTCAAGTCAAGGTCATGTCAAGGTCATGTCAAGGTCAAGTCAAGGTCAAGTCAAGGTCATGTCAAGGTCAAGTCAAGGTCAAGTCAAGGTCATGTCAAGGTCAGGTCAAGGTCAAGTCAAGGTCAAGTCAAGGTAGAGTCTAGGTCAAGTGAAGGTCAAAACAAGGTCAAGTCAAGGTCAAGTCAAGGTCATGTCAAGGTCATGTCAAGGTCATGTCAAGGTCAATTCAAGGTCAAGTCAAGGTCAAGTCAAGGTCATGTCAAGGTCAAGTCAAGGTCAAGTCAAGGTCAAGTCAAGGTCAAGTCAAGGTCATGTCAAGGTCATGTCAAGGTCATGTCAAGGTCAAGTCAAGGTCAAGTCAAGGTCAAGTCAAGATCATGTCAATGTCAGGTCAAAGTCAAATCAAGGTCAAATCAAGGTCAAGGTCAAGTCAAGGTTATGTCAAGGTCAAGTCAAGGTCAAGTCAAGGTCAAGTCAAGGTCATGTCAAGGTCATGTCAAGGTCATGTCAAGGTCAAGACAAGGTCAAGTCAAAGTCAAGTCAAGGTCTAGTCAAGGTCAAGTCAAGGTTAAGTCAAGGTCAAGTCAAGGTCAAGTCAAGGTCAAGACAAGGTTAAGTCAAGGTCAAGTCAAGGTCAAGTCAAGGTCAAGTCAAGGTCAAGTCAAGATCAAGTCAAGGTCAAGTCAAGGTCAAGTCAAGGTCAAGTCAAGGTCAAGTCAAGGTCATGTCAAGGTCAAGTAAAGGTCAAGTCAAGGCCATGTCAAGGTCATATCAATGTCAAGTCAAGGGCAAGTCAATGTCAAGTCAAGGGCAAGTCAAGGTCAAGTCAAGGTCAAGTCAAGGTCAAGTCGAGGTCATGTCAAGGTAAAGTCAAGGTCATGTCAAGGTCAAGTCAAGGGCAAGTCAAGGTCAAGTCAAGGTCAGGTCAAGGTCAAGTCGAGGTCATGTCAAGGTCAAGTCAAGGTCAAGTCAAGGTCAAGAAAAGGTCAAGTCAAGGTCAAGTCAAGGTCGTGTCAAGTTCAGGTCAAGTCAAGGTCAAGTCAAGGCCAAGTCAAGGTCAAGTCAAGGTCAAGTCAAGGTCATGTCAAGGTCAAGTCAAGGTCAAGTCAAGGTCAAGTCAAGGTCAAGTCAAGGTCAAGTCAAGGTCATGTCAAGGTCAAGTCATGGTCAAGTCAAGGTCGAGTCAAGGTAGAGTCTAGGTCAAGTGAAGGTCAAAACAAGGTCAAGTCAAGGTCAAGTCAAGGTCATGTCAAGGTCATGTCAAGGTCATGTCAAGGTCAATTCAAGGTCAAGTCAAGGTCAAGTCAAGGTCATGTCAAGGTCAAGTCAAGGTCAAGTCAAGGTCAAGTCAAGGTCAAGTCAAGGTCATGTCAAGGTCATGTCAAGGTCAAGTCAAGGTCAAGTCAAGGTCAAGTCAAGATCATGTCAATGTCAGGTCAAAGTCAAATCAAGGTCAAATCAAGGTCAAGGTCAAGTCAAGGTTATGTCAAGGTCAAGTCAAGGTCAAGTCAAGGTCAAGTCAAGGTCAAGTCAAGGTCATGTCAAGGTCAAGTCAAGGTCATGTCAAGGTCATGTCAAGGTCAGGTCAAGGTCAACTCAAGGTCAAGTCAAGGTCAAGGTCAAGTCAAGGTTATGTCAAGGTCAAGTCAAGGTCAAGTCAAGGTCATGTCAAGGTCAAGTCAAGGTCAAGTCAAGGTCATGTCAAGGTCAAGTCAAGGTAAGTCAAGGTCCTGTCAAGGTCAAGTCAAGGTCAAGACAAGGTCAAGTCAAAGTCAAGTCAAGGTCTAGTCAAGGTCAAGTCAAGGTTAAGTTAAGGTCAAGTCAAGGTCAAGTCAAGGTCAAGACAAGGTTAAGTCAAGGTCAAGTCAAGGTCAAGTCAAGGTCAAGTCAAGATCAAGTCAAGGTCAAGTCAAGGTCAAGTCAAGGTCAAGTCAAGGTCAAGTCAAGGTCATGTCAAGGTCAAGTAAAGGTCAAGTCAAGGCCATGTCAAGGTCATATCAAGGTCAAGTCAAGGTCATGTCAATGTCAAGTCAAGGGCAAGTCAAGGTCAAGTCAAGGTCAAGTCAAGGTCAAGTCAAGGTCATGTCAAGGTCAGGTCAAGGTCAAGTCAAGGTCAAGTCAAGGTAGAGTCTAGGTCAAGTGAAGGTCAAAACAAGGTCAAGTCAAGGTCAAGTCAAGGTCATGTCAAGGTCATGTCAAGGTCATGTCAAGGTCAATTCAAGGTCAAGTCAAGGTCAAGTCAAGGTCATGTCAAGGTCAAGTCAAGGTCAAGTCAAGGTCAAGTCAAGGTCAAGTCAAGGTCAAGTCAAGGTCGAGTCAAGGTCAAGGTCAAGTAAAGATCATGTCAGGGTCAAGTCAAGGTCAAGTCAAGGTCAAGTCAAGGTCATGTCAAGGTCAAGTCATGGTCAAGTCAAGGTCGAGTCAAGGTCAAGTCAAGGTCAAGTCAAGGTCAAGACAAGGTTAAGTCAAGGTCAAGTCTAGGTCACGTCAAGGTCAAGTCAAGGTCAAGTCAAAGTCATGTCAAGGTCAAGGTCAAGTCAAGGGCATGTCAAGGTCAAGGTCAAGCTCAAGTCAAGGTCATGTCAAGGTCATGTCAAGGTCAAGGTCAAGGTCAAGTCAAGGTCAAGTCAAGGTCAAGTCAAGGTCAAGTCAAGGTCATGTCAAGGTCAAGTCAAGGTCATGTCAAGGTCATGTCAAGGTCAAGTCAAGGTCATGTCAAAAGGTCAGGTCAAGGTCAACTCAAGGTCAAGTCAAGGTCAAGGTCAAGTCAAGCTTATGTCAAGGTCAAGTCAAGGTCAAGTCAAGGTCATGTCAAGGTCAAGTCAAGGTCAAGTCAAGGTCATGTCAAGGTCAAGTCAAGGTAAGTCAAGGTCCTGTCAAGGTCAAGTCAATGTCAAGACAAGGTCAAGTCAAAGTCAAGTCAAGGTCTAGTCAAGGTCAAGTCAAGGTTAAGTCAAGGTCAAGTCAAGGTCAAGTCAAGGTCAAGACAAGGTTAAGTCAAGGTCAAGTCAAGGTCAAGTCAAGGTCAAGTCAAGGTCAAGTCAAGATCAAGTCAAGGTCAAGTCAAGGTCAAGTCAAGGTCAAGTCAAGGTCAAGCCAAGGTCATGTCAAGGTCAAGTAAAGGTCAAGTCAAGGCCATGTCAAGGTCATATCAAGGTCAAGTCAAGGTCATGTCAATGTCAAGTCAAGGGACAGTCAAGGTCAAGTCAAGGTCAAGTCAAGGTCAAGTCGAGGTCATGTCAAGGTAAAGTCAAGGTCATGTCAAGGTCAAGTCAAGGGCAAGTCAAGGTCAAGTCAAGGTCAGGTCAAGGTCAAGTCGAGGTCATGTCAAGGTCAAGTCAAGGTCAAGTCAAGGTCAAGACAAGGTCAAGTCAAGGTCAAGTCAAGGTCGTGTCAAGTTCAGGTCAAGTCAAGGTCAAGTCAAGGCCAAGTCAAGGTCAAGTCAAGGTCAAGTCAAGGTCATGTCAAGGTCAAGTCAAGGTCAAGTCAAGGTCAAGTCAAGGTCAAGTCAAGGTCATGTCAAGGTCAAGTCATGGTCAAGTCAAGGTCGAGTCAAGGTAGAGTCTAGGTCAAGTGAAGGTCAAAACAAGGTCAAGTCAAGGTCAAGTCAAGGTCATGTCAAGGTCATGTCAAGGTCATGTCAAGGTCAATTCAAGGTCAAGTCAAGGTCAAGTCAAGGTCATGTCAAGGTCAAGTCAAGGTCAAGTCAAGGTCAAGTCAAGGTCAAGTCAAGGTCATGTCAAGGTCATGTCAAGGTCATGTCAAGGTCAAGTCAAGGTTAAGTCAAGGTCAAGTCAAGATCATGTCAATGTCAGGTCAAAGTCAAATCAAGGTCAAATCAAGGTCAAGGTCAAGTCAAGGTTATGTCAAGGTCAAGTCAAGGTCAAGTCAAGATCATGTCAATGTCAGGTCAAAGTCAAATCAAGGTCAAATCAAGGTCAAGGTCAAGTCAAGGTTAAGTCAAGGTCATGTCAAGGTCAGGTCAAGGTCAAGTCAAGGTAGAGTCAAGGTGAAGTCAAGGTCAAGTCAAGGTCATGTCAAGGTCAGGTCAAGGTCAAGTCAAGGTCAAGTCAAGGTAGAGTCTAGGTCAAGTCAAGGTCAAGTCAAGGTCAAGTCAAGGTCATGTCAAGGTCAAGTCAAGGGCAAGTCAAGGTCAAGTCAAGGTCAAGACAAGGTCAAGTCAAGGTCAAGTCAAGGTCAAGTAAAGGTCAAGTCGAGGTCATGTCAAGGTCAAGTCAAGGTCAAGTCAAGGTCAAGACAAGGTCAAGTCAAGGTCAAGTCAAGGTCAAGTAAAGGTCAAGTCAAGGCCATGTCAAGGTCATGTCAAGGTAAAGTCAAGGTCATGTCAAGGTCAAGTCAAGGGCAAGTCAAGGTCAAGTCAAGGTCAGGTCAAGGTCAAGTCGAGGTCATGTCAAGGTCAAGTCAAGGTCAAGTCAAGGTCAAGACAAGGTCAAGTCAAGGTCAAGTCAAGGTCGTGTCAAGTTCAGGTCAAGTCAAGGTCAAGTCAAGGCCAAGTCAAGGTCAAGTCAAGGTCAAGTCAAGGTCATGTCAAGGTCAAGTCAAGGTCAAGTCAAGGTCATGTCAAGGTCAAGTCAAGGTCAAGTCAAGGTCATGTCAAGGCCAAGTCAAGGTCAAGTCAAGGTCAAGTCAAGGTCATGTCAAGGTCATGTCAAGGTCAAGTCAAGGTCAAGTCAAGGTCAAGTCAAGGTCAAGTCAAGGTCATGTCAAGGTCAGGTCAAGGTCAAGTCAAGGTCAAGTCAAGGTAGAGTCTAGGTCAAGTGAAGGTCAAAACAAGGTCAAGTCAAGGTCAAGTCAAGGTCATGTCAAGGTCATGTCAAGGTCATGTCAAGGTCAATTCAAGGTCAAGTCAAGGTCAAGTCAAGGTCATGTCAAGGTCAAGTCAAGGTCAAGTCAAGGTCAAGTCAAGGTCAAGTCAAGGTCATGTCAAGGTCATGTCAAGGTCATGTCAAGGTCAAGTCAAGGTCAAGTCAAGGTCAAGTCAAGATCATGTCAATGTCAGGTCAAAGTCAAATCAAGGTCAAATCAAGGTCAAGGTCAAGTCAAGGTTATGTCAAGGTCAAGTCAAGGTCAAGTCAAGGTCAAGTCAAGGTCATGTCAAGGTCATGTCAAGGTCATGTCAAGGTCAAGTCAAGGTCAAGTCAAGGTCAAGTCAAGGTCATGTCAAGGTCATGTCAAGGTCAAGGTCAAGTGAAGGTCAAGTCAAGGTCAAGTCAAGGTCAAGTCAAGGTCATGTCAAGGTCATGTCAAGGTCAAGTCAAGGTCAAGTCAAGGTCAAGTCAAGGTCATGTCAAGGTCAAGTCAAGGTCAAGTCAAGGTCGAGTCAAGGTCAAGGTCAAGTAAAGATCATGTCAAGGTCAAGTCAAGGTCAAGTCAAGGTCAAGTCAAGGTCATGTCAAGGTCAAGTCATGGTCAAGTCAAGGTCGAGTCAAGGTAGAGTCTAGGTCAAGTGAAGGTCAAAACAAGGTCAAGTCAAGGTCAAGTCAAGGTCATGTCAAGGTCATGTCAAGGTCATGTCAAGGTCAAGTCAAGATCATGTCAAGGTCAAGTCAAGGTCAAGTGAAGGTCAAGTCAAGGTCAAGTCAAGCTCATGTCAAGGTCATGTCAAGGTCAAGTCAAGGTCAAGTCAAGGTAATGTCAAGGTCAAGTCAAGGTCAAGTGAAGGTCAAGTCAAGGTCAAGTCAAGGTCAAGTCAAGGTCAAGTCAAGGTCAAGTCAAGGTCATGTCAAGGTCATGTCAAGGTCAATTCAAGGTCAAGTCAAGGTCATGTCAAGGTCAAGTCAAGGTCATGTCAAGGTCAAGTAAAGGTCAAGCCAAGGTCATGTCAAGGTCAAGTCAAGGGCAAGTCAAGATCATGTCAAGGTCAAGTCAAGGTCAAGTGAAGGTCAAGTCAAGGTCAA
This sequence comes from Sturmia bella, assembly GCA_963662145.1. Taxonomy (NCBI): domain Eukaryota; kingdom Metazoa; phylum Arthropoda; class Insecta; order Diptera; family Tachinidae; genus Sturmia; species Sturmia bella. Next base: position 50,547,432 of record OY759169.1, read on the forward strand.
GTCAAGCTCATGTCAAGGTCATGTCAAGGTCAAGTCAAGGTCAAGTCAAGGTCATGTCAAGGTCAAGTTAAGGTCATGTCAAGGTCAAGTCAAGGTCAAGTCAATGTCATGTCAAGGTCAAGTCAAGGTCAAGTCAAGGTCATGTCAAGGTCAAGTCAAGGTCAAGTGAAGGTCAAGTCAAGGTCAATTCTTGGTCAAGTCAAGCTCATGTCAAGGTCATGTCAAGGTCAAGTCAAGGTCAAGTCAAGGTCAAGTCAAGGTCAAGTCAGGGTCAAGTCAAGGTCAAGTCAAGGTCAAGTCAAGGTCAAGTCAAGGTCAAGTCAAGGTCATGTCAAGGGCAAGTCAAGATCAAGTCAAGGTCAAGTCGAGGTCATGTCAAGGTCAAGTCACGGTCAAGTCAAGGTCAAGTCAAGGTCAAGACAAGGTCAAGTCAAGGTCAAGTCAAGGCCAAGTCAAGGTCATGTCAAGGTCAAGTCAAGGTCAAGTGAAGGTCAAGTCAAGGTCAATTCTAGGTCAAGTCAAGCTCATGTCAAGGTCATGTCAAGGTCAAGTCAAGGTCAAGTCAAGGTCAAGTCAAGGTCAAGTCAGGGTCAAGTCAAGGTCAAGTCAAGGTCAAGTCAAGGTCAAGTCAAGGTCAAGTCAAGGTCATGTCAAGGTCAAGTCAAGGTCAAGTCAAGGTCAAGTCAAGGTCAAGTCAAGGTCATGTCAAGGTCATGTCAAGGTCAAGGTCAAGTGAAGGTCAAGTCAAGGTCAAGTCAAGGTCAAGTCAAGGTCATGTCAAGGTCATGTCAAGGTCAAGTCAAGGTCAAGTCAAGGTCATGTCAAGGTCTAGTCAAGGTCAAGTCAAGGCCATGTCAAGGTCAATTCAAGGTCAAGTCAAGGTCAAGACAAGGTTAAGTCAAGGTCAAGTCAAGGTCAAGTCAAGGTCAAGTCAAGGTCATGTCAAGGTCAAGGTCAAGTCAAGATCAAGTCAAGGTCAAGTCAAGGTCAAGTGAAGATCATGTCAAGGTCAAGTCAAGGTCAAGTCAAGGTCAAGTCAAGGTCAAGTCAAGGTCAAGTCAAGGTCATGTCAAGGTCAAGTCATGGTCAAGTCAAGGTCGAGTCAAGGTCAAGTCAAGGTCAAGTCAAGGTCAAGTCAAGGTTAAGTCAAGGTCAATTCAAGGTCACGTCAAGGTCAAGTCAAGGTCAAGTCAAAGTCATGTCAAGGTCAAGGTCAAGTCAAGGTCATGTCAAGGTCAAGGTCAAGCTCAAGTCAAGGTCATGTCAAGGTCATGTCAAGGTCAAGGTCATGTCAAGGTCATGTCAAGGTCAAGGTCAAGTCAAGGTCAAGTCAAGGTCAAGTCAAGGTCATGTCAAGGTCAGGTCAAGGTCAACTCAAGGTCAAGTCAAGGTCAAGGTCAAGTCAAGGTTAAGTCAAGGTCAAGTCAAGGTCAAGTCAAGGTCAAGACAAGGTTAAGTCAAGGTCAAGTCAAGGTCAAGTCAAGGTCAAGTCAAGGTCATGTCAAGGTCAAGGTCAAGTCAAGATCAAGTCAAGGTCAAGTCAAGGTCATGTCAAGGTCAAGTCAAGGTCAAGACAAGGTCATGTCAAGTTCATGTCAAGGTCAAGTCAAGGTCAAGTCAAGGTCAAGTCAAGGTCAAGTCAAGGTTAAGTCAAGGTCATGTCAAGGTCAGGTCAAGGTCAAGTCAAGGTGAAGTCAAGGTCAAGCCAAGGTCAAGTCTAGGTCAAGTGAAGGTCAAAACAAGGTCAAGTCAAGGTCAAGTCAAGGTCATGTCAAGGTCATGTCAAGGTCAATTCAAGGTCAAGTCAAGGTCAAGTCAAGGTCATGTCAAGGTCAAGTCAAGGTCAAGTCAAGGTCAAGTCAAGGTCATGTCAAGGTCAAGTCAAGGTCAAGTCAAGGTCATGTCAAGGTCATGTCAAGGTCAAGTCAAGGTCAAGTCAAGGTCATGTCAAGGTCAAGTCAAGGTCAAGTCAAGGTTAAGTCAAGGTCATGTCAAGGTCGGGTCAGGGTCAAGTCAAGGCAGAGTCAAGGTGGAGTCAAGATCAAGTCAAGGTCAAGTCAAGGTCAAGTGACGGTCAAGTCAAGGTCTTGTCAAGGTCATGTCAAGGTCAATTCAAGGTCAAGTCAAGGTCAAGTCAAGGTCATGTCAAGGTCAAGTCAAGGTCAAGTCAAGGTCATGTCAAGGTCATGTCAAGGTCAAGTCAAGGTCAAGTCAAGGTCAAGTCAAGGTCAAGTCAAAGTCAAGTCAAGGTCAAGTCAAGGTCAAGTCATAGTCATGTCAAGGTCAAGTCAAGGTCAAGTCAAGGTCATGTCAAGGTCAAGTCAAGGTCAAGTCAAGGTCAAGTCAAGGTCAAGTCAAGGTCAAGTCAAGGTCAAGTCAAGGTCAAGTCATAGTCATGTCAAGGTCAAGTCAAGGTCAAGTGAAGGTCAAGTCAAGGTCAAGTCAAGGTCATGTCAAGGTCATGTCAAGGTCAAGTCAAGGTCAAGTGAAGGTCAAGTCAAGGTCAAGTCAAGGTCATGTCAAGGTCATGTCAAGGTCAAGTCAAGGTCAAGTCAAGGTCAAGTCAAGGTCATGTCAAGGTCAAGTCAAGGTCAAGTCAAGGTCGAGTCAAGGTCAAGGTCAAGTGAAGATCATGTCAAGGTCAAGTCAAGGTCAAGTCAAGGTCATGTCAAGGTCAAGTCATGGTCAAGTCAAGGTCGAGTCAAGGTCAAGTCAAGGTCAAGTCAAGGTCAAGTCAAGGTTAAGTCAAGGTCAAGTCAAGGTCACGTCAAGGTCAAGTCAAGGTCAAGTCAAAGTCATGTCAAGGTCAAGGTCAAGTCAAGGTCATGTCAAGGTCAAGGTCAAGCTCAAGTCAAGGTCATGTCAAGGTCAAGGTCAAGTCGAGGTCAAGTCAAGGTCAAGTCAAGGTCATGTCAAGGTCAAGTCAAGTCAAGGTCAAGTCAAGGTCAAGTCAAGGTCATGTCAAGGTCATGTCAAGGTCAAGTCAAGGTCAAGTCAAGGTCAAGTCAAGGTCATGTCAAGGTCAGGTCAAGGTCAACTCAAGGTCAAGTCAAGGTCAAGGTCAAGTCAAGGTTATGTCAAGGTCAAGTCAAGTCAAGGTCAAGTCAAGGTCAAGTCAATGTCACGTCAGGGACATGTCAAGGTCAAGTCAAGGTCAAGTCAAGGTCATGTCAAGGTCAAGTCAAGGTAAGTCAAGGTCAAGTGACGTTCAAGACAAGGTCAAGTCAAAGTCAAGTCAAGGTCTAGTCAAGGTCAAGTCAAGGTTAAGTCAAGGTCAAGTCAAGGTCAAGTCAAGGTCAAGACAAGGTTAAGTCAAGGTCAAGTCAAGGTCAAGTCAAGGTCAAGTCAAGGTCATGTCAAGGTCAAGGTCAAGTCAAGATCAAGTCAAGGTCAAGTCAAGGTCAAGTCAAGGTCATGTCAAGGTCAAGTCAAGGTCAAGTCAAGGTTAAGTCAAGGTCATGTCAAGGTCAGGTCAAGGTCAAGTCAAGGTAGAGTCAAGGTGAAGTCAAGGTCAAGTCAAGGTCAAGTGAAGGTCAAGTCAAGGTCAAGTCAAGGTCAATTCAAAGTCATGTCAAGGTCATGTCAAGGTCAAGTCAAGGTCAAGTCAAGGTCAAGTCAAGGTCATGTCAAGGTCAAGTCAAGGTCAAGTCAAGGTCATGTCAAGGTCATGTCAAGGTCAAGTCAATGTCAAGTCAAGGTCAAGCCAAGGTCAAGTCAAGGTCAAGTCAAGTTCAAGTCAAGGTCAAGTCAAGGTTAAGTCAAGGTCAAGTCAAGGTCAAGTTAAGGTCAAGTCATAGCCATGTCAAGGTCAAGTCAACGTCAAGTGAAGGTCAAGTCAACATCATGTCAAGGTCAAGTCAAGGTCATGTCAAGGTCAAGTCAAGGTCAAGTGAAGGTCAAGTCAAGGTCAAGTCAAGGTCAAGTCAAGGTCAAGTCAAGGTCATGTCAAGGTCATGTCAAGGTCAATTCAAGGACAAGTCAAGGTCATGTCAAGGTCAAGTCAAGGTCAAGTCAAGGTCAAGCCAAGGTCTTGTCAAGGTCAAGTCAAGGTCAAGTCAAGGTCATGTCAAGGTCAAGTCAAGGTCAAGTGAAGGTCAAGTCAAGGTCAAGTCAAGCTCATGTCAAGGTCATGTCAAGGTCAAGTCAAGGTCAAGTCAAGATCATGCCAAGGTCAAGCTAAGATCATGTCAAGGTTAAGTCAAGGTCAAGTCAATGTCATGTCAAGGTCAAGTCAAGGTCTAGTCAAGGTCATGTCAAGGTCAAGTCAAGGTCAAGTGAAGGTCAAGTCAAGGTCAATTCAAGGTCAAGTCAAGGTCAAGTCAAGGTCAAGTCAGGGTCAAGTCAAGGTCAAGTCAAGGTCAAGTCAAGGTCAAATCAAGGTCAAGTCAAGGTCATGTCAAGGGCAAATCAAGGTCAAGTCAAGGTCAAGTCGAGGTCATGTCAAGGTCAAGTCACGGTCAAGTCAAGGTCAAGTCAAGGTCAAGACAAGGTCAAGTCAAGGTCAAGTCAAGGTCAAGTCAAGGTCAAGTCAAGGTCATGTCAAGGTCATGTCAATGTCAAGTCAAGGTCAAGGTCAAGTCAAGGTCAAGTCAAGGTCAAGTCAAGGTCAAGTCAAGGTTAAGTCAAGGTCAAGTCAAGGTCAAGTCAAGGTCAAGTTTATTTCAAGTCAAGGTCAAGTCAAGGTTAAGTCAAGGTCAAGTCAAGGTCAAGTCAAGGTCATGTCAAGGTCAAGTCAAGGTCAAGTGAAGGTCAAGTCAAGGTCAATTCAAGGTCAAGTCAAGCTCATGTCAAGGTCAAGTCAAGGTCAAGTCAAGGTCAAGTCAGGGTCAAGTCAAGGTCAAGTCAAGGTCAAGTCAAGGTCAAGTCAAGGTCAAGTCAAGGTCATGTCAAGGGCAAGTCAAGGTCAAGTCAAGGTCACGTCGAGGTCATGTCACGGTCAAGTCACGGTCAAGTCAAGGTCAAGTCAAGGTCAAGACAAGGTCAAGTCACGGTCAAGTCAAGGTCAAGTCAAGGTCAAGTCAAAGTCATGTCAAGGTCATGTCAAGGTCAAGCCAAGGTCAAGGTCAAGTCAAGGTCAAGTCAAGGTCAAGTCAAGGTCAATTCAAGGTCAAGTCAAGGTCAAGTCAAGGTCAAGTCAGGGTCAAGTCAAGGTCAAGTCAAGGTCAAGTCAAGGTCAATTCAAGGTCAAGTCAAGCTCATGTCAAGGTCAAGTCAAGGTCAAGTCAAGGTCAAGTCAGGGTCAAGTCAAGGTCACGTCAAGGTCAAGTCAAGGTCAAGTCAAGGTCATGTCAAGGGCAAGTCAAGGTCAAGTCAAGGTCAAGTCGAGGTCATGTCACGGTCAAGTCACGGTCAAGTCAAGGTCAAGTCAAGGTCAAGACAAGGTCAAGTCAAGGTCAAGTCAAGGTCAAGTCAAAGTCATGTCAAGGTCATGTCAAGGTCAAGTCAAGGTCAAGGTCAAGTCAAGGTCAAGTCAAGGTCAAGTCAAGGTCAAGTCAAGGTCAAGTCAAGGTCAAGTCAAGGTTAAGTCAAGGTCAAGTCAAGGTCAAGTTTATTTCAAGTCAAGGTTAAGTCAAGGTCAAGTCAAGGTCAAGTCAAGGTCAAGTCAAGGTCAAGTCAGGGTCAAGTCAAGGTCAAGTCAAGGTCAAGTCAAGGTCAAGTCAAGGTCATGTCAAGGGCAAGTCAAGGTCAAGTCAAGGTCAAGTCGAGGTCATGTCACGGTCAAGTCACGGTCAAGTCAAGGTCAAGTCAAGGTCAAGTCAAGGTCAAGTCAAGGTCAAGTCAAGGTCATGTCAAGGTCATGTCAATGTCAAGTCAAGGTCAAGGTCAAGTCAAGGTCAAGTCAAGGTCAATTCAAGGTCAAGTCAAGGTCAAGTCAAGGTCAAGTCAGGGTCAAGTCAAGGTCAAGTCAAGGTCAAATCAAGGTCAAGTCAAGCTCATGTCAAGGTCAAGTCAAGGTCAAGTCAAGGTCAAGTCAGGGTCAAGTCAAGGTCAAGTCAAGGTCAAGTCAAGGTCAAGTCAAGGTCAAGTCAAGGTCATGTCAAGGGCAAGTCAAGGTCAAGTCAAGGTCAAGTCAAGGTCATGTCAAGGTAAAGTCAAGGTCAAGTGAAGGTCAAGTCAAGGTCAATTCAAGATTAAGTCAAGGTCAAGTCAAGGTCAAGTCAGGGTCAAGTCAAGGTCAAGTCAAGGTCAAGTCAAGGTCAAATCAAGGTCAAGTCAAGGTCAAGTCGAGGTCATGTCAAGGTCAAGTCACGGTCAAGTCAAGAACAAGTCAAGGTCAAAACAAGGTCAAGTCAAGGTCAAGTCAAGGTCAAGTCAAGGTCAAGTCAAGGTCATGTCAAGGTCATGTCAATGTCAAGTCAAGGTCAAGGTCAAGTCAAGGTCAAGTCAAGGTCAAGTCAAGGTCAAGTCAAGGTCAAGTCAAGGTCAAGTCAAGGTTAAGTCAAGGTCAAGTCAAGGTCAAGTCAAGGTTAAGTCAAGGTCAAGTCAAGGTCAAGTCAAGGTCATGTCAAGGTCAAGTCAAGGTCAAGTGAAGGTCAAGTCAAAGTCAATTCAAGGTCAAGTCAAGCTCATGTCAAGGTCAAGTCAAGGTCAAGTCAAGGTCAAGTCAGGGTCAAGTCAAGGTCAAGTCAAGCTCAAGTCAAGGTCAAGTCAAGGTCAAGTCAAGGTCAATTCAAGGTCAAGTCAAGGTCAAGTCAAGGTCAAGTCAGGGTCAAGTCAAGGTCAAGTCAAGGTCAAATCAAGGTCAAGTCAAGCTCATGTCAAGGTCAAGTCAAGGTCAAGTCAAGGTCAAGTCAGGGTCAAGTCAAGGTCAAGTCAAGGTCAAGTCAAGGTCAAGTCAAGGTCAAGTCAAGGTCATGTCAAGGGCAAGTCAAGGTCAAGTCAAGGTCAAGTCAAGGTCATGTCAAGGTAAAGTCAAGGTCAAGTGAAGGTCAAGTCAAGGTCAATTCAAGATTAAGTCAAGGTCAAGTCAAGGTCAAGTCAGGGTCAAGTCAAGGTCAAGTCAAGGTCAAGTCAAGGTCAAATCAAGGTCAAGTCAAGGTCAAGTCGAGGTCATGTCAAGGTCAAGTCACGGTCAAGTCAAGAACAAGTCAAGGTCAAAACAAGGTCAAGTCAAGGTCAAGTCAAGGTCAAGTCAAGGTCAAGTCAAGGTCATGTCAAGGTCATGTCAATGTCAAGTCAAGGTCAAGGTCAAGTCAAGGTCAAGTCAAGGTCAAGTCAAGGTCAAGTCAAGGTCAAGTCAAGGTCAAGTCAAGGTTAAGTCAAGGTCAAGTCAAGGTCAAGTCAAGGTTAAGTCAAGGTCAAGTCAAGGTCAAGTCAAGGTCATGTCAAGGTCAAGTCAAGGTCAAGTGAAGGTCAAGTCAAAGTCAATTCAAGGTCAAGTCAAGCTCATGTCAAGGTCAAGTCAAGGTCAAGTCAAGGTCAAGTCAGGGTCAAGTCAAGGCCAAGTCAAGCTCAAGTCAAGGTCAAGTCAAGGTCAAGTCAAGGTCATGTCAAGGGCAAGTCAAGGTCAAGTCAAGGTCAAGTCGAGGTCATGTCACGGTCAAGTCACGGTCAAGTCAAGGTCAAGTCAAGGTCAAGACAAGGTCAAGTCAAGGTCAAGTCAAGGTCAAGTCAAAGTCATGTCAAGGTCATGTCAAGGTCAAGTCAAGGTCAAGTCAAGGTCAAGTCAAGGTCAAGTCAAGGTAAAGTGTATTTCAAGTCAAGGTCAAGTCAAGGTTAAGTCAAGGTCAAGTCAAGGTCAAGTCAAGGTCATGTCAAGGTCAAGTCAAGGTTAAGTCAAGGTCATGTCAAGGTCAAGTCAAGGTTAAGTCGAGATCATGTCAAGGTCAAGTTTATTTCAAGTCAAGGTCAAGTCAAGGTTAAGTCAAGGTCAAGTCAAGGTCAAGTCAAGGTCATGTCAAGGTCAAGTCAAGGTCATGTCAAGGTCATGTCAAGGTCAAGTCAAGGTCAAGTCAAGGTCAAGTCAAGGTTAAGTCAAGGTCAAGTCAAGGTCAAGTCAAGGTCAAGTGAAGGTCAAGTCAAGGTCAATTCAAGGTCAAGTCAAGTTCATGTCAAGGTCATGTCAAGGTCATGTCAAGGTCAAGTCAAGGTCAAGTCAAGGTCAAGTCAGGGTCAAGTCAAGGTCAAGTCAAGGTCAAGTCAAGGTCATGTCAAGGGCAAGTCAAGGTCAAGTCAAGGTCAAGTCGAGGTCATGTCAAGGTCAAGTCACGGTCAAGTCAAGGTCAAGTCAAGGTCGAGTCAAGATGAAGTCAAGGTCAAGTCAAAGTTAAGTCAAGGCCTAGTGAAGGTCAACTCAAGGTCAAGTCAAAGTCAAGTCAAGGTCAAGTCAAGGTCATGTCAAGGTCAGGTCAAGGTCATGTCAAGGTCAATTCAAGGTCAAGTCAAGGTCAAGTCAAGGTCAAGTCAAGGTCATGTCAAGGTCTAGTCAAGGTCATGTCAAGGTCAAGGTCAAGCTCAAGTCAAAGTCATGTCAAGGTCATGTCAAGGGCAAGGTCAAGGTCAAGGTCAAGTCAAGGTCAAGTCAAGGTCGAGTCAAGGTTAAGTCAAGGTCAAGTGAGGTCAAGGTCATTTCAAGGGCAAGGTCAAGTCAAGGTCAAGTCAAGGTCAAGTCAAGGTCGAGTCAAGGTTAAGTCAAGGTCAAGTGAAGTCAAGGTCAAGTCAAGGTCAAGTCAAGGATAAGTCAAGGTCAAGTCAAGGTTAAGACAAGGTCAAGTCAAGGTCATATCAAGGTCATGTCAAGGTCAGGTCAAGGTCAAATCAAGGTCGAGTCAAGGTGAAGTCAAGGTCAAGTCAAGGTCAAGTGAAGGCCAAGTCAAGGTCAAGTCAAGGTCAAGTCAAGGTCAAGTCAAGGTCAAATCAAGGTCAAGTCAAGGTCATGTCAAGGGCAAATCAAGGTCAAGTCAAGGTCAAGTCGAGGTCATGTCAAGGTCAAGTCACGGTCAAGTCAAGGTCAAGTCAAGGTCAAGACAAGGTCAAGCCAAGGTCAAGTCAAGGTCAAGTCAAGTTCAAGTCAAGGTCAAGTCAAGGTTAAGTCAAGGTCAAGTCAAGGTCAAGTTAAGGTCAAGTCATAGCCATGTCAAGGTCAAGTCAACGTCAAGTGAAGGTCAAGTCAACATCATGTCAAGGTCAAGTCAAGGTCATGTCAAGGTCAAGTCAAGGTCAAGTGAAGGTCAAGTCAAGGTCAAGTCAAGGTCAAGTCAAGGTCAAGTCAAGGTCAAGCCAAGGTCAAGTCAAGGTCAAGTCAAGTTCAAGTCAAGGTCAAGTCAAGGTTAAGTCAAGGTCAAGTCAAGGTCAAGTTAAGGTCAAGTCATAGCCATGTCAAGGTCAAGTCAACGTCAAGTGAAGGTCAAGTCAACATCATGTCAAGGTCAAGTCAAGGTCATGTCAAGGTCAAGTCAAGGTCAAGTGAAGGTCAAGTCAAGGTCAAGTCAAGGTCAAGTCAAGGTCAAGTCAAGGTCATGTCAAGGTCATGTCAAGGTCAATTCAAGGACAAGTCAAGGTCATGTCAAGGTCAAGTCAAGGTCAAGTCAAGGTCAAGCCAAGGTCTTGTCAAGGTCAAGTCAAGGTCAAGTCAAGGTCATGTCAAGGTCAAGTCAAGGTCAAGTGAAGGTCAAGTCAAGGTCAAGTCAAGCTCATGTCAAGGTCATGTCAAGGTCAAGTCAAGGTCAAGTCAAGATCATGCCAAGGTCAAGCTAAGATCATGTCAAGGTTAAGTCAAGGTCAAGTCAATGTCATGTCAAGGTCAAGTCAAGGTCTAGTCAAGGTCATGTCAAGGTCAAGTCAAGGACAAGTGAAGGTCAAGTCAAGGTCAATTCAAGGTCAAGTCAAGGTCAAGTCAAGGTCAAGTCAGGGTCAAGTCAAGGTCAAGTCAAGGTCAAGTCAAGGTCAAATCAAGGTCAAGTCAAGGTCATGTCAAGGGCAAATCAAGGTCAAGTCAAGGTCAAGTCGAGGTCATGTCAAGGTCAAGTCACGGTCAAGTCAAGGTCAAGTCAAGGTCAAGACAAGGTCAAGTCAAGGTCAAGTCAAGGTCAAGTCAAGGTCAAGTCAAGGTCATGTCAAGGTCATGTCAATGTCAAGTCAAGGTCAAGGTCAAGTCAAGGTCAAGTCAAGGTCAAGTCAAGGTCAAGTCAAGGTTAAGTCAAGGTCAAGTCAAGGTCAAGTCAAGGTCAAGTTTATTTCAAGTCAAGGTCAAGTCAAGGTTAAGTCAAGGTCAAGTCAAGGTCAAGTCAAGGTCATGTCAAGGTCAAGTCAAGGTCAAGTGAAGGTCAAGTCAAGGTCAATTCAAGGTCAAGTCAAGCTCATGTCAAGGTCAAGTCAAGGTCAAGTCAAGGTCAAGTCAGGGTCAAGTCAAGGTCAAGTCAAGGTCAAGTCAAGGTCAAGTCAAGGTCAAGTCAAGGTCATGTCAAGGGCAAGTCAAGGTCAAGTCAAGGTCACGTCGAGGTCATGTCACGGTCAAGTCACGGTCAAGTCAAGGTCAAGTCAAGGTCAAGACAAGGTCAAGTCACGGTCAAGTCAAGGTCAAGTCAAGGTCAAGTCAAAGTCATGTCAAGGTCATGTCAAGGTCAAGCCAAGGTCAAGGTCAAGTCAAGGTCAAGTCAAGGTCAAGTCAAGGTCAATTCAAGGTCAAGTCAAGGTCAAGTCAAGGTCAAGTCAGGGTCAAGTCAAGGTCAAGTCAAGGTCAAGTCAAGGTCAATTCAAGGTCAAGTCAAGCTCATGTCAAGGTCAAGTCAAGGTCAAGTCAAGGTCAAGTCAGGGTCAAGTCAAGGTCACGTCAAGGTCAAGTCAAGGTCAAGTCAAGGTCAAGTCAAGGTCATGTCAAGGGCAAGTCAAGGTCAAGTCAAGGTCAAGTCGAGGTCATGTCACGGTCAAGTCACGGTCAAGTCAAGGTCAAGTCAAGGTCAAGACAAGGTCAAGTCAAGGTCAAGTCAAGGTCAAGTCAAAGTCATGTCAAGGTCATGTCAAGGTCAAGTCAAGGTCAAGGTCAAGTCAAGGTCAAGTCAAGGTCAAGTCAAGGTCAAGTCAAGGTCAAGTCAAGGTTAAGTCAAGGTCAAGTCAAGGTCAAGTCAAGGTCAAGTTTATTTCAAGTCAAGGTTAAGTCAAGGTCAAGTCAAGGTCAAGTCAAGGTCAAGTCAAGGTCAAGTCAGGGTCAAGTCAAGGTCAAGTCAAGGTCAAGTCAAGGTCAAGTCAAGGTCATGTCAAGGGCAAGTCAAGGTCAAGTCAAGGTCAAGTCGAGGTCATGTCACGGTCAAGTCACGGTCAAGTCAAGGTCAAGTCAAGGTCAAGTCAAGGTCAAGTCAAGGTCAAGTCAAGGTCATGTCAAGGTCATGTCAATGTCAAGTCAAGGTCAAGGTCAAGTCAAGGTCAAGTCAAGGTCAATTCAAGGTCAAGTCAAGGTCAAGTCAAGGTCAAGTCAGGGTCAAGTCAAGGTCAAGTCAAGGTCAAATCAAGGTCAAGTCAAGCTCATGTCAAGGTCAAGTCAAGGTCAAGTCAAGGTCAAGTCAGGGTCAAGTCAAGGTCAAGTCAAGGTCAAGTCAAGGTCAAGTCAAGGTCAAGTCAAGGTCATGTCAAGGGCAAGTCAAGGTCAAGTCAAGGTCAAGTCAAGGTCATGTCAAGGTAAAGTCAAGGTCAAGTGAAGGTCAAGTCAAGGTCAATTCAAGATTAAGTCAAGGTCAAGTCAAGGTCAAGTCAGGGTCAAGTCAAGGTCAAGTCAAGGTCAAGTCAAGGTCAAATCAAGGTCAAGTCAAGGTCAAGTCGAGGTCATGTCAAGGTCAAGTCACGGTCAAGTCAAGAACAAGTCAAGGTCAAAACAAGGTCAAGTCAAGGTCAAGTCAAGGTCAAGTCAAGGTCAAGTCAAGGTCATGTCAAGGTCATGTCAATGTCAAGTCAAGGTCAAGGTCAAGTCAAGGTCAAGTCAAGGTCAAGTCAAGGTCAAGTCAAGGTCAAGTCAAGGTTAAGTCAAGGTCAAGTCAAGGTCAAGTCAAGGTTAAGTCAAGGTCAAGTCAAGGTCAAGTCAAGGTCATGTCAAGGTCAAGTCAAGGTCAAGTGAAGGTCAAGTCAAAGTCAATTCAAGGTCAAGTCAAGCTCATGTCAAGGTCAAGTCAAGGTCAAGTCAAGGTCAAGTCAGGGTCAAGTCAAGGTCAAGTCAAGCTCAAGTCAAGGTCAAGTCAAGGTCAAGTCAAGGTCATGTCAAGGGCAAGTCAAGGTCAAGTCAAGGTCAAGTCGAGGTCATGTCACGGTCAAGTCACGGTCAAGTCAAGGTCAAGTCAAGGTCAAGACAAGGTCAAGTCAAGGTCAAGTCAAGGTCAAGTCAAAGTCATGTCAAGGTCATGTCAAGGTCAAGTCAAGGTCAAGTCAAGGTCAAGTCAAGGTCAAGTCAAGGTAAAGTGTATTTCAAGTCAAGGTCAAGTCAAGGTTAAGTCAAGGTCAAGTCAAGGTCAAGTCAAGGTCATGTCAAGGTCAAGTCAAGGTTAAGTCAAGGTCATGTCAAGGTCAAGTCAAGGTTAAGTCGAGATCATGTCAAGGTCAAGTTTATTTCAAGTCAAGGTCAAGTCAAGGTTAAGTCAAGGTCAAGTCAAGGTCAAGTCAAGGTCATGTCAAGGTCAAGTCAAGGTCATGTCAAGGTCATGTCAAGGTCAAGTCAAGGTCAAGTCAAGGTCAAGTCAAGGTTAAGTCAAGGTCAAGTCAAGGTCAAGTCAAGGTCAAGTGAAGGTCAAGTCAAGGTCAATTCAAGGTCAAGTCAAGTTCATGTCAAGGTCATGTCAAGGTCATGTCAAGGTCAAGTCAAGGTCAAGTCAAGGTCAAGTCAGGGTCAAGTCAAGGTCAAGTCAAGGTCAAGTCAAGGTCATGTCAAGGGCAAGTCAAGGTCAAGTCAAGGTCAAGTCGAGGTCATGTCAAGGTCAAGTCACGGTCAAGTCAAGGTCAAGTCAAGGTCGAGTCAAGATGAAGTCAAGGTCAAGTCAAAGTTAAGTCAAGGCCTAGTGAAGGTCAACTCAAGGTCAAGTCAAAGTCAAGTCAAGGTCAAGTCAAGGTCATGTCAAGGTCAGGTCAAGGTCATGTCAAGGTCAATTCAAGGTCAAGTCAAGGTCAAGTCAAGGTCAAGTCAAGGTCATGTCAAGGTCTAGTCAAGGTCATGTCAAGGTCAAGGTCAAGCTCAAGTCAAAGTCATGTCAAGGTCATGTCAAGGGCAAGGTCAAGGTCAAGGTCAAGTCAAGGTCAAGTCAAGGTCGAGTCAAGGTTAAGTCAAGGTCAAGTGAGGTCAAGGTCATTTCAAGGGCAAGGTCAAGTCAAGGTCAAGTCAAGGTCAAGTCAAGGTCGAGTCAAGGTTAAGTCAAGGTCAAGTGAAGTCAAGGTCAAGTCAAGGTCAAGTCAAGGATAAGTCAAGGTCAAGTCAAGGTTAAGACAAGGTCAAGTCAAGGTCATATCAAGGTCATGTCAAGGTCAGGTCAAGGTCAAATCAAGGTCGAGTCAAGGTGAAGTCAAGGTCAAGTCAAGGTCAAGTGAAGGCCAAGTCAAGGTCAAGTCAAGGTCAAGTCAAGGTCAAGTCAAGGTCATGTCAAGGTCATGTCAAGGTCAATTCAAGGTCAAGTCAAGGTCAAGTCAAGGTCAAGTCAAGGTCAAGTCAAGGTCAAGTCAAGGTCATGTCAAGGTCAAGTCAAGGTCAAGTCAAGGTCAAGTCAAGGTCAAGTCAAGGTCAAGTCAAGGTCATGTCAAGGTCAAGTCAAGGTCAAGTCAAGGTTAAGTCAAGTTCAAGGTCAAGTCAAGGTCAAGTCATAGTCATGTCAAGGTCAAGTCAAGGTCAAATCCAGGTCATGTCAAGGTCAAGTCAAGGTCAAGTCAAGGTCAAGTCAAGGGCGTGTCCAGGTCAGGTCAAGGTCAAGTCAAGGTCAAGTCAAGGTCATATCAAGGTCATGTCAAGGTCAAGTCAAGGTCAAGTCAAGGTCGTGTCCAGGTCAGGTCAAGGTCAAGTCAAGGTCAAGTCAACGTCAAGTGAAAGTCAACTCAAGGTCAAGTAAAGGACAAGTCAAGGTCAAGTCAAGGTCAAGTCAAGGTCAAGTCAAGGTCAAGTCAAGGTCAAGTCAAGGTCAAGTCAAGGTCAAGTCGAGGTCATGTCAAGGGCAAGTCAAGGTCAAGTCAAGGTCAAGTCGAGGTCATGTCACGGTCAAGTCACGGTCAAGTCAAGGTCAAGTCAAGGTCAAGACAAGGTCAAGTCAAGGTCAAGTCAAGTTCAAGTCAAGGTCAAGTCAAAGTCATGTCAAGGTCATGTCAAGGTCAAGTCAAGGTCAAGGTCAAGTCAAGGTCAAGTCAAGGTCAAGTCAAGGTTAAGTCAAGGTAAAGTGTATTTCAAGTCAAGGTCAAGTCAAGGTCAAGTCAAGGTCAAGTCAAGTTTAAGTCAAGGTCAAGTCAAGGTCAAGTCAAGGTCATGTCAAGGTCAAGTCAAGGTCAAGTCAAGGTTAAGTCAAGGTCATGTCAAGGTCAAGTCAAGGTTAAGTCGAGGTCATGTCAAGGTCAAGTTTATTTCAAGTCAAGGTCAAGTCAAGGTTAAGTCAAGGTCAAGTCAAGGTCAAGTCAAGGTCATGTCAAGGTCAAGTCAAGGTCATGTCAAGGTCATGTCAAGGTCAAGTCAAGGTCAAGTCAAGGTCAAGTCAGGGTCAAGTCAAGGTCAAGTCAAGGTCAAGTCAAGGTCAAGTCAAGGTCATGTCAAGGGCAAGTCAAGGTCAAGACAAGGTCAAGTCGAGGTCATGTCAAGGTCATGTCACGGTCAAGTCAAGGTCAAGTCAAGGTCGAGTCAAGGTGAAGTCAAGGTCAAGTCAAAGCCAAGTCAAGGCCTAGTGAAGGTCAACTCAAGGTCAAGTCAAAGTCAAGTCAAGGTCAAGTCAAGGTCATGTCAAGGTCAGGTCAAGGTCATGTCAAGGTCAATTCAAGGTCAAGTCAAGGTCAAGTCAAGGTCATGTCAAGGTCTAGTCAAGGTTATGTCAAGGTCAAGGTCAAGCTCAAGTCAAAGTCATGTCAAGGTCATGTCAAGGGCAAGGTCAAGGTCAAGGTCAAGTCAAGGTCAAGTCAAGGTCGAGTCAAGGTTAAGTCAAGGTCAAGTGAGGTCAAGGTCATTTCAAGGGCAAGGTCAAGGTCAAGGTCAAGTCAAGGTCAAGTCAAGGTCGAGTCAAGGTTAAGTCAAGGTCAAGTGAAGTCAAGGTCAAGTCAAGTTCAAGTCAAGGTCAAGACAAGGTCAAGTCAAGGTCAAGTCAAGGTCAAGTCAAGGATAAGTCAAGGTCAAGTCAAGGTTAAGACAAGGTCAAGTCAAGGTCATATCAAGGTCATGTCAAGGTCAAGTAAGGTCAAGTCAAGGTTAAGTCAAGGTCATGTCAAGGTCAGGTCAAGGTCAAGTCAAGGTCGAGTCAAGGTGAAGTCAAGGTCAAGTCAAGGTCAAGTCAAGGTCAAGTGAAGGCCAAGTCAAGGTCAAGTCAAGGTCAAGTCAAGGTCATGTCAAGGTCATGTCAAGGTCAATTCAAGGTCAAGTCAAGGTCAAGTCAAGGTCAAGTCAAGGTCAAGTCAAGGTCAAGTCAAGGTCAAGTCAAGGTCATGTCAAGGTCAAGTCAAGGTCAAGTCAAGGTCAAGTCAAGGTCAAGTTAAGGTCAAGTCAAGGTCATGTCAAGGTCAAGTCAAGGTCAAGTCAAGGTCAAGTCAAGGTTAAGTCAAGTTCAAGGTCAAGTCAAGGTCAAGTCATAGTCATGTCAAGGTCAAGTCAAGGTCAAATCCAGGTCATGTCAAGGTCAAGTCAAGGTCGTGTCCAGGTCAGGTCAAGGTCAAGTCAAGGTCATATCAAGGTCATGTCAAGGTCAAGTCAAGGTCAAGTCAAGGTCGTGTCCAGGTCAGGTCAAGGTCAAGTCAAGGTCAAGTCAACGTCAAGTGAAAGTCAACTCAAGGTCAAGTAAAGGTCAAGTCAAGGCCATGTCAAGTTCA
Source organism: Sturmia bella (assembly GCA_963662145.1). Lineage (NCBI taxonomy): Eukaryota > Metazoa > Arthropoda > Insecta > Diptera > Tachinidae > Sturmia > Sturmia bella. The sequence continues at coordinate 50,563,389 of OY759169.1, forward strand.
TATCATGATCAAGTCAAGGTCAATTCAAGGTCATGTCAAGGTCGATTCAAGGTCAAGTCAAGTTCAAGTCAAGGTCAAGACAAGGGCAAGTCAAGGTCAAGTCAAGATCAAGTCGAGGTCATGTCAAGGTCAAGTCAAGGTCAAGTCAAGGTCAAGACAAGGTCAAGTCAATTTCAAGTCAAGGTCAAGTCAAGGTCAAGTCAAGGTCAAGTCAAGGTCAAGTCAAGGTTAAGTCAAGGTCAAGGTCAAGTCAAGGTCAAGTCATAGTCATGCCAAGGTCAACTCATAGTCATGTCAAGGTCAAGTCAAGGTCAAATCCAGGTCATGTCAAGGTCAAGTCAAGGTCAAGTCAAGGTCAAGTCAAGGTCATGTCAAGGTCAAGTAAAGGTCAAGTCAATGTCGTGTCCAGGTCAGGTCAAGGTCAAGTCAAGGTCAAGTCAAGGTCATGTCAAGGTCATGTCAAGGTCAAGTCAAGGTCAAGTCAAGGTCGTGTCCAGGTCAGGTCAAGGTCAAGTCAAGGTCAAGTCAACTTCAAGTGAAAGTCAACTCAAGGTCAAGTAAAGGTCAAGTCAAGGCCATGTCAAGGTCATATCATGGTCAATTCAAGGTCAATTCAAGGTCATGTCAAGGTCGATTCAAGGTCAAGTCAAGTTCAAGTCAAGGTCGAGTCAAGGTCAAGTCAAGGTCAAGTCAAGGTCAAGACGAGGTCAAGTCAAGGTCAAGTCCAGGTCAAGTCAAGGTCAAGTCAAGATCAAGTCAAGGTCATGTCAAGGTCAAGTCAAGGTCAAGTCAAGGTCAAGTCAAGGTCAAGTCAAGGTCATGTCAAGGTCAAGTCAAGGTCAAGTCAAGGTCAAGTCAAGGTCAAGTCAAGGTCAAGTCATAGTCATGCCAAGGTCAACTCATAGTCATGTCAAGGTCAAGTCAAGGTCAAATCCAAGGTCAAGTCAAGGTCAAGTGAAGGTCAAGTCAAGGTCAAGTCAAGGTCATGTCAAGGTCGATTCAAGGTCAAGTCAAGGTCAAGTCAAGGTCAAATCAAGGTCATGTTAAGGTTATGTTAAGGTCAAGTCAAGGTCAAGTCAAGGTCAAGTCAAGGTCAAGTCAAGGTCAAGTCAAGGTCAAGTCAAGGTCACGTCAAGGTCAAGTCAAGGTCAGTTTAAAGTCCAGTCGAGGTCATATCAAGGTCAAGTCAAGGTCAAGACAAGGTCAAGTCAAGGTCACGTCATGGTCAAGTCAAGGTCAAGTCAAGCTCAAGTCAAGGTCATGTCAAGGTCAAGTCAAGGACAAGTCAAGGTCAAGTCAAGGTCATATGAAGGGCAAGTCAAGGTCATATCAAGGTCAAGTCAAGGTCAAGACAAGGTCAAGTCAAGGTCAAGTCAAGGTCAAGTCAAGGTCATGTCAAGGTCAAGTCAATGTCAAGTCAAGGTTAAGTCAAGGTCATATGAAGGGCAAGTCAAGGTCAAGTGAAGGTCATGTCAAGATCAAGTCAGGGTCAAGTCAAGGTCAAGTCAAGGTCATGTCAAGGTCAAGTCAATGTCAAGTCAAGGTTAAGTCAAGGTCAAGTCAAGGTCAAGTCAAGGTCATGTCAAGGTCAAGTCAATGTCAAGTCAAGGTTAAGTCAAGGTCATATGAAGGACAAGTCAAGGTCAAGTCAAGGTCATATGAAGGGCAAGTCAAGGTCATATCAAGGTCAAGTCAAGGTCAAGACAAGGTCAAGTCAAGGTCAAGTCAAGGTCAAGTCAAGGTTAAGTCAAGGTAAAGTCAATGTCAAGTCAAGGTTAAGTCAAGGTCATATGAAGGACAAGTCAAGGTCAAGTCAAGGTCATATGAAGGGCAAGTCAAGGTCATATCAAGGTCAAGTCAAGGTCAAGACAAGGTCAAGTCAAGGTCAAGTCAAGGTCAAGTCAAGGTCAAGTCAAGGTTAAGTCAAGGTAAAGTCAAGGTCAAGTCAAGGTCATATGAAGGGCAAGTCAAGGTCAAGTGAAGGTCATGTCAAGATCAAGTCAGGGTCAAGTCTGGGTCAAGTCAAGGTCACGTCTAGGTCACGTCAAGGTCAAGTCAAGGTCAAGTCAAGGTTAAGTCAAGGTCAAGTCAAGGTCAAGTCAAGGTCATGTCAAGGTCATGTCAAGGTCAAGTCAAGGTCAAGTCAATGTCAAGTCAAGGTCAAGTCAAGGTCCAGTCAAGGTCAAGTCAAGGTTAAGTCAAGGTCAAGTCAAGGTCAAGTCAAGGTCAAGTCAAGGTCAAGTCAAGGTTAAGTCAAGGTCAAGGTCAAGTCAAGGTCAAGTCATAGTCATGCCAAGGTCAACTCATAGTCATGTCAAGGTCAAGTCAAGGTCAAATCCAGGTCATGTCAAGGTCAAGTCAAGGTCAAGTCAAGGTCAAGTCAAGGTCAAGTGAAGGTCAAGTCAAGGTCAAGTCAAGCTCATGTCAAGGTCATGTCAAGGTCAAGTCAAGGTCAAGTCAAGGTAATGTCAAGGTCAAGTCAAGGTCATGTCAAGGTCAAGTCAAGGTCAAGTCAAGGTCAAGTCAAGGTCAAGTCAAGGTCATGTCAAGGTCATGTCAAGGTCATGTCAAGGTCAATTCAAGGTCAAGTCAAGGTCATGTCAAGGTCAAGTCAAGGTCAAGTCAAGGTAATGTCAAGGTCAAGTCAAGGTCATGTCAAGGTCAAGTCAAGGTCAAGTCAAGGTCAAGTCAAGGTCAAGTCAAGGTCATGTCAAGGTCATGTCAAGGTCATGTCAAGGTCAATTCAAGGTCAAGTCAAGGTCATGTCAAGGTCAAGTCAAGGTCATGTCAAGGTCAAGTAAAGGTCAAGCCAAGGTCATGTCAAGGTCAAGTCAAGGGCAAGTCAAGATCATGTCAAGGTCAAGTCAAGGTCAAGTGAAGGTCAAGTCAAGGTCAAGTCAAGCTCATGTCAAGGTCATGTCAAGGTCAAGTCAAGGTCAAGTCAAGGTAATGTCAAGGTCAAGTCAAGGTCAAGTGAAGGTCAAGTCAAGGTCAAGTCAAGGTCAAGTCAAGGTCAAGTCAAGGTCATGTCAAGGTCATGTCAAGGTCAATTCAAGGTCAAGTCAAGGTCATGTCAAGGTCAAGTCAAGGTCATGTCAAGGTCAAGTAAAGGTCAAGCCAAGGTCATGTCAAGGTCAAGTCAAGGGCAAGTCAAGATCATGTCAAGGTCAAGTCAAGGTCAAGTGAAGGTCAAGTCAAGGTCAAGTCAAGCTCATGTCAAGGTCAAGTTAAGGTCATGTCAAGGTCAAGTCAAGGTCAAGTCAATGTCATGTCAAGGTCAAGTCAAGGTCAAGTCAAGGTCATGTCAAGGTCAAGTCAAGGTCAAGTGAAGGTCAAGTCAAGGTCAATTCTTGGTCAAGTCAAGCTCATGTCAAGGTCATGTCAAGGTCAAGTCAAGGTCAAGTCAAGGTCAAGTCAAGGTCAAGTCAGGGTCAAGTCAAGGTCAAGTCAAGGTCAAGTCAAGGTCAAGTCAAGGTCAAGTCAAGGTCATGTCAAGGGCAAGTCAAGATCAAGTCAAGGTCAAGTCGAGGTCATGTCAAGGTCAAGTCACGGTCAAGTCAAGGTCAAGTCAAGGTCAAGACAAGGTCAAGTCAAGGTCAAGTCAAGGTCAAGTCAAGGTCATGTCAAGGTCAAGTCAAGGTCAAGTGAAGGTCAAGTCAAGGTCAATTCTTGGTCAAGTCAAGCTCATGTCAAGGTCATGTCAAGGTCAAGTCAAGGTCAAGTCAAGGTCAAGTCAAGGTCAAGTCAGGGTCAAGTCAAGGTCAAGTCAAGGTCAAGTCAAGGTCAAGTCAAGGTCAAGTCAAGGTCATGTCAAGGTCAAGTCAAGGTCAAGTCAAGGTCAAGTCAAGGTCAAGTCAAGGTCATGTCAAGGTCATGTCAAGGTCAAGGTCAAGTGAAGGTCAAGTCAAGGTCAAATCAAGGTCAAGTCAAGGTCATGTCAAGGTCATGTCAAGGTCAAGTCAAGGTCAAGTCAAGGTCATGTCAAGGTCTAGTCAAGGTCAAGTCAAGGCCATGTCAAGGTCAATTCAAGGTCAAGTCAAGGTCAAGACAAGGTTAAGTCAAGGTCAAGTCAAGGTCAAGTCAAGGTCAAGTCAAGGTCATGTCAAGGTCAAGGTCAAGTCAAGATCAAGTCAAGGTCAAGTCAAGGTCAAGTGAAGATCATGTCAAGGTCAAGTCAAGGTCAAGTCAAGGTCAAGTCAAGGTCAAGTCAAGGTCAAGTCAAGGTCATGTCAAGGTCAAGTCATGGTCAAGTCAAGGTCGAGTCAAGGTCAAGTCAAGGTCAAGTCAAGGTCAAGTCAAGGTTAAGTCAAGGTCAATTCAAGGTCACGTCAAGGTCAAGTCAAGGTCAAGTCAAAGTCATGTCAAGGTCAAGGTCAAGTCAAGGTCATGTCAAGGTCAAGGTCAAGCTCAAGTCAAGGTCATGTCAAGGTCATGTCAAGGTCAAGGTCATGTCAAGGTCATGTCAAGGTCAAGGTCAAGTCAAGGTCAAGTCAAGGTCAAGTCAAGGTCATGTCAAGGTCAGGTCAAGGTCAACTCAAGGTCAAGTCAAGGTCAAGGTCAAGTCAAGGTTAAGTCAAGGTCAAGTCAAGGTCAAGTCAAGGTCAAGACAAGGTTAAGTCAAGGTCAAGTCAAGGTCAAGTCAAGGTCATGTCAAGGTCAAGGTCAAGTCAAGATCAAGTCAAGGTCAAGTCAAGGTCATGTCAAGGTCAAGTCAAGGTCAAGACAAGGTCATGTCAAGGTCATGTCAAGGTCAAGTCAAGGTCAAGTCAAGGTCAAGTCAAGGTCAAGTCAAGGTTAAGTCAAGGTCATGTCAAGGTCAGGTCAAGGTCAAGTCAAGGTGAAGTCAAGGTCAAGCCAAGGTCAAGTCTAGGTCAAGTGAAGGTCAAAACAAGGTCAAGTCAAGGTCAAGTCAAGGTCATGTCAAGGTCATGTCAAGGTCAATTCAAGGTCAAGTCAAGGTCATGTCAAGGTCATGTCAAGGTCAATTCAAGGTCAAGTCAAGGTCAAGTCAAGGTCATGTCAAGGTCAAGTCAAGGTCAAGTCAAGGTCAAGTCAAGGTCATGTCAAGGTCAAGTCAAGGTCAAGTCAAGGTCATGTCAAGGTCATGTCAAGGTCAAGTCAAGGTCAAGTCAAGGTCATGTCAAGGTCAAGTCAAGGTCAAGTCAAGGTTAAGTCAAGGTCATGTCAAGGTCGGGTCAGGGTCAAGTCAAGGCAGAGTCAAGGTGGAGTCAAGATCAAGTCAAGGTCAAGTCAAGGTCAAGTGACGGTCAAGACAAGGTCTTGTCAAGGTCATGTCAAGGTCAATTCAAGGTCAAGTCAAGGTCAAGTCAAGGTCATGTCAAGGTCAAGTCAAGGTCAAGTCAAGGTCATGTCAAGGTCATGTCAAGGTCAAGTCAAGGTCAATTCAAGGTCAAGTCAAGGTCAAGTCAAAGTCAAGTCAAGGTCAAGTCAAGGTCAAGTCATAGTCATGTCAAGGTCAAGTCAAGGTCAAGTCAAGGTCATGTCAAGGTCAAGTCAAGGTCAAGTCAAGGTCAAGTCAAGGTCAAGTCATAGTCATGTCAAGGTCAAGTCAAGGTCAAGTGAAGGTCAAGTCAAGGTCAAGTCAAGGTCATGTCAAGGTCATGTCAAGGTCAAGTCAAGGTCAAGTGAAGGTCAAGTCAAGGTCAAGTCAAGGTCACGTCAAGGTCATGTCAAGGTCATGTCAAGGTCAAGTCAAGGTCAAGTCAAGGTCAAGTCAAGGTCATGTCAAGGTCAAGTCAAGGTCAAGTCAAGGTCGAGTCAAGGTCAAGGTCAAGTGAAGATCATGTCAAGGTCAAGTCAAGGTCAAGTCAATGTCATGTCAAGGTCAAGTCATGGTCAAGTCAAGGTCGAGTCAAGGTCAAGTCAAGGTCAAGTCAAGGTCAAGTCAAGGTTAAGTCAAGGTCAAGTCAAGGTCACGTCAAGGTCAAGTCAAGGTCAAGTCAAAGTCATGTCAAGGTCAAGGTCAAGTCAAGGTCATGTCAAGGTCAAGGTCAAGCTCAAGTCAAGGTCATGTCAAGGTCAAGGTCAAGTCAAGGTCAAGTCGAGGTCAAGTCAAGGTCAAGTCAAGGTCATGTCAAGGTCAAGTCAAGTCAAGGTCAAGTCAAGGTCAAGTCAAGGTCATGTCAAGGTCATGTCAAGGTCAAGTCAAGGTCAAGTCAAGGTCAAGTCAAGGTCATGTCAAGGTCAGGTCAAGGTCAACTCAAGGTCAAGTCAAGGTCAAGGTCAAGTCAAGGTTATGTCAAGGTCAAGTCAAGTCAAGGTCAAGTCAAGGTCAAGTCAAGGTCACGTCAAGGACATGTCAAGGTCAAGTCAAGTTCAAGTCAAGGTCAAGTCAAGGTCAAGTCAAGGTCATGTCAAGGTCAAGTCAAGGTCAAGTCAAGGTCATGTCAAGGTCATGTCAAGGTCAAGTCAATGTCAAGTCAAGGTCAAGCCAAGGTCAAGTCAAGGTCAAGTCAAGTTCAAGTCAAGGTCAAGTCAAGGTTAAGTCAAGGTCAAGTCAAGGTCAAGTTAAGGTCAAGTCATAGCCATGTCAAGGTCAAGTCAAGGTCAAGTCAATGTCATGTCAAGGTCAAGTCAAGGTCAAGTCAAGGTCATGTCAAGGTCAAGTCAAGGTCAAGTGAAGGTCAAGTCAAGGTCAATTCTTGGTCAAGTCAAGCTCATGTCAAGGTCATGTCAAGGTCAAGTCAAGGTCAAGTCAAGGTCAAGTCAAGGTCAAGTCAGGGTCAAGTCAAGGTCAAGTCAAGGTCAAGTCAAGGTCAAGTCAAGGTCAAGTCAAGGTCATGTCAAGGGCAAGTCAAGATCAAGTCAAGGTCAAGTCGAGGTCATGTCAAGGTCAAGTCACGGTCAAGTCAAGGTCAAGTCAAGGTCAAGACAAGGTCAAGTCAAGGTCAAGTCAAGGTCAAGTCAAGGTCATGTCAAGGTCAAGTCAAGGTCAAGTGAAGGTCAAGTCAAGGTCAATTCTTGGTCAAGTCAAGCTCATGTCAAGGTCATGTCAAGGTCAAGTCAAGGTCAAGTCAAGGTCAAGTCAAGGTCAAGTCAGGGTCAAGTCAAGGTCAAGTCAAGGTCAAGTCAAGGTCAAGTCAAGGTCAAGTCAAGGTCATGTCAAGGTCAAGTCAAGGTCAAGTCAAGGTCAAGTCAAGGTCAAGTCAAGGTCATGTCAAGGTCATGTCAAGGTCAAGGTCAAGTGAAGGTCAAGTCAAGGTCAAGTCAAGGTCAAGTCAAGGTCATGTCAAGGTCATGTCAAGGTCAAGTCAAGGTCAAGTCAAGGTCATGTCAAGGTCTAGTCAAGGTCAAGTCAAGGCCATGTCAAGGTCAATTCAAGGTCAAGTCAAGGTCAAGACAAGGTTAAGTCAAGGTCAAGTCAAGGTCAAGTCAAGGTCAAGTCAAGGTCATGTCAAGGTCAAGGTCAAGTCAAGATCAAGTCAAGGTCAAGTCAAGGTCAAGTGAAGATCATGTCAAGGTCAAGTCAAGGTCAAGTCAAGGTCAAGTCAAGGTCAAGTCAAGGTCATGTCAAGGTCAAGTCATGGTCAAGTCAAGGTCGAGTCAAGGTCAAGTCAAGGTCAAGTCAAGGTCAAGTCAAGGTTAAGTCAAGGTCAATTCAAGGTCACGTCAAGGTCAAGTCAAGGTCAAGTCAAAGTCATGTCAAGGTCAAGGTCAAGTCAAGGTCATGTCAAGGTCAAGGTCAAGCTCAAGTCAAGGTCATGTCAAGGTCATGTCAAGGTCAAGGTCATGTCAAGGTCATGTCAAGGTCAAGGTCAAGTCAAGGTCAAGTCAAGGTCAAGTCAAGGTCATGTCAAGGTCAGGTCAAGGTCAACTCAAGGTCAAGTCAAGGTCAAGGTCAAGTCAAGGTTAAGTCAAGGTCAAGTCAAGGTCAAGTCAAGGTCAAGACAAGGTTAAGTCAAGGTCAAGTCAAGGTCAAGTCAAGGTCATGTCAAGGTCAAGGTCAAGTCAAGATCAAGTCAAGGTCAAGTCAAGGTCATGTCAAGGTCAAGTCAAGGTCAAGACAAGGTCATGTCAAGGTCATGTCAAGGTCAAGTCAAGGTCAAGTCAAGGTCAAGTCAAGGTCAAGTCAAGGTTAAGTCAAGGTCATGTCAAGGTCAGGTCAAGGTCAAGTCAAGGTGAAGTCAAGGTCAAGCCAAGGTCAAGTCTAGGTCAAGTGAAGGTCAAAACAAGGTCAAGTCAAGGTCAAGTCAAGGTCATGTCAAGGTCATGTCAAGGTCAATTCAAGGTCAAGTCAAGGTCATGTCAAGGTCATGTCAAGGTCAATTCAAGGTCAAGTCAAGGTCAAGTCAAGGTCATGTCAAGGTCAAGTCAAGGTCAAGTCAAGGTCAAGTCAAGGTCATGTCAAGGTCAAGTCAAGGTCAAGTCAAGGTCATGTCAAGGTCATGTCAAGGTCAAGTCAAGGTCAAGTCAAGGTCATGTCAAGGTCAAGTCAAGGTCAAGTCAAGGTTAAGTCAAGGTTATGTCAAGGTCGGGTCAGGGTCAAGTCAAGGCAGAGTCAAGGTGGAGTCAAGATCAAGTCAAGGTCAAGTCAAGGTCAAGTGACGGTCAAGACAAGGTCTTGTCAAGGTCATGTCAAGGTCAATTCAAGGTCAAGTCAAGGTCAAGTCAAGGTCATGTCAAGGTCAAGTCAAGGTCAAGTCAAGGTCATGTCAAGGTCATGTCAAGGTCAAGTCAAGGTCAAGTCAAGGTCAAGTCAAGGTCAAGTCAAAGTCAAGTCAAGGTCAAGTCAAGGTCAAGTCATAGTCATGTCAAGGTCAAGTCAAGGTCAAGTCAAGGTCATGTCAAGGTCAAGTCAAGGTCAAGTCAAGGTCAAGTCATAGTCATGTCAAGGTCAAGTCAAGGTCAAGTGAAGGTCAAGTCAAGGTCAAGTCAAGGTCATGTCAAGGTCATGTCAAGGTCAAGTCAAGGTCAAGTGAAGGTCAAGTCAAGGTCAAGTCAAGGTCACGTCAAGGTCATGTCAAGGTCATGTCAAGGTCAAGGTAAGGTCAAGTCAAGGTCAAGTCAAGGTCATGTCAAGGTCAAGTCAAGGTCAAGTCAAGGTCGAGTCAAGGTCAAGGTCAAGTGAAGATCATGTCAAGGTCAAGTCAAGGTCAAGTCAAGGTCATGTCAAGGTCAAGTCATGGTCAAGTCAAGGTCGAGTCAAGGTCAAGTCAAGGTCAAGTCAAGGTCAAGTCAAGGTTAAGTCAAGGTCAAGTCAAGGTCACGTCAAGGTCAAGTCAAGGTCAAGTCAAAGTCATGTCAAGGTCAAGTCAAGGTCATGTCAAGGTCAAGGTCAAGCTCAAGTCAAGGTCATGTCAAGGTCAAGGTCAAGTCAAGGTCAAGTCGAGGTCAAGTCAAGGTCAAGTCAAGGTCATGTCAAGGTCAAGTCAAGTCAAGGTCAAGTCAAGGTCAAGTCAAGGTCATGTCAAGGTCATGTCAAGGTCAAGTCAAGGTCAAGTCAAGGTCAAGTCAAGGTCATGTCAAGGTCAGGTCAAGGTCAACTCAAGGTCAAGTCAAGGTCAAGGTCAAGTCAAGGTTATGTCAAGGTCAAGTCAAGTCAAGGTCAAGTCAAGGTCAAGTCAAGGTCACGTCAAGGACATGTCAAGGTCAAGTCAAGGTCAAGTCAAGGTCAAGCCAAGGTCAAGTAAAGGTCAAGTCAAGTTCAAGTCAAGGTCAAGTCAAGGTCAAGTCAAGGTCATGTCAAGGTCAAGTCAAGGTCAAGTCAAGGTCATGTCAAGGTCATGTCAAGGTCAAGTCAATGTCAAGTCAAGGTCAAGCCAAGGTCAAGTCAAGGTCAAGTCAAGTTCAAGTCAAGGTCAAGTCAAGGTTAAGTCAAGGTCAAGTCAAGGTCAAGTTAAGGTCAAGTCATAGCCATGTCAAGGTCAAGTCAACGTCAAGTGAAGGTCAAGTCAACATCATGTCAAGGTCAAGTCAAGGTCATGTCAAGGTCAAGTCAAGGTCAAGTGAAGGTCAAGTCAAGGTCAAGTCAAGGTCAAGTGAAGGTCAAGTCAAGGTCAAGTCAAGGTAGAGTCAAGGTGAAGTCAAGGTCAAGTCAAGGTCAAGTGAAGGTCAAGTCAAGGTCAAGTCAAGGTCAATTCAAAGTCATGTCAAGGTCATGTCAAGGTCAAGTCAAGGTCAAGTCAAGGTCAAGTCAAGGTCATGTCAAGGTCAAGTCAAGGTCAAGTCAAGGTCATGTCAAGGTCATGTCAAGGTCAAGTCAATGTCAAGTCAAGGTCAAGCCAAGGTCAAGTCAAGGTCAAGTCAAGTTCAAGTCAAGGTCAAGTCAAGGTTAAGTCAAGGTCAAGTCAAGGTCAAGTTAAGGTCAAGTCATAGCCATGTCAAGGTCAAGTCAACGTCAAGTGAAGGTCAAGTCAACATCATGTCAAGGTCAAGTCAAGGTCATGTCAAGGTCAAGTCAAGGTCAAGTGAAGGTCAAGTCAAGGTCAAGTCAAGGTCAAGTCAAGGTCATGTCAAGGTCATGTCAAGGTCAATTCAAGGACAAGTCAAGGTCATGTCAAGGTCAAGTCAAGGTCAAGTCAAGGTCAAGCCAAGGTCTTGTCAAGGTCAAGTCAAGGTCAAGTCAAGGTCATGTCAAGGTCAAGTCAAGGTCAAGTGAAGGTCAAGTCAAGGTCAAGTCAAGCTCATGTCAAGGTCATGTCAAGGTCAAGTCAAGGTCAAGTCAAGATCATGCCAAGGTCAAGCTAAGATCATGTCAAGGTTAAGTCAAGGTCAAGTCAATGTCATGTCAAGGTCAAGTCAAGGTCTAGTCAAGGTCATGTCAAGGTCAAGTCAAGGTCAAGTGAAGGTCAAGTCAAGGTCAATTCAAGGTCAAGTCAAGGTCAAGTCAAGGTCAAGTCAGGGTCAAGTCAAGGTCAAGTCAAGGTCAAGTCAAGGTCAAATCAAGGTCAAGTCAAGGTCATGTCAAGGGCAAATCAAGGTCAAGTCAAGGTGAAGTCGAGGTCATGTCAAGGTCAAGTCACGGTCAAGTCAAGGTCAAGTCAAGGTCAAGACAAGGTCAAGTCAAGGTCAAGTCAAGGTCAAGTCAAGGTCAAGTCAAGGTCATGTCAAGGTCATGTCAATGTCAAGTCAAGGTCAAGGTCAAGTCAAGGTCAAGTCAAGGTCAAGTCAAGGTCAAGTCAAGGTTAAGTCAAGGTCAAGTCAAGGTCAAGTCAAGGTCAAGTTTATTTCAAGTCAAGGTCAAGTCAAGGTTAAGTCAAGGTCAAGTCAAGGTCAAGTCAAGGTCATGTCAAGGTCAAGTCAAGGTCAAGTGAAGGTCAAGTCAAGGTCAATTCAAGGTCAAGTCAAGCTCATGTCAAGGTCAAGTCAAGGTCAAGTCAAGGTCAAGTCAAGGTCAAGTCAAGGTCAAGTCAAGGTCATGTCAAGGGCAAGTCAAGGTCAAGTCAAGGTCAAGTCGAGGTCATGTCACGGTCAAGTCACGGTCAAGTCAAGGTCAAGTCAAGGTCAAGACAAGGTCAAGTCACGGTCAAGTCAAGGTCAAGTCAAGGTCAAGTCAAAGTCATGTCAAGGTCATGTCAAGGTCAAGCCAAGGTCAAGGTCAAGTCAAGGTCAAGTCAAGGTCAAGTCAAGGTCAATTCAAGGTCAAGTCAAGGTCAAGTCAAGGTCAAGTCAGGGTCAAGTCAAGGTCAAGTCAAGGTCAAGTCAAGGTCAATTCAAGGTCAAGTCAAGCTCATGTCAAGGTCAAGTCAAGGTCAAGTCAAGGTCAAGTCAGGGTCAAGTCAAGGTCAAGTCAAGGTCAAGTCAAGGTCAAGTCAAGGTCAAGTCAAGGTCATGTCAAGGGCAAGTCAAGGTCAAGTCAAGGTCAAGTCGAGGTCATGTCACGGTCAAGTCACGGTCAAATCAAGGTCAAGTCAAGGTCAAGACAAGGTCAAGTCAAGGTCAAGTCAAGGTCAAGTCAAAGTCATGTCAAGGTCATGTCAAGGTCAAGTCAAGGTCAAGGTCAAGTCAAGGTCAAGTCAAGGTCAAGTCAAGGTCAAGTCAAGGTCAAGTCAAGGTTAAGTCAAGGTCAAGTCAATGTCAAGTCAAGGTCAAGTTTATTTCAAGTCAAGGTCAAGTCAAGGTTAAGTCAAGGTCAAGTCAAGGTCAAGTCAAGGTCAAGTCAAGGTCAAGTCAGGGTCAAGTCAAGGTCAAGTCAAGGTCAAGTCAAGGTCAAGTCAAGGTCATGTCAAGGTCAAAACAAGGTCAAGTCAAGGTCAAGTCAAGGTCAAGTCAAGGTCAAGTCAAGGTCATGTCAAGGTCATGTCAATGTCAAGTCAAGGTCAAGGTCAAGTCAAGGTCAAGTCAAGGTCAAGTCAAGGTCAAGTCAAGGTCAAGTCAAGGTCAAGTCAAGGTCAAGTCAAGGTCAAGTCAAGGTTAAGTCAAGGTCAAGTCAAGGTCAAGTCAAGGTTAAGTCAAGGTCAAGTCAAGGTCAAGTCAAGGTCAAGTGAAGGTCAAGTCAAAGTCAATTCAAGGTCAAGTCAAGCTCATGTCAAGGTCAAGTCAAGGTCAAGTCAAGGTCAAGTCAGGGTCAAGTCAAGGTCAAGTCAAGCTCAAGTCAAGGTCAAGTCAAGGTCAAGTCAAAGTCATGTCAAGGTCATGTCAAGGTCAAGTCAAGGTCAAGTCAAGGTCAAGTGAAGGTCAAGTCAAGGTCAAGTCAAAGTCATGTCAAGGTCAAGTCAAGGTCAAGTCAAGGTCAAGTCAAGGTCATGTCAAGGGCAAGTCAAGGTCAAGTCAAGGTCAAGTCGAGGTCATGTCACGGTCAAGTCACGGTCAAGTCAAGGTCAAGTCAAGGTCAAGTCAAAGTCATGTCAAGGTCATGTCAAGGTCAAGTCAAGGTTAAGTCAGGGTCAAGTGAAGGTCAAGTCAAGGTCAAGTCAAAGTCATGTCAAGGTCAAGTCAAGGTCAAGTCAAGGTCAAGTCAAGGTCATGTCAAGGGCAAGTCAAGGTCAAGTCAAGGTCAAGTCGAGGTCATGTCACGGTCAAGTCACGGTCAAGTCAAGGTCAAGTCAAGGTCAAGACAAGGTCAAGTCAAGGTCAAGTCAAGGTCAAGTCAAAGTCATGTCAAGGTCATGTCAAGGTCAAGTCAAGGTCAAGTCAAGGTCAAGTCAAGGTCAAGTCAAGGTCAAGTCAAGGTAAAGTGTATTTCAAGTCAAGGTCAAGTCAAGGTTAAGTCAAGGTCAAGTCAAGGTCAAGTCAAGGTCATGTCAAGGTCAAGTCAAGGTTAAGTCAAGGTCATGTCAAGGTCAAGTCAAGGTTAAGTCGAGATCATGTCAAGGTCAAGTTTATTTCAAGTCAAGGTCAAGTCAAGGTTAAGTCAAGGTCAAGTCAAGGTCAAGTCAAGGTCATGTCAAGGTCAAGTCAAGGTCATGTCAAGGTCATGTCAAGGTCAAGTCAAGGTCAAGTCAAGGTCAAGTCAAGGTTAAGTCAAGGTCAAGTCAAGGTCAAGTCAAGGTCAAGTGAAGGTCAAGTCAAGGTCAATTCAAGGTCAAGTCAAGTTCATGTCAAGGTCATGTCAAGGTCATGTCAAGGTCAAGTCAAGGTCAAGTCAAGGTCAAGTCAGGGTCAAGTCAAGGTCAAGTCAAGGTCAAGTCAAGGTCAAGTCAAGGTCATGTCAAGGGCAAGTCAAGGTCAAGTCAAGGTCAAGTCGAGGTCATGTCAAGGTCAAGTCACGGTCAAGTCAAGGTCAAGTCAAGGTCGAGTCAAGATGAAGTCAAGGTCAAGTCAAAGTTAAGTCAAGGCCTAGTGAAGGTCAACTCAAGGTCAAGTCAAAGTCAAGTCAAGGTCAAGTCAAGGTCATGTCAAGGTCAGGTCAAGGTCATGTCAAGGTCAATTCAAGGTCAAGTCAAGGTCAAGTCAAGGTCAAGTCAAGGTCATGTCAAGGTCAAGGTCAAGCTCAAGTCAAAGTCATGTCAAGGTCATGTCAAGGGCAAGGTCAAGGTCAAGGTCAAGTCAAGGTCAAGTCAAGGTCGAGTCAAGGTTAAGTCAAGGTCAAGTGAGGTCAAGGTCATTTCAAGGGCAAGGTCAAGGTCAAGTCAAGGTCAAGTCAAGGTCAAGTCAAGGTCGAGTCAAGGTTAAGTCAAGGTCAAGTGAAGTCAAGGTCAAGTCAAGGTCAAGACAAGGTCAAGTCAAGGATAAGTCAAGGTCAAGTCAAGGTTAAGACAAGGTCAAGTCAAGGTCATATCAAGGTCATGTCAAGGTCAGGTCAAGGTCAAATCAAGGTCGAGTCAAGGTGAAGTCAAGGTCAAGTCAAGGTCAAGTGAAGGCCAAGTCAAGGTCAAGTCAAGGTCAAGTCAAGGTCAAGTCAAGGTCATGTCAAGGTCATGTCAAGGTCAATTCAAGGTCAAGTCAAGGTCAAGTCAAGTTCAAGTCAAGGTCAAGTCAAGGTCAAGTCAAGGTCATGTCAAGGTCAAGTCAAGGTCAAGTCAAGGTCAAGTCAAGGTCAATTCAAGGTCAAGTCAAGGTCATGTCAAGGTCAAGTCAAGGTCAAGTCAAGGTTAAGTCAAGTTCAAGGTCAAGTCAAGGTCAAGTCATAGTCATGTCAAGGTCAAGTCAAGGTCAAATCCAGGTCATGTCAAGGTCAAGTCAAGGTCAAGTCAAGGTCAAGTCAAGGGCGTGTCCAGGTCAGGTCAAGTTCAAGTCAAGGTCAAGTCAAGGTCATATCAAGGTCATGTCAAGGTCAAGTCAAGCTCAAGTCAAGGTCGTGTCCAGGTCAGGTCAAGGTCAAGTCAAGGTCAAGTCAACGTCAAGTGAAAGTCAACTCAAGGTCAAGTAAAGGTCAAGTCAAGGTCAAGTCAAGGTCAAGTCAAGGTCAAGTCAAGGTCAAGTCAAGGTCATGTCAAGGGCAAGTCAAGGTCAAGTCAAGGTCAAGTCGAGGTCATGTCACGGTCAAGTCACGGTCAAGTCAAGGTCAAGTCAAGGTCAAGACAAGGTCAAGTCAAGGTCAAGTCAAGTTCAAGTCAAGGTCAAGTCAAAGTCATGTCAAGGTCATGTCAAGGTCAAGTCAAGGTCAAGGTCAAGTCAAGGTCAAGTCAAGGTCAAGTCAAGGTCAAGTCAAGGTTAAGTCAACGTAAAGTGTATTTCAAGTCAAGGTCAAGTCAAGGTCAAGTCAAGGTTAAGTCAAGGTCAAGTCAAGGTCAAGTCAAGGTCATGTCAAGGTCAAGTCAAGGTCAAGTCAAGGTTAAGTCAAGGTCATGTCAAGGTCAAGTCAAGGTTAAGTCGAGGTCATGTCAAGGTCAAGTTTATTTCAAGTCAAGGTCAAGTCAAGGTTAAGTCAAGGTCAAGTCAAGGTCAATTCAAGGTCATGTCAAGGTCAAGTCAAGGTCATGTCAAGGTCATGTCAAGGTCAAGTCAAGGTCAAGTCAAGGTCAAGTCAAGGTTAAGTCAAGGTCAAGTCAAGGTCAAGTCAAGGTCATGTCAAGGTCAAGTCAAGGTCAAGTGAAGGTCAAGTCAAGGTCAATTCAAGGTCAAGTCAAGTTCATGTCAAGGTCATGTCAAGGTCATGTCAAGGTCAAGTCAAGGTCAAGTCAAGGTCAAGTCAGGGTCAAGTCAAGGTCAAGTCAAGGTCAAGTCAAGGTCATGTCAAGGGCAAGTCAAGGTCAAGTCAAGGTCAAGTCGAGGTCATGTCAAGGTCATGTCACGGTCAAGTCAAGGTCAAGTCAAGGTCGAGTCAAGGTGAAGTCAAGGTCAAGTCAAAGCCAAGTCAAGGCCTAGTGAAGGTCAACTCAAGGTCAAGTCAAAGTCAAGTCAAGGTCATGTCAAGGTCAGGTCAAGGTCATGTCAAGGTCAATTCAAGGTCAAGTCAAGGTCAAGTCAAGGTCATGTCAAGGTCTAGTCAAGGTCATGTCAAGGTCAAGGTCAAGCTCAAGTCAAAGTCATGTCAAGGTCATGTCAAGGGCAAGGTCAAGGTCAAGGTCAAGTCAAGGTCAAGTCAAGGTCGAGTCAAGGTTAAGTCAAGGTCAAGTGAGGTCAAGGTCATTTCAAGGGCAAGGTCAAGGTCAAGGTCAAGTCAAGGTCAAGTCAAGGTCGAGTCAAGGTTAAGTCAAGGTCAAGTGAAGTCAAGGTCAAGTCAAGGTCAAGACAAGGTCAAGTCAAGTTCAAGTCAAGGTCAAGACAAGGTCAAGTCAAGGTCAAGTCAAGGTCAAGTCAAGGATAAGTCAAGGTCAAGTCAAGGTTAAGACAAGGTCAAGTCAAGGTCATATCAAGGTCATGTCAAGGTCAAGTAAGGTCAAGTCAAGGTTAAGTCAAGGTCATGTCAAGGTCAGGTCAAGGTCAAGTCAAGGTCGAGTCAAGGTGAAGTCAAGGTCAAGTCAAGGTCAAGTCAAGGTCAAGTGAAGGCCAAGTCAAGGTCAAGTCAAGGTCAAGTCAAGGTCATGTCAAGGTCATGTCAAGGTCAATTCAAGGTCAAGTCAAGGTCAAGTCAAGGTCAAGTCAAGGTCAAGTCAAGGTCAAGTCAAGGTCATGTCAAGGTCAAGTCAAGGTCAAGTCAAGGTCAAGTCAAGGTCAAGTTAAGGTCAAGTCAAGGTCATGTCAAGGTCAAGTCAAGGTCAAGTCAAGGTCAAGTCAAGGTTAAGTAAAGTTCAAGGTCAAGTCAAGGTCAAGTCATAGTCATGTCAAGGTCAAGTCAAGGTCAAATCCAGGTCATGTCAAGGTCAAGTCAAGGTCGTGTCCAGGTCAGGTCAAGGTCAAGTCAAGGTCATATCAAGGTCATGTCAAGGTCAAGTCAAGGTCAAGTCAAGGTCGTGTCCAGGTCAGGTCAAGGTCA
The DNA here is from genome assembly GCA_963662145.1 of Sturmia bella. NCBI lineage: Eukaryota > Metazoa > Arthropoda > Insecta > Diptera > Tachinidae > Sturmia > Sturmia bella. The sequence goes on from OY759169.1 coordinate 50,580,148, forward strand.
AGTCAAGGTCAAGTCAACGTCAAGTGAAAGTCAACTCAAGGTCAAGTAAAGGTCAAGTCAAGGCCATGTCAAGTTCATATCATGATCAAGTCAAGGTCAATTCAAGGTCATGTCAAGGTCGATTCAAGGTCAAGTCAAGTTCAAGTCAAGGTCAAGACAAGGGCAAGTCAAGGTCAAGTCAAGATCAAGTCGAGGTCATGTCAAGGTCAAGTCAAGGTCAAGTCAAGGTCAAGACAAGGTCAAGTCAATTTCAAGTCAAGGTCAAGTCAAGGTCAAGTCAAGGTCAAGTCAAGGTCAAGTTAAGGTTAAGTCAAGGTCAAGGTCAAGTCAAGGTCAAGTCATAGTCATGCCAAGGTCAACTCATAGTCATGTCAAGGTCAAGTCAAGGTCAAATCCAGGTCATGTCAAGGTCAAGTCAAGGTCAAGTCAAGGTCAAGTCAAGGTCATGTCAAGGTCATGTCAAGGTCAAGTAAAGGTCAAGTCAATGTCGTGTCCAGGTCAGGTCAAGGTCAAGTCAAGGTCAAGTCAAGGTCATGTCAAGGTCATGTCAAGGTCAAGTCAAGGTCAAGTCAAGGTCGTGTCCAGGTCAGGTCAAGGTCAAGTCAAGGTCAAGTCAACTTCAAGTGAAAGTCAACTCAAGGTCAAGTAAAGGTCAAGTCAAGGCCATGTCAAGGTCATATCATGGTCAATTCAAGGTCAATTCAAGGTCATGTCAAGGTCGATTCAAGGTCAAGTCAAGTTCAAGTCAAGGTCGAGTCAAGGTCAAGTCAAGGTCAAGTCAAGGTCAAGACGAGGTCAAGTCAAGGTCAAGTCCAGGTCAAGTCAACATCAAGTCAAGGTCATGTCAAGGTCAAGTCAAGGTCAAGTCAAGGTCAAGTCAAGGTCAAGTCAAGGTCAAGTCAAGGTCATGTCAAGGTCAAGTCAAGGTCAAGTCAAGGTCAAGTCAAGGTCAAGTCATAGTCATGCCAAGGTCAACTCATAGTCATGTCAAGGTCAAGTCAAGGTCAAATCCAAGGTCAAGTCAAGGTCAAGTGAAGGTCAAGTCAAGGTCAAGTCAAGGTCATGTCAAGGTCGATTCAAGGTCAAGTCAAGGTCAAGTCAAGGTCAAATCAAGGTCATGTTAAGGTTATGTTAAGGTCAAGTCAAGGTCAAGTCAAGGTCAAGTCAAGGTCAAGTCAAGGTCAAGTCAAGGTCACGTCAAGGTCAAGTCAAGGTCAGTTTAAAGTCCAGTCGAGGTCATATCAAGGTCAAGTCAAGGTCAAGACAAGGTCAAGTCAAGGTCACGTCATGGTCAAGTCAAGGTCAAGTCAAGCTCAAGTCAAGGTCATGTCAAGGTCAAGTCAAGGACAAGTCAAGGTCAAGTCAAGGTCATATGAAGGGCAAGTCAAGGTCATATCAAGGTCAAGTCAAGGTCAAGACAAGGTCAAGTCAAGGTCAAGTCAAGGTCAAGTCAAGGTCATGTCAAGGTCAAGTCAATGTCAAGTCAAGGTTAAGTCAAGGTCAAGTCAAGGTCAAGTCAAGGTCAAGTCAAGGTTAAGTCAAGGTAAAGTCAAGGTCAAGTCAAGGTCAAGTCAAGGTCATATGAAGGGCAAGTCAAGGTCAAGTGAAGGTCATGTCAAGATCAAGTCAGGGTCAAGTCTGGGTCAAGTCAAGGTCACGTCTAGGTCACGTCAAGGTCAAGTCAAGGTCAAGTCAAGGTTAAGTCAAGGTCAAGTCAAGGTCAAGTCAAGGTCATGTCAAGGTCATGTCAAGGTCAAGTCAAGGTCAAGTCAATGTCAAGTCAAGGTCAAGTCAAGGTCCAGTCAAGGTCAAGTCAAGGTTAAGTCAAGGTCAAGTCAAGGTCAAGTCAAGGTCAAGTCAAGGTCAAGTCAAGGTTAAGTCAAGGTCAAGGTCAAGTCAAGGTCAAGTCATAGTCATGCCAAGGTCAACTCATAGTCATGTCAAGGTCAAGTCAAGGTCAAATCCAGGTCATGTCAAGGTCAAGTCAAGGTCAAGTCAAGGTCATGTCAAGGTCATGTCAAGGTCAAGTCAAGATCAAGTCAAGGTCGTGTCCAGGTCAGGTCAAGGTCAAGTCAAGGTCAAGTCAAGGTCATGTCAAGGTCATGTCAAGGTCAAGTCAAGGTCAAGTCAAGGTCGTGTCCAGGTCAGGTCAAGGTCAAGTCAAGGTCAAGTCAAGGTCAAGTCAACGTCAAGTGAAAGTCAACTCAAGGTCAAGTAAAGGTCAAGTCAAGGCCATGTCAAGGTCATATCATGGTCAAGTCAAGGTCAATTCAAGGTCATGTCAAGGTCGATTCAAGGTCAAGTCAAGTTCAAGTCAAGGTCGAGTCAAGGTCAAGTCAAGGTCAAGTCAAGGTCAAGTCAAGGTCAAGACGAGGTCAAGTCAAGGTCAAGTCAAGGTCAAGTCAAGGTCAAATCCAAGTTCAAGTCAAGGTCAAGTGAAGGTCAAGTCAAGGTCAAGTCAAGGTCATGTCAAGGTCGATTCAAGGTCAAGTCAAGGTCAAATCAAGGTCATGTTAAGGTTATGTCAAGGTCAAGTCAAGGTCAAGTCAAGGTCAAGTCAAGGTCACGTCAAGGTCAAGTCAAGGTCAAGTCCAGGTCAAGTCAAGGTCAGTTTAAAGTCCAGTTGAGGTCATATCAAGGTCAAGTCAAGGTCAAGACAAGGTCAAGTCAAGGTCACGTCAAGGTCAAGTCAAGGTCAAGTCAAGGTCAAGTCAAGGTCAAGTCAAGGTCATGTCAAGGTCAAGTCAAGGACAAGTCAAGGTCAAGTCAAGGTCATATGAAGGGCAAGTCAAGGTCATATCAAGGTCAAGTCAAGGTCAAGTCAAGGTCAAGACAAGGTCAAGTCAAGGTCAAGTCAAGGTCAAGTCAAGGTCATGTCAAGGTGAAGTCAATGTCAAGTCAAGGTTAAGTCAAGGTCAAGTCAAGGTCAAGTCAAGGTCAAGTCAAGGTTAAGTCAAGGTAAAGTCAAGGTCAAGTCAAGGTCAAGTCAAGGTCAAGTGAAGGTCATGTCAAGGTCAAGTCAGGGTCAAGTCTGGGTCAAGTCAAGGTCACGTCTAGGTCACGTCAAGGTCAAGTCAAGGTCAAGTCAAGGTTAAGTCAAGGTCAAGTCAAGGTCAAGTCAAGGTCATGTCAAGGTCATGTCAAGGTCAAGTCAAGGTCAAGTTAATGTCAAGTCAAGGTCAAGTCAAGGTCCAGTCAAGGTCAAGTCAAGGTTAAGTCAAGGTCAAGTCAAGGTCAAGTCAAGGTCAAGTCGAGGTCAATTCAAGGTCAGTTCAATGTCAAGTCGAGGTCATGTCAAGGTTAATTTTAAGTCCAGGTCAAGTCAAGGTCATGTCAAGCTCAAGTCAAGGTCAAGGTCAAGTCAAGGTTAAGTCTAGCTCATGTCAAGGTCATGTCAAGGTCAAGTCAAGGTCAAGTCGAGAACAAGTCAAGGTCAGTTCAATGTCAAGTCGAGGTCATGTCAAGGTTAATTTTAAGTCAAGGTCAAGTCAAGGTCAAGGTCAAGTCAAGGTCAAGTCAAGCTCATGTCAAGGTCATGTCAAGGTCAAGTCAAGGTCAAGTCAAGGTCAGGTCAGGTCAAGGTCATGTCAAGGTCATGTCAAGGTCAAGTCAAGGTCAGTTCAAGGTCAAGTCAAGGTCAAGTCAAGGTCATGTCAAGGTCAAGTCAAGGTAAGTCAAGGTCCTGTCAAGGTCAAGTCAAGGTCAAGACAAGGTCAAGTCAAAGTCAAGTCAAGGTCTAGTCAAGGTCAAGTCAAGGTTAAGTCAAGATCAAGTCAAGGTCAAGTCAAAGTCAAGACAAGGTCAAGTCAAGGTCAAGTCAAGGTCAAGTCAAGGTCAAGTCAAGGTCAAGTCAAGGTCAAGTCAAGGTCATGTCAAGGTCAAGTCAAGGTTAAGTCAAGGTCAAGTCAAGGTCAAGTCAAGGTCAAGTCGAGGTCAAGTCAAGGTCAGTTCAATGTCAAGTCGAGGTCATGTCAAGGTTAATTTTAAGTCAAGGTCAAGTCAAGGTCAAGTCGAGGTCATGTCAAGGTTAATTTTAAGTCAAGGTCAAGTCAAGGTCAAGTCAAAGTCAAGTCAAGGTCTAGTCAAGGTCAAGTCAAGGTTAAGTCAAGGTCAAGTCAAGGTCAAGTCAAGGTCAGGTCAAGGTCATGTCAAGGTCATGTCAATGTCAAGTCAAGGTCAAGTCAAGGTCAAGTCGAGGTCATGTCAAGGTCAAGTTTATTTCAAGTCAAGGTCAAGTCAAGGTTAAGTCAAGGTCAAGTCAAGGTCAAGTCAAGGTCAAGTCAAGGTCATGTCAAGGTCAAGTCAAGGTCATGTCAAGGTAAGTCAAGGTCCTGTCAAGGTCAAGTCAAGGTCAAGACAAGGTCAAGTCAAAGTCAAGTCAAGGTCTAGTCAAGGTCAAGTCAAGGTTAAGTCAAGGTCAAGTCAAGGTCAAGTCAAGGTCAGGTCAAGGTCATGTCAAGGTCATGTCAATGTCAAGTCAAGGTCAAGTCAAGGTCAAGTCAAGGTCATGTCAAGGTCAAATCAAGGTCAAGTCAAGGTCATGTCAAGGTCAAGTCAAGGTAAGTCAAGGTCCTGTCAAGGTCAAGTCAAGGTCAAGACAAGGTCAAGTCAAAGTCAAGTCAAGGTCTAGTCAAGGTCAAGTCAAGGTTAAGTCAAGGTCAAGTCAAGGTCAAGTCAAGGTTAAGTCAAGGTCAAGTCAAGGTCAAGTCAAGGTCATGTCAAGGTCATGTCAAGGTCAAGTCAAGGTCAAGTCAATGTCAAGTCAAGGTCAAGTCAAGGTCCAGTCAAGGTCAAGTCAAGGTTAAGTCAAGGTCAAGTCAAGGTCAAGTCGAGGTCAAGTCAAGGTCAGTTCAATGTCAAGTCGAAGTCATGTCAAGGTTAATTTTAAGTCAAGGTCAAGTCAAGGTCATGTCAAGCTCAAGTCAAGGTCAAGGTCAAGTCAAGGTCAAGTCAAGGTCAAGTCAAGGTCATGTCAAGGTCAAGTCAAGGTCAAGTCAAGGTCAAGTCAAGGTCAAGTCAAGGTCAAGTCAAGGTCATGTCAAGGTCAAGTCAAGGTCAAGTCAAGGTCAAGTCAAGGTTAAGTCAAGGTCAAGGTCAAGTCAAGGTCATGTCAAGGTCAAGTCAAGGTCGTGTCCAGGTCAAGGTCAAGTCAAGGTCAAGTCAAGGCCATGTCAAGGTCATATCATGGTCAAGTCAAGGTCATGTCAAGGTCGATTCAAGGTCAAGTCAAGTTCAAGTCAAGGTCAAGACAAGGGCAAGTCAAGGTCAAGTCAAGATCAAGTCGAGGCCATGTCAAGGTCAAGTCAAGGTCAAGTCAAGGTCAAGACAAGGTCAAGTCAATTTCAAGTCAAGGTCAAGTCAAGGTCAAGTCAAGGTCAAGTCAATGTCAAGTCAAGGTCAAGTCAAGGTCATGTCAAGGTCATGTCAAGGTCAAGTCAAGGTCAAGTCAAGATCAAGTCAAGGTCAAGTCAAGGTCATGTCAAGGTCAGGTCATGGTCAAGTCAAGGTCGAGTCAAGGTCAAGTCAAGGTCAAGTCAAGGTTAAGTCAAGGTCAAGACGAGGTCAAGTCAAGGTCAAGTCCAGGTCAAGTCAAGGTCATGTCAAGGTCAAGTCAAGGTCAAGTCAAGGTCAAGTCAAGGTCATGTCAAGGTCAAGTCAAGGTCAAGTCAAGGTCAAGTCAAGGTCAAGTCAAGGTTAAGTCAAGGTCAAGGTCAAGTCAAGGTCAAGTCATAGTCATGCCAAGGTAAACTCATAGTCATGTCAAGGTCAAGTCAAGGTCAAATCCAGGTCATGTCAAGGTCAAGTCAAGGTCAAGTCAAGGTCAAGTCAAGGTCAAGTCAAGGTCATGTCAAGGTCAAGTCAAGGTCAAGTCAAGGTCGTGTCCAGGTCAGGTCAAGGTCAAGTCAAGGTCAAGTCAAGGTCATGTCAAGGTCATATCAAGGTCAAGTCAAGGTCAAGTCAAGTGAAAGTCAACTCAAGGTCAAGTAAACGTCAAGTCAAGGCCATGTCAAGGTCATATCATGGTCAAGTCAAGGTCAATTCAAGGTCATGTCAAGGTCGATTCAAGGTCAAGTCAAGTTCAAGTCAAGGTCAAGACAAGGGCAAGTCAAGGTCAAGTCAAGATCAAGTCGAGGTCATGTCAAGGTCAAGTCAAGGTCAAGTCAAGATCATGTCAAGGTCAAATCAAGGTCAAGTCAAGGTCATGTCAAGGTCAAGTCAAGGTAAGTCAAGGTCCTGTCAAGGTCAAGTCAAGGTCAAGACAAGGTCAAGTCAAAGTCAAGTCAAGGTCTAGTCAAGGTCAAGTCAAGGTTAAGTCAAGGTCAAGTCAAGGTCAAGTCAAGGTTAAGTCAAGGTCAAGTCAAGGTCAAGTCAAGGTCATGTCAAGGTCATGTCAAGGTCAAGTCAAGGTCAAGTCAATGTCAAGTCAAGGTCAAGTCAAGGTCCAGTCAAGGTCAAGTCAAGGTTAAGTCAAGGTCAAGTCAAGGTCAAGTCAAGGTCAAGTCGAGGTCAAGTCAAGGTCAGTTCAATGTCAAGTCGAGGTCATGTCAAGGTTAATTTTAAGTCAAGGTCAAGTCAAGGTCAAGTCAAGGTCAAGTCAAGGTCATGTCAAGGTCAAGTCAAGGTCAAGTCAAGGTCAAGTCAAGGTCATGTCAAGGTCAAGTCAAGGTTAAGTCAAGGTCAAGGTCAAGTCAAGGTCATGTCAAGGTCAAGTCAAGGTCAAGTCAACGTCAAGTGAAAGTCAACTCAAGGTCAAGTAAAGGTCAAGTCAAGGCCATGTCAAGGTCATATCATTGTCAAGTCAAGGTCAATTCAAGGTCATGTCAAGGTCGATTCAAGGTCAAGTCAAGTTCAAGTCAAGGTCAAGACAAGGGCAAGTCAAGGTCAAGTCAAGATCAAGTCGAGGCCATGTCAAGGTCAAGTCAAGGTCAAGTCAAGGTCAAGACAAGGTCAAGTCAATTTCAAGTCAAGGTCAAGTCAAGGTCAAGTCAAGGTCAAGTCAATGTCAAGTCAAGGTCAAGTCAAGGTCATGTCAAGGTCATGTCAAGGTCAAGTCAAGGTCAAGTCAAGATCAAGTCAAGGTCAAGTCAAGGTCATGTCAAGGTCAGGTCATGGTCAAGTCAAGGTCAGGTCATGGTCAAGTCAAGGTCGAGTCAAGGTCAAGTCAAGGTCAAGTCAAGGTTAAGTCAAGGTCAAGACGAGGTCAAGTCAAGGTCAAGTCCAGGTCAAGTCAAGGTCATGTCAAGGTCAAGTCAAGGTCAAGTCAAGGTCAAGTCAAGGTCAAGTCAAGGTCATGTCAAGGTCAAGTCAAGGTCAAGTCAAGGTCAAGTCATAGTCATGCCAAGGTCAACTCATAGTCATGTCAAGGTCAAGTCAAGGTCAAATCCAGGTCATGTCAAGGTCAAGTCAAGGTCAAGTCAAGGTCAAGTCAAGGTCATGTCAAGGTCATGTCAAGGTCAAGTCAAGGTCAAGTCAAGGTCGTGTCCAGGTCAGGTCAAGGTCAAGTCAAGGTCAAGTCAAGGTCATGTCAAGGTCATATCAAGGTCAAGTCAAGGTCGTGTCCAGGTCAGGTCAAGGTCAAGTCAAGGTCAAGTCAAGGTCAAGTCAAGTGAAAGTCAACTCAAGGTCAAGTAAACGTCAAGTCAAGGCCATGTCAAGGTCATATCATGGTCAAGTCAAGGTCAATTCAAGGTCATGTCAAGGTCGATTCAAGGTCAAGTCAAGTTCAAGTCAAGGTCAAGACAAGGGCAAGTCAAGGTCAAGTCAAGATCAAGTCGAGGTCATGTCAAGGTCAAGTCAAGGTCAAGTCAAGGTCAAGACAAGGTCAAGTCAATTTCAAGTCAAGGTCAAGTCAAGGTCAAGTCAAGGTCAAGTCAATGTCAAGTCAAGGTCAAGTCAAGGTCATGTCAAGGTCATGCAAGGTCAAGTCAAGGTCAAGTCAAGATCAAGTCAAGGTCAAGTCAAGGTCATGGTCAAGTCAAGGTCGAGTCAAGGTCAAGTCAAGGTCAAGTCAAGGTCAAGTCAAGATCAAGACGAGGTCAAGTCAAGGTCATGTCAAGGTCAAGTCAAGGTCAAGTCAAGGTCAAGTCAAGGTCAAGTCAAGGTCATGTCAAGGTCAAGTCAAGGTCAAGTCAAGGTCAAGTCAAGGTCAAGTCAAGGTCAAGTCAAGGTCAAGTCAAGGTCATGTCAAGGTCAAGTCAAGGTCAAGTCAAGGTCAAGTCAAGGTTAAGTCAAGGTCAAGGTCAAGTCAAGGTCAAGTCATAGTCATGCCAAGGTCAACTCATAGTCATGTCAAGGTCAAATCCAGGTCATGTCAAGGTCAAGTCAAGGTCAAGTCAAGGTCAAGTCAAGGTCAAGTCAAGGTCATGTCAAGGTCAAGTCAAGGTCAAGTCAAGGTCAAGTCAATGTCAAGTCAAGGTCAAGTCAAGGTCAAGTGAAGGTCAAGTCAAGGTCAAGTCAAGGTCATGTCAAGGTCGATTCAAGGTCAAGTCAAGGTCAAGTCAGGGTCAAGTTAAGGTCAAGTCAAGGTCAAGTCAAGGTCAAGTCAAGGTCAAGTCAAGGTCAAGTCAAGGTCACGTCAAGGTCAAGTCAAGGTCAAGTCCAGGTCAAGTCAAGGTCAGTTTAAAGTCCAGTCGAGGTCATATCAAGGTCAAGTCAAGGTCAAGACAAGGTCAAGTCAAGGTCACGTCAAGGTCAAGTCAAGGTCAAGTCAAGGTCAAGTCAAGGTCATGTCAGGGTCAAGTCAAGGACAAGTCAAGGTCAAGTCAAGGTCATATGAAGGGCAAGTCAAGGTCAAGTCAAGGTCAAGTCAAGGTCAAGTCAAGGTCAAGTCAAGGTCAAGTCAACGTCAAGTCAAGGTCATGTCAAGGTCATGTCAAGATCAAGTCAAGGTCAAGCCAAGGTCAAGTCAAGGTTAAGTCAAGGTAAAGTCAAGGTCAAGTCAAGGTCATATGAAGGGCAAGTCAAGGTCAAGTGAAGGTCATGTCAAGGTCAATTCAGGGTCAAGTCAGGGTCAAGTCAAGGTCACGTCTAGGTCACGTCAAGGTCAAGTCAAGGTTAAGTCAAGGTCAAGTCAAGGTCAAGTCAAGGTCATGTCAAGGTCATGTCAAGGTCAAGTCAAGGTCAAGTCAATGTCAAGTCAAGGTCAAGTCAAGGTCCAGTCAAGGTCAAGTCAAGGTTAAGTCAAGGTCAAGTCAAGGTCAAGTCAAGGTCAAGTCGAGGTCAAGTCAAGCTCAGTTCAATGTCAAGTCGAGGTCATGTCAAGGTTAATTTTAAGTCAAGGTCAAGTCAAGGTCATGTCAAGCTCAAGTCAACGTCAAGTCAAGGTCATGTCAAGGTCAAGTCAAGGTCATGTCAAGGTCACGTCAAGGTCAAGTCAAGGTTAAGTCAAGGTCAAGTCAAGGTCAAGTCAAGGTCATGTCAAGGTCATGTCAAGGTCAAGTCAAGGTCAAGTCAATGTCAAGTCAAGGTCAAGTCAAGGTCCAGTCAAGGTCAAGTCGAGGTAAAGTCAAGGTCAAGTCAAGGTCATATGAAGGGCAAGTCAAGGTCAAGTGAAGGTCATGTCAAGGTCAATTCAGGGTCAAGTCAGGGTCAAGTCAAGGTCACGTCTAGGTCACGTCAAGGTCAAGTCAAGGTTAAGTCAAGGTCAAGTCAAGGTCAAGTCAAGGTCATGTCAAGGTCATGTCAAGGTCAAGTCAAGGTCAAGTCAATGTCAAGTCAAGGTCAAGTCAAGGTCCAGTCAAGGTCAAGTCAAGGTTAAGTCAAGGTCAAGTCAAGGTCGTGTCAAGGTCAAGTCAAGGTCAACTCAACGTCAAGTGAAGGTCAAGTAAAGGTCAAGTCAAGGCCATGTCAAGGTCATATCAAGGTCAAGTCAAGGTCAATTCAGGGTCAAGTCAGGGTCAAGTCAAGGTCACGTCTAGGTCACGTCAAGGTCAAGTCAAGGTTAAGTCAAGGTCAAGTCAAGGTCAAGTCAAGGTCATGTCAAGGTCATGTCAAGGTCAAGTCAAGGTCAAGTCAAGGTCAAGTCAATGTCAAGTCAAGGTCAAGTCAAGGTCCAGTCAAGGTCAAGTCAAGGTCAAGTCGAGGTCAAGTCAAGGTCAGTTCAATGTCAAGTCGAGGTCATGTCAAGGTTAATTTTAAGTCAAGGTCAAGTCAAGGTCATGTCAAGCTCAAGTCAACGTCAAGTCAAGGTCATGTCAAGGTCAAGTCAAGGTCAAGTCAAGGTCACGTCAAGGTCAAGTCAAGGTTAAGTCAAGGTCAAGTCAAGGTCAAGTCAAGGTCATGTCAAGGTCATGTCAAGGTCAAGTCAAGGTCAAGTCAATGTCAAGTCAAGGTCAAGGCAAGGTCCAGTCAAGGTCAAGTCAAGGTTAAGTCAAGGTCAAGTCAAGGGCAAGTCAAGGTCAAGTCAAGGTCAAGTCGTGGTCATGTCAAGGTCAAGTCAAGGTCAAGTCAAGGTCAAGACAAGGTCAAGTCAAGGTCAAGTCAAGGTCAAGTCAAGGTCAAGTAAAGGTCAAGTCAAGGCCATGTCAAGGTCATATCAAGGTCAAGTCAAGGTCATGTCAAGGTCAAGTCAAGGGCAAGTCAAGGTCAAGTCAAGGTCAAGTCGAGGTCATGTCAAGGTCAAGTCAAGGTCATGTCAAGGTCAAGTCAAGGTCAAGTCAAGGTCGTGTCAAGGTCAAGTCAAGGTCAACTCAACGTCAAGTGAAGGTCAAGTAAAGGTCAAGTCAAGGTCCAGTCAAGGTCAAGTCAAGGTTAAGTCAAGGTCAAGTCAAGGTCAAGTCAATGTCAAGTCAAGGTCAAGTCAAGGTCCAGTCAAGGTCAAGTCAAGGTTAAGTCAAGGTCAAGTCAAGGTCAAGTCAAGGTCATGTCAGGGTCAAGTCAAGGACAAGTCAAGGTCACGTCAAGGTCAAGTCAAGGTCAAGTCAAGGTCAAGTCAAGGTCAAGTCAATGTCAAGTCAAGGTCAAGTCAAGGTCCAGTCAAGGTCAAGTCAAGGTTAAGTCAAGGTCAAGTCAAGGTCAAGTCAAGGTCATGTCAGGGTCAAGTCAAGGACAAGTCAAGGTCACGTCAAGGTCAAGTCAAGGTCAAGTCAAGGTCATGTCAGGGTCAAGTCAAGGACAAGTCAAGGTCAAGTCAAGGTCATATGAAGGGCAAGTCAAGGTCAAGTCAAGGTCAAGTCAAGGTCAAGTCAACGTCAAGTCAATGTCAAGTCAAGGTCAAGTCAAGGTCCAGTCAAGGTCAAGTCAAGGTTAAGTCAAGGTCAAGTCAAGGTCAAGTCAAGGTCATGTCAGGGTCAAGTCAAGGACAAGTCAAGGTCACGTCAAGGTCAAGTCAAGGTCAAGTCAAGGTCATGTCAGGGTCAAGTCAAGGACAAGTCAAGGTCAAGTCAAGGTCATATGAAGGGCAAGTCAAGGTCAAGTCAAGGTCAAGTCAAGGTCAAGTCAACGTCAAGTCAAGGTCATGTCAAGGTCATGTCAAGATCAAGTCAAGGTCAAGCCAAGGTCAAGTCAAGGTTAAGTCAAGGTCACGTCAAGGTCATGTCAAGGTCATGTCAAGGTCAAGTCAAGGTCAAGTCAATGTCAAGTCAAGGTCAAGTCAAGGTCCAGTCAAGGTCAAGTCAAGGTTAAGTCAAGGTCAAGTCAAGGTCAAGTCAAGGTCATGTCAGGGTCAAGTCAAGGACAAGTCAAGGTCACGTCAAGGTCAAGTCAAGGTCAAGTCAAGGTCATGTCAGGGTCAAGTCAAGGACAAGTCAAGGTCAAGTCAAGGTCATATGAAGGGCAAGTCAAGGTCAAGTCAAGGTCAAGTCAAGGTCAAGTCAACGTCAAGTCAAGGTCATGTCAAGGTCATGTCAAGATCAAGTCAAGGTCAAGCCAAGGTCAAGTCAAGGTTAAGTCAAGGTAAAGTCAAGGTCAAGTCAAGGTCATATGAAGGGCAAGTCAAGGTCAAGTGAAGGTCATGTCAAGGTCAATTCAGGGTCAAGTCAGGGTCAAGTCAAGGTCACGTCTAGGTCACGTCAAGGTCAAGTCAAGGTTAAGTCAAGGTCAAGTCAAGGTCAAGTCAAGGTCATGTCAAGGTCATGTCAAGGTCAAGTCAAGGTCAAGTCAATGTCAAGTCAAGGTCAAGTCAAGGTCCAGTCAAGGTCAAGTCAAGGTTAAGTCAAGGTCAAGTCAAGGTCAAGTCAAGGTCAAGTCGAGGTCAAGTCAAGGTCAGTTCAATGTCAAGTCGAGGTCATGTCAAGGTTAATTTTAAGTCAAGGTCAAGTCAAGGTCATGTCAAGCTCAAGTCAACGTCAAGTCAAGGTCATGTCAAGGTCAAGTCAAGGTCATGTCAAGGTCAAGTCAAGGTCAAGTGAAGGTCAAGTCAAGGTCAAGTCAAGGTCAAGTCGAGGTCATGTCAAGGTTAATTTTAAGTCAAGGTCAAGTCAAGGTCATGTCAAGCTCTAGTCAAGGTCAAGGTCAAGTCAAGGTCAAGTCAAGCTCATGTCAAGGTCATGTCAAGGTCAAGTCAAGGTCAAGTCAAGGTCAGGTCAAGGTCATGTCAAGTTCATGTCAAGGTCAAGTCAAGGTCAAGTCAAGGTCAAGTCAAGGTCATGTCAAGGTCAAGTCAAGGTCAAGTCAAGGTCATGTAAAGGTCAAGTCAAGGTAAGTCAAGGTCCTGTCAAGGTCAAGTCAAGGTCAAGACAAGGTCAAGTCAAAGTCAAGTCAAGGTCTAGTCAAGGTCAAGTCAAGGTTAAGTCAAGGTCAAGTCAAGGTCAAGTCAAGGTCAAGACAAGGTTAAGTCAAGGTCAAGTCAAGGTCAAGTCGAGGTCAAGTCAAGGTCAGTTCAGTGTCAAGTCGAGGTCATGTCAAGGTTAATTTTAAGTCAAGGTCAAGTCAAGGTTAAGTCGAGGTCATGTCAAGGTCAAGTTTATTTCAAGTCAAGGTCAAGTCAAGGTTAAGTCAAGGTCAAGTCAAGGTCAAGTCAACGTCATGTCAAGGTCATGTCAAGGTCAAGTCAAGGTCAAGCCAAGGTCAAGTCAAGGTCATGTCAAGGTCAAGTCAAGGTCAAGTCAAGGTCATGTCAAGGTAAGTCAAGGTCCTGTCAAAGTCAAGTCAAGGTCAAGACAAGGTCAAGTCAAAGTCAAGTCAAGGTCTAGTCAAGGTCAAGTCAAGGTTAAGTCAAGGTGAAGTCAAGGTCAAGTCAAGGCCAGGTCAAGGTCATGTCAAGGTCATGTCAAGGTCAAGTCAAGGTCAAGTCAAGGTCAAGTCAAGGTCATGTCAAGGTCAAGTCAAGGTCAAGTCAAGGTCATGTCAAGGTTAAGTCGAGGTCATGTCAAGGTCAAGTTTATTTCAAGTCAAGGTCAAGTCAAGGTTAAGTCAAGGTCAAGTCAAGGTCAAGTCAACGTCATGTCAAGGTCATGTCAAGGTCAAGTCAAGGTCAAGCCAAGGTCAAGTCAAGGTCATGTCAAGGTCAAGTCAAGGTCAAGTCAAGGTCATGTCAAGGTAAGTCAAGGTCATGTCAAGGTCAAGTCAAGGTCAAGTCAACGTCATGTCAAGATCATGTCAAGGTCAAGTCAAGGTCAAGCCAAGGTCAAGTCAAGGTCATGTCAAGGTCAAGTCAAGGTCAAGTCAAGGTCATGTCAAGGTAAGTCAAGGTCCTGTCAAGGTCAAGTCAAGGTCAAGACAAGGTCAAGTCAAAGTCAAGTCAAGGTCTAGTCAAGGTCAAGTCAAGGTTAAGTCAAGGTCAAGTCAAGGTCAAGTCAAGGCCAGGTCAAGGTCATGTCAAGGTCATGTCAAGGTCAAGTCAAGGTCAAGTCAAGGTCAAGTCAAGGTCATGTCAAGGTCAAGTCAAGGTCAAGTCAAGGTCATGTCAAGGTTAAATCGAGGTCATGTCAAAGTCAAGTTTATTTCAAGTCAAGGTCAAGTCAAGGTTAAGTCAAGGTCAAGTCAAGGTCAAGTCAACGTCATGTCAAGGTCATGTCAAGGTCAAGTCAAGGTCATGTCAAGGTCAAGTCAAGGTCAAGTCAAGGTCATGTCAAGGTAAGTCAAGGTCCTGTCAAGGTCAAGTCAAGGTCAGGACAAGGTCAAGTCAAAGTCAAGTCAAGGTCTAGTCAAGGTCAAGTCAAGGTTAAGTCAAGGTCAAGTCAAGGTCAAGTCAAGGCCAGGTCAAGGTCATGTCAAGGTCATGTCAAGGTCAAGTCAAGGTCAAGTCAAGGTCAAGTCAAGGTCATGTCAAGGTCAAGTCAAGGTCAAGTCAAGGTCATGTCAAGGTCAAGTCAAGGTAAGTCAAGGTCCTGTCAAGGTCAAGTCAAGGTCAAGACAAGGTCAAGTCAAAGTCAAGTCAAGGTCTAGTCAAGGTCAAGTCAAGGTTAAGTCAAGGTCAAGTCAAGGTCAAGTCAAGGTCATGTCAAGGTCATGTCAAGGTCAAGTCAAGGTCAAGTCAATGTCAAGTCAAGGTCAAGTCAAGGTCAAGTCAAGGTCAAGTCAAGGTCATGTAAAGGTCAAGTCAAGGTCAAGTCGAGGTCAAGTCAAGGTCAGTTCAATGTCAAGTCGAGGTCATGTCAAGGTTAATTTTAAGTCAAGGTCAAGTCAAGGTCATGTCAAGCTCAAGTCAAGGTCAAGGTCAAGTCAAGGTCAAGTCAAGCTCATGTCAAGGTCATGTCAAGGTCAAGTCAAGGCCAAGTCGAGAACAAGTCAAGGTCAGTTCAATGTCAAGTCGAGGTCATGTCAAGGTTAATTTTAAGTCAAGGTCAAGTCAAGGTCATGTCAAGCTCTAGTCAAGGTCAGGGTCAAGGTCAAGTCAAGGTCAAGTCAAGCTCATGTCAAGGTCATGTCAAGGTCAAGTCAAGGTCAAGTCAAGGTCAGGTCAAGGTCATGTCAAGGTCATGTCAAGGTCAAGTCAAGGTCAAGTCAAGGTCAAGTCAAGGTCATGTCAAGGTCAAGTCAAGGTCATGTAAAGGTCAAGTCAAGGTAAGTCAAGGTCCTGTCAAGATCAAGTCAAGGTCAAGACAAGGTCAAGTCAAAGTCAAGTCAAGGTCTAGTCAAGGTCAAGTCAAGGTTAAGTCAAGGTCAAGTCAAGGTCAAGACAAGTTTAAGTCAAGGTCAAGTCAAGGTCAAGTCAAGGTCAAGTCAAGGTCAAGTCAAGGTCAAGTCAAGGTCAAGTCAAGGTCATGTCAAGGTCAAGTCAAGGTTAAGTCAAGGTCAAGTCAAGGTCAAGTCAAGGTCAAGTCGAGGTCAAGTCAAGGTCAGTTCAATGTCAAGTCGAGGTGATGTCAAGGTTAATTTTAAGTCAAGGTCAAGTCAAGGTCAAGTCAAGTCAAGGTCTAGTCAAGGTCAAGTCAAGGTTAGGTCGAGGTCATGTCAAGGTCAAGTTTATTTCAAGTCAAGGTCAAGTCAAGGTTAAGTCAAGGTCAAGTCAAGGTAAAGTCAAGGTCATGTCAAGGTCATGTCAAGGTTAACTCAAGGTCAAGTCAAGGTCAAGTCAAGGTCATGTCAAGGTCAAGTCAAGGTCAAGTCAAGGTCATGTCAAGGTCAAGTCAAGGTAAGTCAAGGTCCTGTCAAGGTCAAGTCAAGGTCAAGACAAGGTCAAGTCAAAGTCAAGTCAAGGTCTAGTCAAGGTCAAGTCAAGGTTAAGTCAAGGTCAAGCCAAGGTCAAGTCAAGGTCAAGACAAGGTTAAGTCAAGGTCAAGTCAAGGTCAAGTCAAGGTCAAGTGAAGGTCATGTCAAGGTCAAGGTCAAGTCAAGATCAAGTCAAGGTCAAGTCAAGGTCAAGTCAAGGTCAAGTCAAGGTCAAGTCAAGGTCATGTCAAGGTCAAGTCAAGGTCAAGTCAAGGTCAAGTCAAGGTTAAGTCAAGGTCATGTCAAGGTCAAGTCAAGGTCATGTCAAGGTCAAGTCAAGGTCAAGTCAAGGTCAAGTCAAGGTTAAGTCAAGGTCATGTCAAGGTCAAGTCAAGGTAGAGTCAAGGTGAAGTCAAGGTCAAGTCAAGGTCAAGTCAAGCTCTAGTCAAGGTCAAGTCAAGGTCAAGTCAAAGTCATGTCAAGGTCATGTCAAGGTCAAGTCAAGGTCAAGTCAAGGTCAAGTCAAGGTCATGTCAAGGTCAAGTCAAGGTCATGTCAAGGTCATGTCAAGGTCATGTCAAGGTCAAGTCAATGTCAAGTCAAGGTCAAGCCAAGGTCAAGTCAAGGTTAAGTCAAGGTCAAGTCAAGGTCAAGTCAACGTCATGTCAAGGTCATGTCAAGGTCAAGTCAAGGTCAAGCCAAGGTCAAGTCAAGGTCATGTCAAGGTCAAGTCAAGGTCAAGTCAAGGTCATGTCAAGGTAAGTCAAGGTCCTGTCAAAGTCAAGTCAAGGTCAAGACAAGGTCAAGTCAAAGTCAAGTCAAGGTCATGTCAAGGTCAAGTTTATTTCAAGTCAAGGTCAAGTCAAGGTTAAGTCAAGGTCAAGTCAAGGTCAAGTCAACGTCATGTCAAGGTCATGTCAAGGTCAAGTCAAGGTCAAGCCAAGGTCAAGTCAAGGTCATGTCAAGGTCAAGTCAAGGTCAAGTCAAGGTCATGTCAAGGTAAGTCAAGGTCATGTCAAGGTCAAGTCAAGGTCAAGTCAACGTCATGTCAAGATCATGTCAAGGTCAAGTCAAGGTCAAGCCAAGGTCAAGTCAAGGTCATGTCAAGGTCAAGTCAAGGTCAAGTCAAGGTCATGTCAAGGTAAGTCAAGGTCCTGTCAAGGTCAAGTCAAGGTCAAGACAAGGTCAAGTCAAAGTCAAGTCAAGGTCTAGTCAAGGTCAAGTCAAGGTTAAGTCAAGGTCAAGTCAAGGTCAAGTCAAGGCCAGGTCAAGGTCATGTCAAGGTCATGTCAAGGTCAAGTCAAGGTCAAGTCAAGGTCAAGTCAAGGTCATGTCAAGGTCAAGTCAAGGTCAAGTCAAGGTCATGTCAAGGTTAAATCGAGGTCATGTCAAAGTCAAGTTTATTTCAAGTCAAGGTCAAGTCAAGGTTAAGTCAAGGTCAAGTCAAGGTCAAGTCAACGTCATGTCAAGGTCATGTCAAGGTCAAGTCAAGGTCATGTCAAGGTCAAGTCAAGGTCAAGTCAAGGTCATGTCAAGGTAAGTCAAGGTCCTGTCAAGGTCAAGTCAAGGTCAGGACAAGGTCAAGTCAAAGTCAAGTCAAGGTCTAGTCAAGGTCAAGTCAAGGTTAAGTCAAGGTCAAGTCAAGGTCAAGTCAAGGCCAGGTCAAGGTCATGTCAAGGTCATGTCAAGGTCAAGTCAAGGTCAAGTCAAGGTCAAGTCAAGGTCATGTCAAGGTCAAGTCAAGGTCAAGTCAAGGTCATGTCAAGGTCAAGTCAAGGTAAGTCAAGGTCCTGTCAAGGTCAAGTCAAGGTCAAGACAAGGTCAAGTCAAAGTCAAGTCAAGGTCTAGTCAAGGTCAAGTCAAGGTTAAGTCAAGGTCAAGTCAAGGTCAAGTCAAGGTCATGTCAAGGTCATGTCAAGGTCAAGTCAAGGTCAAGTCAATGTCAAGTCAAGGTCAAGGTCAAGTCAAGGTCAAGTCAAGGTCAAGTCAAGGTCATGTAAAGGTCAAGTCAAGGTCAAGTCGAGGTCAAGTCAAGGTCAGTTCAATGTCAAGTCGAGGTCATGTCAAGGTTAATTTTAAGTCAAGGTCAAGTCAAGGTCATGTCAAGCTCAAGTCAAGGTCAAGGTCAAGTCAAGGTCAAGTCAAGCTCATGTCAAGGTCATGTCAAGGTCAAGTCAAGGCCAAGTCGAGAACAAGTCAAGGTCAGTTCAATGTCAAGTCGAGGTCATGTCAAGGTTAATTTTAAGTCAAGGTCAAGTCAAGGTCATGTCAAGCTCTAGTCAAGGTCAGGGTCAAGGTCAAGTCAAGGTCAAGTCAAGCTCATGTCAAGGTCATGTCAAGGTCAAGTCAAGGTCAAGTCAAGGTCAGGTCAAGGTCATGTCAAGGTCATGTCAAGGTCAAGTCAAGGTCAAGTCAAGGTCAAGTCAAGGTCATGTCAAGGTCAAGTCAAGGTCATGTAAAGGTCAAGTCAAGGTAAGTCAAGGTCCTGTCAAGATCAAGTCAAGGTCAAGACAAGGTCAAGTCAAAGTCAAGTCAAGGTCTAGTCAAGGTCAAGTCAAGGTTAAGTCAAGGTCAAGTCAAGGTCAAGACAAGTTTAAGTCAAGGTCAAGTCAAGGTCAAGTCAAGGTCAAGTCAAGGTCAAGTCAAGGTCAAGTCAAGGTCAAGTCAAGGTCATGTCAAGGTCAAGTCAAGGTTAAGTCAAGGTCAAGTCAAGGTCAAGTCAAGGTCAAGTCGAGGTCAAGTCAAGGTCAGTTCAATGTCAAGTCGAGGTGATGTCAAGGTTAATTTTAAGTCAAGGTCAAGTCAAGGTCAAGTCAAGTCAAGGTCTAGTCAAGGTCAAGTCAAGGTTAGGTCGAGGTCATGTCAAGGTCAAGTTTATTTCAAGTCAAGGTCAAGTCAAGGTTAAGTCAAGGTCAAGTCAAGGTAAAGTCAAGGTCATGTCAAGGTCATGTCAAGGTCATGTCAAGGTTAACTCAAGGTCAAGTCAAGGTCAAGTCAAGGTCATGTCAAGGTCAAGTCAAGGTCAAGTCAAGGTCATGTCAAGGTCAAGTCAAGGTAAGTCAAGGTCCTGTCAAGGTCAAGTCAAGGTCAAGACAAGGTCAAGTCAAAGTCAAGTCAAGGTCTAGTCAAGGTCAAGTCAAGGTTAAGTCAAGGTCAAGCCAAGGTCAAGTCAAGGTCAAGACAAGGTTAAGTCAAGGTCAAGTCAAGGTCAAGTCAAGGTCAAGTGAAGGTCATGTCAAGGTCAAGGTCAAGTCAAGATCAAGTCAAGGTCAAGTCAAGGTCAAGTCAAGGTCAAGTCAAGGTCAAGTCAAGGTCATGTCAAGGTCAAGTCAAGGTCAAGTCAAGGTCAAGTCAAGGTTAAGTCAAGGTCATGTCAAGGTCAAGTCAAGGTCATGTCAAGGTCAAGTCAAGGTCAAGTCAAGGTCAAGTCAAGGTTAAGTCAAGGTCATGTCAAGGTCAAGTCAAGGTAGAGTCAAGGTGAAGTCAAGGTCAAGTCAAGGTCAAGTCAAGCTCTAGTCAAGGTCAAGTCAAGGTCAAGTCAAAGTCATGTCAAGGTCATGTCAAGGTCAAGTCAAGGTCAAGTCAAGGTCAAGTCAAGGTCATGTCAAGGTCAAGTCAAGGTCAAGTCAAGGTCAAGTCAAGGTCATGTCAAGGTCATGTCAAGGTCATGTCAAGGTCAAGTCAATGTCAAGTCAAGGTCAAGCCAAGGTCAAGTCAAGGTCAAGTCAAGATCATGTCAAGGTCAAGTCAAGGTCAAGCCAAGGTCAAGTCAAGGTCATGTCAAGGTCAAGTCAAGGTCAAGTCAAGGTCATGTCAAGGTAAGTCAAGGTCCTGTCAAGGTCAAGTCAAGGTCAAGACAAGGTCAAGTCAAAGTCAAGTCAAGGTCTAGTCAAGGTCAAGTCAAGGTTAAGTCAAGGTCAAGTCAAGGTCAAGTCAAGGCCAGGTCAAGGTCATGTCAAGGTCATGTCAAGGTCAAGTCAAGGTCAAGTCAAGGTCAAGTCAAGGTCATGTCAAGGTCAAGTCAAGGTCAAGTCAAGGTCATGTCAATGTTAAGTCGAGGTCATGTCAAAGTCAAGTTTATTTAATGTCAAGGTCAAGTCAAGGTCAAGTCAATGTCATGTCAAGGTTAAGTCAAGGTCAAGTCAAGGTCATGTCAAGGTCAAGTCAAGGTCAAGTGAAGGTCAAGTCAAGGTCATGTCAAGCTCATGTCAAGGTCATGTCAAGGTCAAGTCAAGGTCAAGTCAAGGTCATGTCAAGGTCAAGTTAAGGTCATGTCAAGGTCAAGTCAAGGTCAAGTCAATGTCATGTCAAGGTCAAGTCAAGGCCAAGTCAAGGTCATGTCAAGGTCAAGTGAAAGTCAAGTCAAGGTCAAGTCAAGCTCATGTCAAGGTCAAGGTCAAGTCAAGGTCATGTCAAGGTCAAGTCAAGGTCAAGCCAAAGTCATGTCAAGGTCAAGTCAAGGTCATGTCAAGGTCAAGTCAAGGTCAAGTCAAGCTCATGTCAAGGTCATGTCAAGGTCAAGTCAAGGTCAAGTCAAGGTCAAGACAAGGTTAAGTCAAGGTCAAGTCAAGGTCAAGTCAAGGTCAAGTCAAGGTCAAGTGAAGGTCATGTCAAGGTCAAGGTCAAGTCAAGATCAAGTCGAGGCCATGTCAAGGTCAAGTCAAGGTCAATTCAAGGTCAAGACAAGGTCAAGTCAATTTCAAGTCAAGGTCAAGTCAAGGTCAAGTCAAGGTCAAGTCAATATCAAGTCAAGGTCAAGTCAAGGTCATGTCAAGGTCATGTCAAGGTCAAGTCAAGGTCAAGTCAAGATCAAGTCAAGGTCAAGTCGAGGTCATGTCAAGGTCAGGTCATGGTCAAGTCAAGGTCGAGTCAAGGTCAAGTCAAGGTCAAGTCAAGGTTAAGTCAAGGTCAAGACGAGGTCAAGTCAAGGTCAAGTCCAGGTCAAGTCAAGGTCAAGTCAAGGTCAAGTCAAGGTCATGTCAAGGTCAAGTCAAGGTCAAGCCAAGGTCATGTCAAGGTCAAGTCAAGGTCAAGTCAAGGTCATGTGAAGGTCAAGTCAAGGTCAATTCAAGGTCAAGTCAAGGTCAAGGTCAAGTCAAGGTCATGTCAAGGTCAAGTCAAGGTCAAGTGAAGGTCAAGTCAAGGTCAATTCAAGGTCAAGTCAAGGTCACGGTCAAGTCAAGGTCATGTCAAGGTCAAGTCAAGGTCAAGCCAAAGTCATGTCAAGGTCAAGACAAGGTCATGTCAAGGTCAAGTCAAGGTCAAGTGAAGGTCAAGTCAAGGTCAAGTCAAGCTCATGTCAAGGTCATGTCAAGGTCAAGTCAAGGTCAAGTCAAGGTCATGTCAAGGTCAAGTTAAGGTCATGTCAAGGTCAAGTCAAGGTCAAGTCAATGTCATGTCAAGGTCAAGTCAAGGCCAAGTCAAGGTCATGTCAAGGTCAAGTGAAAGTCAAGTCAAGGTCAAGTCAAGCTCATGTCAAGGTCATGTCAAGGTCAAGTCAAGGTCAAGTCAAGGTCATGTCAAGGTCAAGTTAAGGTCATGTCAAGGTCAAGTCAAGGTCAAGTCAATGTCATGTCAAGGTCAAGTCAAGGTCAAGCCAAGGTCATGTCAAGGTCAAGTCAAGGTCAAGTCAAGGTCATGTCAAGGTCAAGTCAAGGTCAAGTGAAGGTCAAGTCAAGGTCAAGTCAAGCTCATGTCAAGGTCAAGTCAAGGTCAAGTCAAGGTCATGTCAAGGTCATGTCAAGGTCAAGTCAATGTCAAGTCAAGGTCAAGTCAAGGTCAAGACAAGGTTAAGTCAAGGTCAAGTCAAGGTCAAGTCAAGGTCAAGTGAAGGTCATGTCAAGGTCAAGGTCAAGTCAAGATCAAGTCGAGGCCATGTCAAGGTCATGTCAAGGTCATGTCAAGGTCAAGTCAAGGTCAAGTCAAGGTCAAGTCAAGGTCAAGACAAGGTCAAGTCAATTTCAAGTCAAGGTCAAGTCAAGGTCAAGTCAAGGTCAAGTCAATATCAAGTCAAGGTCAAGTCAAGGTCATGTCAAGGTCATGTCAAGGTCAAGTCAAGGTCAAGTCAAGATCAAGTCAAGGTCAAGTCAAGGTCATGTCAAGGTCAGGTCATGGTCAAGTCAAGGTCGGGTCAAGGTCAAGTCAAGGTCAAGTCAAGGTTAAGTCAAGGTCAAGACGAGGTCAAGTCAAGGTCAAGTCCAGGTCAAGTCAAGGTCATGTCAAGGTCAAGTCAAGGTCAAGTCAAGGTCAAGTCAAGGTCAAGTCAAGGTCATGTCAAGGTCATGTCAAGGTCAAGTCAAGGTCAAGTCAAGGTCAAGTCATAGTCATGCCAAGGTCAACTCATAGTCATGTCAAGGTCAAGTCAAGGTCAAATCCAGGTCATGTCAAGGTCGTGTCCAGGTCAGGTCAAGGTCAAGTCAAGGTCAAGTCAAGGTCATGTCAAGGTCATGTCAAGGTCAAATCAAGGTCAAGTCAAGGTCGTGTCCAGGTCAGGTCAAGGTCAAGTCAAGGTCAAGTCAAGTGAAAGTCAACTCAAGGTCAAGTAAAGGTCAAGTCAAGGCCATGTCAAGGTCATATCATGGTCAAGTCAAGGTCAATTCAAGGTCATGTCAAGGTCGATTCAAGGTCAAGTCAAGTTCAAGTCAAGGTCAAGACAAGGGCAAGTCAAGGTCAAGTCAAGATCAAGTCGAGGTCATGTCAAGGTCAAGTCAAGGTCAAGTCAAGACAAGGTCAAGTCAATTTCAAGTCAAGGTCAAGTCAAGGTCAAGTCAAGGTCAAGTCAAGGTCAAGTCAATGTCAAGTTAAGGTCAAGTCAAGGTCATGTCAAGGTCATGTCAAGGTCAAGTCAAGGTCAAGTCAAGATCAAGTCAAGGTCAAGTCAAGGTCATGTCAAGGTCAGGTCATGGTCAAGTCAAGGACGAGTCAAGGTCAAGTCAAGGTCAAGTCAAGGTCAAGTCAAGGTCAAGACGAGGTCAAGTCAAGGTCAAGTCCAGGTCAAGTCAAGGTCATGTCAAGGTCAAGTCAATGTCAAGTCGAGGTCATGTCAAGGTTAATTTTAAGTCAAGGTCAAGTCAAGGTCAAGTCAAAGTCAAGTCAAGGTCTAGTCAAGGTCAAGTCAAGGTCAAGTCAAGGTCATGTCAAGGTCATGTCGAGGTCATGTCAAGGTCAAGTTTATTTCAAGTCAAGGTCAAGTCAAGGTTAAGTCAAGGTCAAGTCAAGGTCAAGTCAAGGTCATGTCAAGGTCATGTCAAGGTCAAGTCAAGGTCAAGCCAAGGTCAAGTCAAGGTCATGTCAAGGTCAAGTCAAGGTCAAGTCAAGGTCATGTCAAGGTAAGTCAAGGTCCTGTCAAGGTCAAGTCAAGGTCAAGACAAGGTCAAGTCAAAGTCAAGTCAAGGTCTAGTCAAGGTCAAGTCAAGGTTAAGTCAAGGTCAAGTCAAGGTCAAGTCAAGGTCAGGTCAAGGTCATGTCAAGGTCATGTCAAGGTCAAGTCAAGGTCAAGTCAAGGTCAAGTCAAGGTCATGTCAAGGTCAAGTCAAGGTCAAGTCAAGGTCATGTCAAGGTCAAGTCAAGGTAAGTCAAGGTCCTGTCAAGGTCAAGTCAAGGTCAAGACAAGGTCAAGTCAAAGTCAAGTCAAGGTCTAGTCAAGGTCAAGTCAAGGTTAAGTCAAGGTCAAGTCAAGGTCAAGTCAAGGTTAAGTCAAGGTCAAGTCAAGGTCAAGTCAAGGTCATGTCAAGGTCATGTCAAGGTCAAGTCAAGGTCAAGTCAATGTCAAGTCAAGGTCAAGTCAAGGTCCAGTCAAGGTCAAGTCAAGGTTAAGTCAAGGTCAAGTCAAGGTCAAGTCAAGGTCAAGTCGAGGTCAAGTCAAGGACAGTTCAATGTCAAGTCGAGGTCATATCAAGGTTAATTTTAAGTCAAGGTCAAGTCAAGGTCATGTCAAGCTCAAGTCAAGGTCAAGGTCAAGTCAAGGTCAAGTCAAGCTCATGTCAAGGTCATGTCAAGGTCAAGTAAAGGTCAAGTCGAGAACAAGTCAAGGTCAGTTCAATGTCAAGTCGAGGTCATGTCAAGGTTAATTTTAAGTCAAGGTCAAGTCAAGGTCATGTCAAGCTCTAGTCAAGGTCAGGGTCAAGGTCAAGTCAAGGTCAAGTCAAGCTCATGTCAAGGTCATGTCAAGGTCAAGTGAAGGTCAAGTCAAGGTCAGGTCAAGGTCATGTCAAGGTCATGTCAAGGTCAAGTCAAGGTCAAGTCAAGGTCAAGTCAAGGTCATGTCAAGGTCAAGTCAAGGTCAAGTCAAGGTCATGTCAAGGTCAAGTCAAGGTAAGTCAAGGTCCTGTCAAGATCAAGTCAAGGTCAAGACAAGGTCAAGTCAAAGTCAAGTCAAGGTCTAGTCAAGGTCAAGTCAAGGTTAAGTCAAGGTCAAGTCAAGGTCAAGACAAGGTTAAGTCAAGGTCAAGTCAAGGTCAAGTCAAGGTCAAGTCAAGGTCAAGTCAAGGTCATGTCAAGGTCAAGTCAAGGTTAATTCAAGGTCAAGTCGAGGTCAAGTCAAGGTCAGTTCAATGTCAAGTCGAGGTGATGTCAAGGTTAATTTTAAGTCAAGGTCAAGTCAAGGTCAAGTCAAGGTCATGTCAAGGTCAAGTCAAGGTCAAGTCAAGGTCAAGTCAAGGTCAAGTCAAGGTCATGTCAAGGTCAAGTCAAGGTAAGTCAAGGTCCTGTCAAGGTCAAGTCAAGGTCAAGACAAGGTCAAGTCAAAGTCAAGTCAAGGTCTAGTCAAGGTCAAGTCAAGGTTAAGTCAAGGTCAAGTCAAAGTCAAGTCAAGGTCAAGTCAAGGTCATGTCAAGGTCATGTCAAGCTCAAGTCAATGTCAAGTCAAGGTCAAGTCAAGGTCCAGTCAAGGTCAAGTCAAGGTTAAGTCAAGGTCAATTCAAGGTCAAGTCAAGGTCAAGTCGAGGTCAAGTCAAGGTCAGTTCAATGTCAAGTCGATTTCATATCAAGGTTAATTTTAAGTCAAGGTCAAGTCAAGGTCATGTCAAGCTCAAGTCAAGGTCAAGGTCAAGTCAAGGTCAAGTCAAGCTCATGTCAAGGTCATGTCAAGGTCAAGTAAAGGTCAAGTCGAGAACAAGTCAAGGTCAGTTCAATGTCAAGTCGAGGTCATGTCAAGGTTAATTTTAAGTCAAGGTCAAGTCAAGGTCATGTCAAGCTCTAGTCAAGGTCAGGGTCAAGGTCAAGTCAAGGTCAAGTCAAGCTCATGTCAAGGTCATGTCAAGGTCAAGTGAAGGTCAAGTCAAGGTCAGGTCAAGGTCATGTCAAGGTCATGTCAAGGTCAAGTCAAGGTCAAGTCAAGGTCAAGTCAAGGTCATGTCAAGGTCAAGTCAAGGTCAAGTCAAGGTCATGTCAAGGTCAAGTCAAGGTAAGTCAAGGTCCTGTCAAGATCAAGTCAAGGTCAAGACAAGGTCAAGTCAAAGTCAAGTCAAGGTCTAGTCAAGGTCAAGTCAAGGTTAAGTCAAGGTCAAGTCAAGGTCAAGACAAGGTTAAGTCAAGGTCAAGTCAAGGTCAAGTCAAGGTCAAGTCAAGGTCAAGTCAAGGTCATGTCAAGGTCAAGTCAAGGTTAAGTCAAGGTCAAGTCGAGGTCAAGTCAAGGTCAGTTCAATGTCAAGTCGAGGTGATGTCAAGGTTAATTTTAAGTCAAGGTCAAGTCAAGGTCATGTCAAGGTCAAGTCAAGGTCAAGTCAAGGTCAAGTCAAGGTCAAGTCAAGGTCATGTCAAGGTCAAGTCAAGGTAAGTCAAGGTCCTGTCAAGGTCAAGTCAAGGTCAAGACAAGGTCAAGTCAAAGTCAAGTCAAGGTCTAGTCAAGGTCAAGTCAAGGTTAAGTCAAGGTCAAGTCAAAGTCAAGTCAAGGTCAAGTCAAGGTCATGTCAAGGTCATGTCAAGCTCAAGTCAAGGTCAAGTCAAGGTCAAGTCAAGGTCATGTCAAGGTCAAGTCAAGGTAAGTCAAGGTCCTGTCAAGGTCAAGTCAAGGTCAAGACAAGGTCAAGTCAAAGTCAAGTCAAGGTCTAGTCAAGGTCAAGTCAAGGTTAAGTCAAGGTCAAGTCAAAGTCAAGTCAAGGTCAAGACAAGGTTAAGTCAAGGTCAAGTCAAGGTCAAGTCAAGGTCAAGTCAAGGTCAAGTCAAGGTTAAGTCAAGGTCAAGTCAAGGTCAAGTCAAGGTCAAGTCATAGCCATGTCAAGGTCAAGTCAACGTCAAGTGAAGGTCAAGTCAACGTCAAGTCAAGGTCAAGTCAAGGTCAAGTGAAGGTCAAGTCAAGGTCAAGTCAAGGTCAAGTCAAGGTCAAGTCAAAGTCATGTCAAGGTCATGTCAAGGTCAAGTCAAGGTCAAGTCAAGGTCAAGTCAAGGTCATGTCAAGGTCAAGTCAAGGTCAAGTCAAGGTCAAGTCAAGGTCATGTCAAGGTCATGTCAAGGTCAAGTCCATGTCAAGTCAAGGTCAAGCCAAGGTCAAGTCAAGGTCAAGTCAAGTTCAAGTCAAGGTCAAGTCAAGGTTAAGTCAAGGTCAAGTCAAGGTCAAGTCAAGGTCAAGTCATAGCCATGTCAAGGTCAAGTCAACGTCAAGTGAAGGTCAAGTCAACGTCAAGTCAAGGTCATGTCAAGGTCAAGTCAAGGTCATGTCAAGGTCAAGTCAAGGTCAAGTGAAGGTCAAGTCAAGGTCAAGTCAAGGTCAAGGTCATGTCAAGGTCATGTCAAGGTCAATTCAAGGTCAAGTCAAGGTCATGTCAAGGTCAAGTCAAGGTCATGTCAAGGTCAAGTCAAGGTCAAGCCAAGGTCATGTCAAGGTCAAGTCAAGGTCAAGTCAAGGTCATGTCAAGGTCAAGTCAAGGTCAAGTGAAGGTCAAGTCAAGGTCAAGTCAAGCTCATGTCAAGGTCATGTCAAGGTCAAGTCAAGGTCAAGTGAAGGTCAAGTCAAGGTCAATTCAAGGTCAAGTCAAGCTCATGTCAAGGTCATGTCAAGGTCATGTCAAGGTCAAGTCAAGGTCAAGTCAAGGTCAAGTCAAGGTCAAGTCAAGGTCAAGTCAGGGTCAAGTCAAGGTCAAGTCAAGGTCAAGTCAAGGTCAAGTCAAGGTCAAGTCAAGGTCATGTCAAGGGCAAGTCAAGGTCAAGTCAAGGTCAAGTCGAGGTCATGTCAAGGTCAAGTCACGGTCAAGTCAAGGTCAAGTCAAGGTCAAGTCAAGGTCAAGACAAGGTCAAGTCAAGGTCAAGTCAAGGTCAAGTCAAAGTCATGTCAAGGTCATGTCAAGGTCAAGTCAAGGTCAAGGTCAAGTCAAGGTCAAGTCAAGGTCAAGTCAAGGTCAAGTCAAGGTCATGTCAAGGTCAGGTCAAGGTCAAGTCAAGGTCGAGTCAAGGTCAAGTCAAGGTCAAGTCAAGGTCAAGTCAAGGTCAAGACGAGGTCAAGTCAAGGTCAAGTCCAGGTCAAGTCAAGGTCATGTCAAGGTCATGTCAAGGTCAAGTCAAGGTCAAGTCAAGGTCATGTCAAGGTCGATTCAAGGTCAAGTCAAGGTCAAGTCAAGGTCAAATCAAGGTCATGTTAAGGTTATGTCAAGGTCAAGTCAAGGTCATGTCAAGGTCAAGTCAAGGTCATGTCAAGGTCAAGTCAGGGTCAAGTTAAGGTCAAGTCAAGGTCAAGTCAAGGTCAGTTTAAAGTCACTTCAAGGTCAAGTCCAGGTCAAGTCAAGGTCAGTTTAAAGTCCAGTCGAGGTCATATCAAGGTCAAGTCAAGGTCAAGTCAAGGACAGTTCAATGTCAAGTCGAGGTCATATCAAGGTTAATTTTAAGTCAAGGTCAAGTCAAGGTCATGTCAAGCTCAAGTCAAGGTCAAGGTCAAGTCAAGGTCAAGTCAAGCTCATGTCAAGGTCATGTCAAGGTCAAGTAAAGGTCAAGTCGAGAACAAGTCAAGGTCAGTTCAATGTCAAGTCGAGGTCATGTCAAGGTTAATTTTAAGTCAAGGTCAAGTCAAGGTCATGTCAAGCTCTAGTCAAGGTCAGGGTCAAGGTCAAGTCAAGGTCAAGTCAAGCTCATGTCAAGGTCATGTCAAGGTCAAGTGAAGGTCAAGTCAAGGTCAGGTCAAGGTCATGTCAAGGTCATGTCAAGGTCAAGTCAAGGTCAAGTCAAGGTCAAGTCAAGGTCATGTCAAGGTCAAGTCAAGGTCAAGTCAAGGTCATGTCAAGGTCAAGTCAAGGTAAGTCAAGGTCCTGTCAAGATCAAGTCAAGGTCAAGACAAGGTCAAGTCAAAGTCAAGTCAAGGTCTAGTCAAGGTCAAGTCAAGGTTAAGTCAAGGTCAAGTCAAGGTCAAGACAAGGTTAAGTCAAGGTCAAGTCAAGGTCAAGTCAAGGTCAAGTCAAGGTCAAGTCAAGGTCATGTCAAGGTCAAGTCAAGGTTAATTCAAGGTCAAGTCGAGGTCAAGTCAAGGTCAGTTCAATGTCAAGTCGAGGTGATGTCAAGGTTAATTTTAAGTCAAGGTCAAGTCAAGGTCAAGTCAAGGTCATGTCAAGGTCAAGTCAAGGTCAAGTCAAGGTCAAGTCAAGGTCAAGTCAAGGTCATGTCAAGGTCAAGTCAAGGTAAGTCAAGGTCCTGTCAAGGTCAAGTCAAGGTCAAGACAAGGTCAAGTCAAAGTCAAGTCAAGGTCTAGTCAAGGTCAAGTCAAGGTTAAGTCAAGGTCAAGTCAAAGTCAAGTCAAGGTCAAGTCAAGGTCATGTCAAGGTCATGTCAAGCTCAAGTCAATGTCAAGTCAAGGTCAAGTCAAGGTCCAGTCAAGGTCAAGTCAAGGTTAAGTCAAGGTCAAGTCAAGGTCAAGTCAAGGTCAAGTCGAGGTCAAGTCAAGGTCAGTTCAATGTCAAGTCGAGGTCATATCAAGGTTAATTTTAAGTCAAGGTCAAGTCAAGGTCATGTCAAGCTCAAGTCAAGGTCAAGGTCAAGTCAAGGTCAAGTCAAGCTCATGTCAAGGTCATGTCAAGGTCAAGTAAAGGTCAAGTCGAGAACAAGTCAAGGTCAGTTCAATGTCAAGTCGAGGTCATGTCAAGGTTAATTTTAAGTCAAGGTCAAGTCAAGGTCATGTCAAGCTCTAGTCAAGGTCAGGGTCAAGGTCAAGTCAAGGTCAAGTCAAGCTCATGTCAAGGTCATGTCAAGGTCAAGTGAAGGTCAAGTCAAGGTCAGGTCAAGGTCATGTCACGGTCATGTCAAGGTCAAGTCAAGGTCAAGTCAAGGTCAAGTCAAGGTCATGTCAAGGTCAAGTCAAGGTCAAGTCAAGGTCATGTCAAGGTCAAGTCAAGGTAAGTCAAGGTCCTGTCAAGATCAAGTCAAGGTCAAGACAAGGTCAAGTCAAAGTCAAGTCAAGGTCTAGTCAAGGTCAAGTCAAGGTTAAGTCAAGGTCAAGTCAAGGTCAAGACAAGGTTAAGTCAAGGTCAATTCAAGGTCAAGTCAAGGTCAAGTCAAGGTCAAGTCAAGGTCATGTCAAGGTCAAGTCAAGGTTAAGTCAAGGTCAAGTCGAGGTCAAGTCAAGGTCAGTTCAATGTCAAGTCGAGGTGATGTCAAGGTTAATTTTAAGTCAAGGTCAAGTCAAGGTCATGTCAAGGTCAAGTCAAGGTCAAGTCAAGGTCAAGTCAAGGTCAAGTCAAGGTCATGTCAAGGTCAAGTCAAGGTAAGTCAAGGTCCTGTCAAGGTCAAGTCAAGGTCAAGACAAGGTCAAGTCAAAGTCAAGTCAAGGTCTAGTCAAGGTCAAGTCAAGGTTAAGTCAAGGTCAAGTCAAAGTCAAGTCAAGGTCAAGTCAAGGTCATGTCAAGGTCATGTCAAGCTCAAGTCAATGTCAAGTCAAGGTCAAGTCAAGGTCCAGTCAAGGTCAAGTCAAGGTTAAGTCAAGGTCAAGTCAAGGTCAAGTCAAGGTCAAGTCGAGGTCAAGTCAAGGTCAGTTCAATGTCAAGTCGAGGTCATATCAAGGTTAATTTTAAGTCAAGGTCAAGTCAAGGTCATGTCAAGCTCAAGTCAAGGTCAAGGTCAAGTCAAGGTCAAGTCAAGCTCATGTCAAGGTCATGTCAAGGTCAAGTAAAGGTCAAGTCGAGAACAAGTCAAGGTCAGTTCAATGTCAAGTCGAGGTCATGTCAAGGTTAATTTTAAGTCAAGGTCAAGTCAAGGTCATGTCAAGCTCTAGTCAAGGTCAGGGTCAAGGTCAAGTCAAGGTCAAGTCAAGCTCATGTCAAGGTCATGTCAAGGTCAAGTGAAGGTCAAGTCAAGGTCAGGTCAAGGTCATGTCACGGTCATGTCAAGGTCAAGTCAAGGTCAAGTCAAGGTCAAGTCAAGGTCATGTCAAGGTCAAGTCAAGGTCAAGTCAAGGTCATGTCAAGGTCAAGTCAAGGTAAGTCAAGGTCCTGTCAAGATCAAGTCAAGGTCAAGACAAGGTCAAGTCAAAGTCAAGTCAAGGTCTAGTCAAGGTCAAGTCAAGGTTAAGTCAAGGTCAAGTCAAGGTCAAGACAAGGTTAAGTCAAGGTCAATTCAAGGTCAAGTCAAGGTCAAGTCAAGGTCAAGTCAAGGTCATGTCAAGGTCAAGTCAAGGTTAAGTCAAGGTCAAGTCGAGGTCAAGTCAAGGTCAGTTCAATGTCAAGTCGAGGTGATGTCAAGGTTAATTTTAAGTCAAGGTCAAGTCAAGGTCATGTCAAGGTCAAGTCAAGGTCAAGTCAAGGTCAAGTCAAGGTCAAGTCAAGGTCATGTCAAGGTCAAGTCAAGGTAAGTCAAGGTCCTGTCAAGGTCAAGTCAAGGTCAAGACAAGGTCAAGTCAAAGTCAAGTCAAGGTCTAGTCAAGGTCAAGTCAAGGTTAAGTCAAGGTCAAGTCAAAGTCAAGTCAAGGTCAAGTCAAGGTCATGTCAAGGTCATGTCAAGCTCAAGTCAAGGTCAAGTCAAGGTCAAGTCAAGGTCATGTCAAGGTCAAGTCAAGGTAAGTCAAGGTCCTGTCAAGGTCAAGTCAAGGTCAAGACAAGGTCAAGTCAAGGTCTAGTCAAGGTCAAGTCAAGGTTAAGTCAAGGTCAAGTCAAAGTCAAGTCAAGGTCAAGACAAGGTTAAGTCAAGGTCAAGTCAAGGTCAAGTCAAGGTCAAGTCAAGGTCAAGTCAAGGTTAAGTCAAGGTCAAGTCAAGGTTAAGTCAAGGTCAAGTCATAGCCATGTCAAGGTCAAGTCAACGTCAAGTGAAGGTCAAGTCAACGTCAAGTCAAGGTCAAGTCAAGGTCAAGTGAAGGTCAAGTCAAGGTCAAGTCAAGGTCAAGTCAAGGTCAAGTCAAAGTCATGTCAAGGTCATGTCAAGGTCAAGTCAAGGTCAAGTCAAGGTCAAGTCAAGGTCATGTCAAGGTCAAGTCAAGGTCAAGTCAAGGTCAAGTCAAGGTCATGTCAAGGTCATGTCAAGGTCAAGTCAATGTCAAGTCAAGGTCAAGCCAAGGTCAAGTCAAGGTCAAGTCAAGTTCAAGTCAAGGTCAAGTCAAGGTTAAGTCAAGGTCAAGTCAAGGTCAAGTCAAGGTCAAGTCATAGCCATGTCAAGGTCAAGTCAACGTCAAGTGAAGGTCAAGTCAACGTCAAGTCAAGGTCATGTCAAGGTCAAGTCAAGGTCATGTCAAGGTCAAGTCAAGGTCAAGTGAAGGTCAAGTCAAGGTCAAGTCAAGGTCAAGGTCATGTCAAGGTCATGTCAAGGTCAATTCAAGGTCAAGTCAAGGTCATGTCAAGGTCAAGTCAAGGTCATGTCAAGGTCAAGTCAAGGTCAAGCCAAGGTCATGTCAAGGTCAAGTCAAGGTCAAGTCAAGGTCATGTCAAGGTCAAGTCAAGGTCAAGTGAAGGTCAAGTCAAGGTCAAGTCAAGCTCATGTCAAGGTCATGTCAAGGTCAAGTCAAGGTCAAGTGAAGGTCAAGTCAAGGTCAATTCAAGGTCAAGTCATGCTCATGTCAAGGTCATGTCAAGGTCATGTCAAGGTCAAGTCAAGGTCAAGTCAAGGTCAAGTCAAGGTCAAGTCAAGGTCAAGTCAGGGTCAAGTCAAGGTCAAGTCAAGGTCAAGTCAAGGTCAAGTCAAGGTCAAGTCAAGGTCATGTCAAGGGCAAGTCAAGGTCAAGTCAAGGTCAAGTCGAGGTCATGTCAAGGTCAAGTCACGGTCAAGTCAAGGTCAAGTCAAGGTCAAGTCAAGGTCAAGACAAGGTCAAGTCAAGGTCAAGTCAAGGTCAAGTCAAAGTCATGTCAAGGTCATGTCAAGGTCAAGTCAAGGTCAAGGTCAAGTCAAGGTCAAGTCAAGGTCAAGTCAAGGTCAAGTCAAGGTCATGTCAAGGTCAGGTCAAGGTCAAGTCAAGGTCGAGTCAAGGTCAAGTCAAGGTCAAGTCAAGGTCAAGTCAAGGTCAAGACGAGGTCAAGTCAAGGTCAAGTCCAGGTCAAGTCAAGGTCATGTCAAGGTCATGTCAAGGTCAAGTCAAGGTCAAGTCAAGGTCATGTCAAGGTCGATTCAAGGTCAAGTCAAGGTCAAGTCAAGGTCAAATCAAGGTCATGTTAAGGTTATGTCAAGGTCAAGTCAAGGTCATGTCAAGGTCAAGTCAAGGTCATGTCAAGGTCAAGTCAGGGTCAAGTTAAGGTCAAGTCAAGGTCAAGTCAAGGTCAGTTTAAAGTCACTTCAAGGTCAAGTCCAGGTCAAGTCAAGGTCAGTTTAAAGTCCAGTCGAGGTCATATCAAGGTCAAGTCAAGGTCAAGACAAGATCAAGTCAAGGTCAAGTCAAGGTCAAGTCAAGGTCATGTCAAGGTCAAGTTAATGTCAAGTCAAGGTTAAGTCAAGGTCAAGTCAAGGTCAAGTCAAGGTCAAGTCAAGGTCAAGTCAAGGTCATGTCAAGGTCAAGTCAAGGACAAGTCAAGGTCAAGTCAAGGTCATATGAAGGGCAAGTCAAGGTCATATCAAGGTCAAGTCAAGGTCAAGTCAAGGTCAAGACAAGGTCAAGTCAAGGTCAAGTCAAGGTCAAGTCAAGGTCACGTCAAGGTCAAGTCAAGGTCAAGTCCAGGTCAAGTCAAGGTCAGTTTAAAGTCCAGTCGAGGTCATATCAAGGTCAAGTCAAGGTCAAGACAAGGTCAAGTCAAGGTCACGTCAAGGCCAAGTTAAGGTCAAGTCAAGGTCAAGTCAAGGTCATGTCAAGGTCAAGTCAAGGACAAGTCAAGGTCAAGTCAAGGTCATATGAAGGGCAAGTCAAGGTCATATCAAGGTCAAGTCAAGGTCAAGACAAGGTCAAGTCAAGGTCAAGGTCATGTCAAGGTCAAGTCAATGTCAAGTCAAGGTTAAGTCAAGGTCAAGTCAAGGTCAAGTCAAGGTCAAGCCAAGGTTAAGTCAAGGTAAAGTCAAGGTCAAGTCAAGGTCATATGAAGGGCAAGTCAAGGTCAAGTGAAGGTCACGTCAAGGTCAAGTCAGGGTCAAGTCAAGGTCACGTCTAGGTCACGTCTAGGTCACGTCAAGGTCAAGTCAATGTCAAGTCAAGGTTAAGTCAAGGTCAAGTCAAGGTCATGTCAAGGTCATGTCAAGGTCAAGTCAATGTCAAGTCAAGGTCAAGTCAAGGTCCAGTCAAGGTCCAGTCAAGGTCAAGTCAAGGTTAAGTCAAGGTCAAGTCAAGGTCAAGTCAAGGTCAAGTCAAGGTCATGTCAAGGTCAAGTCAATGTCAAGTCAAGGTTAAGTCAAGGTCAAGTCAAGGTCATATGAAGGGCAAGTCAAGGTCAAGTGAAGGTCATGTCAAGGTCAAGTCAGGGTCAAGTCAGGGTCAAGTCAAGGTCACGTCTAGGTCACGTCTAGGTCACGTCAAGGTCAAGTCAAGGTCAAGTCAAGGTTAAGTCAAGGTCAAGTCAAGGTCATGTCAAGGTCATGTCAAGGTCAAGTCAAGGTCAAGTCAAGGTCAAGTCAAGGTCAAGTCGAGGTCAAGTCAAGGTCAGTTTAATGTGAAGTCGAGGTCATGTCAAGGTTAATTTTAAGTCAAGGTCAAGTCAAGGTCATGTCAAGCTCAAGTCAAGGTCAAGGTCAAGGTCAAGTCAAGGTCAAGTCAAGCTCATGTCAAGGTTATGTCAAGGTCAAGTTAAGGTCAAGTCAAGGTCAAGTCAAGGTCATGTCAAGGTCATGTCAAGGTCAAGTCAAGGTCAAGTCAAGGTCATGTCAAGGTCATGTCAAGGTCAAGTCAAGGTCATGTCAAGGTCATGTCAAGGTCAAGTCAAGGTCAAGTCAAGGTCATGTCAAGGTCAGGTCAAGGTCAAGTCAAGGTCGAGTTAAGGTCAAGTCAAGGTCAAGTTAAGGTCAAGTCAATGTCAAGTCAAGGTCAAGACAAGGTCAAGTCAAGGTCAAGTCAAGGTCAAGTCAAGGTCAAGTCAAGGTCAAGTCAAGGTCAAGTCAAGGTCATGTCAAGGTCATGTCAAGATCAAGTCAAGGTAAAGTCAAGGTCAAGTCAAGGTCATGTCAAGGTCAGGTCAGGTCAAGGTCAAGTCAAGGTCGAGTCAAGGTCAAGTCAAGGTCATGTCAAGGTCAAGTTAGGATCAAGTTAAGGTCAAGTCAAGGTCAAGTCAAGGTCAAGTCAAGGTCACGTCAAGGTCAAGTCAAGTTCAGTTTAAGGTCAAGTCGAGGTCATGTCAAGGTCAAGTCAGTTTAATGTGAAGTCGAGGTCATGTCAAGGTTAATTTTAAGTCAAGGTCAAGTCAAGGTCATGTCAAGCTCAAGTCAAGGTCATGTCAAGGTCAAGTCAAGGTCAAGTCAAGGTCATGTCAAGGTCAGGTCAAGGTCAAGTCAAGGTCGAGTTAAGGTCAAGTCAAGGTCAAGTTAAGGTCAAGTCAATGTCAAGTCAAGGTCAAGACAAGGTCAAGTCAAGGTCAAGTCAAGGTCAAGTCAAGGTCAAGTCAAGGTCAAGTCAAGGTCAAGTCAAGGTCATGTCAAGGTCATGTCAAGATCAAGTCAAGGTAAAGTCAAGGTCAAGTCAAGGTCATGTCAAGGTCAGGTCAGGTCAAGGTCAAGTCAAGGTCGAGTCAAGGTCAAGTCAAGGTCATGTCAAGGTCAAGTTAGGATCAAGTTAAGGTCAAGTCAAGGTCAAGTCAAGGTCAAGTCAAGGTCAAGTCAAGGTCAAGTCAAGGTCACGTCAAGGTCAAGTCAAGTTCAGTTTAAGGTCAAGTCGAGGTCATGTCAAGGTCAAGTCAAGGTCAAGTCAAGGTCAAGTCAAGGTCAAGACAAGGTCAAGTCAATTTCAGGACAAGGTCAAGTCAAGGTCAAGTCAAGGTCAAGTCAAGGTCAAGTCAAGGTCAAGACAAGGTCAAGTCAATTTCAGGACAAGGTCAAGTCAAGGTCAAGTCAAGGTCATGTCAAGGTCAAGTCAATGTCAAGTCAAGGTTAAGTCAAGGTCAAGTCAAGCTCAAGTCAAGGTCAAGTCAAGGTCTTGTCAAGGTCAAGTCAATGTCAAGTCAAGGTTAAGTCAAGGTCAAGTCAAGGTCAAGTCAAGGTCAAGTCAAGGTCAAGTCAAGGTCATATTAAGGGCAAGTCAAGGTCAAGTGAAGGTCATGTCAAGGTCAAGTCAGGGTCAAGTCAGGGTCAAGTCAAGGTAAAGTCAAGGTCACGTCTAGGTCAAGTCAAGGTCAAGTCAAGGTTAAGTCAAGGTCAAGTCAAGGTCAAGTCAAGGTCAAGTCAAGGTCAAGTCAAGGTTAAGTCAAGGTCAAGTCAAGGTCAAGTCATGGTCAAGTCAAGGTCAAGTCAAGGTCATGTCAAGGTCAAGGCCAAGGTCAATTCAAGGTCAAGTCATGGTCATGTCAAGGTCATGTCAAGGTCAAGTCAAGGTCAAGTCAAGGTCAAGTCATGGCCAAGTCAAGGTCAAGTCACGGTCAAGTCATGGTCAAGTCAGGGTCAAGTCAAGGTCAAGTCAAGGTCAAGGTCAAGGTCATGTCAAGGTCATGTCAAGGTCAAGTCAAGGTCAAGTCAAGGTCATTTCAAGGTCAGGTTAAGGTCAAGTCAAGGTCGAGTCAAGGTCAAGTCAAGGTCAAGTCAAGGCCAAGTCAAGGTCAAGTCAAGGTCAAGTCAAGGTCAAGTCAAGGTTAAGTCAAGGTCAAGTCGAGGTCATGTCAAGGTCATGTCAAGGTCAAGTCAAGGTCAAGTCAAGGTCATGTCAAGGTCAAGTTAGGATCAAGTTAAGGTCAAGTCAAGGTCAAGTCAAGGTCAAGTCAAGGTCAAGTCAAGGTCACGTCAAGGTCAAGTCAAGTTCAGTTTAAGGTCAAGTCGAGGTCATGTCAAGGTCAAGTCAAGGTCAAGTCAAGGTCAAGTCAAGGTCAAGACAAGGTCAAGTCAATTTCAGGACAAGGTCAAGTCAAGGTCAAGTCAAGGTCATGTCAAGGTCAAGTCAATGTCAAGTCAAGGTTAAGTCAAGGTCAAGTCAAGCTCAAGTCAAGGTCAAGTCAAGGTCTTGTCAAGGTCAAGTCAATGTCAAGTCAAGGTTAAGTCAAGGTCAAGTCAAGGTCAAGTCAAGGTCAAGTCAAGGTCAAGTCAAGGTCATATTAAGGGCAAGTCAAGGTCAAGTGAAGGTCATGTCAAGGTCAAGTCAGGGTCAAGTCAGGGTCAAGTCAAGGTAAAGTCAAGGTCACGTCTAGGTCAAGTCAAGGTCAAGTCAAGGTTAAGTCAAGGTCATGTCAAGGTCATGTCAAGGTCAAGTCGAGGTCAAGTCAAGGTCAAGTCAAGGTCAAGTCAAGGTCAAGTGAAGGTCAAGTCAAGGTCAAGTCAAGGTCAGTTCAAGGTCAAGTCAAGGTCAAGTCGGGGTCATGTCAGGGTCAAGTCAAGGTCAAGTCATGGGTACGTCAAGGTTAAGTCAAGGTCAAGTCAACGTCGAGTCAAGGTCAAGAGAAGGTCATGTCAAGGTCAAGTCAAGGTCAAGTCAAGGCCATGTCAAGGTCAAGTCAAGGTCAAGTCAAGGTCAAGGTCAAGTCAAGGTCAAGCCAAGGTCAAGTCAAGGTCATGTCAAGGTCAAGTCAAGGTCAAGTCAAGGCCATGTCAAGGGCAAGTCAAGGTCAAGTCAAGGTCAAGTCAAGGTCAAGTCAAGGTCAAGACAAGGTCAAGTCAATTTCAGGACAAGGTCAAGTCAAGGTCAAGTCAAGGTCATGTCAAGGTCAAGTCAATGTCAAGTCAAGGTTAAGTCAAGGTCAAGTCAAGGTCAAGTCAAGGTCAAGTCAAGGTCAAGTCAAGGTCAAGTCAAGGTCAAGTCAAGGTCAAGTCAAGGTCATGTCAAGGTCAAGTCAATGTCAAGTCAAGGTTAAGTCAAGGTCAAGTCAAGGTCATGTCAAGGTCAAGTCAAGGTCAAATCAAGGTCAAGTCAAGGTCAAGTCAAGGTCATATTAAGGGCATGTTAAGGTCATGTGAAGGTCATGTCAAGGTCAAGTCAGAGTCAAGTCAGGGTCAAGTCAAGGTCAAGTCAAGGTCACGTCTAGGTCAAGTCAAGGTCTAGTCAAGGTCAAGTCAAGGTCAAGTCAAGGTTAAGTCAAGGTCAAGTCAAGGTCAAGTCAAGGTCAAGTCAAGGTTAAGTCAAGGTCAAGTCAAGGTCAAGTCATGGTCAAGTCAAGGTCAAGTCAAGGTCAAGTCAAAGTCAAGGTCAATCCAAGGTCAAGTCATGGTCATGTCAAGGTCATGTCAAGGTCAAGTCAAGGTCAAGTCAAGGTCAAGTCATGGCCAAGTCAAGGTCAAGTCAAGGTCAAGTCATGGTCAAGTCAGGGTCAAGTCAAGGACAAGTCAAGGTCAAGTCAAGGTCATGTCAAGGTCAAGCCAAGGTCAAGTCAAGTTCAAGGTCAAGGTCAATTCAAGGTCAAGTCAAGGTCATGTCAAGGTCATGTCAAGGTCAAGTCAAGGTCAAGTCAAGGTCATGTCAAGGTCAGGTTAAGGTCAAGTCAAGGTCGAGTCAAGGTCAAGTCAAGGTCAAGTCAAGGTCAAGTCAAGGTCAAGTCAAGGTCATGTCAAGGTCATGTCAAGGTCAAGTCAAGGTCATGTCAAGGGCAAGTCGAGGTCAAGTCAAGGTCAAGTCAAGGTCAAGTCAAGGTCAAGTCAAGATCAAGTCAAGGTCGAGTCAAGGTCAAGTCAAGGTCAAGTCAAGGTCAAGTCAAGGTCAAGTCAAGGTCTAGTCAAGGTCAAGTCAAGGTCAAGTCAAGGTCAAGTCAAGGTCAAGTCAAGGTTAAGTCAAGGTCAATTCAAGGTCAAGTCAAGGTCATGTCAAGGTCATGTTAAGGTCAAGTCGAGGTCAAGTCAAGGTCAAGTCAAGGTCAAGTCAAGGTCAGTTCAAGGTCAAGTCAAGGTCAAGTCGGGGTCTTGTCAGGGTCAAGTCAAGGTCAAGTCAAGGGTACGTCAAGTTTAAGTCAAGGTCAAGTCAACGTCGAGTCGAGGTCAAGAGAAGGTCATGTCAAGGTCAAGTCAAGGTCAAGTCAAGGCCATGTCAAGGGCAAGTTAAGGTCAAGTCAAGGTCAAGGTCAAGCCAAGGTCAAGTCAAGGTCAGGTCAAGGTCAAGTCAAGGTCATGTCAAGGTCAAGTCAACGTCAAGTCAAGGTCAAGTCAAGGTCAAGTCAAGGTCATGTCAAGGTCATGTCAAGGTCAAGTCAAGGTCAAGTCAAGGTCATGTCAAGGTCAGGTCAAGGTCAAGTCAAGGTTAAGTCAAGGTCAAGTCAAGGTCATGTCAAGGTCAGGTCAGGTCAAGGTCAAGTCAAGGTCGAGTCAAGGTCAAGTCAAGGTCAAGTCAAGCTCAAGTCAAGATCAAGTCAAGGTCAAGTCAAGGTCAAGTCAAGGTCAAGTCCAGGTCAAGTCAAGGTCATGTCAAGGTCATGTCAAGGTCAAGTCAAGGTCAAGTCAAGGTCAAGTCAAGGTCATGTCAAGGTCAAGTCAAGGTCGAGTCAAGGTCAAGTCAAGGTCAAGTCAAGGTCATGTCAAGTTCAAGTCAAGGTCAAGTCAAGGTCAAGTCAAGCTCAAGTCAAGGTCATGTCAAGGTCAGGTCAAGGTCAAGTCAAGGTCGAGTTAAGGTCAAGTTAAGGTCAAGTCAATGTCAAGTCAAGGTCAAGACAAGGTCAAGTCAAGGTCAAGTCAAGGTCAAGTCAAGGTCAAGTCAAGGTCATGTCAAGGTCATGTCAAGGTCAAGTCAAGGTCAAGTCAAGGTCATGTCAAGGTCAGGTCAAGATCAAGTCAAGGTTAAGTCAAGGTCAAGTCAAGGTCATGTCAAGGTCAGGTCAGGTCAAGGTCAAGTCAAGGTCGAGTCAAGGTCAAGTCAAGGTCAAGTCAAGGTCAAGTCAAGGTCAAGTCAAGGTCAATTCAAGGTCGAGTCAAGGTCATGTCAAGGTCATGTCAAGGTCAAGTCAAGGTCAAGTCAAGGTCAAGTCAAGGACAAGTCAAGGTCAAGTCAAGGTCAAGTCAAGGTCAAGTCAAGGTCATGTCAAGGTCATGTCAAGGTCAAGTCAAGGTCATGTCAAGGGCAAGTCGAGGTCAAGTCAAGGTCAAGTCAAGGTCAAGTCAAGATCAAGTCAAGGTCGAGTCAAGGTCAAGTCAAGGTCAAGTCAAGGTCAAGTCAAGGTCAAGTCAAGGTCTAGTCAAGGTCAAGTCAAGGTCAAGTCAAGGTCAAGTCAAGGTCAAGTCAAGGTTAAGTCAAGGTCAATTCAAGGTCAAGTCAAGGTCATGTCAAGGTCATGTTAAGGTCAAGTCGAGGTCAAGTCAAGGTCAAGTCAAGGTCAGTTCAAGGTCAAGTCAAGGTCAAGTCGGGGTCTTGTCAGGGTCAAGTCAAGGTCAAGTCAAGGTCATATTAAGGGCAAGTCAAGGTCAAGTGAAGGTCATGTCAAGGTCAAGTCAGGGTCAAGTCAAGGTCGAGTTAAGGTCAAGTTAAGGTCAAGTCAATGTCAAGTCAAGGTCAAGTCAGGGTCAAGTCAAGGTCAAGTCAAGGTCAAGGTCAAGGTCATGTCAAGGTCATGTCAAGGTCAAGTCAAGGTCAAGTCAAGGTCATTTCAAGGTCAGGTTAAGGTCAAGTCAAGGTCGAGTCAAGGTCAAGTCAAGGTCAAGTCAAGGCCAAGTCAAGGTCAAGTCAAGGTCAAGTCAAGGTCAAGTCAAGGTTAAGTCAAGGTCAAGTCGAGGTCATGTCAAGGTCATGTCAAGGTCATGTCAAGGTCAAGTCAAGGTCAAGTCAAGGTCATGTCAAGGTCAAGTTAGGATCAAGTTAAGGTCAAGTCAAGGTCAAGTCAAGGTCAAGTCAAGGTCAAGTCAAGGTCACGTCAAGGTCAAGTCAAGTTCAGTTTAAGGTCAAGTCGAGGTCATGTCAAGGTCAAGTCAAGGTCAAGTCAAGGTCAAGTCAAGGTCAAGACAAGGTCAAGTCAATTTCAGGACAAGGTCAAGTCAAGGTCAAGTCAAGGTCATGTCAAGGTCAAGTCAATGTCAAGTCAAGGTTAAGTCAAGGTCAAGTCAAGCTCAAGTCAAGGTCAAGTCAAGGTCTTGTCAAGGTCAAGTCAATGTCAAGTCAAGGTTAAGTCAAGGTCAAGTCAAGGTCAAGTCAAGGTCAAGTCAAGGTCAAGTCAAGGTCATATTAAGGGCAAGTCAAGGTCAAGTGAAGGTCATGTCAAGGTCAAGTCAGGGTCAAGTCAGGGTCAAGTCAAGGTAAAGTCAAGGTCACGTCTAGGTCAAGTCAAGGTCAAGTCAAGGTTAAGTCAAGGTCATGTCAAGGTCATGTCAAGGTCAAGTCGAGGTCAAGTCAAGGTCAAGTCAAGGTCAGTTCAAGGTCAAGTCAAGGTCAAGTCGGGGTCATGTCAGGGTCAAGTCAAGGTCAAGTCAAGGGTACGTCAAGGTTAAGTCAAGGTCAAGTCAACGTCGAGTCAAGGTCAAGAGAAGGTCATGTCAAGGTCAAGTCAAGGTCAAGTCAAGGCCATGTCAAGGTCAAGTCAAGGTCAAGTCAAGGTCAAGGTCAAGTCAAGGTCATGTCAAGGTCAAGTCAAGGTCAAGTCAAGGCCATGTCAAGGGCAAGTCAAGGTCAAGTCAAGGTCAAGTCAAGGTCAAGTCAAGGTCAAGACAAGGTCAAGTCAATTTCAGGACAAGGTCAAGTCAAGGTCAAGTCAAGGTCATGTCAAGGTCAAGTCAATGTCAAGTCAAGGTTAAGTCAAGGTCAAGTCAAGGTCAAGTCAAGGTCAAGTCAAGGTCAAGTCAAGGTCAAGTCAAGGTCAAGTCAAGGTCAAGTCAAGGTCATGTCAAGGTCAAGTCAATGTCAAGTCAAGGTTAAGTCAAGGTCAAGTCAAGGTCATGTCAAGGTCAAGTCAAGGTCAAATCAAGGTCAAGTCAAGGTCAAGTCAAGGTCATATTAAGGGCATGTTAAGGTCATGTGAAGGTCATGTCAAGGTCAAGTCAGAGTCAAGTCAGGGTCAAGTCAAGGTCAAGTCAAGGTCACGTCTAGGTCAAGTCAAGGTCTAGTCAAGGTCAAGTCAAGGTCAAGTCAAGGTTAAGTCAAGGTCAAGTCAAGGTCAAGTCAAGGTCAAGTCAAGGTTAAGTCAAGGTCAAGTCAAGGTCAAGTCATGGTCAAGTCAAGGTCAAGTCAAGGTCAAGTCAAAGTCAAGGTCAATCCAAGGTCAAGTCATGGTCATGTCAAGGTCATGTCAAGGTCAAGTCAAGGTCAAGTCAAGGTCAAGTCATGGCCAAGTCAAGGTCAAGTCAAGGTCAAGTCATGGTCAAGTCAGGGTCAAGTCAAGGACAAGTCAAGGTCAAGTCAAGGTCATGTCAAGGTCAAGCCAAGGTCAAGTCAAGTTCAAGGTCAAGGTCAATTCAAGGTCAAGTCAAGGTCATGTCAAGGTCATGTCAAGGTCAAGTCAAGGTCAAGTCAAGGTCATGTCAAGGTCAGGTTAAGGTCAAGTCAAGGTCGAGTCAAGGTCAAGTCAAGGTCAAGTCAAGGTCAAGTCAAGGTCAAGTCAAGGTCATGTCAAGGTCATGTCAAGGTCAAGTCAAGGTCATGTCAAGGGCAAGTCGAGGTCAAGTCAAGGTCAAGTCAAGGTCAAGTCAAGATCAAGTCAAGGTCGAGTCAAGGTCAAGTCAAGGTCAAGTCAAGGTCAAGTCAAGGTCAAGTCAAGGTCTAGTCAAGGTCAAGTCAAGGTCAAGTCAAGGTCAAGTCAAGGTCAAGTCAAGGTTAAGTCAAGGTCAATTCAAGGTCAAGTCAAGGTCATGTCAAGGTCATGTTAAGGTCAAGTCGAGGTCAAGTCAAGGTCAAGTCAAGGTCAAGTCAAGGTCAGTTCAAGGTCAAGTCAAGGTCAAGTCGGGGTCTTGTCAGGGTCAAGTCAAGGTCAAGTCAAGGGTACGTCAAGTTTAAGTCAAGGTCAAGTCAACGTCGAGTCGAGGTCAAGAGAAGGTCATGTCAAGGTCAAGTCAAGGTCAAGTCAAGGCCATGTCAAGGGCAAGTTAAGGTCAAGTCAAGGTCAAGGTCAAGCCAAGGTCAAGTCAAGGTCAGGTCAAGGTCAAGTCAAGGTCATGTCAAGGTCAAGTCAACGTCAAGTCAAGGTCAAGTCAAGGTCAAGTCAAGGTCATGTCAAGGTCATGTCAAGGTCAAGTCAAGGTCAAGTCAAGGTCATGTCAAGGTCAGGTCAAGGTCAAGTCAAGGTTAAGTCAAGGT
Source organism: Sturmia bella (assembly GCA_963662145.1). Taxonomy (NCBI): domain Eukaryota; kingdom Metazoa; phylum Arthropoda; class Insecta; order Diptera; family Tachinidae; genus Sturmia; species Sturmia bella. Next base: position 50,622,314 of record OY759169.1, read on the forward strand.
CAAGTCAAGGTCATGTCAAGGTCAGGTCAGGTCAAGGTCAAGTCAAGGTCGAGTCAAGGTCAAGTCAAGGTCAAGTCAAGCTCAAGTCAAGATCAAGTCAAGGTCAAGTCAAGGTCAAGTCAAGGTCAAGTCCAGGTCAAGTCAAGGTCATGTCAAGGTCATGTCAAGGTCAAGTCAAGGTCAAGTCAAGGTCAAGTCAAGGTCATGTCAAGGTCAAGTCAAGGTCGAGTCAAGGTCAAGTCAAGGTCAAGTCAAGGTCATGTCAAGTTCAAGTCAAGGTCAAGTCAAGGTCAAGTCAAGCTCAAGTCAAGGTCATGTCAAGGTCAGGTCAAGGTCAAGTCAAGGTCGAGTTAAGGTCAAGTTAAGGTCAAGTCAATGTCAAGTCAAGGTCAAGACAAGGTCAAGTCAAGGTCAAGTCAAGGTCAAGTCAAGGTCAAGTCAAGGTCATGTCAAGGTCATGTCAAGGTCAAGTCAAGGTCAAGTCAAGGTCATGTCAAGGTCAGGTCAAGATCAAGTCAAGGTTAAGTCAAGGTCAAGTCAAGGTCATGTCAAGGTCAGGTCAGGTCAAGGTCAAGTCAAGGTCGAGTCAAGGTCAAGTCAAGGTCAAGTCAAGGTCAAGTCAAGGTCAAGTCAAGGTCAATTCAAGGTCGAGTCAAGGTCATGTCAAGGTCATGTCAAGGTCAAGTCAAGGTCAAGTCAAGGTCAAGTCAAGGACAAGTCAAGGTCAAGTCAAGGTCAAGTCAAGGTCAAGTCAAGGTCATGTCAAGGTCATGTCAAGGTCAAGTCAAGGTCATGTCAAGGGCAAGTCGAGGTCAAGTCAAGGTCAAGTCAAGGTCAAGTCAAGATCAAGTCAAGGTCGAGTCAAGGTCAAGTCAAGGTCAAGTCAAGGTCAAGTCAAGGTCAAGTCAAGGTCTAGTCAAGGTCAAGTCAAGGTCAAGTCAAGGTCAAGTCAAGGTCAAGTCAAGGTTAAGTCAAGGTCAATTCAAGGTCAAGTCAAGGTCATGTCAAGGTCATGTTAAGGTCAAGTCGAGGTCAAGTCAAGGTCAAGTCAAGGTCAAGTCAAGGTCAGTTCAAGGTCAAGTCAAGGTCAAGTCGGGGTCTTGTCAGGGTCAAGTCAAGGTCAAGTCAAGGTCATATTAAGGGCAAGTCAAGGTCAAGTGAAGGTCATGTCAAGGTCAAGTCAGGGTCAAGTCAAGGTCGAGTTAAGGTCAAGTTAAGGTCAAGTCAATGTCAAGTCAAGGTCAAGTCAGGGTCAAGTCAAGGTCAAGTCAAGGTCAAGGTCAAGGTCATGTCAAGGTCATGTCAAGGTCAAGTCAAGGTCAAGTCAAGGTCATTTCAAGGTCAGGTTAAGGTCAAGTCAAGGTCGAGTCAAGGTCAAGTCAAGGTCAAGTCAAGGCCAAGTCAAGGTCAAGTCAAGGTCAAGTCAAGGTCAAGTCAAGGTTAAGTCAAGGTCAAGTCGAGGTCATGTCAAGGTCATGTCAAGGTCAAGTCAAGGTCAAGTCAAGGTCATGTCAAGGTCAAGTTAGGATCAAGTTAAGGTCAAGTCAAGGTCAAGTCAAGGTCAAGTCAAGGTCAAGTCAAGGTCACGTCAAGGTCAAGTCAAGTTCAGTTTAAGGTCAAGTCGAGGTCATGTCAAGGTCAAGTCAAGGTCAAGTCAAGGTCAAGTCAAGGTCAAGACAAGGTCAAGTCAATTTCAGGACAAGGTCAAGTCAAGGTCAAGTCAAGGTCATGTCAAGGTCAAGTCAATGTCAAGTCAAGGTTAAGTCAAGGTCAAGTCAAGCTCAAGTCAAGGTCAAGTCAAGGTCTTGTCAAGGTCAAGTCAATGTCAAGTCAAGGTTAAGTCAAGGTCAAGTCAAGGTCAAGTCAAGGTCAAGTCAAGGTCAAGTCAAGGTCATATTAAGGGCAAGTCAAGGTCAAGTGAAGGTCATGTCAAGGTCAAGTCAGGGTCAAGTCAGGGTCAAGTCAAGGTAAAGTCAAGGTCACGTCTAGGTCAAGTCAAGGTCAAGTCAAGGTTAAGTCAAGGTCATGTCAAGGTCATGTCAAGGTCAAGTCGAGGTCAAGTCAAGGTCAAGTCAAGGTCAAGTCAAGGTCAAGTGAAGGTCAAGTCAAGGTCAAGTCAAGGTCAGTTCAAGGTCAAGTCAAGGTCAAGTCGGGGTCATGTCAGGGTCAAGTCAAGGTCAAGTCAAGGGTACGTCAAGGTTAAGTCAAGGTCAAGTCAACGTCGAGTCAAGGTCAAGAGAAGGTCATGTCAAGGTCAAGTCAAGGTCAAGTCAAGGCCATGTCAAGGTCAAGTCAAGGTCAAGTCAAGGTCAAGGTCAAGTCAAGGTCAAGCCAAGGTCAAGTCAAGGTCATGTCAAGGTCAAGTCAAGGTCAAGTCAAGGCCATGTCAAGGGCAAGTCAAGGTCAAGTCAAGGTCAAGTCAAGGTCAAGTCAAGGTCAAGACAAGGTCAAGTCAATTTCAGGACAAGGTCAAGTCAAGGTCAAGTCAAGGTCATGTCAAGGTCAAGTCAATGTCAAGTCAAGGTTAAGTCAAGGTCAAGTCAAGGTCAAGTCAAGGTCAAGTCAAGGTCAAGTCAAGGTCAAGTCAAGGTCAAGTCAAGGTCAAGTCAAGGTCATGTCAAGGTCAAGTCAATGTCAAGTCAAGGTTAAGTCAAGGTCAAGTCAAGGTCATGTCAAGGTCAAGTCAAGGTCAAATCAAGGTCAAGTCAAGGTCAAGTCAAGGTCATATTAAGGGCATGTTAAGGTCATGTGAAGGTCATGTCAAGGTCAAGTCAGAGTCAAGTCAGGGTCAAGTCAAGGTCAAGTCAAGGTCACGTCTAGGTCAAGTCAAGGTCTAGTCAAGGTCAAGTCAAGGTCAAGTCAAGGTTAAGTCAAGGTCAAGTCAAGGTCAAGTCAAGGTCAAGTCAAGGTTAAGTCAAGGTCAAGTCAAGATCAAGTCATGGTCAAGTCAAGGTCAAGTCAAGGTCAAGTCAAAGTCAAGGTCAATCCAAGGTCAAGTCATGGTCATGTCAAGGTCATGTCAAGGTCAAGTCAAGGTCAAGTCAAGGTCAAGTCATGGCCAAGTCAAGGTCAAGTCAAGGTCAAGTCATGGTCAAGTCAGGGTCAAGTCAAGGACAAGTCAAGGTCAAGTCAAGGTCATGTCAAGGTCAAGCCAAGGTCAAGTCAAGTTCAAGGTCAAGGTCAATTCAAGGTCAAGTCAAGGTCATGTCAAGGTCATGTCAAGGTCAAGTCAAGGTCAAGTCAAGGTCATGTCAAGGTCAGGTTAAGGTCAAGTCAAGGTCGAGTCAAGGTCAAGTCAAGGTCAAGTCAAGGTCAAGTCAAGGTCAAGTCAAGGTCATGTCAAGGTCATGTCAAGGTCAAGTCAAGGTCATGTCAAGGGCAAGTCGAGGTCAAGTCAAGGTCAAGTCAAGGTCAAGTCAAGATCAAGTCAAGGTCGAGTCAAGGTCAAGTCAAGGTCAAGTCAAGGTCAAGTCAAGGTCAAGTCAAGGTCTAGTCAAGGTCAAGTCAAGGTCAAGTCAAGGTCAAGTCAAGGTCAAGTCAAGGTTAAGTCAAGGTCAATTCAAGGTCAAGTCAAGGTCATGTCAAGGTCATGTTAAGGTTAAGTCGAGGTCAAGTCAAGGTCAAGTCAAGGTCAAGTCAAGGTCAGTTCAAGGTCAAGTCAAGGTCAAGTCGGGGTCTTGTCAGGGTCAAGTCAAGGTCAAGTCAAGGGTACGTCAAGTTTAAGTCAAGGTCAAGTCAACGTCGAGTCGAGGTCAAGAGAAGGTCATGTCAAGGTCAAGTCAAGGTCAAGTCAAGGCCATGTCAAGGGCAAGTTAAGGTCAAGTCAAGGTCAAGGTCAAGCCAAGGTCAAGTCAAGGTCAGGTCAAGGTCAAGTCAAGGTCATGTCAAGGTCAAGTCAACGTCAAGTCAAGGTCAAGTCAAGGTCAAGTCAAGGTCATGTCAAGGTCATGTCAAGGTCAAGTCAAGGTCAAGTCAAGGTCATGTCAAGGTCAGGTCAAGGTCAAGTCAAGGTTAAGTCAAGGTCAAGTCAAGGTCATGTCAAGGTCAGGTCAGGTCAAGGTCAAGTCAAGGTCGAGTCAAGGTCAAGTCAAGGTCAAGTCAAGCTCAAGTCAAGATCAAGTCAAGGTCAAGTCAAGGTCAAGTCAAGGTCAAGTCCAGGTCAAGTCAAGGTCATGTCAAGGTCATGTCAAGGTCAAGTCAAGGTCAAGTCAAGGTCAAGTCAAGGTCATGTCAAGGTCAAGTCAAGGTCGAGTCAAGGTCAAGTCAAGGTCAAGTCAAGGTCATGTCAAGTTCAAGTCAAGGTCAAGTCAAGGTCAAGTCAAGCTCAAGTCAAGGTCATGTCAAGGTCAGGTCAAGGTCAAGTCAAGGTCGAGTTAAGGTCAAGTTAAGGTCAAGTCAATGTCAAGTCAAGGTCAAGACAAGGTCAAGTCAAGGTCAAGTCAAGGTCAAGTCAAGGTCAAGTCAAGGTCATGTCAAGGTCATGTCAAGGTCAAGTCAAGGTCAAGTCAAGGTCATGTCAAGGTCAGGTCAAGATCAAGTCAAGGTTAAGTCAAGGTCAAGTCAAGGTCATGTCAAGGTCAGGTCAGGTCAAGGTCAAGTCAAGGTCGAGTCAAGGTCAAGTCAAGGTCAAGTCAAGGTCAAGTCAAGGTCAAGTCAAGGTCAATTCAAGGTCGAGTCAAGGTCATGTCAAGGTCATGTCAAGGTCAAGTCAAGGTCAAGTCAAGGTCAAGTCAAGGACAAGTCAAGGTCAAGTCAAGGTCATATGAAGGGCAAGTCAAGGTCATATTAAGGTCAAGTCAAGGTCAAGTCAAGGTCAAGTCAAGGTCAAGTCAAGCTCAAGTCAAGGTCATGTCAAGGTCAGGTCAAGGTCATGTCAAGGTCAGGTCAAGGTCAAGTAAAGGTTAAGTCAAGGTCAAGTTTAGGTCATGTCAAGGTCAGGTCAGGTCAGGTCAAGGTCAAGTCAAGGTCGAGTCAAGGTCAAGTCAAGGTCAAGTCAAGGTCAAGTCAAGCTCAAGTCAAGGTCATGTCAAGGTCAGGTCAAGGTCAAGTCAAGGTCGAGTTAAGGTCAAGTTAAGGTCAAGTCAATGTCAAGTCAAGGTCAAGACAAGGTCAAGTCAAGGTCAAGTCAAGGTCAAGTCAAGGTCAAGTCAAGGTCATGTCAAGGTCATGTCAAGGTCAAGTCAAGGTCAAGTCAAGGTCATGTCAAGGTCAGGTCAAGATCAAGTCAAGGTTAAGTCAAGGTCAAGTCAAGGTCATGTCAAGGTCAGGTCAGGTCAAGGTCAAGTCAAGGTCGAGTCAAGGTCAAGTCAAGGTCAAGTCAAGGTCAAGTCAAGGTCAAGTCAAGGTCAAGTCAAGGTCATGTCAAGGTCATGTCAAGGTCAAGTCAAGGTCAATTCAAGGTCGAGTCAAGGTCATGTCAAGGTCATGTCAAGGTCAAGTCAAGGTCAAGTCAAGGTCAAGTCAAGGACAAGTCAAGGTCAAGTCAAGGTCATATGAAGGGCAAGTCAAGGTCATATTAAGGTCAAGTCAAGGTCAAGTCAAGGTCAAGTCAAGGTCAAGTCAAGGTCAAGTCAAGGTCATGTCAAGGTCAAGTCAATGTCAAGTCAAGGTTAAGTCAAGGTCAAGTCAAGGTCAAGTCAAGGTCAAGTCAAGGTCAAGTCAAGGTCAAGTCAAGGTCAAGTCAAGGTCAAGTCAAGGTCAAGTCAAGGTCATGTCAAGGTCAAGTCAATGTCAAGTCAAGGTTAAGTCAAGGTCAAGTCAAGGTCATGTCAAGGTCAAGTCAAGGTCAAGTCAAGGTCAAGTCAAGGTCAAGTCAAGGTCATATTAAGGGCATGTTAAGGTCATGTGAAGGTCATGTCAAGGTCAAGTCAGAGTCAAGTCAGGGTCAAGTCAAGCTCAAGTCAAGGTCACGTCTAGGTCAAGTCAAGGTCTAGTCAAGGTCAAGTCAAGGTCAAGTCAAGGTTAAGTCAAGGTCAAGTCAAGGTCAAGTCAAGGTCAAGTCAAGGTTAAGTCAAGGTCAAGTCAAGGTCACGTCTAGGTCAAGTCAAGGTCTAGTCAAGGTAAAGTCAAGGTCAAGTCAAGGTTAAGTCAAGGTCAAGTCAAGGTCAAGTCAAGGTCATGTCAAGGTCAAGTCAGAGTCAAGTCAGGGTCAAGTCAAGGTCAAGTCAAGGTCACGTCTAGGTCAAGTCAAGGTCTAGTCAAGGTCAAGTCAAGGTCAAGTCAAGGTTAAGTCAAGGTCAAGTCAAGGTCAAGTCAAGGTCAAGTCAAGGTCAAGTCAAGGACAAGTCAAGGTCAAGTCAAGGTCATGTCAAGGTCAAGCCAAGGTCAAGTCAAGTTCAAGGTCAAGGTCAATTCAAGGTCAAGTCAAGGTCATGTCAAGGTCATGTCAAGGTCAAGTCAAGGTCAAGTCAAGGTCATGTCAAGGTCAGGTTAAGGTCAAGTCAAGGTCGAGTCAAGTTCAAGTCAAGGTCAAGTCAAGGTCAAGTCAAGGTCAAGTCAAGGTCATGTCAAGGTCATGTCAAGGTCAAGTCAAGGTCATGTCAAGGGCAAGTCGAGGTCAAGTCAAGGTCAAGTCAAGGTCAAGTCAAGATCAAGTCAAGGTCGAGTCAAGGTCAAGTCAAGGTCAAGTCAAGGTCAAGTCAAGGTCAAGTCAAGGTCTAGTCAAGGTCAAGTCAAGGTCAAGGTAAGGTCAAGTCAAGGTCAAGTCAAGGTTAAGTCAAGGTCAATTCAAGGTCAAGTCAAGGTCATGTCAAGGTCATGTCAAGGTCAAGTCGAGGTCAAGTCAAGGTCAAGTCAAGGTCAAGTCAAGGTCAGTTCAAGGTCAAGTCGGGGTCTTGTCAGGGTCAAGTCAAGGTCAAGTCAAGGGTACGTCAAGTTTAAGTCAAGGTCAAGTCAACGTCGAGTCGAGGTCAAGAGAAGGTCATGTCAAGGTCAAGTCAAGGTCAAGTCAAGGCCATGTCAAGGGCAAGTCAAGGTCAAGTCAAGGTCAAGGTCAAGGTCAAGCCAAGGTCAAGTCAAGGTCAGGTCAAGGTCAAGTCAAGGTCATGTCAAGGTCAAGTCAACGTCAAGTCAAGGTCAAGTCAAGGTCAAGTCAAGGTCATGTCAAGGTCATGTCAAGGTCAAGTCAAGGTCAAGTCAAGGTTATGTCAAGGTCAGGTCAAGGTCAAGTCAAGGTTAAGTCAAGGTCAAGTCAAGGTCATGTCAAGGTCAGGTCAGGTCAAGGTCAAGTCAAGGTCGAGTCAAGGTCAAGTCAAGGTCAAGTCAAGCTCAAGTCAAGATCAAGTCAAGGTCAAGTCAAGGTCAAGTCAAGGTCAAGTCAAGGTCAAGTCAAGGTCATGTCAAGGTCATGTCAAGGTCAAGTCAAGGTCAAGTCAAGGTCAAGTCAAGGTCATGTCAAGCTCAAGTCAAGGTCGAGTCAAGGTCAAGTCAAGGTCAAGTCAAGGTCATGTCAAGTTCAAGTCAAGGTCAAGTCAAGTTTAAGTCAAGGTCAAGTCAAGGTCAAGTCAAGGTCATGTCAACGGTAAGTCAAGGTCAAGTCAAGATCAAGTCAAGGTCATGTCAAGGTCAGGTCAAGGTCAAGTAAAGGTTAAGTCAAGGTCAAGTTTAGGTCATGTCAAGGTCAGGTCAGGTCAGGTCAAGGTCAAGTCAAGGTCGAGTCAAGGTCAAGTCAAGGTCAAGTCAAGGTCAAGTCAAGCTCAAGTCAAGGTCATGTCAAGGTCAGGTCAAGGTCAAGTCAAGGTCGAGTTAAGGTCAAGTTAAGGTCAAGTCAATGTCAAGTCAAGGTCAAGACAAGGTCAAGTCAAGGTCAAGTCAAGGTCAAGTCAAGGTCAAGTCAAGGTCATGTCAAGGTCATGTCAAGGTCAAGTCAAGGTCAAGTCAAGGTCATGTCAAGGTCAGGTCAAGATCAAGTCAAGGTTAAGTCAAGGTCAAGTCAAGGTCATGTCAAGGTCAGGTCAGGTCAAGGTCAAGTCAAGGTCGAGTCAAGGTCAAGTCAAGGTCAAGTCAAGGTCAAGTCAAGGTTAAGTCAAGGTCAAGTCAAGGTCATGTCAAGGTCATGTCAAGGTCAAGTCAAGGTCAATTCAAGGTCGAGTCAAGGTCATGTCAAGGTCATGTCAAGGTCAAGTCAAGGTCAAGTCAAGGTCAAGTCAAGGACAAGTCAAGGTCAAGTCAAGGTCATATGAAGGGCAAGTCAAGGTCATATTAAGGTCAAGTCAAGGTCAAGTCAAGGTCAAGTCAAGGTCAAGTCAAGGTCATGTCAAGGTCATGTCAAGGTCAAGTCAAGGTCAAGTCAAGGTCAAGTCAAGGTCACGTCAAGGTCAAGTCAAGTTCAGTTTAAGGTCAAGTCGAGGTCATGTCAAGGTCAAGTCAAGGTCAAGTCAAGGTTAAGTCAAGGTCAAGCCAAGGTCAAGTCATGGTCAAGTCAAGGTCAAGTCAAGGTTAAGTCAAGGTCAAGTCAAGGTCAAGTCAAGGTCAAGTCAAGGTCAAGTCAAGGTTAAGTCAAGGTCAAGCCAAGGTCAAGTCATGGTCAAGTCAAGGTCAAGTCAAGGTCATGTCAAGGTCAAGGTCAAGGTCAATTCAAGGTCAAGTCATGGTCATGTCAAGGTCATGTCAAGGTCAAGTCAAGTCAAGGTCAAGTCATGGCCAAGTCAAGGTCAAGTCACGGTCAAGTCATGGTCAAGTCAGGGTCAAGTCAAGGTCAAGTCAAGGTCAAGGTCAAGGTCATGTCAAGGTCATGTCAAGGTCAAGTCAAGGTCAAGTCAAGGTCAAGTCAAGGTCAAGTCAAGGCCAAGTCAAGGTCAAGTCAAGGTCAAGTCAAGGTCAAGTCAAGGTTAAGTCAAGGTCAAGTCGAGGTCATGTCAAGGTCATGTCAAGGTCAAGTCAAGGTCAAGTCAAGGTCATGTCAAGGGCAAGTCGAGGTCAAGTTTAGGTCAAGTCAAGCTCAAGTCAAGGTCAAGTCAAGGTCAAGGTCAAGTCAAAGTCAAGTCAAGGTCGAGTCAAGGTCAAGTCAAGGTCAAGTCAAGGTCAAGTCAAGGTCTAGTCAAGATCAAGTCAAGGTCAAGTCAAGGTCAAGTCAAGGTTAAGTCAACGTCAATTCAAGCTCAAGTCAAGGTCATGTCAAGGTCATGTCAAGGTCAAGTCGAGGTCAAGTCAAGGTCAAGTCAAGGTCAAGTCAAGGTCAAGTGAAGGTCAAGTCAAGGTCAAGTCAAGGTCAGTTCAAGGTCAAGTCAAGGTCAAGTCGGGGTCATGTCAGGGTCAAGTCAAGGTCAAGTCAAGGGTACGTCAAGGTTAAGTCAAGGTCAAGTCAACGTCGAGTCAAGGTCAAGAGAAGGTCATGTCAAGGTCAAGTCAAGGTCAAGTCAAGGCCATGTCAAGGTCAAGTCAAGGTCAAGTCAAGGTCAAGGGCAAGTCAAGGTCAAGTCAAGGTCAAGTCAAGGTCAAGTCAAGGTCAAGACAAGGTCAAGTCAATTTCAGGACAAGGTCAAGTCAAGGTCAAGTCAAGGTCATGTCAAGGTCAAGTCAATGTCAAGTCAAGGTTAAGTCAAGGTCAAGTCAAGGTCAAGTCAAGGTCAAGTCAAGGTCAAGTCAAGGTCAAGTCAAGGTCAAGTCAAGGTCAAGTCAAGGTCATGTCAAGGTCAAGTCAATGTCAAGTCAAGGTTAAGTCAAGGTCAAGTCAAGGTCATGTCAAGGTCAAGTCAAGGTCAAGTCAAGGTCAAGTCAAGGTCAAGTCAAGGTCATATTAAGGGCATGTGAAGGTCATGTCAAGGTCAAGTCAGAGTCAAGTCAGGGTCAAGTCAAGGTCAAGTCAAGGTCACGTCTAGGTCAAGTCAAGGTCTAGTCAAGGTCAAGTCAAGGTCAAGTCAAGGTTAAGTCAAGGTCAAGTCAAGGTCAAGTCAAGGTCAAGTCAAGGTTAAGTCAAGGTCAAGTCAAGGTCAAGTCATGGTCAAGTCAAGGTCAAGTCAAGGTCAAGTCAAGGTCAAGTCAAAGTCAAGGTCAATCCAAGGTCAAGTCATGGTCATGTCAAGGTCATGTCAAGGTCAAGTCAAGGTCAAGTCAAGGTCAAGTCATGGCCAAGTCAAGGTCAAGTCAAGGTCAAGTCATGGTCAAGTCAGGGCCAAGGCAAGGACAAGTCAAGGTCAAGTCAAGGTCATGTCAAGGTCAAGCCAAGGTCAAGTCAAGTTCAAGGTCAAGGTCAATTCAAGGTCAAGTCAAGGTCATGTCAAGGTCATGTCAAGGTCAAGTCAAGGTCAAGTCAAGGTCATGTCAAGGTCAGGTTAAGGTCAAGTCAAGGTCGAGTCAAGGTCAAGTCAAGGTCAAGTCAAGGTCAAGTCAAGGTCAAGTCAAGGTCATGTCAAGGTCATGTCAAGGTCAAGTCAAGGTCATGTCAAGGGCAAGTCGAGGTCAAGTCAAGGTCAAGTCAAGGTCAAGTCAAGGTCAAGTCAAGGTCGAGTCAAGGTCAAGTCAAGGTCAAGTCAAGGTCAAGTCAAGGTCTAGTCAAGGTCAAGTCAAGGTCAAGTCAAGGTCAAGTCAAGGTCAAGTCAAGGTTAAGTCAAGGTCAATTCAAGGCCAAGTCAAGGTCATGTCAAGGTCAAGTCGAGGTCAAGTCAAGGTCAAGTCAAGGTCAAGTCAAGGTCAAGTCAAGGTCAGTTCAAGGTCAAGTCAAGGTCAAGTCGGGGTCTTGTCAGGGTCAAGTCAAGGTCAAGTCAAGGGTACGTCAAGTTTAAGTCAAGGTCAAGTCAACGTCGAGTCGAGGTCAAGCCAAGGTCAAGTCAAGGTCAGGTCAAGGTCAAGTCAAGGTCATGTCAAGGTCAAGTCAACGTCAAGTCAAGGTCAAGTCAAGGTCAAGTCAAGGTCATGTCAAGGTCATGTCAAGGTCAAGTCAAGGTCAAGTCAAGGTTATGTCAAGGTCAGGTCAAGGTCAAGTCAAGGTTAAGTCAAGGTCAAGTCAAGGTCATGTCAAGGTCAGGTCAGGTCAAGGTCAAGTCAAGGTCGAGTCAAGGTCAAGTCAAGGTCAAGTCAAGCTCAAGTCAAGATCAAGTCAAGGTCAAGTCAAGGTCAAGTCAAGGTCAAGTCAAGGTCAAGTCAAGGTCATGTCAAGGTCATGTCAAGGTCAAGTCAAGGTCAAGTCAAGGTCAAGTCAAGGTCATGTCAAGCTCAAGTCAAGGTCGAGTCAAGGTCAAGTCAAGGTCAAGTCAAGGTCATGTCAAGTTCAAGTCAAGGTCAAGTCAAGTTTAAGTCAAGGTCAAGTCAAGGTCAAGTCAAGGTCATGTCAACGGTAAGTCAAGGTCAAGTCAAGATCAAGTCAAGGTCATGTCAAGGTCAGGTCAAGGTCAAGTAAAGGTTAAGTCAAGGTCAAGTTTAGGTCATGTCAAGGTCAGGTCAGGTCAGGTCAAGGTCAAGTCAAGGTCGAGTCAAGGTCAAGTCAAGGTCAAGTCAAGGTCAAGTCAAGCTCAAGTCAAGGTCATGTCAAGGTCAGGTCAAGGTCAAGTCAAGGTCGAGTTAAGGTCAAGTTAAGGTCAAGTCAATGTCAAGTCAAGGTCAAGACAAGGTCAAGTCAAGGTCAAGTCAAGGTCAAGTCAAGGTCAAGTCAAGGTCATGTCAAGGTCATGTCAAGGTCAAGTCAAGGTCAAGTCAAGGTCATGTCAAGGTCAGGTCAAGATCAAGTCAAGGTTAAGTCAAGGTCAAGTCAAGGTCATGTCAAGGTCAGGTCAGGTCAAGGTCAAGTCAAGGTCGAGTCAAGGTCAAGTCAAGGTCAAGTCAAGGTCAAGTCAAGGTTAAGTCAAGGTCAAGTCAAGGTCATGTCAAGGTCATGTCAAGGTCAAGTCAAGGTCAATTCAAGGTCGAGTCAAGGTCATGTCAAGGTCATGTCAAGGTCAAGTCAAGGTCAAGTCAAGGTCAAGTCAAGGACAAGTCAAGGTCAAGTCAAGGTCATATGAAGGGCAAGTCAAGGTCATATTAAGGTCAAGTCAAGGTCAAGTCAAGGTCAAGTCAAGGTCAAGTCAAGGTCATGTCAAGGTCATGTCAAGGTCAAGTCAAGGTCAAGTCAAGGTCAAGTCAAGGTCACGTCAAGGTCAAGTCAAGTTCAGTTTAAGGTCAAGTCGAGGTCATGTCAAGGTCAAGTCAAGGTCAAGTCAAGGTCAAGTCAAGGTCAAGACAAGGTCAAGTCAATTTCAGGACAAGGTCAAGTCAAGGTCAAGTCAAGGTCATGTCAAGGTCAAGTCAATGTCAAGTCAAGGTTAAGTCAAGGTCAAGTCAAGGTCAAGTCAAGGTCAAGTCAAGGTCTTGTCAAGGTCAAGTCAATGTCAAGTCAAGGTTAAGTCAAGGTCAAGTCAAGGTCAAGTCAAGGTCAAGTCAAGGTCAAGTCAAGGTCAAGTCAAGGTCAAGTCAAGGTCAAGTCAAGGTCATATTAAGGGCAAGTCAAGGTCAAGTGAAGGTCATGTCAAGGTCAAGTCAGGGTCAAGTCAGGGTCAAGTCAAGGTAAAGTCAAGGTCACGTCTAGGTCAAGTCAAGGTCAAGTCAAGGTCAAGTCAAGGTTAAGTCAAGGTCAAGCCAAGGTCAAGTCATGGTCAAGTCAAGGTCAAGTCAAGGTTAAGTCAAGGTCAAGTCAAGGTCAAGTCAAGGTCAAGTCAAGGTCAAGTCAAGGTTAAGTCAAGGTCAAGCCAAGGTCAAGTCATGGTCAAGTCAAGGTCAAGTCAAGGTCATGTCAAGGTCAAGGTCAAGGTCAATTCAAGGTCAAGTCATGGTCATGTCAAGGTCATGTCAAGGTCAAGTCAAGTCAAGGTCAAGTCATGGCCAAGTCAAGGTCAAGTCACGGTCAAGTCATGGTCAAGTCAGGGTCAAGTCAAGGTCAAGTCAAGGTCAAGGTCAAGGTCATGTCAAGGTCATGTCAAGGTCAAGTCAAGGTCAAGTCAAGGTCAAGTCAAGGTCAAGTCAAGGCCAAGTCAAGGTCAAGTCAAGGTCAAGTCAAGGTCAAGTCAAGGTTAAGTCAAGGTCAAGTCGAGGTCATGTCAAGGTCATGTCAAGGTCAAGTCAAGGTCAAGTCAAGGTCATGTCAAGGGCAAGTCGAGGTCAAGTTTAGGTCAAGTCAAGCTCAAGTCAAGGTCAAGTCAAGGTCAAGGTCAAGTCAAAGTCAAGTCAAGGTCGAGTCAAGGTCAAGTCAAGGTCAAGTCAAGGTCAAGTCAAGGTCTAGTCAAGATCAAGTCAAGGTCAAGTCAAGGTCAAGTCAAGGTTAAGTCAACGTCAATTCAAGCTCAAGTCAAGGTCATGTCAAGGTCATGTCAAGGTCAAGTCGAGGTCAAGTCAAGGTCAAGTCAAGGTCAAGTCAAGGTCAAGTGAAGGTCAAGTCAAGGTCAAGTCAAGGTCAGTTCAAGGTCAAGTCAAGGTCAAGTCGGGGTCATGTCAGGGTCAAGTCAAGGTCAAGTCAAGGGTACGTCAAGGTTAAGTCAAGGTCAAGTCAACGTCGAGTCAAGGTCAAGAGAAGGTCATGTCAAGGTCAAGTCAAGGTCAAGTCAAGGCCATGTCAAGGTCAAGTCAAGGTCAAGTCAAGGTCAAGGTCAAGTCAAGGTCAAGCCAAGGTCAAGTCAAGGTCATGTCAAGGTCAAGTCAAGGTCAAGTCAAGGCCATGTCAAGGGCAAGTCAAGGTCAAGTCAAGGTCAAGTCAAGGTCAAGTCAAGGTCAAGACAAGGTCAAGTCAATTTCAGGACAAGGTCAAGTCAAGGTCAAGTCAAGGTCATGTCAAGGTCAAGTCAATGTCAAGTCAAGGTTAAGTCAAGGTCAAGTCAAGGTCAAGTCAAGGTCAAGTCAAGGTCAAGTCAAGGTCAAGTCAAGGTCAAGTCAAGGTCAAGTCAAGGTCATGTCAAGGTCAAGTCAATGTCAAGTCAAGGTTAAGTCAAGGTCAAGTCAAGGTCATGTCAAGGTCAAGTCAAGGTCAAGTCAAGGTCAAGTCAAGGTCAAGTCAAGGTCATATTAAGGGCATGTGAAGGTCATGTCAAGGTCAAGTCAGAGTCAAGTCAGGGTCAAGTCAAGGTCAAGTCAAGGTCACGTCTAGGTCAAGTCAAGGTCTAGTCAAGGTCAAGTCAAGGTCAAGTCAAGGTTAAGTCAAGGTCAAGTCAAGGTCAAGTCAAGGTCAAGTCAAGGTTAAGTCAAGGTCAAGTCAAGGTCAAGTCATGGTCAAGTCAAGGTCAAGTCAAGGTCAAGTCAAGGTCAAGTCAAAGTCAAGGTCAATCCAAGGTCAAGTCATGGTCATGTCAAGGTCATGTCAAGGTCAAGTCAAGGTCAAGTCAAGGTCAAGTCATGGCCAAGTCAAGGTCAAGTCAAGGTCAAGTCATGGTCAAGTCAGGGCCAAGGCAAGGACAAGTCAAGGTCAAGTCAAGGTCATGTCAAGGTCAAGCCAAGGTCAAGTCAAGTTCAAGGTCAAGGTCAATTCAAGGTCAAGTCAAGGTCATGTCAAGGTCATGTCAAGGTCAAGTCAAGGTCAAGTCAAGGTCATGTCAAGGTCAGGTTAAGGTCAAGTCAAGGTCGAGTCAAGGTCAAGTCAAGGTCAAGTCAAGGTCAAGTCAAGGTCAAGTCAAGGTCATGTCAAGGTCATGTCAAGGTCAAGTCAAGGTCATGTCAAGGGCAAGTCGAGGTCAAGTCAAGGTCAAGTCAAGGTCAAGTCAAGGTCAAGTCAAGGTCGAGTCAAGGTCAAGTCAAGGTCAAGTCAAGGTCAAGTCAAGGTCTAGTCAAGGTCAAGTCAAGGTCAAGTCAAGGTCAAGTCAAGGTCAAGTCAAGGTTAAGTCAAGGTCAATTCAAGGCCAAGTCAAGGTCATGTCAAGGTCAAGTCGAGGTCAAGTCAAGGTCAAGTCAAGGTCAAGTCAAGGTCAAGTCAAGGTCAGTTCAAGGTCAAGTCAAGGTCAAGTCGGGGTCTTGTCAGGGTCAAGTCAAGGTCAAGTCAAGGGTACGTCAAGTTTAAGTCAAGGTCAAGTCAACGTCGAGTCGAGGTCAAGAGAAGGTCATGTCAAGGTCAAGTCAAGGTCAAGTCAAGGCCATGTCAAGGGCAAGTCAAGGTCAAGTCAAGGTCAAGGTCAAGCCAAGGTCAAGTCAAGGTCAGGTCAAGGTCAAGTCAAGGTCATGTCAAGGTCAAGTCAACGTCAAGTCAAGGTCAAGTCAAGGTCAAGTCAAGGTCATGTCAAGGTCATGTCAAGGTCAAGTCAAGGTCAAGTCAAGGTCATGTCAAGGTCAGGTCAAGGTCAAGTCAAGGTTAAGTCAAGGTCAAGTCAAGGTCATGTCAAGGTCAGGTCAGGTCAAGGTCAAGTCAAGGTCGAGTCAAGGTCAAGTCAAGGTCAAGTCAAGCTCAAGTCAAGATCAAGTCAAGGTCAAGTCAAGGTCAAGTCAAGGTCAAGTCAAGGTCAAGTCAAGGTCATGTCAAGGTCATGTCAAGGTCAAGTCAAGGTCAAGTCAAGGTCAAGTCAAGGTCATGTCAAGGTCAAGTCAAGGTCGAGTCAAGGTCAAGTCAAGGTCAAGTCAAGGTCATGTCAAGTTCAAGTCAAGGTCAAGTCAAGTTTAAGTCAAGGTCAAGTCAAGGTCAAGTCAAGGTCATGTCAACGGTAAGTCAAGGTCAAGTCAAGATCAAGTCAAGGTCATGTCAAGGTCAGGTCAAGGTCAAGTAAAGGTTAAGTCAAGGTCAAGTCAAGGTCAAGTAAAGGTTAAGTCAAGGTCAAGTCAAGGTCATGTCAAGGTCAGGTCAGGTCAGGTCAAGGTCAAGTCAAGGTCGAGTCAAGGTCAAGTCAAGGTCAAGTCAAGGTCAAGTCAAGGTCATGTCAAGGTCATGTCAAGGTCAAGTCAAGGTCAAGTCAAGGTCATGTCAAGGTCAGGTCAAGGTCAAGTCAAGGTCGAGTTAAGGTCAAGTCAAGGTCAAGTTAAGGTCAAGTCAATGTCAAGTCAAGGTCAAGACAAGGTCAAGTCAAGGTCAAGTCAAGGTCAAGTCAAGGTCAAGTCAAGGTCATGTCAAGGTCATGTCAAGGTCAAGTCAAGGTCAAGTCAAGGTCATGTCAAGGTCAGGTCAAGATCAAGTCAAGGTTAAGTCAAGGTCAAGTCAAGGTCATGTCAAGGTCAGGTCAGGTCAAGGTCAAGTCAAGGTCGAGTCAAGGTCAAGTCAAGGTCAAGTCAAGGTCAAGTCAAGGTCAAGTCAAGGTCAAGTCAAGGTCATGTCAAGGTCATGTCAAGGTCAAGTCAAGGTCAATTCAAGGTCGAGTCAAGGTCATGTCAAGGTCATGTCAAGGTCAAGTCAAGGTCAAGTCAAGGTCAAGTCAAGGTCAAGTCAAGGACAAGTCAAGGTCAAGTCAAGGTCATATGAAGGGCAAGTCAAGGTCATATTAAGGTCAAGTCAAGGTCAAGTCAAGGTCAAGTCAAGGTCAAGTCAAGGTCAAGTCAAGGTCATGTCAAGGTCATGTCAAGGTCAAGTCAAGGTCAAGTTAAGGTCATGTCAAGGTCAGGTCAAGGTCAAGTCAAGGTTAAGTCAAGGTCATGTCAAGGTCATGTCAAGGTCAAGTCAAGGTCAAGTCAAGGTCATGTCAAGGTCAAGTCAAGGTCAAGTCAAGGTCAAGTCAAGGTCATGTCAAGTTCAAGTCAAGGTCAAGTCAAGTTTAAGTCAAGGTCAAGTCAAGGTCATGTCAACGGTAAGTCAAGGTCAAGTCAAGATCAAGTCAAGGTCATGTCAAGGTCAGGTCAAGGTCAAGTAAAGGTTAAGTCAAGGTCAAGTCAAGGTCATGTCAAGGTCAGGTCAGGTCAAGGTCAAGTCAAGGTCGAGTCAAGGTCAAGTCAAGGTCAAGTCAAGGTCAAGTCAAGCTCAAGTCAAGGTCATGTCAAGGTCAAGTCAAGGTCATGTCAAGGTCATGTCAAGGTCAAGTCAAGGTCAAGTCAAGGTCAAGTCAAGGTCATGTCAAGGTCAGGTCAAGGTCAAGTCAAAGTCGAGTTAAGGTCAAGTCAAGGTCAAGTTAAGGTCAAGTCAATGTCAAGTCAAGGTCAAGACAAAGTCAAGTCAAAGTCAAGTCAAGGTCAAGTCAAGGTCAAGTCAAGGTCATGTCAAGGTCATGTCAAGGTCAAGTCAAGGTCAAGTCAAGGTCATGTCAAGGTCAGGTCAAGGTTAAGTCAAGGTCAAGTCAAGGTCATGTCAACGTCAGGTCAGGTCAAGGTCAAGTCAAGGTCGAGTCAAGGTCAAGTCAAGGTCAAGTCAAGGTCAAGTCAAGGTCAAGTCAAGGTCAAGTCAAGGTCATGTCAAGGTCATGTCAAGGTCAAGTCAAGGTCAATTCAAGGTCGAGTCAAGGTCATGTCAAGGTCATGTCAAGGTCAAGTCAAGGTCAAGTCAAGGTCAAGTCAAGGTCAAGTCAAGATCAAGTCAAGGTCAAGTCAAGGTCAAGTCAAGGTTAAGTCAACGTCAATTCAAGCTCAAGTCAAGGTCATGTCAAGGTCATGTCAAGGTCAAGTCGAGGTCAAGTCAAGGTCAAGTCAAGGTCAAGTAAAAGTCAAGTCAAGGTCGAGTCAAGGTCAAGTCAAGGTCAGTTCAAGGTCAAGTCAAGGTCAAGTCGGGGTCATGTCAGGGTCAAGTCAAGGTCAAGTCAAGGGTACGTCAAGGTTAAGTCAAGGTCAAGTCAACGTCGAGTCAAGGTCAAGAGAAGGTCATGTCAAGGTCAAGTCAAGGTCAAGTCAAGGCCATGTCAAGGTCAAGTCAAGGTCAAGTCAAGGTCAAGGTCAAGTCAAGGTCAAGCCAAGGTCAAGTCAAGGTCATGTCAAGGTCAAGTCAAGGTCAAGTCAAGGCCATGTCAAGGGCAAGTCAAGGTCAAGTCAAGGTCAAGTCAAGGTCAAGTCAAGGTCAAGACAAGGTCAAGTCAATTTCAGGACAAGGTCAAGTCAAGGTCAAGTCAAGGTCATGTCAAGGTCAAGTCAATGTCAAGTCAAGGTTAAGTCAAGGTCAAGTCAAGGTCAAGTCAAGGTCAAGTCAAGGTCAAGTCAAGGTCAAGTCAAGGTCATGTCAAGGTCAAGTCAATGTCAAGTCAAGGTTAATTCAAGGTCAAGTCAAGGTCATGTCAAGGTCAAGTCAAGGTCAAGTCAAGGTCATATTAAGGGCAAGTCAAGGTCATGTGAAGGTCATGTCAAGGTCAAGTCAGGGTCAAGTCAGGGTCAAGTCAAGGTCAAGTCAAGGTCACGTCTAGGTCAAGTCAAGGTCTAGTCAAGGTCAAGTCAAGGTCAAGTCAAGGTTAAGTCAAGGTCAAGTCAAGGTCAAATCAAGGTCAAGTCAAGGTTAAGTCAAGGTCAAGTCAAGGTCAAGTCAAGGTCATGTCAAGGTCAAGCCAAGGTCAAGTCAAGTTCAAGGTCAAGGTCAAGGTCAATTCAAGGTCAAGTCAAGGTCAAGTCAAGGCCATGTCAAGGGCAAGTCAAGGTCAAGTCAAGGTCAAGTCAAGGTCAAGTCAAGGTCAAGTCAAGGTCAAGTCAAGGTCAAGTCAAGGTCAAGGTCAATCCAAGGTCAAGTCATGGTCATGTCAAGGTCATGTCAAGGTCAAGTCAAGGTCAAGTCAAGGTCAAGTCATGGCCAAGTCAAGGTCAGGTCAAGGTCAAGTCATGGTCAAGTCAGGGTCAAGTCAAGGTCAAGTCAAGTTCAAGGTCAAGGTCAAGGTCAATTCAAGGTCAAGTCAAGGTCATGTCAAGGTCATGTCAAGGTCAAGTCAAGGTCATGTCAAGGTCAGGTTAAGGTCAAGTCAAGGTCGAGTCAAGGTCAAGTCAAGGTCAAGTCAAGGTCAAGGCAAGGTCAAGTCAAGGTCAAGTCAAGGTCAAGTCAAGGTCAAGTCAAGAACATGTCAAGGTCATGTCAAGGTCAAGTCAAGGTCAAGTCAAGGTCATGTCAAGGGCAAGTCGAGGTCAAGTCAAGCTCAAGTCAAGGGCAAGTCAAGGTCAAGGTCAAGTCAAGGTCAAGTCAAGGTCAAATCAAGGTCGAGTCAAGGTCAAGTCAAGGTCAAGTCAAGGTCAAGTCAAGGTCTAGTCAAGGTCATGTCAAGGTCATGTCAAGGTCAAGTCGAGGTCAAGTCAAGGTCAAGTCAAGGTCAAGTCAAGGTCAAGTCAAGGTCAGTTCAAGGTCAAGTCAAGGTCAAGTCGGGGTCTTGTCAGGGTCAAGTCAAGGTCAAGTCAAGGGTACGTCAAGTTTAAGTCAAGGTCAAGTCAACGTCGAGTCGAGGTCAAGAGAAGGTCATGTCAAGGTCAAGTCAAGGTCAAGTCAAGGCCATGTCAAGGGCAAGTCAAGGTCAAGTCAAGGTCAAGGTTAAGGTCAAGCCAAGGTCAAGTCAAGGTCAGGTCAAGGTCAAGTCAAGGCCATGTCAAGGGCAAGTCAAGGTCAAGTCAAGGTCAAGTTCAAGCCAAGGTCAAGTCAAGGTCAGGTCAAGGTCAAGTCAAGGTCATGTCAAGGTCAAGTCAACGTCAAGGTCATGTCAAGGTCATGTCAAGGTCAAGTCAAGGTCAAGTCAAGGTCATGTCAAAGTCAGGTCAAGGTCAAGTCAAGGTTAAGTCAAGGTCAAGTCAAGGTCATGTCAAGTCAAGGTCGAATCAAGGTCAAGTCAAGGTCAAGTCAAGCTCAAGTCAAGATCAAGTCAAGGTCAAGTCAAGGTCAAGTCAAGGTCAAGTCAAGGTCATGTCAAGGTCAAGTCAAGGTTAAGTCAAGGTCAAGTCAAGGTCATGTCAAGGTCAAGTCAACGTCAAGTCAAGGTCAAGTCAAGGTCAAGTCAAGGTCATGTCAAGGTCATGTCAAGGTCAAGTCAAGGTCAAGTCAAGGTCATGTCAAAGTCAGGTCAAGGTCAAGTCAAGGTTAAGTCAAGGTCAAGTCAAGGTCATGTCAAGGTCAGGTCAGGTCAAGGTCAAGTCAAGGTCATGTCAAGTTCAAGTCAAGTTTAAGTCAAGGTCAAGTCAGGGTCATGTCAACGGTAAGTCAAGGTCAAGTCAAGATCAAGTCAAGGTCATGTCAAAGTCAGGTCAAGGTCAAGTCAAGGTCGAGTCAAGGTCAAGTCAAGGTCAAGTCAAGCTCAAGTCAAGATCAAGTCAAGGTCAAGTCAAGGTCAAGTCAAGGTCAAGTCAAGGTCATGTCAAGGTCAAGTCAAGGTTAAGTCAAGGTCAAGTCAAGGTCATGTCAAGGTCAAGTCAACGTCAAGTCAAGGTCAAGTCAAGGTCATGTCAAGGTCAGGTCAGGTCAAGGTCAAGTCAAGGTCGAGTCACGGTCAAGTCAAGGTCAAGTCAAGCTCAAGTCAAGATCAAGTCAAGGCCATGTCAAGGGCAAGTCAAGGTCAGGTCAAGGTCAAGTCTAGGTCATGTCAAGGTCAAGTCAACGTCAAGTCAAGGTCAAGTCAAGGTCAAGTCAAGGTCATGTCAAGGTCATGTCAAGGTCAAGTCAAGGTCAAGTCAAGGTCATGTCAAAGTCAGGTCAAGGTCAAGTCAAGGTTAAGTCAAGGTCAAGTCAAGGTCATGTCAAGGTCAGGTCAGGTCAAGGTCAAGTCAAGGTCATGTCAAGTTCAAGTCAAGTTTAAGTCAAGGTCAAGTCAAGGTCATGTCAACGGTAAGTCAAGGTCAAGTCAAGATCAAGTCAAGGTCATGTCAAGGTCAGGTCAGGGTCGAGTAAAGGTTAAGTCAAGGTCAAGTCAAGGTCATGTCAAGGTCAGGTCAGGTCAAGGTCAAGTCAAGGTCGAGTCAAGGTCAAGTCAAGGTCAAGTCAAGGTCATGTCAAGGTCAAGTCAAGGTCATGTCAAGGTCATGTCAAGGTCAAGTCAAGGTCAAGTCAAGGTCAAGTCAAGGTCATGTAAAGGTCAGGTCAAGGTCAAGTCAAGGTCGAGTTAAGGTCAAGTCAAGGTCAAGTTAAGGTCAAGTCAATGTCAAGTCAAGGTCAAGACAAGGTCAAGTCAAGGTCAAGTCAAGGTCAAGTCAAGGTCAAGTCAAGGTCAAGTCAAGGTCATGTCAAGGTCATGTCAAGGTCAAGTCAAGGTCAAGTCAAGGTCATGTCAAGGTCAGGTCAAGGTCAAGTCAAGGTTAAGTCAAGGTCAAGTCAAGGTCAAGTCAAGGTCGAGTCAAGGTCAAGTCAAAGTCAAGTCAAGGTCAAGTCAAGGTCAAGTCAAGGTCAAGTCAAGGTCTAGTCAAGGTCATGTCAAGGTCAAGTCAAGGTCAATTCAAGGTCGAGTCAAGGTCATGTCAAGGTCATGTCAAGGTCAAGTCAAGGTCAAGTCAAGGTCAAGTCAAGGACAAGTCAAGGTCAAGTCAAGGTCATATGAAGGGCAAGTCAAGGTCATATCAAGGTCAAGGTCAAGTCAAGGTCAAGTCAAGGTCAAGACAAGGTCAAGTCAAGGTCAAGCCAAGGTCAAGTCAAGGTCATGTCAAGGTCAATTCAATGTCAAGTCAAGGTTAAGTCAAGGTCAAGTCAAGGTCAAGTCAAGGTCAAGTCAAGGTCAAGTCAAGGTCATATGAAGGGCAAGTCAAGGTCAAGTGAAGGTCATGTCAAGGTCAAGTCAGGGTCAAGTCAGGGTCAAGTCAAGGTCACGTCTAGGTCACGTCAAGGTCAAGTCAAGGTCAAGTCAAGGTCATGTCAAAGTCATGTCAAGGTCAAGTCAAGGTCAAGTCAAGTTCATGTCAAGGTCAAGTCAAGGTCAAGTCAAGGTCGAGTCAAGGTCAAGTCAAGGTCAAGTCAAGTCCAAGTCAAGGTCAAGTCAAGGTCAAGTCAAGGTCAAGTCAATGTCAAGTCAAGGTCAAGTCAAGGTTAAGTCAAGGTCAAGTCAAGGTCATGTCAAGGTCAAGTAATGGTCAAGTTAAAGTCATGTCAAGTCAAGGTCATGTGAAGGTCATGTCAAGGTCATGTCAAGGTCAAGTCAAGGTCAAGTCAAGGTCTTGTCAAGGTCAAGTCAAGGTCAAGTCAGGGTTAAGTCAAGGTCAAGTCAAGGTCAAGTCAAGGTCAAGTCAAGGTCAAGTCAAGGTCAAGTCAAGGTCAAGTCAAGGTCAAGTCAAGGTCA
Source organism: Sturmia bella (assembly GCA_963662145.1). Taxonomy (NCBI): domain Eukaryota; kingdom Metazoa; phylum Arthropoda; class Insecta; order Diptera; family Tachinidae; genus Sturmia; species Sturmia bella. The sequence continues at coordinate 50,644,318 of OY759169.1, forward strand.
AGTCAAGGTCATGTCAAGGTCAAGTCAAGATCAAGTCAAGGTCAAGTCAAGGTCAAGTCAAGGTCAAGTCAAGGTCATGTCAAGGTCATGTCAAGGTCAAGTCAAGGTCAAGTCAAGGTCATGTCAAGGTCATGTCAAGGTCAAGTCAAGATCAAGTCAAGGTCAAGTCAAGATCATGTCAAGGTCAGGTCAAGTTAAGGTCAAGTCAAGGTTAAGTCAAGGTCGCGTCAAGGTCATGTGAAGTCAAGGTCGCGTCAAGGTCATGTCAAGGTCAAGTCAAGGTCAAGTCAAAGTCAAGCCAAGGTCAAGTCAAGGTCGAGTCAAGGTCAAGTCAAGGTCAAGTCAAGTTCAAGTCAAGGTCATGTCAAGGTCAAGTCAAGGTCAAGTGAAGGTCAAGTCAAGGTCAAGTCAAGGTGAAGTCAAGGTCAAGTCAAGGTCAAGTCAAGGTCAAGTCAAGGTCAAGTCAAGTTCAAGTCAAGGTCATGTCAAGGTCATGTCAAGTCAAGGTCAAGTCAAGGTCATGTCAAGGTCATGTCAAGGTCGAGTCAAGGTCAAGTTAAGGTCAAGTCAAGGTCAAGTCAAGGTGAAGTGAAGGTCATGTCAAGGTCAAGACAAGGTCAAGTCAAGGTCAAGTCAAGGTCAAGTCAAGGTCAAGTAAAAGTCAAGTCAATGTCAAGTCAAGGTCATGTCAAAGTCATGTCAAGGTCAAGCCAAGGTCAAGTCAAGGTCAAGTCAAGGTCATGTCAAGGTCAAGTCAAGGTGAAGTCAAGGTCAAGTCAAGTTCATGTCAAGGTCATGTCAAGGTCAAGTCAAGGTCAAGTCAAGGTCATGTCAAGGTCATGTCAAGGTCAAGTCAAGGTCAAGTAAAGGTCAAGTTAATGTCAAGTCAAGGTCATGGCAAAGTCATGTCAAGGTCAAGTCAAGGTCAAGTCAAGGTCAAGTCAAGGTCAAGTTAAGGTCAAGTCAACGTCAAGTCAAGTCATGTCAAGGTCAAGTCAAGGTCAAGTCAAGGTCAAGTCAAGTTCATGTCAAGGTCATGTCAAGGTCAAGTCAAGGTCAAGTCAAGGTCATGTCAAGGGCATGTCAAGGTCAAGTCAAGGTCAAGTAAAGGTCAAGTCAATGTCAAGTCAAGGTCATGTCAAAGTCATGTCAAGGTCAAGTCAAGGTCTTGTCAAGGTCAAGTCAAGGTCAAGTCAAGGTCATGTCAAGGTCAAGTCAAGGTCCAGTCAAAGTCAAGTCAAGGTCAGGTCAAGGTCAAGTTAAGGTCAAGTAAAGGTCAAGTAAAGGTCAAGTTAAGGTCAAGTCAATGTCAAGTCAAGGTCATGTCAAAGTCATGTCAAGGTCAAGTCAAGGTCTTGTCAAGGTCAAGTCAAGGTCAAGTCAAGGTCAAGTCAAGGTCATGTCAAGGTCAAGTCAAGGTCAAGTCAAGGTCATGTCAAGGTCAAGTCAAGGTCAAGTCAAGGTCCAGTCAATGTCAAGTAAAGGTCAAGTCAATGTCAAGGTCAAGTCAAGGTCAAGTCAAGGTCAAGTCAAGGTCAAGTCAAGGTCAAGACAAGGTCAAGTCAAGGTCATGTCAAGGTCGAGTCAAGGTCAAGTCAAGGTCAAGTCAAGTTCATGTCAAGGTCATGTCAAGGTCAAGTCAAGGTCAAGTCATGGTCAAGTCAAGGTCATGTCAAGGTCATGTCAAGGTCAAGTCAAGGTCAAGTCAAGGTCAAGTAAAGGTCAAGTCAATGTCAAGTCAAGGTCATGTCAAAGTCATGTCAAGGTCAAGTCAAGGTCTTGTCAAGGTCAAGTCAAGGTCAAGTCAAGGTCATGTCAAGGTCAAGTCAAGGTCAAGTCAAGGTCAAGTCAAGGTCAAGTCAAGTTCATGACAAGGTCATGTCAAGGTCAAGTCAAGGTCAAGTCAAGGTCAAGTAAAAGTCAAGTCAATGTCAAGTCAAGGTCATGTCAAATTCATGTCAAGGTCAAGGTCAAGGTCAAGGCAAGGTCAAGTCAAGGTCAAGTCAAGGTCAAGTCAAGGTCAAGTCAAAGTCAAGTCAAAGTCAAGTCAAGGTCATGTCAAGGTCAAGTCAAGGTAAAGTCAAGGTCAAGTCAAGTTCATGTCAAGGTCATGTCAAGGTCAACTCAGGGTCATGTCAAGGTCAAGTCAAGGTCATGTCAAGGTCAAGTCAAGGTCAAGTGAAGGTCATGTCAAGGTCAAGTCAAGGTCATGTCAAGGTCATATCAAGGTCATGTCAAGGTCATGTCAAGGTCATGTCAAGGTCATGTCAAGGTCAGGTCAAGGTCAAGTCAAGGTCGAGTCAAGGTCCTGTCAAGGTCAAGTCAGGGTCAAGTCAAGGTCCTGTCAAGGTCAAGTCAGGGTCATGTCAAGGTCAGGTCAAGGTCAGGTCAAGGTCAGGTCAAGGTCAGGTCAAGGTCAGGTCAAGGTCAAGTCAAGGTCGAGTCAAGGTCAAGTCAAGGTCAAGTGAAGGTCAAGTCAAGGTCGAGTCAAGGTCAAGTCAAGGTCAAGTCAAGGTCAAGTCAAGGTCATGTCAAGGTCATGTCAAGGTCAAGTCAAGGTCAAGTCAAGGTCAAGATAAGGTCAAGTCAAGGTCATGTCAAGGTCAGGTCAAGGTCAAGTCAAGGTCAAGTCAAGGTCATGTCAAAGTCATGTCAAGGTCAAGTCAAGGTCAAGTCAAGGTCAAGTCAAGGTCAAGTCAAGGTCATGTCAAGGTCAAGTCAAGGTCAAGTCAAGGTCGAGTCAAGGTCAAGTCAAGATCAAGTCAAGTCCAAGTCAAAGTCAAGTCAAGGTCAAGTCAAGGTCAAGTCAAGGTCAAGTAAAAGTCAAGTCAATGTCAAGTCAAGGTCATGTCAAAGTCATGTCAAAGTCAAGGTCAAGGCAAGGTCAAGTCAAGGTCAAGTCAAGGTCAAGTCAAGGTCATGTCAAGGTCAAGTCAAGGTCAAGTCAAGGTCAAGTCAAAGTCAAGGTCAAGTCAAGGTCAAGTCAAGGTCAAGTTCATGTCAAGGTCATGTCAAGGTCAAGTCAGGGTCAAGTCAAGGTCAAGTCAAGGTCATGTCAAGGTCAAGTCAAGGTCAAGTGAAGGTCATGTCAAGGTCAAGTCAAGGTCAAGTCAAGGTCAAGTCAAGGTCGAGTCAAGGTCATGTCAAGATCAAGTTAAGGTCATGTCAAAGTCATGTCAAGGTCAAGTCAAGGTCAAGTCAAGGTCAAGTCAAGGTCATGTCAAGGTCATGTCAAGGTCAAGTCAAGGTCAAGTCAAGGTCAAGTCAAGTTCATGTCAAGGTCATGTCAAGGTCAAGTCAAGGTCAAGTCAAGGTCAAGTCAAGGTCAAGTCAAGGTCATGTCAAGGTCATGTCAAGGTCAAGTCAAGGTCAAGTCAAGGTCAAGTCAAGGTCAAGTCAAGGTCATGTCAAGGTCAGGTCAAGGTCAAGTCAAGGTCGAGTCAAGGTCAAGTCAAGGTCAAGTCAAGGTCATGTCAAGGTCAGGTCAAGGTCAAGTCAAGGTCAAGTCAAGGTCAAGTCAAGGTCAAGTCAAGGTCAAGTCAAGGTCAAGTCAAGGTCGAGTCAAGGTCAAGTCAAGGTCGAGTCAAGGTCGGGTCAAGGTCAAGTTAAGGTCAAGTCAAGGTCAAGTCAAGGTCAAGTCAAGGTCAAGTCAAGGTCATGTCAAGGTCAAGTCAAGGTCAAGTCAAGGTCAAGTCAAGGTCAAGTCAAGGTAAAGTCAAGGTTAAGTCAAGGTCAAGTCAAGGTCATGTGAAGGTCAGGTCAGGTCAAGGTCAAGTCAAGGTCGAGTCAAGGTCAAGTCAAGGTCAAGTCAAGGTCAAGTCAAGGTCAAGTCAAGGTCAAGTCAAGGTCATGTCAAGGTCATGTCAAGGTCAATTCAAGGTCGAGTCAAGGTCATGTCAAGGTCATGTCAAGGTCAAGTCAAGGTCAAGTCAAGGTCAAGTCAAGGACAAGTCAAGGTCAAGTCAAGGTCATATGAAGGGCAAGTCAAGGTCATATCAAGGTCAAGTCAAGGTCAAGTCAAGTCAAGGTCAAGACAAGGTCAAGTCAAGGTCAAGCCAAGGTCAAGTCAAGGTCATGTCAAGGTCAATTCAATGTCAAGTCAAGGTTAAGTCAAGGTCAAGTCAAGGTCAAGTCAAGGTCAAGTCAAGGTCAAGTCAAGGTCAAGTCAAGGTCAAGTCAAGGTCATATGAAGGGCAAGTCAAGGTCAAGTGAAGGTCATGTCAAGGTCAAGTCAGGGTCAAGTCAGGGTCAAGTCAAGGTCACGTCTAGGTTACGTCAAGGTCAAGTCAAGGTCAAGTCAAGGTCATGTCAAAGTCATGTCAAGGTCAAGTCAAGGTCAAGTCAAGGTCAAGTCAAGCTCATGTCAAGGTCAAGTCAAGGTCAAGTCAAGGTCGAGTCAAGGTCAAGTCAAGGTCAAGTCAAGTCCAAGTCAAGGTCAAGTCAAGGTCAAGTCAAGGTCAAGTCAATGTCAAGTCAAGGTCAAGTCAAGGTTAAGTCAAGGTCAAGTCAAGGTCACGTCAAGGTCAAGTAAAGGTCAAGTTAAAGTCATGTCAAGTCAAGGTCATGTGAAGGTCATGTCAAGGTCATGTCAAGGTCAAGTCAAGGTCAAGTCAAGGTCGAGTCAAGGTCAAGTCAGGGTTAAGTCAAGGTCAAGTCAAGGTCAAGTCAAGGTCAAGTCAAGGTTAAGTCAAGGTCAAGTCAAGGTCACGTCAAGGTCAAGTAAAGGTCAAGTTAAAGTCATGTCAAGTCAAGGTCATGTGAAGGTCATGTCAAGGTCAAGTCAAGGTCAAGTCAAGGTCAAGTCAAGGTCAAGTCAAGGTCAAGTCAAGTTCAAGTCAAGGTCAAGTTAAGGTCAAGTCAAGGTCAAGTCAAGGTCATGTCAAGGTCAAGTCAAGGTCAAGTCAAGGTCAAGTCAAGGTCAAGTCAAGTTCATGTCAAGGTCATGTCAAGGTCAAGTCAAGGTCAAGTCAAGGTCATGTCAAGGGCATGTCAAGGTCAAGTCAAGGTCAAGTAAAGGTCAAGTCAATGTCAAGTCAAGGTCATGTCAAAGTCATGTCAAGGTCAAGTCAAGGTCTTGTCAAGGTCAAGTCAAGGTCAAGTCAAGGTCATGTCAAGGTCAAGTCAAGGTCCAGTCAAAGTCAAGTCAAGGTCAGGTCAAGGTCAAGTTAAGGTCAAGTAAAGGTCAAGTAAAGGTCAAGTTAAGGTCAAGTAAAGGTCAAGTAAAGGTCAAGTTAAGGTCAAGTCAATGTCAAGTCAAGGTCATGTCAAAGTCATGTCAAGGTCAAGTCAAGGTCTTGTCAAGGTCAAGTCAAGGTCAAGTCAAGGTCCAGTCAAAGTCAAGTAAAGGTCAAGTCAATGTCAAGGTCAAGTCAAGGTCAAGTCAAGGTCATGTCAAGGTCAAGTCAAGGTCAAGTCAAGGTCCAGTCAAAGTCAAGTAAAGGTCAAGTCAATGTCAAGGTCAAGTCAAGGTCAAGTCAAGGTCAAGTCAAGGTCAAGTCAAGGTCAAGACAAGGTCAAGTCAAGGTCATGTCAAGGTCGAGTCAAGGTCAAGTCAAGGTCAAGTCAAGTTCATGTCAAGGTCATGTCAAGGTCAAGTCAAGGTCAAGTCATGGTCAAGTCAAGGTATTGTCAAGGTCATGTCAAGGTCAAGTCAAGGTCAAGTCAAGGTCAAGTAAAGGTCAAGTCAATGTCAAGTCAAGGTCATGTCAAAGTCATGTCAAGGTCAAGTCAAGGTCTTGTCAAGGTCAAGTCAAGGTCAAGTCAAGGTCATGTCAAGGTCAAGTCAAGGTCAAGTCAAGGTCAAGTCAAGGTCAAGTCAAGGTCAAGTAAAAGTCAAGTCAATGTCAAGTCAAGGTCATGTCAAATTCATGTCAAGGTCAAGGTCAAGGTCAAGGCAAGGTCAAGTCAAGGTCAAGTCAAGGTCAAGTCAAGGTCAAGTCAAAGTCAAGTCAAGGTCAAGTCAAGGTCATGTCAAGGTCAAGTCAAGGTCAAGTCAAGTTCAAGTCAAGTTCATGTCAAGGTCATGTCAAGGTCAAGTCAGGGTCAAATCAAGGTCAAGTCAAGGTCATGTCAAGGTCAAGTCAAGGTTAAGTGAAGGTCATGTCAAGGTCAAGTCAAGGTCAAGTCAAGGTCATGTCAAGGTCATATCAAGGTCATGTCAAGGTCATGTCAAGGTCATGTCAAGGTCAAGTCAAGGTCATGTCAAGGTCAGGTCAAGGTCAAGTCAAGGTCGAGTCAAGGTCAAGTCAGGGTCAAGTCAAGGTCAAGTCAAGGTCAACTCAAGGTCAAGTCAAGGTCATGTCAAGGTCATGTCAAGATCAAGTTAAGGTCATGTCAAAGTCATGTCAAGGTCAAGTCAAGGTCAAGTCAAGGTCAAGTCAAGGTCATGTCAAGGTCAGGTCAAGGTCAAGTCAAGGTCAAGTCAAGGTCAAGTCAAGGTCAAGTCAAGGTCATGTCAAAGTCATGTCAAGGTCAAGTCAAGGTCGAGTCAAGGTCAAGTCAAGGCAAGTGAAGGTCAAGTCAAGGTCGAGTCAAGGTCAAGTCAAGGTCAAGTCAAGGTCATGTCAAGGTCATGTCAAGGTCAAGTCAAGGTCAAGTCAAGGTCAAGTCAAAGTCAAGTCAAGGTCATGTCAAGGTCAAGTCAAGGTCAAGTCAAGGTCAAGTGAAGGTCATGTCAAGGTCAGGTCAAGGTCAGGTCAAGGTCAGGTCAAGGTCAGGTCAAGGTCAAGTCAAGGTCGAGTCAAGGTCAAGTCAAGGTCAAGTCAAGGTCAAGTCAAGGTCGAGTCAAGGTCAAGTCAAGGTCAAGTCAAGGTCAAGTCAAGTTCATGTCAAGGTCATGTCAAGGTCAAGTCAAGGTCAAGTCAAGGTCAAGTCAAGGTCAAGTCAAGGTCATGTCAAGGTCATGTCAAGGTCAAGTCAAGGTCAAGTCAAGGTCAAGTCAAGGTCAAGTCAAGGTCATGTCAAGGTCAGGTCAAGGTCAAGTCAAGGTCGAGTCAAGGTCAAGTCAAGGTCAAGTCAAGGTCATGTCAAGGTCAGGTCAAGGTCAAGTCAAGGTCAAGTCAAGGTCAAGTCAAGGTCAAGTCAAGGTCATGTCAAAGTCATGTCAAGGTCAAGTCAAGGTCAAGTCAAGGTCAAGTCAAGGTCATGTCAAGGTCAAGTCAAGGTCAAGTCAAGGTCATGTCAAGGTCAAGTCAATGTCAAGTCAAGGTCAAGTCAAGGTCGAGTCAAGGTCAAGTCAAGATCAAGTCTAGTCCAAGTCAAGGTCAAGTCAAGGTCAAGTCAAGGTCAAGTCAAGGTCAAGTCAAGGTCAAGTCAAGGTTAAGTCAAGGTCAAGTCAAGGTCACGTCAAGGTCAAGTAAAGGTCAAGTCAAAGTCATGTGAAGTCAAGGTCATGTCAAGGTCAAGTCAAGGTCATGTCAAGGTCATGTCAAGGTCAAGTCATGGTCAAGTCAAGGTCATGTCAAGGTCAAGTCAAGGTCAAGTCAAGGTCATGTCAAGGTCATGTCAAGGTCAAGTCAAGGTCAAGTCAAGGTCAAGTGAAAGTCATGTCAAGGTCAGGTCAAGGTCAGGTCAAGGTCAGGTCAAGGTCAGGTCAAGGTCAAGTCAAGGTCGAGTCAAGGTCAAGTCAAGGTCAAGTGAAGGTCAAGTCAAGGTCGAGTCAAGGTCAAGTCAAGGTCAAGTCAAGGTCAAGTCAAGGTCATGTCAAGGTCATGTCAAGGTCAAGTCAAGGTCAAGTCAAGGTCAAGTCAAGGTCAAGTCAAGGTCATGTCAAGGTCAGGTCAAGGTCAAGTCAAGGTCAAGTCAAGGTCATGTCAAAGTCATGTCAAGGTCAAGTCAAGGTCAAGTCTAGGTCAAGTCAAGGTCAAGTCAAGGTCATGTCAAGGTCAAGTCAAGGTCAAGTCAAGATCGAGTCAAGGTCAAGTCAAGATCAAGTCAAGTCCAAGTCAAAGTCAAGTCAAGGTCAAGTCAAGGTCAAGTCAAGGTTAAGTCAAGGTCAAGTCAAGGTCACGCAAAGGTCAAGTAAAGGTCAAGTCAAAGTCATGTCAAGTCAAGGTCAAGTCAAGGTCAAGTCAAGGTCATGTCAAGGTCAAGTCAAGGTCAAGTCAAGGTCAAGTCAAGTTCATGTCAAGGTCATGTCAAGGTCAAGTAAAGGTCAAGTCAAGGTCAAGTAAAGGTCAAGTCAATGTCAAGTCAAAGTCATGTCAAAGTCATGTCAAGGTCGAGTCAAGGTCAAGTCAAGGTCAAGTCAAGGTCCAGCCAAAGTCAAGTCAAGGTCAAGTCAAGGTCAAGTTAAGGTCAAGTAAAGGTCAAGTCAAGGTCAAGTCAATGTCAAGTCAAGGTCATGTCAAAGTCATGTCAAGGTCAAGTCAAGGTCTTGTCAAGGTCAAGTCAAGGTCAAGTCAAGGTCCAGTCAAAGTCAAGTAAAGGTCAAGTCAATGTCAAGGTCAAGTCAAGTTCAAGTCAAGGTCAAGTCAAGGTCAAGGCAAGGTCAAGTCAAGGTCAAGTCAAGGTCATGTCAAGGTCAAGTCAAGGTCAAGTCAAGGTCAAGTTCATGTCAAGGTCATGTCAAGGTCAAGTCAAGGTCAAGTCAAGGTCAAGTCAAGGTCATGTCAAGGTCATGTCAAGGTCAAGTCAAGGTCAAGTCAAGGTCAAGTCAAGGTCATGTCAAAGTCATGTCAAGGTCAAGTCAAGGTCTTGTCAAGGTCAAGTCAAGGTCATGTCAAGGTCAAGTCAAGGTCAAGTCAAGGTCAAGTCAAGGTCAAGTCAAGGTCATGTCAAGGGAAAGTCAAGGTCAAGACAAGGTCAAGTCAAGGTCAAGTCAAGGTCAAGTAAAAGTCAAGTCAATGTCAAGTCAAGGTCAAGTCAAGGTCAAGTAAAAGTCAAGTCAATGTCAAGTCAAGGTCATGTCAAGGTCATGTCAAGGTCAAGTCAAGGTCAAGTCAAGGTCAAGTCAAGGTCATGTCAAAGTCATGTCAAGGTCAAGTCAAGGTCAAGTCAAGGTCAAGTCAAGGTCATGTCAAAGTCATGTCAAGGTCAAGTCAAGGTCAAGTCAAGGTCAAGTCAAGGTCAAGTCAAGGTCATGTCAAGGTCAAGTCAAGGTCAAGTCAAGGTCGAGTCAAGGTCAAGTCAAGATCAAGTCAAGTCCAAGTCAAAGTCAAGTCAAGGTCAAGTCAAGGTCAAGTCAAGGTTAAGTCAAGGTCAAGTCAAGGTCACGCAAAGGTCAAGTAAAGGTCAAGTCAAAGTCATGTCAAGTCAAGGTCAAGTCAAGGTCATGTCAAGGTCAAGTCAAGGTCAAGTCAAGGTCAAGTCAAGTTCATGTCAAGGTCATGTCAAGGTCAAGTAAAGGTCAAGTCAAGGTCAAGTAAAGGTCAAGTCAATGTCAAGTCAAAGTCATGTCAAAGTCATGTCAAGGTCGAGTCAAGGTCAAGTCAAGGTCAAGTCAAGGTCCAGTCAAAGTCAAGTCAAGGACAAGTCAAGGTCAAGTTAAGGTCAAGTAAAGGTCAAGTCAAGGTCAAGTCAAGGTCAAGTCAATGTCAAGTCAAGGTCATGTCAAAGTCATGTCAAGGTCAAGTCAAGGTCTTGTCAAGGTCAAGTCAAGGTCAAGTCAAGGTCATGTCAAGGTCAAGTCAAGGTCAAGTCAAGGTCCAGTCAAAGTCAAGTAAAGGTCAAGTCAATGTCAAGGTCAAGTCAAGTTCAAGTCAAGGTCAAGTCAAGGTCAAGGCAAGGTCAAGTCAAGGTCAAGACAAGGTCAAGTCAAGGTCATGTCAAGGTCAAGTCAAGGTCAAGTCAAGGTCTTGTCAAGGTCAAGTCAAGGTCATGTCAAGGTCAAGTCAAGGTCAAGTCAAGGTCAGGTCAAGGTCAAGTCAAGGCCATGTCAAGGGAAAGTCAAGGTCAAGACAAGGTCAAGTCAAGGTCGAGTCAAGGTCAAGTCAAGGTCAAGTCAAGGTCAAGTCAAGGTCAAGTCAAGGTCAAGTCAAGGTCAAGTCAAGGTCAAGTCAAGGTCATGTCAAGGTCATGTCAAGGTCAAGTCAAGGTCAAGTCAAGGTCATGTCAAGGGCAAGTCGAGATCAAGTCAAGCTCAAGTCAAGGTCAAGTCAAGGTCAAGGTCAAGTCAAGGTCAAGTCAAGGTCAAATCAAGGTCGAGTCAAGGTCAAGTCAAGGTCATGTCAAGGTTAAGTCAAGGTCAATTCAAGGTCAAGTCAAGGTCATGTCAAGGTCATGTCAAGGTCAAGTCGAGGTCAAGTCAAGGTCAAGTCAAGGTCAAGTCAAGGTCAAGTCAAGGTCAGTTCAAGGTCAAGTCAAGGTCAAGTCGGGGTCTTGTCAGGGTCAAGTCAAGGTCAAGTCAAGGGTACGTCAAGTTTAAGTCAAGGTCAAGTCAAGCTCAAGTCAAGATCAAGTCAAGGTCAAGTCAAGGTCAAGTCAAGGTCAAGTCAAGGTCATGTCAAGGTCAAGCCAAGGTCAAGTCAAGGTCAGGTCAAGGTCAAGTCAAGGTCATGTCAAGGTCAAGTCAAGGTCAAGTCAAGGCCATGTCAAGGGCAAGTCAAGGTCAAGTCAAGGTCAAGGTCAAGGTCAAGCCAAGGTCAAATCAAGGTCAGGTCAAGGTCAAGTCAAGGCCATGTCAAGGGCAAGTCAAGGTCAAGTCAAGGTCAAGGTCAAGCCAAGGTCAAGTCAAGGTCAGGTCAAGGTCAAGTCAAGGTCATGTCAAGGTCAAGTCAACGTCAAGTCAAGGTCAAGTCAAGGTCAAGTCAAGGTCAAGTCAAGGTCATGTCAAGGTCAAGTCAAGGTCAAGTCAAGGTCATGTCAAAGTAAGGTAAAGGTCAAGTCAAGGTTAAGTCAAGGTCAAGTCAAGGTCATGTCAAGTCAAGGTCGAGTCAAGGTCAAGTCAAGGTCAAGTCAAGCTCAAGTCAAGATCAAGTCAAGGTCAAGTAAAGGTCAAGTCAAGGTCAAGGTCAAGTCAAGGTCATGTCAAGGTCAAGTCAACGTCAAGTCAAGGTCAAGTCAAGGTCAAGTCAAGGTCATGTCAAGGTCATGTCAAGGTCAAGTCAAGGTCAAGTCAAGGTCATGTCAAAGTCAGGTCCAGGTCAAGTCAAGGTTAAGTCAAGGTCAAGTCAAGGTCATGTCAAGGTCAGGTCAGGTCAAGTCAAGGTCATGTCAAGTTCAAGTCAAGTTTAAGTCAAGGTCAAGTCAGGGTCATGTCAACGGTAAGTCAAGGTCAAGTCAAGATCAAGTCAAGGTTATGTCAAGGTCAAGTCAAGGTTAAGTCAAGGTCAAGTCAAGGTCATGTCAAGGTCAAGTCAACGTCAAGTCAAGGTTATGTCAAGGTCAGGTCAGGTTAAGGTCAAGTCAAGGTCGAGTCAAGGTCAAGTCAAGGTCAAGTCAAGCTCAAGTCAAGATCAAGTCAAGGTCAAGTCAAGGTCAAGTCAAGGTCAAGTCAAGGTCATGTCAAGGTCAAGTCAAGGTTAAGTCAAGGTCAAGTCGAGGTCATGTCAAGGTCAAGTCAACGTCAAGTCAAGGTCAAGTCAAGGTCATGTCAAGGTCAGGTCAGGTCAAGGTCATGTCAAGGTCGAGTCAAGGTCAAGTCAAGGTCAAGTCAAGCTCAAGTCAAGATCAAGTCAAGGTCAAGTCAAGGTCAAGTCAAGGCCATGTCAAGGGCAAGTCAAGGTCAGGTCAAGGTCAAGTCAAGGTCATGTCAAGGTCAAGTCAACGTCAAGTCAAGGTCAAGTCAAGGTCATGTCAAGGTCAGGTCAGGTCAAGGTCATGTCAAGGTCGAGTCAAGGTCAAGTCAAGGTCAAGTCAAGCTCAAGTCAAGATCAAGTCAAGGTCAAGTCAAGGTCAAGTCAAGGTCAAGTCAAGGCCATGTCAAGGGCAAGTCAAGGTCAGGTCAAGGTCAAGTCAAGGTCATGTCAAGGTCAAGTCAACGTCAAGTCAAGGTCAAGTCAAGGTCAAGTCAAGGTCATGTCAAGGTCATGTCAAGGTTATGTCAAGGTCAGGTCAGGTCAAGGTCAAGTCAAGGTCGAGTCAAGGTCAAGTCAAGGTCAAGTCAAGCTCAAGTCAAGATCAAGTCAAGGTCAAGTCAAGGTTAAGTCAAGGTCAAGTCAAGGTCGAGTCAAGGTCAAGTCAAGGTCAAGTCAAGCTCAAGTCAAGATCAAGTCAAGGTCAAGTCAAGGTCAAGTCAAGGTCAAGTCAAGGTCAAGTCAAGGTCATGTCAAGGTCAAGTCAAGGTTAAGTCAAGGTCAAGTCAAGCTCAAGTCAAGATCAAGTCAAGGTTAAGTCAAGGTCAAGTCAAGGTTATGTCAAGGTCAGGTCAGGTCAAGGTCAAGTCAAGGTCGAGTCAAGGTCAAGTCAAGGTCAAGTCAAGCTCAAGTCAAGATCAAGTCAAGGTCAAGTCAAGGTCAAGTCAAGGTCAAGTCAAGGTCATGTCAAGGTCAAGTCAAGGTTAAGTCAAGGTCAAGTCAAGGTCATGTCAAGGTCAAGTCAACGTCAAGTCAAGGTCAAGTCAAGGTCATGTCAAGGTCAGGTCAGGTCAAGGTCATGTCAAGGTCGAGTCAAGGTCAAGTCAAGGTCAAGTCAAGCTCAAGTCAAGATCAAGTCAAGGTCAAGTCAAGGTCAAGTCAAGGTCAAGTCAAGGCCATGTCAAGGGCAAGTCAAGGTCAGGTCAAGGTCAAGTCAAGGTCATGTCAAGGTCAAGTCAACGTCAAGTCAAGGTCAAGTCAAGGTCAAGTCAAGGTCATGTCAAGGTCATGTCAAGGTCAAGTCAAGGTCAAGTCAAGGTCATGTCAAAGTCAGGTCAAGGTCAAGTCAAGGTTAAGTCAAGGTCAAGTCAAGGTCATGTCAAGGTCAGGTCAGGTCAAGGTCAAGTCAAGGTCATGTCAAGTTCAAGTCAAGTTTAAGTCAAGGTCAAGTCAAGGTCATGTCAACGGTAAGTCAAGGTCAAGTCAAGATCAAGTCAAGGTCAAGTCAAGGTCAGGTCAGGGTCGAGTAAAGGTTAAGTCAAGGTCAAGGTTAAGTCAAGGTCATGTCAAGGTCAGGTCAGGTCAAGGTCAAGTCAAGGTCGAGTCAAGGTCAAGTCAAGGTCAAGTCAAGGTCAAGTCAAGCTCAAGTCAAGGTCATGTCAAGGTCGAGTCAAGGTCATGTCAAGGTCATGTCAAGGTCAAGTCAAGGTCAAGTCAAGGTCAAGTCAAGGTCATGTCAAGGTCAGGTCAAGGTCAAGTCAAGGTCGAGTTAAGGTCAAGTCAAGGTCAAGTTAAGGTCAAGTCAATGTCAAGTCAAGGTCAAGACAAGGTCAAGTCAAGGTCAAGTCAAGGTCAAGTCAAGGTCAAGTCAAGGTCAAGTCAAGGTCATGTCAAGGTCATGTCAAGGTCAAGTCAAGGTCAAGTCAAGGTCATGTCAAGGTCAGGTCAAGGTCAAGTCAAGGTTAAGTCAAGGTCAAGTCAAGGTCAAGTCAAGGTCGAGTCAAGGTCAAGTCAAAGTCAAGTCAAGGTCAAGTCAAGGTGAAGTCAATGTCAAGTCAAAGTCAAGTCAAGGTCATGTCAAGGTCATGTCAAGGTCAAGTCAAGGTCAATTCAAGGTCGAGTCAAGGTCATGTCAAGGTCATGTCAAGGTCAAGTCAAGGTCAAGTCAAGGTCAAGTCAAGGACAAGTCAAGGTCAAGTCAAGGTCATATGAAGGGCAAGTCAAGGTCATATCAAGGTCAAGGTCAAGTCAAGGTCAAGTCAAGGTCAAGACAAGGTCAAGTCAAGGTCAAGCCAAGGTCAAGTCAAGGTCATGTCAAGGTCAATTCAATGTCAAGTCAAGGTTAAGTCAAGGTCAAGTCAAGGTCAAGTCAAGTTCAAGTCAAGGTCATATGAAGGGCAAGTCAAGGTCAAGTGAAGGTCATGTCAAGGTCAAGTCAGGGTCAAGTCAGGGTCAAGTCAAGGTCACGTCTAGGTCACGTCAAGGTCAAGTCAAGGTCAAGTCAAGGTCATGTCAAAGCCATGTCAAGGTCAAGTCAAGGTCAAGTCAAGGTCAAGTCAAGTTCATGTCAAGGTCAAGTCAAGGTCAAGTCAAGGTCGAGTCAAGGTCAAGTCAAGGTCAAGTCAAGTCCAAGTCAAGGTCAAGTCAAGGTCAAGTCAAGGTCAAGTCAATGTCAAGTCAAGGTCAAGTCAAGGTTAAGTCAAGGTCAAGTCAAGGTCATGTCAAGGTCAAGTCAAGATCAAGTCAAGGTCAAGTCAAGGTCATGTCAAGGTCAAGTCAAGGTCAAGTCAAGGTCATGTCAAGGTCATGTCAAGGTCAAGTCAAGATCAAGTCAAGGTCAAGTCAAGATCATGTCAAGGTCAGGTCAAGTTAAGGTCAAGTCAAGGTTAAGTCAAGGTCGCGTCAAGGTCAAATCAAGGTCATGTGAAGTCAAGGTCAAGTCAAGGTCATGTCAAGGTCAAGTCAAGGTCAAGTCAAAGTCAAGCCAAGGTCAAGTCAAGGTCGAGTCAAGGTCAAGTCAAGGTCAAGTCAAGTTCAAGTCAAGGTCATGTCAAGGTCAAGTCAAGGTCAAGTGAAGGTCAAGTCAAGGTCAAGTCAAGGTGAAGTCAAGGTCAAGTCAAGGTCAAGTCAAGGTCAAGTCAAGGTCAAGTCAAGTTCAAGTCAAGGTCATGTCAAGGTCATGTCAAGTCAAGGTCAAGTCGAGGTCATGTCAAGGTCATGTCAAGGTCGAGTCAAGGTCAAGTTAAGGTCAAGTCAAGGTCAAGTCAAGGTGAAGTGAAGGTCATGTCAAGGTCAAGACAAGGTCAAGTCAAGGTCAAGTCAAGGTCAAGTAAAAGTCAAGTCAATGTCAAGTCAAGGTCATGTCAAAGTCATGTCAAGGTCAAGCCAAGGTCAAGTCAAGGTCAAGTCAAGGTCATGTCAAGGTCAAGTCAAGGTGAAGTCAAGGTCAAGTCAAGTTCATGTCAAGGTCATGTCAAGGTCAAGTCAAGGTCAAGTCAAGGTCAAGTCAAGGTCATGTCAAGGTCATGTCAAGGTCAAGTCAAGGTCAAGTAAAGGTCAAGTCAATGTCAAGTCAAGGTCATGGCAAAGTCATGTCAAGGTCAAGTCAAGGTCAAGTCAAGGTCAAGTCAAGGTCAAGTCAAGTTCAAGTCAAGGTCAAGTTAAGGTCAAGTCAACGTCAAGTCAAGGTCATGTCAAGGTCAAGTCAAGGTCAAGTCAAGTTCATGTCAAGGTCATGTCAAGGTCAAGTCAAGGTCAAGTCAAGGTCATGTCAAGGGCATGTCAAGGTCAAGTCAAGGTCAAGTAAAGGTCAAGTCAATGTCAAGTCAAGGTCATGTCAAAGTCATGTCAAGGTCAAGTCAAGGTCTTGTCAAGGTCAAGTCAAGGTCAAGTCAAGGTCATGTCAAGGTCAAGTCAAGGTCCAGTCAAAGTCAAGTCAAGGTCAGGTCAAGGTCAAGTTAAGGTCAAGTAAAGGTCAAGTAAAGGTCAAGTTAAGGTCAAGTCAATGTCAAGTCAAGGTCATGTCAAAGTCATGTCAAGGTCAAGTCAAGGTCTTGTCAAGGTCAAGTCAAGGTCAAGTCAAGGTCATGTAAGGTCAAGTCAAGGTCAAGTCAAGGTCCAGTCAAAGTCAAGTAAAGGTCAAGTCAATGTCAAGGTCAAGTCAAGGTCAAGTCAAGGTCCAGTCAAAGTCAAGTAAAGGTCAAGTCAATGTCAAGGTCAAGTCAAGGTCAAGTCAAGGTCAAGTCAAGGTCAAGTCAAGGTCAAGACAAGGTCAAGTCAAGGTCATGTCAAGGTCGAGTCAAGGTCAAGTCAAGGTCAAGTCAAGTTCATGTCAAGGTCATGTCAAGGTCAAGTCAAGGTCAAGTCATGGTCAAGTCAAGGTCATGTCAAGGTCATGTCAAGGTCAAGTCAAGGTCAAGTCAAGGTCAAGTATAGGTCAAGTCAATGTCAAGTCAAGGTCATGTCAAAGTCATGTCAAGGTCAAGTCAAGGTCAAGTCAAGGTCATGTCAAGGTCAAGTCAAGGTCAAGTCAAGGTCAAGTCAAGGTCAAGTCAAGGTCAAGTCAAGTTCATGTCAAGGTCATGTCAAGGTCAAGTCAAGGTCAAGTCAAGGTCAAGCAAAAGTCAAGTCAATGTCAAGTCAAGGTCATGTCAAATTCATGTCAAGGTCAAGGTCAAGGTCAAGGTCAAGTCAAGGTCAAGTCAAGGTCAAGTCAAGGTCAAGTCAAAGTCAAGTCAAGGTCAAGTCAAGGTCATGTCAAGGTCAAGTCAAGGTCAAGTCAAGGTCAAGTCAAGTTCATGTCAAGGTCATGTCAAGGTCAAGTCAGGGTCAAGTCAAGGTCAAGTCAAGGTCATGTCAAGGTCAAGTCAAGGTCAAGTGAAGGTCATGTCAAGGTCAAGTCAAGGTCAAGTCAAGGTCATGTCAAGGTCATATCAAGGTCATGTCAAGGTCATGTCAAGGTCATGTCAAGGTCAAGTCAAGGTCATGTCAAGGTCAGGTCAAGGTCAAGTCAAGGTCGAGTCAAGGTCCAGTCAAGGTCAAGTCAGGGTCAAGTCAAGGTCAACTCAAGGTCAAGTCAAGGTCATGTCAAAGTCATGTCAAGATCAAGTTAAGGTCATGTCAAAGTCATGTCAAGGTCAAGTCAAGGTCAAGTCAAGGTCATGTGAAGGTCAAGTCAAGGTCAAGTCAAGGTCAAGTCAAGGTCATGTTAAGGTCATGTCAAGGTCAAGGTCAAGTCAAGGTCAAGTCAAGGTCAAGTCAAGGTCAAGTCAAGGTCAAGTTAAGGTCATGTCAAGGTCAGGTCAAGGTCAAGTCAAGGTCGAGTCAAGGTCAAGTCAAGGCAAGTGAAGGTCGAGTCAAGGTCAAGTAAAGGTCGAGTCAAGGTCAAGTCAAGGTCATGTCAAGGTCATGTCAAGGTCAAGTCAAGGTCAAGTCAAGGTCAAGTCAAGGTCAAGTCAAGGTCATGTCAAGGTCAGGTCAAGGTCAAGTCAAGGTCAAGTCAAGGTGAAGTCAAGGTCAAGTCAAGGTCATGTCAAAGTCATGTCAAGGTCAAGTCAAGGTCAAGTCAAGGTCATGTCAAGGTCAAGTCAAGGTCAAGTCAAGGTCGAGTCAAGGTCAAGTCAAGATCAAGTCTAGTCCAAGTCAAGGTCAAGTCAAGGTCAAGTCAAGGTTAAGTCAAGGTCAAGTCAAGGTCACGTCAAGGTCAAGTAAAGGTCAAGTCAAAGTCATGTAAAGTCAAGGTCATGTCAATGTCAAGTCAAGGTCATGTCAAAGTCATGTCAAGGTCAAGTCAAGGTCTTGTCAAGGTCAAGTCAAGGTCAAGTCAAGGTCATGTAAGGTCAAGTCAAGGTCAAGTCAAGGTCCAGTCAAAGTCAAGTAAAGGTCAAGTCAATGTCAAGGTCAAGTCAAGGTCAAGTCAAGGTCATGTCAAGGTCAAGTCAAGGTCAAGTCAAGGTCCAGTCAAAGTCAAGTAAAGGTCAAGTCAATGTCAAGGTCAAGTCAAGGTCAAGTCAAGGTCAAGTCAAGGTCAAGTCAAGGTCAAGACAAGGTCAAGTCAAGGTCATGTCAAGGTCGAGTCAAGGTCAAGTCAAGGTCAAGTCAAGTTCATGTCAAGGTCATGTCAAGGTCAAGTCCAGGTCAAGTCATGGTCAAGTCAAGGTCATGTCAAGGTCATGTCAAGGTCAAGTCAAGGTCAAGTCAAGGTCAAGTCAAGGTCAGGTCAGGGTCGAGTAAAGGTTAAGTCAAGGTCAAGGTTAAGTCAAGGTCATGTCAAGGTCAGGTCAGGTCAAGGTCAAGTCAAGGTCAAGTCAAGGTCAAGTCAAGCTCAAGTCAAGGTCATGTCAAGGTCAAGTCAAGGTCATGTCAAGGTCATGTCAAGGTCAAGTCAAGGTCAAGTCAAGGTCAAGTCAAGGTCATGTCAAGGTCAGGTCAAGGTCAAGTCAAGGTCGAGTTAAGGTCAAGTCAAGGTCAAGTTAAGGTCAAGTCAATGTCAAGTCAAGGTCAAGACAAGGTCAAGTCAAGGTCAAGTCAAGGTCAAGTCAAGGTCAAGTCAAGGTCAAGTCAAGGTCATGTCAAGGTCATGTCAAGGTCAAGTCAAGGTCAAGTCAAGGTCATGTCAAGGTCAGGTCAAGGTCAAGTCAAGGTTAAGTCAAGGTCAAGTCAAGGTCAAGTCAAGGTCGAGTCAAGGTCAAGTCAAAGTCAAGTCAAGGTCAAGTCAAGCTGAAGTCAATGTCAAGTCAAAGTCAAGTCAAGGTCATGTCAAGGTCATGTCAAGGTCAAGTCAAGGTCAATTCAAGGTCGAGTCAAGGTCATGTCAAGGTCATGTCAAGGTCAAGTCAAGGTCAAGTCAAGGTCAAGTCAAGGACAAGTCAAGGTCAAGTCAAGGTCATATGAAGGGCAAGTCAAGGTCATATCAAGGTCAAGGTCAAGTCAAGGTCAAGTCAAGGTCAAGACAAGGTCAAGTCAAGGTCAAGCCAAGGTCAAGTCAAGGTCATGTCAAGGTCAATTCAATGTCAAGTCAAGGTTAAGTCAAGGTCAAGTCAAGGTCAAGTCAAGTTCAAGTCAAGGTCATATGAAGGTCATGTCAAGGTCAAGTCAGGGTCAAGTCAGGGTCAAGTCAAGGTCACGTCTAGGTCACGTCAAGGTCAAGTCAAGGTCAAGTCAAGGTCATGTCAAAGCCATGTCAAGGTCAAGTCAAGGTCAAGTCAAGGTCAAGTCAAGTTCATGTCAAGGTCAAGTCAAGGTCAAGTCAAGGTCGAGTCAAGGTCAAGTCAAGGTCAAGTCAAGTCCAAGTCAAGGTCAAGTCAAGGTCAAGTCAAGGTCAAGTCAATGTCAAGTCAAGGTCAAGTCAAGGTTAAGTCAAGGTCAAGTCAAGGTCATGTCAAGGTCAAGTCAAGATCAAGTCAAGGTCAAGTCAAGGTCATGTCAAGGTCAAGTCAAGGTCAAGTCAAGGTCATGTCAAGGTCATGTCAAGGTCATGTCAAGGTCATGTCAAGGTCAAGTCAGGGTCAAGTCAAGGTCAAGTCAAGGTCATGTCAAGGTCAAGTCAAGGTCAAGTGAAGGTCATGTCAAGGTCAAGTCAAGGTCAAGTCAAGGTCATGTCAAGGTCATATCAAGGTCATGTCAAGGTCATGTCAAGGTCATGTCAAGGTCAAGTCAAGGTCAAGTCAAGTTCATGTCAAGGTCATGTCAAGGTCAAGTCAAGGTCAAGTCAAGGTCAAGCAAAAGTCAAGTCAATGTCAAGTCAAGGTCATGTCAAATTCATGTCAAGGTCAAGGTCAAGGTCAAGGTCAAGTCAAGGTCAAGTCAAGGTCAAGTCAAGGTCAAGTCAAAGTCAAGTCAAGGTCAAGTCAAGGTCATGTCAAGGTCAAGTCAAGGTCAAGTCAAGGTCAAGTCAAGTTCATGTCAAGGTCATGTCAAGGTCAAGTCAGGGTCAAGTCAAGGTCAAGTCAAGGTCATGTCAAGGTCAAGTCAAGGTCAAGTGAAGGTCATGTCAAGGTCAAGTCAAGGTCAAGTCAAGGTCATGTCAAGGTCATATCAAGGTCATGTCAAGGTCATGTCAAGGTCATGTCAAGGTCAAGTCAAGGTCATGTCAAGGTCAGGTCAAGGTCAAGTCAAGGTCGAGTCAAGGTCCAGTCAAGGTCAAGTCAGGGTCAAGTCAAGGTCAACTCAAGGTCAAGTCAAGGTCATGTCAAAGTCATGTCAAGATCAAGTTAAGGTCATGTCAAAGTCATGTCAAGGTCAAGTCAAGGTCAAGTCAAGGTCATGTGAAGGTCAAGTCAAGGTCAAGTCAAGGTCAAGTCAAGGTCATGTTAAGGTCATGTCAAGGTCAAGGTCAAGTCAAGGTCAAGTCAAGGTCAAGTCAAGGTCAAGTTAAGGTCATGTCAAGGTCAGGTCAAGGTCAAGTCAAGGTCGAGTCAAGGTCAAGTCAAGGCAAGTGAAGGTCGAGTCAAGGTCAAGTAAAGGTCGAGTCAAGGTCAAGTCAAGGTCATGTCAAGGTCATGTCAAGGTCAAGTCAAGGTCAAGTCAAGGTCAAGTCAAGGTCAAGTCAAGGTCATGTCAAGGTCAGGTCAAGGTCAAGTCAAGGTCAAGTCAAGGTGAAGTCAAGGTCAAGTCAAGGTCATGTCAAAGTCATGTCAAGGTCAAGTCAAGGTCAAGTCAAGGTCATGTCAAGGTCAAGTCAAGGTCAAGTCAAGGTCGAGTCAAGGTCAAGTCAAGATCAAGTCTAGTCCAAGTCAAGGTCAAGTCAAGGTCAAGTCAAGGTTAAGTCAAGGTCAAGTCAAGGTCACGTCAAGGTCAAGTAAAGGTCAAGTCAAAGTCATGTAAAGTCAAGGTCATGTCAATGTCAAGTCAAGGTCATGTCAAAGTCATGTCAAGGTCAAGTCAAGGTCTTGTCAAGGTCAAGTCAAGGTCAAGTCAAGGTCATGTAAGGTCAAGTCAAGGTCAAGTCAAGGTCCAGTCAAAGTCAAGTAAAGGTCAAGTCAATGTCAAGGTCAAGTCAAGGTCAAGTCAAGGTCATGTCAAGGTCAAGTCAAGGTCAAGTCAAGGTCCAGTCAAAGTCAAGTAAAGGTCAAGTCAATGTCAAGGTCAAGTCAAGGTCAAGTCAAGGTCAAGTCAAGGTCAAGTCAAGGTCAAGACAAGGTCAAGTCAAGGTCATGTCAAGGTCGAGTCAAGGTCAAGTCAAGGTCAAGTCAAGTTCATGTCAAGGTCATGTCAAGGTCAAGTCCAGGTCAAGTCATGGTCAAGTCAAGGTCATGTCAAGGTCATGTCAAGGTCAAGTCAAGGTCAAGTCAAGGTCAAGTCAAGGTCAGGTCAGGGTCGAGTAAAGGTTAAGTCAAGGTCAAGGTTAAGTCAAGGTCATGTCAAGGTCAGGTCAGGTCAAGGTCAAGTCAAGGTCAAGTCAAGGTCAAGTCAAGCTCAAGTCAAGGTCATGTCAAGGTCAAGTCAAGGTCATGTCAAGGTCATGTCAAGGTCAAGTCAAGGTCAAGTCAAGGTCAAGTCAAGGTCATGTCAAGGTCAGGTCAAGGTCAAGTCAAGGTCGAGTTAAGGTCAAGTCAAGGTCAAGTTAAGGTCAAGTCAATGTCAAGTCAAGGTCAAGACAAGGTCAAGTCAAGGTCAAGTCAAGGTCAAGTCAAGGTCAAGTCAAGGTCAAGTCAAGGTCAAGTCAAGGTCATGTCAAGGTCATGTCAAGGTCAAGTCAAGGTCAAGTCAAGGTCATGTCAAGGTCAGGTCAAGGTCAAGTCAAGGTTAAGTCAAGGTCAAGTCAAGGTCAAGTCAAGGTCGAGTCAAGGTCAAGTCAAAGTCAAGTCAAGGTCAAGTCAAGCTGAAGTCAATGTCAAGTCAAAGTCAAGTCAAGGTCATGTCAAGGTCATGTCAAGGTCAAGTCAAGGTCAATTCAAGGTCGAGTCAAGGTCATGTCAAGGTCATGTCAAGGTCAAGTCAAGGTCAAGTCAAGGTCAAGTCAAGGACAAGTCAAGGTCAAGTCAAGGTCATATGAAGGGCAAGTCAAGGTCATATCAAGGTCAAGGTCAAGTCAAGGTCAAGTCAAGGTCAAGACAAGGTCAAGTCAAGGTCAAGCCAAGGTCAAGTCAAGGTCATGTCAAGGTCAATTCAATGTCAAGTCAAGGTTAAGTCAAGGTCAAGTCAAGGTCAAGTCAAGTTCAAGTCAAGGTCATATGAAGGTCATGTCAAGGTCAAGTCAGGGTCAAGTCAGGGTCAAGTCAAGGTCACGTCTAGGTCACGTCAAGGTCAAGTCAAGGTCAAGTCAAGGTCATGTCAAAGCCATGTCAAGGTCAAGTCAAGGTCAAGTCAAGGTCAAGTCAAGTTCATGTCAAGGTCAAGTCAAGGTCAAGTCAAGGTCGAGTCAAGGTCAAGTCAAGGTCAAGTCAAGTCCAAGTCAAGGTCAAGTCAAGGTCAAGTCAAGGTCAAGTCAATGTCAAGTCAAGGTCAAGTCAAGGTTAAGTCAAGGTCAAGTCAAGGTCATGTCAAGGTCAAGTCAAGATCAAGTCAAGGTCAAGTCAAGGTCATGTCAAGGTCAAGTCAAGGTCAAGTCAAGGTCATGTCAAGGTCATGTCAAGGTCAAGTCAAGATCAAGTCAAGGTCAAGTCAAGATCATGTCAAGGTCAGGTCAAGTTAAGGTCAAGTCAAGGTTAAGTCAAGGTCGCGTCAAGGTCAAATCAAGGTCATGTGAAGTCAAGGTCAAGTCAAGGTCATGTCAAGGTCAAGTCAAGGTCAAGTCAAAGTCAAGCCAAGGTCAAGTCAAGGTCGAGTCAAGGTCAAGTCAAGGTCAAGTCAAGTTCAAGTCAAGGTCATGTCAAGGTCAAGTCAAGGTCAAGTGAAGGTCAAGTCAAGGTCAAGTCAAGGTGAAGTCAAGGTCAAGTCAAGGTCAAGTCAAGGTCAAGTCAAGGTCAAGTCAGTTTCAAGTCAAGGTCATGTCAAGGTCATGTCAAGTCAAGGTCAAGTCGAGGTCATGTCAAGGTCATGTCAAGGTCGAGTCAAGGTCAAGTTAAGGTCAAGTCAAGGTCAAGTCAAGGTGAAGTGAAGGTCATGTCAAGGTCAAGACAAGGTCAATTCAAGGTCAAGTCAAGGTCAAGTAAAAGTCAAGTCAATGTCAAGTCAAGGTCATGTCAAAGTCATGTCAAGGTCAAGCCAAGGTCAAGTCAAGGTCAAGTCAAGGTCATGTCAAGGTCAAGTCAAGGTGAAGTCAAGGTCAAGTCAAGTTCATGTCAAGGTCATGTCAAGGTCAAGTCAAGGTCAAGTCAAGGTCAAGTCAAGGTCATGTCAAGGTCATGTCAAGGTCAAGTCAAGGTCAAGTAAAGGTCAAGTCAATGTCAAGTCAAGGTCATGGCAAAGTCATGTCAAGGTCAAGTCAAGGTCAAGTCAAGGTCAAGTCAAGGTCAAGTCAAGTTCAAGTCAAGGTCAAGTTAAGGTCAAGTCAACGTCAAGTCAAGGTCATGTCAAGGTCAAGTCAAGGTCAAGTCAAGTTCATGTCAAGGTCATGTCAAGGTCAAGTCAAGGTCAAGTCAAGGTCATGTCAAGGGCATGTCAAGGTCAAGTCAAGGTCAAGTAAAGGTCAAGTCAATGTCAAGTCAAGGTCATGTCAAAGTCATGTCAAGGTCAAGTCAAGGTCTTGTCAAGGTCAAGTCAAGGTCAAGTCAAGGTCATGTCAAGGTCAAGTCAAGGTCCAGTCAAAGTCAAGTCAAGGTCAGGTCAAGGTCAAGTTAAGGTCAAGTAAAGGTCAAGTAAAGGTCAAGTTAAGGTCAAGTCAATGTCAAGTCAAGGTCATGTCAAAGTCATGTCAAGGTCAAGTCAAGGTCTTGTCAAGGTCAAGTCAAGGTCAAGTCAAGGTCATGTAAGGTCAAGTCAAGGTCAAGTCAAGGTCCAGTCAAAGTCAAGTAAAGGTCAAGTCAATGTCAAGGTCAAGTCAAGGTCAAGTCAAGGTCATGTCAAGGTCAAGTCAAGGTCAAGTCAAGGTCCAGTCAAAGTCAAGTAAAGGTCAAGTCAATGTCAAGGTCAAGTCAAGGTCAAGTCAAGGTCAAGTCAAGGTCAAGTCAAGGTCAAGACAAGGTCAAGTCAAGGTCATGTCAAGGTCGAGTCAAGGTCAAGTCAAGGTCAAGTCAAGTTCATGTCAAGGTCATGTCAAGGTCAAGTCAAGGTCAAGTCATGGTCAAGTCAAGTTCATGTCAAGGTCATGTCAAGGTCAAGTCAAGGTCAAGTCAAGGTCAAGTATAGGTCAAGTCAATGTCAAGTCAAGGTCATGTCAAAGTCATGTCAAGGTCAAGTCAAGGTCTTGTCAAGGTCAAGTCAAGGTCAAGTCAAGGTCATGTCAAGGTCAAGTCAAGGTCAAGTCAAGGTCAAGTCAAGGTCAAGTCAAGGTCAAGTCAAGTTCATGTCAAGGTCATGTCAAGGTCAAGTCAAGGTCAAGTCAAGGTCAAGCAAAAGTCAAGTCAATGTCAAGTCAAGGTCATGTCAAATTCTTGTCAAGGTCAAGGTCAAGGTCAAGGCAAGGTCAAGTCAAGGTCAAGTCAAGGTCAAGTCAAGGTCAAGTCAAAGTCAAGTCAAGGTCAAGTCAAGGTCATGTCAAGGTCAAGTCAAGGTCAAGTCAAGGTCAAGTCAAGTTCATGTCAAGGACATGTCAAGGTCAAGTCAGGGTCAAGTCAAGGTCAAGTCAAGGTCATGTCAAGGTCAAGTCAAGGTCATGTCAAGGTCAAGTCAAGGTCAAGTCAAGGTCATGTCAAGGTCATATCAAGGTCATGTCAAGGTCATGTCAAGGTCATGTCAAGGTCAAGTCAAGGTCATGTCAAGGTCAGGTCAAGGTCAAGTCAAGGTCGAGTCAAGGTCCAGTCAAGGTCAAGTCAGGGTCAAGTCAAGGTCAACTCAAGGTCAAGTCAAGGTCATGTCAAAGTCATGTCAAGATCAAGTTAAGGTCATGTCAAAGTCATGTCAAGGTCAAGTCAAGGTCAAGTCAAGGTCATGTGAAGGTCAAGTCAAGGTCAAGTCAAGGTCAAGTCAAGGTCATGTTAAGGTCATGTCAAGGTCAAGGTCAAGTCAAGGTCAAGTCAAGGTCAAGTCAAGGTCAAGTTAAGGTCATGTCAAGGTCAGGTCAAGGTCAAGTCAAGGTCGAGTCAAGGTCAAGTCAAGGCAAGTGAAGGTCAAGTCAAGGTCGAGTCAAGGTCAAGTAAAGGTCGAGTCAAGGTCAAGTCAAGGTCATGTCAAGGTCATGTCAAGGTCAAGTCAAGGTCAAGTCAAGGTCAAGTCAAGGTCAAGTCAAGGTCATGTCAAGGTCAGGTCAAGGTCAAGTCAAGGTCAAGTCAAGGTGAAGTCAAGGTCAAGTCAAGGTCATGTCAAAGTCATGTCAAGGTCAAGTCAAGGTCAAGTCAAGGTCATGTCAAGGTCAAGTCAAGGTCAAGTCAAGGTCGAGTCAAGGTCAAGTCAAGATCAAGTCTAGTCCAAGTCAAGGTCAAGTCAAGGTCAAGTCAATGTCAAGTCAAGGTCAAGTCAAGGTCAAGTCAAGGTTAAGTCAAGGTCAAGTCAAGGTCACGTCAAGGTCAAGTAAAGGTCAAGTCAAAGTCATGTAAAGTCAAGGTCATGTCAATGTCAAGTCAAGGTCATGTCAAAGTCATGTCAAGGTCAAGTCAAGGTCTTGTCAAGGTCAAGTCAAGGTCAAGTCAAGGTCATGTAAGGTCAAGTCAAGGTCAAGTCAAGGTCCAGTCAAAGTCAAGTAAAGGTCAAGTCAATGTCAAGGTCAAGTCAAGGTCAAGTCAAGGTCATGTCAAGGTCAAGTCAAGGTCAAGTCAAGGTCCAGTCAAAGTCAAGTAAAGGTCAAGTCAATGTCAAGGTCATGTCAAGGTCAAGTCAAGGTCAAGTCAAGGTCAAGTCAAGGTCATGTCAAGGTCAGGTCAAGGTCAAGTCAAGGTCGAGTTAAGGTCAAGTCAAGGTCAAGTTAAGGTCAAGTCAATGTCAAGTCAAGGTCAAGACAAGGTCAAGTCAAGGTCAAGTCAAGGTCAAGTCAAGGTCAAGTCAAGGTCAAGTCAAGGTCATGTCAAGGTCATGTCAAGGTCAAGTCAAGGTCAAGTCAAGGTCATGTCAAGGTCAGGTCAAGGTCAAGTCAAGGTTAAGTCAAGGTCAAGTCAAGGTCAAGTCAAGGTCGAGTCAAGGTCAAGTCAAAGTCAAGTCAAGGTCAAGTCAAGGTGAAGTCAATGTCAAGTCAAAGTCAAGTCAAGGTCATGTCAAGGTCATGTCAAGGTCAAGTCAAGGTCAATTCAAGGTTGAGTCAAGGTCATGTCAAGGTCATGTCAAGGTCAAGTCAAGGTCAAGTCAAGGTCAAGTCAAGGACAAGTCAAGGTCAAGTCAAGGTCATATGAAGGGCAAGTCAAGGTCATATCAAGGTCAAGGTCAAGTCAAGGTCAAGTCAAGGTCAAGACAAGGTCAAGTCAAGGTCAAGCCAAGGTCAAGTCAAGGTCATGTCAAGGTCAATTCAATGTCAAGTCAAGGTTAAGTCAAGGTCAAGTCAAGGTCAAGTCAAGTTCAAGTCAAGGTCATATGAAGGTCATGTCAAGGTCAAGTCAGGGTCAAGTCAGGGTCAAGTCAAGGTCACGTCTAGGTCACGTCAAGGTCAAGTCAAGGTCAAGTCAAGGTCATGTCAAAGCCATGTCAAGGTCAAGTCAAGGTCAAGTCAAGGTCAAGTCAAGTTCATGTCAAGGTCAAGTCAAGGTCAAGTCAAGGTCGAGTCAAGGTCAAGTCAAGGTCAAGTCAAGTCCAAGTCAAGGTCAAGTCAAGGTCAAGTCAAGGTCAAGTCAATGTCAAGTCAAGGTCAAGTCAAGGTTAAGTCAAGGTCAAGTCAAGGTCATGTCAAGGTCAAGTCAAGATCAAGTCAAGGTCAAGTCAAGGTCATGTCAAGGTCAAGTCAAGGTCAAGTCAAGGTCATGTCAAGGTCATGTCAAGGTCAAGTCAAGATCAAGTCAAGGTCAAGTCAAGATCATGTCAAGGTCAGGTCAAGTTAAGGTCAAGTCAAGGTTAAGTCAAGGTCGCGTCAAGGTCAAATCAAGGTCATGTGAAGTCAAGGTCAAGTCAAGGTCATGTCAAGGTCAAGTCAAGGTCAAGTCAAAGTCAAGCCAAGGTCAAGTCAAGGTCGAGTCAAGGTCAAGTCAAGGTCAAGTCAAGTTCAAGTCAAGGTCATGTCAAGGTCAAGTCAAGGTCAAGTGAAGGTCAAGTCAAGGTCAAGTCAAGGTGAAGTCAAGGTCAAGTCAAGGTCAAGTCAAGGTCAAGTCAAGGTCAAGTCAGTTTCAAGTCAAGGTCATGTCAAGGTCATGTCAAGTCAAGGTCAAGTCGAGGTCATGTCAAGGTCATGTCAAGGTCGAGTCAAGGTCAAGTTAAGGTCAAGTCAAGGTCAAGTCAAGGTGAAGTGAAGGTCATGTCAAGGTCAAGACAAGGTCAAGTCAAGGTCAAGTCAAGGTCAAGTAAAAGTCAAGTCAATGTCAAGTCAAGGTCATGTCAAAGTCATGTCAAGGTCAAGCCAAGGTCAAGTCAAGGTCAAGTCAAGGTCATGTCAAGGTCAAGTCAAGGTGAAGTCAAGGTCAAGTCAAGTTCATGTCAAGGT
The DNA here is from genome assembly GCA_963662145.1 of Sturmia bella. Taxonomy (NCBI): domain Eukaryota; kingdom Metazoa; phylum Arthropoda; class Insecta; order Diptera; family Tachinidae; genus Sturmia; species Sturmia bella. The sequence goes on from OY759169.1 coordinate 50,671,366, forward strand.
CATGTCAAGGTCAAGTCAAGGTCAAGTCAAGGTCAAGTCAAGGTCATGTCAAGGTCATGTCAAGGTCAAGTCAAGGTCAAGTAAAGGTCAAGTCAATGTCAAGTCAAGGTCATGGCAAAGTCATGTCAAGGTCAAGTCAAGGTCAAGTCAAGGTCAAGTCAAGGTCAAGTCAAGTTCAAGTCAAGGTCAAGTTAAGGTCAAGTCAACGTCAAGTCAAGGTCATGTCAAGGTCAAGTCAAGGTCAAGTCAAGTTCATGTCAAGGTCATGTCAAGGTCAAGTCAAGGTCAAGTCAAGCTCATGTCAAGGGCATGTCAAGGTCAAGTCAAGGTCAAGTAAAGGTCAAGTCAATGTCAAGTCAAGGTCATGTCAAAGTCATGTCAAGGTCAAGTCAAGGTCTTGTCAAGGTCAAGTCAAGGTCAAGTCAAGGTCATGTCAAGGTCAAGTCAAGGTCCAGTCAAAGTCAAGTCAAGGTCAGGTCAAGGTCAAGTTAAGGTCAAGTAAAGGTCAAGTAAAGGTCAAGTTAAGGTCAAGTCAATGTCAAGTCAAGGTCATGTCAAAGTCATGTCAAGGTCAAGTCAAGGTCTTGTCAAGGTCAAGTCAAGGTCAAGTCAAGGTCATGTAAGGTCAAGTCAAGGTCAAGTCAAGGTCCAGTCAAAGTCAAGTAAAGGTCAAGTCAATGTCAAGGTCAAGTCAAGGTCAAGTCAAGGTCATGTCAAGGTCAAGTCAAGGTCAAGTCAAGGTCCAGTCAAAGTCAAGTAAAGGTCAAGTCAATGTCAAGGTCAAGTCAAGGTCAAGTCAAGGTCAAGTCAAGGTCAAGTCAAGGTCAAGACAAGGTCAAGTCAAGGTCATGTCAAGGTCGAGTCAAGGTCAAGTCAAGGTCAAGTCAAGTTCATGTCAAGGTCATGTCAAGGTCAAGTCAAGGTCAAGTCATGGTCAAGTCAAGTTCATGTCAAGGTCATGTCAAGGTCAAGTCAAGGTCAAGTCAAGGTCAAGTATAGGTCAAGTCAATGTCAAGTCAAGGTCATGTCAAAGTCATGTCAAGGTCAAGTCAAGGTCTTGTCAAGGTCAAGTCAAGGTCAAGTCAAGGTCATGTCAAGGTCAAGTCAAGGTCAAGTCAAGGTCAAGTCAAGGTCAAGTCAAGGTCAAGTCAAGTTCATGTCAAGGTCATGTCAAGGTCAAGTCAAGGTCAAGTCAAGGTCAAGCAAAAGTCAAGTCAATGTCAAGTCAAGGTCATGTCAAATTCATGTCAAGCTCAAGGTCAAGGTCAAGGCAAGGTCAAGTCAAGGTCAAGTCAAGGTCAAGTCAAGGTCAAGTCAAAGTCAAGTCAAGGTCAAGTCAAGGTCATGTCAAGGTCAAGTCAAGGTCAAGTCAAGGTCAAGTCAAGTTCATGTCAAGTTCATGTCAAGGTCAAGTCAGGGTCAAGTCAAGGTCAAGTCAAGGTCATGTCAAGGTCAAGTCAAGGTCAAGTGAAGGTCATGTCAAGGTCAAGTCAAGGTCAAGTCAAAGTCATGTCAAGGTCATATCAAGGTCATGTCAAGGTCATGTCAAGGTCATGTCAAGGTCAAGTCAAGGTCATGTCAAGGTCAGGTCAAGGTCAAGTCAAGGTCGAGTCAAGGTCCAGTCAAGGTCAAGTCAGGGTCAAGTCAAGGTCAACTCAAGGTCAAGTCAAGGTCATGTCAAAGTCATGTCAAGATCAAGTTAAGGTCATGTCAAAGTCATGTCAAGGTCAAGTCAAGGTCAAGTCAAGGTCATGTGAAGGTCAAGTCAAGGTCAAGTCAAGGTCAAGTCAAGGTCATGTTAAGGTCATGTCAAGGTCAAGGTCAAGTCAAGGTCAAGTCAAGGTCAAGTCAAGGTCAAGTTAAGGTCATGTCAAGGTCAGGTCAAGGTCAAGTCAAGGTCGAGTCAAGGTCAAGTCAAGGCAAGTGAAGGTCAAGTCAAGGTCGAGTCAAGGTCAAGTAAAGGTCGAGTCAAGGTCAAGTCAAGGTCATGTCAAGGTCAGGTCAAGGTCAAGTCAAGGTCAAGTCAAGGTGAAGTCAAGGTCAAGTCAAGGTCATGTCAAAGTCATGTCAAGGTCAAGTCAAGGTCAAGTCAAGGTCATGTCAAGGTCAAGTCAAGGTCAAGTCAAGGTCGAGTCAAGGTCAAGTCAAGATCAAGTCTAGTCCAAGTCAAGGTCAAGTCAAGGTCAAGTCAATGTCAAGTCAAGGTCAAGTCAAGGTCAAGTCAAGGTTAAGTCAAGGTCAAGTCAAGGTCACGTCAAGGTCAAGTAAAGGTCAAGTCAAAGTCATGTAAAGTCAAGGTCATGTCAATGTCAAGTCAAGGTCATGTCAAAGTCATGTCAAGGTCAAGTCAAGGTCTTGTCAAGGTCAAGTCAAGGTCAAGTCAAGGTCATGTAAGGTCAAGTCAAGGTCAAGTCAAGGTCAAGTCAAGGTCCAGTCAAAGTCAAGTAAAGGTCAAGTCAATGTCAAGGTCAAGTCAAGGTCAAGTCAAGGTCATGTCAAGGTCAAGTCAAGGTCAAGTCAAGGTCCAGTCAAAGTCAAGTAAAGGTCAAGTCAATGTCAAGGTCAAGTCAAGGTCAAGTCAAGGTCAAGTCAAGGTCAAGTCAAGGTCAAGACAAGGTCAAGTCAAGGTCATGTCAAGGTCGAGTCAAAGTCAAGTCAAGGTCAAGTCAAGTTCATGTCAAGGTCATGTCAAGGTCAAGTCAAGGTCAAGTCATGGTCAAGTCAAGGTCATGTCAAGGTCATGTCAAGGTCAAGTCAAGGTCAAGTCAAGGTCAAGTATAGGTCAAGTCAATGTCAAGTCAAGGTCATGTCAAAGTCATGTCAAGGTCAAGTCAAGGTCTTGTCAAGGTCAAGTCAAGGTCAAGTCAAGGTCATGTCAAGGTCAAGTCAAGGTCAAGTCAAGGTCAAGTCAAGGTCAAGTCAAGGTCAAGTCAAGGTCAAGTCAAGTTCATGTCAAGGTCATGTCAAGGTCAAGTCAAGGTCAAGTCAAGGTCAAGCAAAAGTCAAGTCAATGTCAAGTCAAGGTCATGTCAAATTCATGTCAAGGTCAAGGTCAAGGTCAAGGCAAGGTCAAGTCAAGGTCAAGTCAAGGTCAAGTCAAGGTCAAGTCAAAGTCAAGTCAAGGTCAAGTCAAGGTCATGTCAAGGTCAAGTCAAGGTCAAGTCAAGGTCAAGTCAAGTTCATGTCAAGGTCATGTCAAGGTCAAGTCAGGGTCAAGTCAAGGTCAAGTCAAGGTCATGTCAAGGTCAAGTCAAGGTCAAGTGAAGGTCATGTCAAGGTCAAGTCAAGGTCAAGTCAAGGTCATGTCAAGGTCATATCAAGGTCATGTCAAGGTCATGTCAAGGTCATGTCAAGGTCAAGTCAAGGTCATGTCAAGGTCAGGTCAAGGTCAAGTCAAGGTCGAGTCAAGGTCCAGTCAAGGTCAAGTCAGGGTCAAGTCAAGGTCAACTCAAGGTCAAGTCAAGGTCATGTCAAAGTCATGTCAAGATCAAGTTAAGGTCATGTCAAAGTCATGTCAAGGTCAAGTCAAGGTCAAGTCAAGGTCATGTGAAGGTCAAGTCAAGGTCAAGTCAAGGTCAAGTCAAGGTCATGTTAAGGTCATGTCAAGGTCAAGGTCAAGTCAAGGTCAAGTCAAGGTCAAGTCAAGGTCAAGTTAAGGTCATGTCAAGGTCAGGTCAAGGTCAAGTCAAGGTCGAGTCAAGGTCAAGTCAAGGCAAGTGAAGGTCAAGTCAAGGTCGAGTCAAGGTCAAGTCAAGCTCATGTCAAGGGCATGTCAAGGTCAAGTCAAGGTCAAGTAAAGGTCAAGTCAATGTCAAGTCAAGGTCATGTCAAAGTCATGTCAAGGTCAAGTCAAGGTCTTGTCAAGGTCAAGTCAAGGTCAAGTCAAGGTCAAGTCAAGCTCATGTCAAGGGCATGTCAAGGTCAAGTCAAGGTCAAGTAAAGGTCAAGTCAATGTCAAGTCAAGGTCATGTCAAAGTCATGTCAAGGTCAAGTCAAGGTCTTGTCAAGGTCAAGTCAAGGTCAAGTCAAGGTCATGTCAAGGTCAAGTCAAGGTCCAGTCAAAGTCAAGTCAAGGTCAGGTCAAGGTCAAGTTAAGGTCAAGTAAAGGTCAAGTAAAGGTCAAGTTAAGGTCAAGTCAATGTCAAGTCAAGGTCATGTCAAAGTCATGTCAAGGTCAAGTCAAGGTCTTGTCAAGGTCAAGTCAAGGTCAAGTCAAGGTCATGTAAGGTCAAGTCAAGGTCAAGTCAAGGTCCAGTCAAAGTCAAGTAAAGGTCAAGTCAATGTCAAGGTCAAGTCAAGGTCAAGTCAAGGTCATGTCAAGGTCAAGTCAAGGTCAAGTCAAGGTCCAGTCAAAGTCAAGTAAAGGTCAAGTCAATGTCAAGGTCAAGTCAAGGTCAAGTCAAGGTCAAGTCAAGGTCAAGTCAAGGTCAAGACAAGGTCAAGTCAAGGTCATGTCAAGGTCGAGTCAAGGTCAAGTCAAGGTCAAGTCAAGTTCATGTCAAGGTCATGTCAAGGTCAAGTCAAGGTCAAGTCATGGTCAAGTCAAGTTCATGTCAAGGTCATGTCAAGGTCAAGTCAAGGTCAAGTCAAGGTCAAGTATAGGTCAAGTCAATGTCAAGTCAAGGTCATGTCAAAGTCATGTCAAGGTCAAGTCAAGGTCTTGTCAAGGTCAAGTCAAGGTCAAGTCAAGGTCATGTCAAGGTCAAGTCAAGGTCAAGTCAAGGTCAAGTCAAGGTCAAGTCAAGGTCAAGTCAAGTTCATGTCAAGGTCATGTCAAGGTCAAGTCAAGGTCAAGTCAAGGTCAAGCAAAAGTCAAGTCAATGTCAAGTCAAGGTCATGTCAAATTCATGTCAAGGTCAAGGTCAAGGTCAAGGCAAGGTCAAGTCAAGGTCAAGTCAAGGTCAAGTCAAGGTCAAGTCAAAGTCAAGTCAAGGTCAAGTCAAGGTCATGTCAAGGTCAAGTCAAGGTCAAGTCAAGGTCAAGTCAAGTTCATGTCAAGTTCATGTCAAGGTCAAGTCAGGGTCAAGTCAAGGTCAAGTCAAGGTCATGTCAAGGTCAAGTCAAGGTCAAGTGAAGGTCATGTCAAGGTCAAGTCAAGGTCAAGTCAAAGTCATGTCAAGGTCATATCAAGGTCATGTCAAGGTCATGTCAAGGTCATGTCAAGGTCAAGTCAAGGTCATGTCAAGGTCAGGTCAAGGTCAAGTCAAGGTCGAGTCAAGGTCCAGTCAAGGTCAAGTCAGGGTCAAGTCAAGGTCAACTCAAGGTCAAGTCAAGGTCATGTCAAAGTCATGTCAAGATCAAGTTAAGGTCATGTCAAAGTCATGTCAAGGTCAAGTCAAGGTCAAGTCAAGGTCATGTGAAGGTCAAGTCAAGGTCAAGTCAAGGTCAAGTCAAGGTCATGTTAAGGTCATGTCAAGGTCAAGGTCAAGTCAAGGTCAAGTCAAGGTCAAGTCAAGGTCAAGTTAAGGTCATGTCAAGGTCAGGTCAAGGTCAAGTCAAGGTCGAGTCAAGGTCAAGTCAAGGCAAGTGAAGGTCAAGTCAAGGTCGAGTCAAGGTCAAGTAAAGGTCGAGTCAAGGTCAAGTCAAGGTCATGTCAAGGTCAGGTCAAGGTCAAGTCAAGGTCAAGTCAAGGTGAAGTCAAGGTCAAGTCAAGGTCATGTCAAAGTCATGTCAAGGTCAAGTCAAGGTCAAGTCAAGGTCATGTCAAGGTCAAGTCAAGGTCAAGTCAAGGTCGAGTCAAGGTCAAGTCAAGATCAAGTCTAGTCCAAGTCAAGGTCAAGTCAAGGTCAAGTCAATGTCAAGTCAAGGTCAAGTGAAGGTCAAGTCAAGGTTAAGTCAAGGTCAAGTCAAGGTCACGTCAAGGTCAAGTAAAGGTCAAGTCAAAGTCATGTAAAGTCAAGGTCATGTCAATGTCAAGTCAAGGTCATGTCAAAGTCATGTCAAGGTCAAGTCAAGGTCTTGTCAAGGTCAAGTCAAGGTCAAGTCAAGGTCATGTAAGGTCAAGTCAAGGTCAAGTCAAGGTCAAGTCAAGGTCCAGTCAAAGTCAAGTAAAGGTCAAGTCAATGTCAAGGTCAAGTCAAGGTCAAGTCAAGGTCATGTCAAGGTCAAGTCAAGGTCAAGTCAAGGTCCAGTCAAAGTCAAGTAAAGGTCAAGTCAATGTCAAGGTCAAGTCAAGGTCAAGTCAAGGTCAAGTCAAGGTCAAGTCAAGGTCAAGACAAGGTCAAGTCAAGGTCATGTCAAGGTCGAGTCAAAGTCAAGTCAAGGTCAAGTCAAGTTCATGTCAAGGTCATGTCAAGGTCAAGTCAAGGTCAAGTCATGGTCAAGTCAAGGTCATGTCAAGGTCATGTCAAGGTCAAGTCAAGGTCAAGTCAAGGTCAAGTATAGGTCAAGTCAATGTCAAGTCAAGGTCATGTCAAAGTCATGTCAAGGTCAAGTCAAGGTCTTGTCAAGGTCAAGTCAAGGTCAAGTCAAGGTCATGTCAAGGTCAAGTCAAGGTCAAGTCAAGGTCAAGTCAAGGTCAAGTCAAGGTCAAGTCAAGGTCAAGTCAAGTTCATGTCAAGGTCATGTCAAGGTCAAGTCAAGGTCAAGTCAAGGTCAAGCAAAAGTCAAGTCAATGTCAAGTCAAGGTCATGTCAAATTCATGTCAAGGTCAAGGTCAAGGTCAAGGCAAGGTCAAGTCAAGGTCAAGTCAAGGTCAAGTCAAGGTCAAGTCAAAGTCAAGTCAAGGTCAAGTCAAGGTCATGTCAAGGTCAAGTCAAGGTCAAGTCAAGGTCAAGTCAAGTTCATGTCAAGGTCATGTCAAGGTCAAGTCAGGGTCAAGTCAAGGTCAAGTCAAGGTCATGTCAAGGTCAAGTCAAGGTCAAGTGAAGGTCATGTCAAGGTCAAGTCAAGGTCAAGTCAAGGTCATGTCAAGGTCATATCAAGGTCATGTCAAGGTCATGTCAAGGTCATGTCAAGGTCAAGTCAAGGTCATGTCAAGGTCAGGTCAAGGTCAAGTCAAGGTCGAGTCAAGGTCCAGTCAAGGTCAAGTCAGGGTCAAGTCAAGGTCAACTCAAGGTCAAGTCAAGGTCATGTCAAAGTCATGTCAAGATCAAGTTAAGGTCATGTCAAAGTCATGTCAAGGTCAAGTCAAGGTCAAGTCAAGGTCATGTGAAGGTCAAGTCAAGGTCAAGTCAAGGTCAAGTCAAGGTCATGTTAAGGTCATGTCAAGGTCAAGGTCAAGTCAAGGTCAAGTCAAGGTCAAGTCAAGGTCAAGTTAAGGTCATGTCAAGGTCAGGTCAAGGTCAAGTCAAGGTCGAGTCAAGGTCAAGTCAAGGCAAGTGAAGGTCAAGTCAAGGTCGAGTCAAGGTCAAGTAAAGGTCGAGTCAAGGTCAAGTCAAGGTCATGTCAAGGTCATGTCAAGGTCAAGTCAAGGTCAAGTCAAGGTCAAGTCAAGGTCAAGTCAAGGTCATGTCAAGGTCAGGTCAAGGTCAAGTCAAGGTCAAGTCAAGGTGAAGTCAAGGTCAAGTCAAGGTCATGTCAAAGTCATGTCAAGGTCAAGTCAAGGTCAAGTCAAGGTCATGTCAAGGTCAAGTCAAGGTCAAGTCAAGGTCGAGTCAAGGTCAAGTCAAGATCAAGTCTAGTCCAAGTCAAGGTCAAGTCAAGGTCAAGTCAATGTCAAGTCAAGGTCAAGTCAAGGTCAAGTCAAGGTTAAGTCAAGGTCAAGTCAAGGTCACGTCAAGGTCAAGTAAAGGTCAAGTCAAAGTCATGTAAAGTCAAGGTCATGTCAAGGTCAAGTCAAGGTCAAGTCAAGGTCATGTCAAGGTCATGTCAAGGTCATGTCAAGGTCAAGTCATGGTCAAGTCAAGGTCATGTCAAGGTCAAGTCAAGGTCAAGTCAAGGTCATGTCAAGGTCATGTCAAGGTCATGTCAAGGTCAAGTCAAGGTCAAGTCAAGGTCATGTCAAGGTCAGGTCAAGGTCAGGTCAAGGTCAGGTCAAGGTCAGGTCAAGGTCAAGCAAAGGTCGAGTCAAAGTCAAGTCAAGGTCAAGTGAAGGTCAAGTCAAGGTCGAGTCAAGGTCAAGTCAAGGTCAAGTCAAGGTCAAGTCAAGGTCATGTCAAGGTCATGTCAAGGTCAAGTCAAGGTCAAGTCAAGGTCAAGTCAAGGTCATGTCAAGGTCAGGTCAAGGTCAAGCCAAGGTCAAGTCAAGGTCATGTCAAAGTCATGTCAAGGTCAAGTCAAGGTCAAGTCAAGGTCAAGTCAAGGTCAAGTCAAGGTCATGTCAAGGTCAAGTCAAGGTCAAGTCAAGGTCAAGTCAAGGTCAAGTCAAGGTCAAGTCAAGATCAAGTCAAGTCCAAGTCAAAGTCAAGTCAAGGTCAAGTCAAGGTCAAGTCAAGTTTAAGTCAAGGTCAAGTCAAGGTCACGCAAAGGTCAAGTAAAGGTCAAGTCAAAGTCATGTCAAGTCAAGGTCAAGTCAAGGTCAAGTCAAGGTCATGTCAAGGTCAAGTCAAGGTCAAGTCAAGGTCAAGTCAAGTTCATGTCAAGGTCATGTCAAGGTCAAGTCAAGGTCATGTCAAGGTCATGTCAAGGTCAAGTCAAGGTCAAGTCAAGGTCAAGTAAAGGTCAAGTCAATGTCAAGTCAAAGTCATGTCAAAGTCATGTCAAGGTCGAGTCAAGGTCAAGTCAAGGTCAAGTCAAGGTCCAGTCAAAGTCAAGTCAAGGTCAAGTCAAGGTCAAGTTAAGGTCAAGTAAAGGTCAAGTCAAGGTCAAGTCAATGTCAAGTCAAGGTCATGTCAAAGTCATGTCAAGGTCAAGTCAAGGTCTTGTCAAGGTCAAGTCAAGGTCAAGTCAAGGTCATGTCAAGGTCAAGTCAAGGTCAAGTCAAGGTCCAGTCAAAGTCAAGTAAAGGTCAAGTCAATGTCAAGGTCAAGTCAAGGTCAAGTAAAGGTCAAGTCAATGTCAAGTCAAGGTCATGGCAAAGTCATGTCAAGGTCAAGTCAAGGTCAAGTCAAGGTCAAGTCAAGGTCAAGTCAAGTTCATGTCAAGGTCATGTCAAGGTCAAGTCAAGGTCATGTCAAGGTCATGTCAAGGTCAAGTCAAGGTCAAGTCAAGGTCAAGTAAAGGTCAAGTCAATGTCAAGTCAAAGTCATGTCAAAGTCATGTCAAGGTCGAGTCAAGGTCAAGTCAAGGTCAACTCAAGGTCAAGTCAAGGTCATGTCAAAGTCATGTCAAGATCAAGTTAAGGTCATGTCAAAGTCATGTCAAGGTCAAGTCAAGGTCAAGTCAAGGTCATGTGAAGGTCAAGTCAAGGTCAAGTCAAGGTCAAGTCAAGGTCAAGTCAAGGTCATGTTAAGGTCATGTCAAGGTCAAGTCAAGGTCAAGTCAAGGTCAAGTTAAGGTCATGTCAAGGTCAGGTCAAGGTCAAGTCAAGGTCGAGTCAAGGTCAAGTCAAGGCAAGTGAAGGTCAAGTCAAGGTCGAGTCAAGGTCAAGTAAAGGTCGAGTCAAGGTCAAGTCAAGGTCATGTCAAGGTCATGTCAAGGTCAAGTCAAGGTCAAGTCAAGGTCAAGTCAAGGTCAAGTCAAGGTCATGTCAAGGTCAGGTCAAGGTCAAGTCAAGGTCAAGTCAAGGTGAAGTCAAGGTCAAGTCAAGGTCATGTCAAAGTCATGTCAAGGTCAAGTCAAGGTCAAGTCAAGGTCATGTCAAGGTCAAGTCAAGGTCAAGTCAAGGTCGAGTCAAGGTCAAGTCAAGATCAAGTCTAGTCCAAGTCAAGGTCAAGTCAAGGTCAAGTCAATGTCAAGTCAAGTTCAAGTCAAGGTCAAGTTAAGGTCAAGTCAACGTCAAGTCAAGGTCATGTCAAGGTCAAGTCAAGGTCAAGTCAAGGTCAAGTCAAGTTCATGTCAAGGTCATGTCAAGGTCAAGTCAAGGTCAAGTCAAGGTCATGTCAAGGGCATGTCAAGGTCAAGTCAAGGTCAAGTAAAGGTCAAGTCAATGTCAAGTCAAGGTCATGTCAAAGTCATGTCAAGGTCAAGTCAAGGTCTTGTCAAGGTCAAGTCAAGGTCAAGTCAAGGTCATGTCAAGGTCAAGTCAAGGTCCAGTCAAAGTCAAGTCAAGGTCAGGTCAAGGTCAAGTTAAGGTCAAGTAAAGGTCAAGTAAAGGTCAAGTTAAGGTCAAGTCAATGTCAAGTCAAGGTCATGTCAAAGTCATGTCAAGGTCAAGTCAAGGTCTTGTCAAGGTCAAGTCAAGGTCAAGTCAAGGTCATGTCAAGGTCAAGTCAAGGTCAAGTCAAGGTCCAGTCAAAGTCAAGTAAAGGTCAAGTCAATGTCAAGGTCAAGTCAAGGTCAAGTCAAGGTCATGTCAAGGTCAAGTCAAGGTCAAGTCAAGGTCCAGTCAAAGTCAAGTAAAGGTCAAGTCAATGTCAAGGTCAAGTCAAGGTCAAGTCAAGGTCAAGTCAAGGTCAAGTCAAGGTCAAGTCAAGGTCAAGACAAGGTCAAGTCAAGGTCAAGTCAAGGTCAAGTCAAGTTCATGTCAAGGTCATGTCAAGGTCAAGTCAAGGTCAAGTCATGGTCAAGTCAAGGTCGTGTCAAGGTCATGTCAAGGTCAAGTCAAGGTCAAGTCAAGGTCAAGTAAAGGTCAAGTCAATGTCAAGTCAAGGTCATGTCAAAGTCATGTCAAGGTCAAGTCAAGGTCTTGTCAAGGTCAAGTCAAGGTCAAGTCAAGGTCATGTCAAGGTCAAGTCAAGGTCAAGTCAAGGTCAAGTCAAGGTCAAGTCAAGGTCAAGTCAAGTTCATGTCAAGGTCATGTCAAGGTCAAGTCAAGGTCAAGTCAAGGTCAAGTAAAAGTCAAGTCAATGTCAAGTCAAGGTCAAGGTCAAGGTCAAGGCAAGGTCAAGTCAAGGTCAAGTCAAGGTCAAGTCAAAGTCAAGTCAAGGTCAAGTCAAGGTCATGTCAAGGTCAAGTCAAGGTCAAGTCAAGGTCAAGTCAAGTTCATGTCAAGGTCATGTCAAGGTCAAGTCAGGGTCAAGTCAAGGTCATGTCAAGGTCAAGTCAAGGTTAAGTGAAGGTCATGTCAAGGTCAAGTCAAGGTCAAGTCAAGGTCATGTCAAGGTCAAATCAAGGTCATGTCAAGGTCATGTCAAGGTCATGTCAAGGTCAAGGTCATGTCAAGGTCAGGTCAAGGTCAAGTCAAGGTCGAGTCAAGGTCCAGTCAAGGTCAAGTCAGGGTCAAGTCAAGGTCAACTCAAGGTCAAGTCAAGGTCATGTCAAGGTCATGTCAAGATCAAGTTAAGGTCATGTCAAAGTCATGTCAAGGTCAAGTCAAGGTCAAGTCAAGGTCAAGTCAAGGTCAAGTCAAGTTCATGTCAAGGTCATGTCAAGGTCAAGTCAAGGTCAAGTCAAGGTCAAGTAAAAGTCAAGTCAATGTCAAGTCAAGGTCATGTCAAATTCATGTCAAGGTCAAGGTCAAGGTCAAGGCAAGGTCAAGTCAAGGTCAAGTCAAGGTCAAGTCAAGGTCAAGTCACAGTCAAGTCAAGGTCAAGTCAAGGTCATGTCAAGGTCGAGTCAAGGTCAAGTCAAGGTCAAGTCAAGTTCATGTCAAGGTCATGTCAAGGTCAAGTCAGGGTCAAGTCAAGGTCATGTCAAGGTCAAGTCAAGGTCAAGTGAAGGTCATGTCAAGGTCAAGTCAAGGTCAAGTCAAGGTCATGTCAAGGTCATATCAAGGTCATGTCAAGGTCATGTCAAGGTCAAGGTCATGTCAAGGTCAGGTCAAGGTCAAGTCAAGGTCGAGTCAAGGTCCAGTCAAGGTCAAGTCAGGGTCAAGTCAAGGTCAAGTCAAGGTCAAGTTAAGGTCATGTCAAGGTCAGGTCAAGGTCAAGTCAAGGTCGAGTCAAGGTCAAGTCAAGGCAAGTGAAGGTCAAGTCAAGGTCGAGTCAAGGTCAAGTAAAGGTCGAGTCAAGGTCAAGTCAAGGTCATGTCAAGGTCATGTCAAGGTCAAGTCAAGGTCAAGTCAAGGTCAAGTCAAGGTTAAGTCAAGGTCAGGTCAAGGTCAAGTCAAGGTCAAGTGAAGGTGAAGTCAAGGTCAAGTCAAGGTCATGTCAAAGTCATGTCAAGGTCAAGTCAAGGTCAAGTCAAGGTCAAGTCAAGGTCATGTCAAGGTCAAGTCAAGGTCAAGTCAAGGTCGAGTCAAGGTCAAGTCAAGATCAAGTCTAGTCCAAGTCAAGGTCAAGTCAAGGTCAAGTCAATGTCAAGTCAAGGTCAAGTCAAGGTCAAGTCAAGGTTAAGTCAAGGTCAAGTCAAGGTCACGTCAAGGTCAAGTAAAGGTCAAGTCAAAGTCATGTAAAGTCAAGGTCATGTCAAGGTCAAGTCAAGGTCAAGTCAAGGTCATGTCAAGGTCATGTCAAGGTCATGTCAAGGTCAAGTCATGGTCAAGTCAAGGTCATGTCAAGGTCAAGTCATGGTCAAGTCAAGGTCATGTCAAGGTCAAGTCAAGGTCAAGTCAAGGTCATGTCAAGGTCATGTCAAGGTCATGTCAAGGTCAAGTCAAGGTCAAGTCAAGGTCATGTCAAGGTCAGGTCAAGGTCAGGTCAAGGTCAGGTCAAGGTCAGGTCAAGGTCAAGCAAAGGTCGAGTCAAGGTCAAGTCAAGGTCAAGTGAAGGTCAAGTCAAGGTCGAGTCAAGGTCAAGTCAAGGTTAAGTCAAGGTCAAGTCAAGGTCATGTCAAGGTCATGTCAAGGTCAAGTCAAGGTCAAGTCAAGGTCAAGTCAAGGTTAAGTCAAGGTCATGTCAAGCTCAGGTCAAGATCAAGCCAATGTCAAGTCAAGGTCATGTCAAAGTCATGTCAAGGTCAAGTCAAGGTCAAGTCAAGGTCAAGTCAAGGTCAAGTCAAGGTCATGTCAAGGTCAAGTCAAGGTCAAGTCAAGGTCAAGTCAAGGTCAAGTCAAGATCAAGTCAAGTCCAAGTCAAAGTCAAGTCAAGGTCAAGTCAAGGTCAAGTCAATTTTAAGTCAAGGTCAAGTCAAGGTCACGCAAAGGTCAAGTAAAGGTCAAGTCAAGGTCAAGTCAAGGCCATGTCAAGGTCAAGTCAAGGTCAAGTCAAGTTCATGTCAAGGTCATGTCAAGGTCAAGTCAAGGTCATGTCAAGGTCATGTCAAGGTCAAGTCAAGGTCTTGTCAAGGTCAAGTCAAGGTCAAGTCAAGGTCATGTCAAGGTCAAGTCAAGGTCAAGTCAAGGTCCAGTCAAAGTCAAGTAAAGGTCAAGTCAATGTCAAGGTCAAGTCAAGGTCAAGTCAAGGTCATGTCAAGGTCAAGTCAAGGTCAAGTCAAGGTCCAGTCAAAGTCAAGTAAAGGTCAAGTCAATGTCAAGGTCAAGTCAAGGTCAAGTCAAGGTCAAGTCAAGGTCAAGTCAAGGTCAAGACAAGGTCAAGTCAAGGTCAAGTCAAGGTCAAGTCAAGTTCATGTCAAGGTCATGTCAAGGTCAAGTCAAGGTCAAGTCATGGTCAAGTCAAGGTCATGTCAAGGTCATGTCAAGGTCAAGTCAAGGTCAAGTCAAGGTCAAGTAAAGGTCAAGTCAAGGTCAAGTAAAGGTCAAGTCAATGTCAAGGTCAAGTCAAGGTCAAGTAAAGGTCAAGTCAATGTCAAGTCAAGGTCATGGCAAAGTCATGTCAAGGTCAAGTCAAGGTCAAGTCAAGGTCAAGTCAAGGTCAAGTCAAGTTCAAGTCAAGGTCAAGTTAAGGTCAAGTCAACGTCAAGTCAAGGTCATGTCAAGGTCAAGTCAAGGTCAAGTCAAGGTCAAGTCAAGTTCATGTCAAGGTCATGTCAAGGTCAAGTCAAGGTCAAGTCAAGGTCATGTCAAGGGCATGTCAAGGTCAAGTCAAGGTCAAGTAAAGGTCAAGTCAATGTCAAGTCAAGGTCATGTCAAAGTCATGTCAAGGTCAAGTCAAGGTCTTGTCAAGGTCAAGTCAAGGTCAAGCCAAGGTCATGTCAAGGTCAAGTCAAGGTCCAGTCAAAGTCAAGTCAAGGTCAGGTCAAGGTCAAGTTAAGGTCAAGTAAAGGTCAAGTAAAGGTCAAGTTAAGGTCAAGTCAATGTCAAGTCAAGGTCATGTCAAAGTCATGTCAAGGTCAAGTCAAGGTCTTGTCAAGGTCAAGTCAAGGTCAAGTCAAGGTCATGTCAAGGTCAAGTCAAGGTCAAGTCAAGGTCCAGTCAAAGTCAAGTAAAGGTCAAGTCAATGTCAAGGTCAAGTCAAGGTCAAGTCAAGGTCATGTCAAGGTCAAGTCAAGGTCAAGTCAAGGTCCAGTCAAAGTCAAGTAAAGGTCAAGTCAATGTCAAGGTCAAGTCAAGGTCAAGTCAAGGTCAAGTCAAGGTCAAGTCAAGGTCAAGTCAAGTTCATGTCAAGGTCATGTCAAGGTCAAGTCAAGGTCAAGTCATGGTCAAGTCAAGGTCATGTCAAGGTCATGTCAAGGTCAAGTCAAGGTCAAGTCAAGGTCAAGTCAAGGTCAAGTAAAGGTCAAGTCAATGTCAAGTCAAGGTCATGTCAAAGTCATGTCAAGGTCAAGTCAAGGTCTTGTCAAGGTCAAGTCAAGGTCAAGTCAAGGTCATGTCAAGGTCAAGTCAAGGTCAAGTCAAGGTCAAGTCAAGGTCAAGTCAAGGTCAAGTCAAGTTCATGTCAAGGTCATGTCAAGGTCAAGTCAAGGTCAAGTCAAGGTCAAGTAAAAGTCAAGTCAATGTCAAGTCAAGGTCATGTCAAATTCATGTCAAGGTCAAGGTCAAGGTCAAGGTCAAGGCAAGGTCAAGTCAAGGTCAAGTCAAGGTCAAGGTCAAGTCAAAGTCAAGTCAAGGTCAAGTCAAGGTCATGTCAAGGTCAAGTCAAGGTCAAGTCAAGGTCAAGTCAAGTTCATGTCAAGGTCATGTCAAGGTCAAGTCAGGGTCAAGTCAAGGTCATGTCAAGGTCAAGTCAAGGTCAAGTGAAGGTCATGTCAAGGTCAAGTCAAGGTCAAGTCAAGGTCATGTCAAGGTCATATCAAGGTCATGTCAAGGTCATGTCAAGGTCATGTCAAGGTCAAGGTCATGTCAAGGTCAGGTCAAGGTCAAGTCAAGGTCGAGTCAAGGTCAAGTCAGGGTCAAGTCAAGGTCAACTCAAGGTCAACTCAAGGTCAAGTCAAGGTCATGTCAAGGTCATGTCAAGATCAAGTTAAGGTCATGTCAAAGTCATGTCAAGGTCAAGTCAAGGTCAAGTCAAGGTCAAGTCAAGGTCAAGTCAAGTTCATGTCAAGGTCATGTCAAGGTCAAGTCAAGGTCAAGTCAAGGTCAAGTAAAAGTCAAGTCAATGTCAAGTCAAGGTCATGTCAAATTCATGTCAAGGTCAAGGTCAAGGTCAAGGTCAAGGCAAGGTCAAGTCAAGGTCAAGTCAAGGTCAAGTCAAGGTCAAGTCAAGGTCAAGTCAAAGTCAAGTCAAGGTCAAGTCAAGGTCATGTCAAGGTCAAGTCAAAGTCAAGTCAAGGTCAAGTCAAGTTCATGTCAAGGTCATGTCAAGGTCAAGTCAGGGTCAAGTCAAGGTCATGTCAAGGTCAAGTCAAGGTCAAGTGAAGGTCATGTCAAGGTCAAGTCAAGGTCAAGTCAAGGTCATGTCAAGGTCATATCAAGGTCATGTCAAGGTCATGTCAAGGTCATGTCAAGGTCAAGGTCAAGTCAAGGTCGAGTCAAGGTCCAGTCAAGGTCAAGTCAGGGTCAAGTCAAGGTCAACTCAAGGTCAAGTCAAGGTCATGTCAAGATCATGTCAAGATCAAGTTAAGGTCATGTCAAAGTCAAGTCAGGGTCAAGTCAAGGTCATGTCAAGGTCAAGTCAAGGTCAAGTGAAGGTCATGTCAAGGTCAAGTCAAGGTCAAATCAAGGTCATGTCAAGGTCATATCAAGGTCATGTCATGGTCATGTCAAGGTCATGTCAAGGTCAAGGTCATGTCAAGGTCAGGTCAAGGTCAAGTCAAGGTCGAGTCAAGGTCCAGTCAAGGTCAAGTCAGGGTCAAGTCAAGGTCAAGTCAAGGTCAAGTTAAGGTCATGTCAAGGTCAGGTCAAGGTCAAGTCAAGGTCGAGTCAAGGTCAAGTCAAGGCAAGTGAAGGTCAAGTCAAGGTCGAGTCAAGGTCAAGTAAAGGTCGAGTCAAAGTCAAGTCAAGGTCATGTCAAGGTCATGTCAAGGTCAAGTCAAGGTCAAGTCAAGGTCAAGTCAAGGTCAAGTCAAGGTCATGTCAAGGTCAGGTCAAGGTCAAGTCAAGGTCAAGTCAAGGTGAAGTCAAGGTCAAGTCAAGGTCATGTCAAAGTCATGTCAAGGTCAAGTCAAGGTCAAGTCAAGGTCAAGTCAAGGTCATGTCAAGGTCAAGTCAAGGTCAAGTCAAGGTCGAGTCAAGGTCAAGTCAAGATCAAGTCTAGTCCAAGTCAAGGTCAAGTCAAGGTCAAGTCAATGTCAAGTCAAGGTCAAGTCAAGGTCAAGTCAAGGTTAAGTCAAGGTCAAGTCAAGGTCACGTCAAGGTCAAGTAAAGGTCAAGTCAAAGTCATGTAAAGTCAAGGTCATGTCAAGGTCAAGTCAAGGTCAAGTCAAGGTCATGTCAAGGTCATGTCAAGGTCATGTCAAGGTCAAGTCATGGTCAAGTCAAGGTCATGTCAAGGTCAAGTCAAGGTCAAGTCAAGGTCATGTCAAGGTCATGTCAAGGTCATGTCAAGGTCAAGTCAAGGTCAAGTCAAGGTCATGTCAAGGTCAGGTCAAGGTCAGGTCAAGGTCAGGTCAAGGTCAGGTCAAGGTCAAGCAAAGGTCGAGTCAAGGTCAAGTCAAGGTCAAGTGAAGGTCAAGTCAAGGTCGAGTCAAGGTCAAGTCAAGGTCAAGTCAAGGTCAAGTCAAGGTCATGTCAAGGTCATGTCAAGGTCAAGTCAAGGTCAAGTCAAGGTCAAGTCAAGGTCAAGTCAAGGTCATGTCAAGGTCAGGTCAAGGTCAAGCCAAGGTCAAGTCAAGGTCATGTCAAAGTCATGTCAAGGTCAAGTCAAGGTCAAGTCAAGGTCAAGTCAAGGTCATGTCAAGGTCAAGTCAAGGTCAAGTCAAGGTCAAGTCAAGGTCAAGTCAAGATCAAGTCAAGTCCAAGTCAAAGTCAAGTCAAGGTCAAGTCAAGGTCAAGTCAAGTTTAAGTCAAGGTCAAGTCAAGGTCACGCAAAGGTCAAGTAAAGGTCAAGTCAAGGTCAAGTCAAGGTCATGTCAAGGTCAAGTCAAGGTCAAGTCAAGGTCAAGTCAAGTTCATGTCAAGGTCATGTCAAGGTCAAGTCAAGGTCATGTCAAGGTCATGTCAAGGTCAAGTCAAGGTCAAGTCAAGGTCAAGTAAAGGTCAAGTCAATGTCAAGTCAAAGTCATGTCAAAGTCATGTCAAGGTCGAGTCAAGGTCAAGTCAAGGTCAAGTCAAGGTCCAGTCAAAGTCAAGTCAAGGTCAAGTCAAGGTCAAGTTAAGGTCAAGTAAAGGTCAAGTCAAGGTCAAGTCAATGTCAAGTCAAGGTCATGTCAAAGTCATGTCAAGGTCAAGTCAAGGTCTTGTCAAGGTCAAGTCAAGGTCAAGTCAAGGTCATGTCAAGGTCAAGTCAAGGTCAAGTCAAGGTCCAGTCAAAGTCAAGTAAAGGTCAAGTCAATGTCAAGGTCAAGTCAAGGTCAAGTAAAGGTCAAGTCAATGTCAAGTCAAGGTCATGGCAAAGTCATGTCAAGGTCAAGTCAAGGTCAAGTCAAGGTCAAGTCAAGGTCAAGTCAAGGTCAAGTCAAGTTCAAGTCAAGGTCAAGTTAAGGTCAAGTCAACGTCAAGTCAAGGTCATGTCAAGGTCAAGTCAAGGTCAAGTCAAGGTCAAGTCAAGTTCATGTCAAGGTCATGTCAAGGTCAAGTCAAGGTCAAGTCAAGGTCATGTCAAGGGCATGTCAAGGTCAAGTCAAGGTCAAGTAAAGGTCAAGTCAATGTCAAGTCAAGGTCATGTCAAACTCATGTCAAGGTCAAGTCAAGGTCTTGTCAAGGTCAAGTCAAGGTCAAGTCAAGGTCATGTCAAGGTCAAGTCAAGGTCCAGTCAAAGTCAAGTCAAGGTCAGGTCAAGGTCAAGTTAAGGTCAAGTAAAGGTCAAGTAAAGGTCAAGTTAAGGTCAAGTCAATGTCAAGTCAAGGTCATGTCAAAGTCATGTCAAGGTCAAGTCAAGGTCTTGTCAAGGTCAAGTCAAGGTCAAGTCAAGGTCATGTCAAGGTCAAGTCAAGGTCAAGTCAAGGTCCAGTCAAAGTCAAGTAAAGGTCAAGTCAATGTCAAGGTCAAGTCAAGGTCAAGTCAAGGTCATGTCAAGGTCAAGTCAATGTCAAGGTCAAGTCAAGGTCAAGTCAAGGTCAAGTCAAGGTCAAGTCAAGGTCAAGACAAGGTCAAGTCAAGGTCAAGTCAAGGTCAAGTCAAGTTCATGTCAAGGTCATGTCAAGGTCAAGTCAAGGTCAAGTCATGGTCAAGTCAAGGTCATGTCAAGGTCATGTCAAGGTCAAGTCAAGGTCAAGTCAAGGTCAAGTAAAGGTCAAGTCAATGTCAAGTCAAGGTCATGTCAAAGTCATGTCAAGGTCAAGTCAAGGTCTTGTCAAGGTCAAGTCAAGGTCAAGTCAAGGTCATGTCAAGGTCAAGTCAAGGTCAAGTCAAGGTCAAGTCAAGGTCAAGTCAAGGTCAAGTCAAGTTCATGTCAAGGTCATGTCAAGGTCAAGTCAAGGTCAAGTCAAGGTCAAGTAAAAGTCAAGTCAAGGTCAAGTCAAGGTCAAGTCAAGGTCAAGTCAAAGTCAAGTCAAGGTCAAGTCAAGGTCATGTCAAGGTCAAGTCAAGGTCAAGTCAAGGTCAAGTCAAGTTCATGTCAAGGTCATGTCAAGGTCAAGTCAGGGTCAAGTCAAGGTCATGTCAAGGTCAAGTCAAGGTCAAGTGAAGGTCATGTCAAGGTCAAGTCAAGGTCAAGTCAAGGTCATATCAAGGTCATGTCAAGGTCAAGTCAAGGTCATGTCAAGGTCAGGTCAAGGTCAAGTCAAGGTCAAGTCAAGGTCAAGTCAAGGTCATGTCAAGGTCAAGTCAAGGTCAAGTCAAGGTCAAGTCAAGTTCATGTCAAGGTCATGTCAAGGTCAAGTCAGGGTCAAGTCAAGGTCATGTCAAGGTCAAGTCAAGGTCAAGTCAAGGTCCAGTCAAAGTCAAGTAAAGGTCAAGTCAATGTCAAGGTCAAGTCAAGGTCAAGACAAGGTCAAGTCAAGGTCAAGTCAAGGTCAAGTCAAGTTCATGTCAAGGTCATGTCAAGGTCAAGTCAAGGTCATGTCAAGGTCATATCAAGGTCATGTCAAGGTCATGTCAAGGTCATGTCAAGGTCAAGGTCATGTCAAGGTCAGGTCAAGGTCAAGTCAAGGTCGAGTCAAGGTCCAGTCAAGGTCAAGTCAGGGTCAAGTCAAGGTCAACTCAAGGTCAAGTCAAGGTCATGTCAAGGTCATGTCAAGATCAAGTTAAGGTCATGTCAAAGTCATGTCAAGGTCAAGTCAAGGTCAAGTCAAGGTCATGTGAAGGTCAAGTCAAGGTCAAGTCAAGGTCAAGTCAAGGTCAAGTCAAGGTCATGGTAAGGTCATGTCAAGGTCAAGTCAAGGTCAAGTCAAGGTCAAGTCAAGGTCATGTCAAGGTCAGGTCAAGGTCAAGTCAAGGTCGAGTCAAGGTCAAGTCAAGGCAAGTGAAGGTCAAGTCAAGGTCGAGTCAAGGTCAAGTAAAGGTCAAGTCAAGGTCAAGTCAAGGTCATGTCAAGGTCATGTCAAGGTCAAGTCAAGGTCAAGTCAAGGTCATGTCAAGGTCAGGTCAAGGTCAAGTCAAGGTCAAGTCAAGGTGAAGTCAAGGTTAAGTCAAGGTCATGTCAAAGTATTGTCAAGGTCAAGTCAAGGTCAAGTCAAGGTCAAGTCAAGGTCAAGTCAAGGTCAAGTCAAGGTCGAGTCAAGGTCAAGTCAAGATCAAGTCTAGTCCAAGTCAAGGTCAAGTCAAGGTCAAGTCAATGTCAAGTCAAGGTCAAGTCAAGGTCAAGTCAAGGTTAAGTCAAGGTCAAGTCAAGGTCACGTCAAGGTCAAGTAAAGGTCAAGTCAAAGTCATGTAAAGTCAAGGTCATGTCAAGGTCAAGTCAAGGTCAAGTCAAGGTCATGTCAAGGTCATGTCAAGGTCATGTCAAGGTCAAGTCATGGTCAAGTCAAGGTCATGTCAAGGTCAAGTCAAGGTCAAGTCAAGGTCATGTCAAGGTCATGTCAAGGTCATGTCAAGGTCAAGTCAAGGTCAAGTCAAGGTCATGTCAAGGTCAGGTCAAGGTCAGGTCAAGGTCAGGTCAAGGTCAGGTCAAGGTCAAGTCAAGGTCGAGTCAAGGTCAAGTCAAGGTCAAGTGAAGGTCAAGTCAAGGTCGAGTCAAGGTCAAGTCAAGGTCAAGTCAAGGTCAAGTCAAGGTCATGTCAAGGTCATGTCAAGGTCAAGTCAAGGTCAAGTCAAGGTCAAGTCAAGGTCAAGTCAAGGTCATGTCAAGGTCAGGTCAAGGTCAAGTCAAGGTCAAGTCAAGGTCATGTCAAAGTCATGTCAAGGTCAAGTCAAGGTCAAGTCAAGGTCAAGTCAAGGTCAAGTCAAGGTCATGTCAAGGTCAAGTCAAGGTCAATTCAAGGTCGAGTCAAGGTCAAGTCAAGATCAAGTCAAGTCCAAGTCAAAGCCAAGTCAAGGTCAAGTCAAGGTCAAGTCAAGGTTAAGTCAAGGTCAAGTAAAGGTCAAGTCAAAGTCATGTCAAGTCAAGTTCAAGTCAAGGTCAAGTCAAGGTCATGTCAAGGTCAAGTCAAGGTCAAGTCAAGGTCAAGTCAAGTTCATGTCAAGGTCATGTCAAGGTCAAGTCAAGGTCATGTCAAGGTCATGTCAAGGTCAAGTCAAGGTCAAGTCAAGGTCAAGTAAAGGTCAAGTCAATGTCAAGTCAAAGTCATGTCAAAGTCATGTCAAGGTCGAGTCAAGGTCAAGTCAAGGTCAAGTCAAGGTCCAGTCAATGTCAAGTCAAGGTCAAGTCAAGGTCAAGTTAAGGTCAAGTAAAGGTCAAGTCAAGGTCAAGTCAATGTCAAGTCAAGGTCATGTCAAAGTCATGTCAAGGTCAAGTCAAGGTCAAGTCAAGGTCATGTCAAGGTCAAGTCAAGGTCAAGTCAAGGTCAAGTCAAGTTCAAGTCAAGGTCAAGTCAAGGTCAAGGCAAGGTCAAGTCAAGGTCAAGACAAGGTCAAGTCAAGGTCATGTCAAGGTCAAGTCAAGGTCAAGTCAAGGTCAAGTTCATGTCAAGGTCATGTCAAGGTCAAGTCAAGGTCAAGTCAAGGTCAAGTCAAGGTCATGTCAAGGTCATGTCAAGGTCAAGTCAAGGTCAAGTCAAGGTCAAGTCAAGGTCATGTCAAAGTCATGTCAAGGTCAAGTCAAGGTCTTGTCAAGGTCAAGTCAAGGTCATGTCAAGGTCAAGTCAAGGTCAAGTCAAGGTCAAGTCAAGGTCAAGTCAAGGTCATGTCAAGGGAAAGTCAAGGTCAAGACAAAGTCAAGTCAAGGTCAAGTCAAGGTCAAGTAAAAGTCAAGTCAATGTCAAGTCAAGGTCATGTCAAAGTCATGTCAAAGTCAAGGTCAAGGCAAGGTCAAGTCAAGGTCAAGTCAAGGTCAAGTCAAGGTCATGTCAAGGTCAAGTCAAGGTCAAGTCAAGGTCAAGTCAAAGTCAAGGTCAAGTCAAGGTCAAGTCAAGGTCAAGTCAAGGTCAAGTCAAGGTCAAGTCAAGTTCATGTCAAGGTCATGTCAAGGTCAAGTCAGGGTCAAGTCAAGGTCAAGTCAAGGTCATGACAAGGTCAAGTCAAGGTCAAGTGAAGGTCATGTCAAGGTCAAGTCAAGGTCAAGTCAAGGTCAAGTCAAGGTCGAGTCAAGGTCATGTCAAGATCAAGTTAACGTCATGTCAAAGTCATGTCAAGGTCAAGTCAAGGTCAAGTCAAGGTCAAGTCAAGGTCAAGTCAAGGTCATGTCAAGGTCAAGTCAAGGTCAAGTCAAGGTCAAGTCAAGTTCATGTCAAGGTCATGTCAAGGTCAAGTCAAGGTCAAGTCAAGGTCAAGTCAAGGTCAAGTCAAGGTCATGTCAAGGTCATGTCAAGGTCAAGTCAAGGTCAAGTCAAGGTCATGTCAAGGTCAGGTCAAGGTCAAGTCAAGGTCGAGTCAAGGTCAAGTCAAGGTCAAGTCAAGGTCATGTCAAGGTCAGGTCAAGGTCAAGTTAAGGTCAAGTCAAGGTCAAGTCAAGGTCAAGTCAAGGTCATGTCAAAGTCATGTCAAGGTCAAGTCAAGGTCAAGTCAAGGTCAAGTCAAGGTCATGTCAAGGTCAAGTCAAGGTCAAGTAAAGGTCAAGTCAATGTCAAGTCAAGGTAATGTCAAGGTCATGTCAAGGTCAAGTCAAGGTCAAGTCAAGGTCATGTCAAGGTCAAGTCAAGGTCAAGTGAAGGTCATGTCAAGGTCAAGTCAAGGTCAAGTCAAGGTCATGTCAAGGTCATATCAAGGTCATGTCAAGGTCATGTCAAGGTCAGGTCAAGGTCAAGTCAAGGTCGAGTCAAGGTCCAGTCAAGGTCAAGTCAGGGTCAAGTCAAGGTCAACTCAAGGTCAAGTCAAGGTCATGTCAAGGTCATGTCAAGATCAAGTTAAGGTCATGTCAAAGTCATGTCAAGGTCAAGTCAAGGTCAAGTCAAGGTCATGTGAAGGTCAAGTCAAGGTCAAGTCAAGGTCAAGTCAAGGTCATGTTAAGGTCATGTCAAGGTCAAGTCAAGGTCAAGTCAAGGTCAAGTCAAGGTCATGTCAAGGTCAGGTCAAGGTCAAGTCAAGGTCAAGTCAAGGTTAAGTCAAGGTCAAGTCAAGGTCACGTCAAGGTCAAGTAAAGGTCAAGTCAAAGTCATGTAAAGTCAAGGTCATGTCAAGGTCAAGTCAAGGTCAAGTCAAGGTCATGTCAAGGTCATGTCAAGGTCATGTCAAGGTCAAGTCATGGTCAAGTCAAGGTCATGTCAAGGTCAAGTCAAGGTCAAGTCAAGGTCATGTCAAGGTCATGTCAAGGTCATGTCAAGGTCAAGTCAAGGTCAAGTCAAGGTCAAGTCAAGGTCATGTCAAGGTCAGGTCAAGGTCAAGTCAAGGTCAAGTCAAGGTGAAGTCAAGGTTAAGTCAAGGTCATGTCAAAGTATTGTCAAGGTCAAGTCAAGGTCAAGTCAAGGTCAAGTCAAGGTCAAGTCAAGGTCAAGTCAAGGTCGAGTCAAGGTCAAGTCAAGATCAAGTCTAGTCCAAGTCAAGGTCAAGTCAAGGTCAAGTCAATGTCAAGTCAAGGTCAAGTCAAGGTCAAGTCAAGGTTAAGTCAAGGTCAAGTCAAGGTCACGTCAAGGTCAAGTAAAGGTCAAGTCAAAGTCATGTAAAGTCAAGGTCATGTCAAGGTCAAGTCAAGGTCAAGTCAAGGTCATGTCAAGGTCATGTCAAGGTCATGTCAAGGTCAAGTCATGGTCAAGTCAAGGTCATGTCAAGGTCAAGTCAAGGTCAAGTCAAGGTCAAGTCAAGGTCAAGTCAAGGTCATGTCAAGGTCAGGTCAAGGTCAGGTCAAGGTCAGGTCAAGGTCAGGTCAAGGTCAAGTCAAGGTCGAGTCAAGGTCAAGTCAAGGTCAAGTGAAGGTCAAGTCAAGGTCGAGTCAAGGTCAAGTCAAGGTCAAGTCAAGGTCAAGTCAAGGTCATGTCAAGGTCATGTCAAGGTCAAGGTCAAGTCAAGGTCAAGTCAAGTTCATGTCAAGGTCATGTCAAGGTCAAGTCAGGGTCAAGTCAAGGTCAAGTCAAGGTCATGTCAAGGTCAAGTCAAGGTCAAGTGAAGGTCATGTCAAGGTCAAGTCAAGGTCAAGTCAAGGTCGAGTCAAGGTCAAGTCAAGATCAAGTCTAGTCCAAGTCAAGGTCAAGTCAAGGTCAAGTCAATGTCAAGTCAAGGTCAAGTCAAGGTCAAGTCAAGGTTAAGTCAAGGTCAAGTCAAGGTCACGTCAAGGTCAAGTAAAGGTCAAGTCAAAGTCATGTAAAGTCAAGGTCATGTCAAGGTCAAGTCAAGGTCAAGTCAAGGTCATGTCAAGGTCATGTCAAGGTCATGTCAAGGTCAAGTCAAGGTCAAGTCAAGGTCAAGTCAAGGTCATGTCAAGGTCAGGTCAAGGTCAAGTCAAGGTCAAGTCAAGGTGAAGTCAAGGTTAAGTCAAGGTCATGTCAAAGTATTGTCAAGGTCAAGTCAAGGTCAAGTCAAGGTCAAGTCAAGGTCAAGTCAAGGTCAAGTCAAGGTCGAGTCAAGGTCAAGTCAAGATCAAGTCTAGTCCAAGTCAAGGTCAAGTCAAGGTCAAGTCAATGTCAAGTCAAGGTCAAGTCAAGGTCAAGTCAAGGTTAAGTCAAGGTCAAGTCAAGGTCACGTCAAGGTCAAGTAAAGGTCAAGTCAAAGTCATGTAAAGTCAAGGTCATGTCAAGGTCAAGTCAAGGTCAAGTCAAGGTCATGTCAAGGTCATGTCAAGGTCATGTCAAGGTCAAGTCATGGTCAAGTCAAGGTCATGTCAAGGTCAAGTCAAGGTCAAGTCAAGGTCAAGTCAAGGTCAAGTCAAGGTCATGTCAAGGTCAGGTCAAGGTCAGGTCAAGGTCAGGTCAAGGTCAGGTCAAGGTCAAGTCAAGGTCGAGTCAAGGTCAAGTCAAGGTCAAGTGAAGGTCAAGTCAAGGTCGAGTCAAGGTCAAGTCAAGGTCAAGTCAAGGTCAAGTCAAGGTCATGTCAAGGTCATGTCAAGGTCAAGGTCAAGTCAAGGTCAAGTCAAGTTCATGTCAAGGTCATGTCAAGGTCAAGTCAGGGTCAAGTCAAGGTCAAGTCAAGGTCATGTCAAGGTCAAGTCAAGGTCAAGTGAAGGTCATGTCAAGGTCAAGTCAAGGTCAAGTCAAGGTCGAGTCAAGGTCAAGTCAAGATCAAGTCTAGTCCAAGTCAAGGTCAAGTCAAGGTCAAGTCAATGTCAAGTCAAGGTCAAGTCAAGGTCAAGTCAAGGTTAAGTCAAGGTCAAGTCAAGGTCACGTCAAGGTCAAGTAAAGGTCAAGTCAAAGTCATGTAAAGTCAAGGTCATGTCAAGGTCAAGTCAAGGTCAAGTCAAGGTCATGTCAAGGTCATGTCAAGGTCATGTCAAGGTCAAGTCATGGTCAAGTCAAGGTCATGTCAAGGTCAAGTCAAGGTCAAGTCAAGGTCATGTCAAGGTCATGTCAAGGTCATGTCAAGGTCAAGTCAAGGTCAAGTCAAGGTCATGTCAAGGTCAGGTCAAGGTCAGGTCAAGGTCAGGTCAAGGTCAGGTCAAGGTCAAGCAAAGGTCGAGTCAAGGTCAAGTCAAGGTCAAGTGAAGGTCAAGTCAAGGTCGAGTCAAGGTCAAGTCAAGGTCAAGTCAAGGTCAAGTCAAGGTCATGTCAAGGTCATGTCAAGGTCAAGTCAAGGTCAAGTCAAGGTCAAGTCAAGGTCAAGTCAAGGTCATGTCAAGGTCAGGTCAAGGTCAAGCCAAGGTCAAGTCGAGGTCATGTCAAAGTCATGTCAAGGTCAAGTCAAGGTCAAGTCAAGGTCAAGTCAAGGTCATGTCAAGGTCAAGTCAAGGTCAAGTCAAGGTCAAGTCAAGGTCAAGTCAAGGTCAAGTCAAGATCAAGTCAAGTCCAAGTCAAAGTCAAGTCAAGGTCAAGTCAAGGTCAAGTCAAGTTTAAGTCAAGGTCAAGTCAAGGTCACGCAAAGGTCAAGTAAAGGTCAAGTCAAGGTCAAGTCAAGGTCATGTCAAGGTCAAGTCAAGGTCAAGTCAAGGTCAAGTCAAGTTCATGTCAAGGTCATGTCAAGGTCAAGTCAAGGTCATGTCAAGGTCATGTCAAGGTCAAGTCAAGGTCAAGTCAAGGTCAAGTAAAGGTCAAGTCAATGTCAAGTCAAAGTCATGTCAAAGTCATGTCAAGGTCGAGTCAAGGTCAAGTCAAGGTCAAGTCAAGGTCCAGTCAAAGTCAAGTCAAGGTCAAGTCAAGGTCAAGTTAAGGTCAAGTAAAGGTCAAGTCAAGGTCAAGTCAATGTCAAGTCAAGGTCATGTCAAAGTCATGTCAAGGTCAAGTCAAGGTCTTGTCAAGGTCAAGTCAAGGTCAAGTCAAGGTCATGTCAAGGTCAAGTCAAGGTCAAGTCAAGGTCCAGTCAAAGTCAAGTAAAGGTCAAGTCAATGTCAAGGTCAAGTCAAGGTCAAGTAAAGGTCAAGTCAATGTCAAGTCAAGGTCATGGCAAAGTCATGTCAAGGTCAAGTCAAGGTCAAGTCAAGGTCAAGTCAAGGTCAAGTCAAGGTCAAGTCAAGGTCAAGTCAAGTTCAAGTCAAGGTCAAGTTAAGGTCAAGTCAACGTCAAGTCAAGGTCATGTCAAGGTCAAGTCAAGGTCAAGTCAAGGTCAAGTCAAGTTCATGTCAAGGTCATGTCAAGGTCAAGTCAAGGTCAAGTCAAGGTCATGTCAAGGGCATGTCAAGGTCAAGTCAAGGTCAAGTAAAGGTCAAGTCAATGTCAAGTCAAGGTCATGTCAAACTCATGTCAAGGTCAAGTCAAGGTCTTGTCAAGGTCAAGTCAAGGTCAAGTCAAGGTCATGTCAAGGTCAAGTCAAGGTCCAGTCAAAGTCAAGTCAAGGTCAGGTCAAGGTCAAGTTAAGGTCAAGTAAAGGTCAAGTAAAGGTCAAGTTAAGGTCAAGTCAATGTCAAGTCAAGGTCATGTCAAAGTCATGTCAAGGTCAAGTCAAGGTCTTGTCAAGGTCAAGTCAAGGTCAAGTCAAGGTCATGTCAAGGTCAAGTCAAGGTCAAGTCAAGGTCCAGTCAAAGTCAAGTAAAGGTCAAGTCAATGTCAAGGTCAAGTCAAGGTCAAGTCAAGGTCATGTCAAGGTCAAGTCAAGGTCAAGTCAAGGTCCAGTCAAAGTCAAGTAAAGGTCAAGTCAATGTCAAGGTCAAGTCAAGGTCAAGTCAAGGTCAAGTCAAGGTCAAGTCAAGGTCAAGACAAGGTCAAGTCAAGGTCAAGTCAAGGTCAAGTCAAGTTCATGTCAAGGTCATGTCAAGGTCAAGTCAAGGTCAAGTCATGGTCAAGTCAAGGTCATGTCAAGGTCATGTCAAGGTCAAGTCAAGGTCAAGTCAAGGTCAAGTAAAGGTCAAGTCAATGTCAAGTCAAGGTCATGTCAAAGTCATGTCAAGGTCAAGTCAAGGTCTTGTCAAGGTCAAGTCAAGGTCAAGTCAAGGTCATGTCAAGGTCAAGTCAAGGTCAAGTCAAGGTCAAGTCAAGGTCAAGTCAAGGTCAAGTCAAGTTCATGTCAAGGTCATGTCAAGGTCAAGTCAAGGTCAAGTCAAGGTCAAGTAAAAGTCAAGTCAAGGTCAAGTCAAGGTCAAGTCAAAGTCAAGTCAAGGTCAAGTCAAGGTCATGTCAAGGTCAAGTCAAGGTCAAGTCAAGGTCAAGTCAAGTTCATGTCAAGGTCATGTCAAGGTCAAGTCAGGGTCAAGTCAAGGTCATGTCAAGGTCAAGTCAAGGTCAAGTGAAGGTCATGTCAAGGTCAAGTCAAGGTCAAGTCAAGGTCATGTCAAGGTCATATCAAGGTCATGTCAAGGTCATGTCAAGGTCATGTCAAGGTCAAGGTCATGTCAAGGTCAGGTCAAGGTCAAGTCAAGGTCGAGTCAAGGTCCAGTCAAGGTCAAGTCAGGGTCAAGTCAAGGTCAACTCAAGGTCAAGTCAAGGTCATGTCAAGGTCATGTCAAGATCAAGTTAAGGTCATGTCAAAGTCATGTCAAGGTCAAGTCAAGGTCAAGTCAAGGTCATGTGAAGGTCAAGTCAAGGTCAAGTCAAGGTCAAGTCAAGGTCATGGTAAGGTCATGTCAAGGTCAAGTCAAGGTCAAGTCAAGGTCAAGTCAAGGTCATGTCAAGGTCAGGTCAAGGTCAAGTCAAGGTCGAGTCAAGGTCAAGTCAAGGCAAGTGAAGGTCAAGTCAAGGTCGAGTCAAGGTCAAGTAAAGGTCAAGTCAAGGTCAAGTCAAGGTCATGTCAAGGTCATGTCAAGGTCAAGTCAAGGTCAAGTCAAGGTCATGTCAAGGTCAGGTCAAGGTCAAGTCAAGGTCAAGTCAAGGTGAAGTCAAGGTTAAGTCAAGGTCATGTCAAAGTATTGTCAAGGTCAAGTCAAGGTCAAGTCAAGGTCAAGTCAAGGTCAAGTCAAGGTCAAGTCAAGGTCGAGTCAAGGTCAAGTCAAGATCAAGTCTAGTCCAAGTCAAGGTCAAGTCAAGGTCAAGTCAATGTCAAGTCAAGGTCAAGTCAAGGTCAAGTCAAGGTTAAGTCAAGGTCAAGTCAAGGTCACGTCAAGGTCAAGTAAAGGTCAAGTCAAAGTCATGTAAAGTCAAGGTCATGTCAAGGTCAAGTCAAGGTCAAGTCAAGGTCATGTCAAGGTCATGTCAAGGTCATGTCAAGGTCAAGTCATGGTCAAGTCAAGGTCATGTCAAGGTCAAGTCAAGGTCAAGTCAAGGTCATGTCAAGGTCATGTCAAGGTCATGTCAAGGTCAAGTCAAGGTCAAGTCAAGGTCATGTCAAGGTCAGGTCAAGGTCAGGTCAAGGTCAGGTCAAGGTCAGGTCAAGGTCAAGTCAAGGTCGAGTCAAGGTCAAGTCAAGGTCAAGTGAAGGTCAAGTCAAGGTCGAGTCAAGGTCAAGTCAAGGTCAAGTCAAGGTCAAGTCAAGGTCATGTCAAGGTCATGTCAAGGTCAAGTCAAGGTCAAGTCAAGGTCAAGTCAAGGTCAAGTCAAGGTCATGTCAAGGTCAGGTCAAGGTCAAGTCAAGGTCAAGTCAAGGTCATGTCAAAGTCATGTCAAGGTCAAGTCAAGGTCAAGTCAAGGTCAAGTCAAGGTCAAGTCAAGGTCATGTCAAGGTCAAGTCAAGGTCAATTCAAGGTCGAGTCAAGGTCAAGTCAAGATCAAGTCAAGTCCAAGTCAAAGTCAAGTCAAGGTCAAGTCAAGGTCAAGTCAAGGTTAAGTCAAGGTCAAGTAAAGGTCAAGTCAAAGTCATGTCAAGTCAAGTTCAAGTCAAGGTCAAGTCAAGGTCATGTCAAGGTCAAGTCAAGGTCAAGTCAAGGTCAAGTCAAGTTCATGTCAAGGTCATGTCAAGGTCAAGTCAAGGTCATGTCAAGGTCATGTCAAGGTCAAGTCAAGGTCAAGTCAAGGTCAAGTAAAGGTCAAGTCAATGTCAAGTCAAAGTCATGTCAAAGTCATGTCAAGGTCGAGTCAAGGTCAAGTCAAGGTCAAGTCAAGGTCCAGTCAATGTCAAGTCAAGGTCAAGTCAAGGTCAAGTTAAGGTCAAGTAAAGGTCAAGTCAAGGTCAAGTCAATGTCAAGTCAAGGTCATGTCAAAGTCATGTCAAGGTCAAGTCAAGGTCAAGTCAAGGTCATGTCAAGGTCAAGTCAAGGTCAAGTTAAGGTCAAGTCAAGTTCAAGTCAAGGTCAAGTCAAGGTCAAGGCAAGGTCAAGTCAAGGTCAAGACAAGGTCAAGTCAAGGTCATGTCAAGGTCAAGTCAAGGTCAAGTCAAGGTCAAGTTCATGTCAAGGTCATGTCAAGGTCAAGTCAAGGTCAAGTCAAGGTCAAGTCAAGGTCATGTCAAGGTCATGTCAAGGTCAAGTCAAGGTCAAGTCAAGGTCAAGTCAAGGTCATGTCAAAGTCATGTCAAGGTCAAGTCAAGGTCTTGTCAAGGTCAAGTCAAGGTCATGTCAAGGTCAAGTCAAGGTCAAGTCAAGGTCAAGTCAAGGTCAAGTCAAGGTCATGTCAAGGGAAAGTCAAGGTCAAGACAAAGTCAAGTCAAGGTCAAGTCAAGGTCAAGTAAAAGTCAAGTCAATGTCAAGTCAAGGTCATGTCAAAGTCATGTCAAAGTCAAGGTCAAGGCAAGGTCAAGTCAAGGTCAAGTCAAGGTCAAGTCAAGGTCATGTCAAGGTCAAGTCAAGGTCAAGTCAAGGTCAAGTTGTAACGACACTTTTCGCTGGTTGCTGGGGTAGAGCTCAGCGACGGCCAGGGTCGTTATTCAGTAAAGATATTTCTGCTTCGGTGGAGTAAAACGCAGAGTTTACATACGTTATAAAATTTATTCTCTTTTGCTTTCGAATGACTGAGTGCTGTTAACGGCGGTGTGTGGGTAGTCCTCGGTGTGGCACAAGAGGAGTGCACGTATTTTATAGCGCGGTGGCGATAGCGGTGCAGTGGCGATAGTGGTGCGGTGGCGACAGCTATGCGGTGGCGACAGCGATGCGGTGTCGACAGCTATGTGATGACGACAGCGATGCGGTGGCGACAGCTATGCGGTGGCGACAGCTATGCGGTGTCGACAGCTATGTGATGACGACAGCGATGCGGTGGCGACAGCTATGCGGTGGCGACAGCTATGCGGTGGCGACAGCTATGCGGTGGCGACAGCTATGCGGTGGCGACAACTATGCGGTGGCGACAGCTATGCGGTATCGACAGCGATGCGGTGGCGACGGCTATGCGGTGTCGACAGCTATGCGGTATCGACAGCGATGTGGTGGCGACGGCGATGCGGTGGCGACAGCTATGCGGTGTCGACAGCTATGCGGTGTCGACAGCTATGCGGTATCGACAGCGATGCGGTATCGACAGCTCTGCGGTGTCACCAGGGCGGCACAGGAACGTTGCTGGCTGGTAGCAAAACAGCGGCGTGTGCTGGCTCAGGACGTCAGTGGGGCAGCGTACTCACTGACTGAATGAGGTCACCAAAGAGGTGACAGGCTACAACGTGCAGCTTAGCGTGAAGCGCTGAAGTCGGCTTATGGCGTAACTCCTAAACAACGTTGGACTCTATGGCAGCGAAGTCTGGAGCCAGACTGAATCCCACCATATAGTCCAAATGTTGTCGCGTACTGTGATATTTGTACCTCAGGTCAGCGAAGTCTGGAGCCAGACTGAATCCCAACCTCAGGCGCAAATATTCACAGCGGAGTTGAGCTTCGGGTCAGCGAAGTCTGTACCCAGACTGATCCTAAACCCTCCACTCGAGTGTTCACAGCGGTTTTGTGCTTCGGGTCAGCGAAGTCTGTACCCAGACTGATCCTAAACCCTCCGCTCAATATAAAAAAAATGAATAGTGCACTGGCGCTTCGGGTCAGCGAAGTCTGTACCCAGACTGATCCTTTACCCTCCACGCAAAAAAAAACAATTAGTGCACTACTTACCGCTCTGTGATAACACCACCTACCGCTTGGCCAGTTGCCGGCTAATTGAAATTCTTGCCAACGTGCTCGCCTTTTTATAGGTCATGCTTGTGCACACACAGACACACACACAACCGTATTCAAACAACAAACACAACAACGTAACACCAGTCAGTGCGACAACAGCTGTTCACAGCTGTTGGCTGTGAGGGTTGTAATTTGTTGAGTGGCCGTGACTACAGTCATTCGTTACATTTAAATTCTTAACGGCTAAAATAACAGAGTGATTTACTTATATTATTACTATGCAATAATTAAGGAAATTCTACAATTCTAATTCATTCTATGGCAATACGAAAATTCATTGAATTTAACTTAGGTAAGATATGTACTGAAATACAATCTTAATTAATAATAATTAAAAATGGGAAATGATTCAATCATCCTGATGCGATGACTATGTTCCCACATTAGAGTCCAGTGATGGAAACTAACATTTGTTGTGGCCAAAACGAGCCTGTTGACTTTGGCCGTCACACTGCCTTATTCCTCTTCCGCTGCCGGGTACTGGGCTATCGGGTGATGGTTGGGAATAAGGTTTCAATTCGCTGACATGCGCGGTGCGCATCTCTCTGCTATTCACTCTACTCAATTCGACAATCACGGGGGACACGAATCCCGTGACGACATAAGGTCCCCCATATTTTGGAGCCAGCTTGGCTGCAAAGTTTTCGACAGCTTTTGACAGCGGATGTTGGCGCACCCACACCTTATCGCCTATTCTCGGCTGCCACCGCCGTCGGCGTAAGTTATAATATTTCTTTTGGGACTGAGTTGCCAAGCTAAGATTACGTCGGACGATGTAAAAATTCTTCTGCAATTCTTTTGCTCGTTCAGCCAGTTCTGCTTCCTTGGCCCCGGTGCCCCTGGTAACCTCGTCATATAGAGCCTTAGGTAGCCTTGGCTCTCGCCCTTGTGTCAGGTATGCCGGTGTGTAGTTCGTTGACTCAGCGATGCGAGTGTTGACAGCCAACATGACCTCCGGTAGAATCTCGCCTGCTGGTTTCTGTTGGACGACCTTATATTGCTGGCAGGTTTCACAGTGTTTTACGTATTTGGCTATATCCTTGGCCATGCCGGGCCAATAATACCGGCTGGTAGCAAAACAGCGGCGTGTGCTGGCTCAGGACGTCAGTGGGGCAGCGTACTCACTGACTGAATGAGGTCACCAAAGAGGTGACAGGCTACAACGTGCAGCTTAGCGTGAAGCGCTGAAGTCGGCTTATGGCGTAACTCCTAAACAACGTTGGACTCTATGGCAGCGAAGTCTGGAGCCAGACTGAATCCCACCATATAGTCCAAATGTTGTCGCGTACTGTGATATTTGTACCTCAGGTCAGCGAAGTCTGGAGCCAGACTGAATCCCAACCTCAGGCGCAAATATTCACAGCGGAGTTGAGCTTCGGGTCAGCGAAGTCTGTACCCAGACTGATCCTAAACCCTCCACTCGAGTGTTCACAGCGGTTTTGTGCTTCGGGTCAGCGAAGTCTGTACCCAGACTGATCCTAAACCCTCCGCTCAATATAAAAAAAATGAATAGTGCACTGGCGCTTCGGGTCAGCGAAGTCTGTACCCAGACTGATCCTTTACCCTCCACGCAAAAAAAAACAATTAGTGCACTACTTACCGCTCTGTGATAACACCACCTACCGCTTGGCCAGTTGCCGGCTAATTGAAATTCTTGCCAACGTGCTCGCCTTTTTATAGGTCATGCTTGTGCACACACAGACACACACACAACCGTATTCAAACAACAAACACAACAACGTAACACCAGTCAGTGCGACAACAGCTGTTCACAGCTGTTGGCTGTGAGGGTTGTAATTTGTTGAGTGGCCGTGACTACAGTCATTCGTTACATTTAAATTCTTAACGGCTAAAATAACAGAGTGATTTACTTATATTATTACTATGCAATAATTAAGGAAATTCTACAATTCTAATTCATTCTATGGCAATACGAAAATTCATTGAATTTAACTTAGGTAAGATATGTACTGAAATACAATCTTAATTAATAATAATTAAAAATGGGAAATGATTCAATCATCCTGATGCGATGACTATGTTCCCACATTAGAGTCCAGTGATGGAAACTAACATTTGTTGTGGCCAAAACGAGCCTGTTGACTTTGGCCGTCACAAAGTCAAAGTCAAGGTCAAGTCAAGGTCAAGTCAAGGTCAAGTCAAGGTCAAGTCAAGGTCAAGTCAAGGTCAAGTCAAGTTCATGTCAAGGTCATGTCAAGGTCAAGTCAGGGTCAAGTCAAGGTCAAGTCAAGGTCATGTCAAGGTCAAGTCAAGGTCAAGTGAAGGTCATGTCAAGGTCAAGTCAAGGTCAAGTCAAGGTCAAGTCAAGGTCGAGTCAAGGTCATGTCAAGATCAAGTTAACGTCATGTCAAAGTCATGTCAAGGTCAAGTCAAGGTCAAGTCAAGGTCAAGTCAAGGTCAAGTCAAGGTCATGTCAAGGGAAAGTCAAGGTCAAGACAAAGTCAAGTCAAGGTCAAGTCAAGGTCAAGTAAAAGTCAAGTCAATGTCAAGTCAAGGTCATGTCAAAGTCATGTCAAAGTCAAGGTCAAGGCAAGGTCAAGTCAAGGTCAAGTCAAGGTCATGTCAAGGGAAAGTCAAGGTCAAGACAAAGTCAAGTCAAGGTCAAGTCAAGGTCAAGTAAAAGTCAAGTCAATGTCAAGTCAAGGTCATGTCAAAGTCATGTCAAAGTCAAGGTCAAGGCAAGGTCAAGTCAAGGTCAAGTCAAGGTCAAGTCAAGGTCATGTCAAGGTCAAGTCAAGGTCAAGTCAAGGTCAAGTCAAAGTCAAGGTCAAGTCAAGGTCGAGTCAAGGTCATGTCAAGATCAAGTTAACGTCATGTCAAAGTCATGTCAAGGTCAAGTCAAGGTCAAGTTAAGGTCAAGTAAAGGTCAAGTCAAGGTCAAGTCAATGTCAAGTCAAGGTCATGTCAAAGTCATGTCAAGGTCAAGTCAAGGTCAAGTCAAGGTCATGTCAAGGTCAAGTCAAGGTCAAGTCAAGGTCAAGTCAAGTTCAAGTCAAGGTCAAGTCAAGGTCAAGGCAAGGTCAAGTCAAGGTCAAGACAAGGTCAAGTCAAGGTCATGTCAAGGTCAAGTCAAGGTCAAGTCAAGGTCAAGTTCATGTCAAGGTCATGTCAAGGTCAAGTCAAGGTCAAGTCAAGGTCAAGTCAAGGTCATGTCAAGGTCATGTCAAGGTCAAGTCAAGGTCAAGTCAAGGTCAAGTCAAGGTCATGTCAAAGTCATGTCAAGGTCAAGTCAAGGTCTTGTCAAGGTCAAGTCAAGGTCATGTCAAGGTCAAGTCAAGGTCAAGTCAAGGTCAAGTCAAGGTCAAGTCAAGGTCATGTCAAGGGAAAGTCAAGGTCAAGACAAAGTCAAGTCAAGGTCAAGTCAAGGTCAAGTAAAAGTCAAGTCAATGTCAAGTCAAGGTCATGTCAAAGTCATGTCAAAGTCAAGGTCAAGGCAAGGTCAAGTCAAGGTCAAGTCAAGGTCAAGTCAAGGTCATGTCAAGGTCAAGTCAAGGTCAAGTCAAGGTCAAGTCAAAGTCAAGGTCAAGTCAAGGTCAAGTCAAGGTCAAGTCAAGGTCAAGTCAAGGTCAAGTCAAGTTCATGTCAAGGTCATGTCAAGGTCAAGTCAGGGTCAAGTCAAGGTCAAGTCAAGGTCATGTCAAGGTCAAGTCAAGGTCAAGTGAAGGTCATGTCAAGGTCAAGTCAAGGTCAAGTCAAGGTCAAGTCAAGGTCGAGTCAAGGTCATGTCAAGATCAAGTTAACGTCATGTCAAAGTCATGTCAAGGTCAAGTCAAGGTCAAGTCAAGGTCAAGTCAAGGTCAAGTCAAGGTCAAGTCAAGGTCATGTCAAGGTCAAGTCAAGGTCAAGTCAAGGTCAAGTCAAGTTCATGTCAAGGTCATGTCAAGGTCAAGTCAAGGTCAAGTCAAGGTCAAGTCAAGGTCAAGTCAAGGTCATGTCAAGGTCATGTCAAGGTCAAGTCAAGGTCAAGTCAAGGTCATGTCAAGGTCAGGTCAAGGTCAAGTCAAGGTCGAGTCAAGGTCAAGTCAAGGTCAAGGTCAAGTCAAGGTCATGTCAAGGTCAGGTCAAGGTCAAGTCAAGGTCAAGTCAAGGTCAAGTCAAGGTCAAGTCAAGGTCATGTCAAAGTCATGTCAAGGTCAAGTCAAGGTCAAGTCAAGGTCAAGTCAAGGTCATGTCAAGGTCAAGTCAAGGTCAAGTAAAGGTCAAGTCAAGGTCAAGTCAAGGTCATGTCAAGGTCATGTCAAGGTCAAGTCAAGGTCAAGTCAAGGTCATGTCAAGGTCAAGTCAAGGTCAAGTGAAGGTCATGTCAAGGTCAAGTCAAGGTCAAGTCAAGGTCATGTCAAGGTCATATCAAGGTCATGTCAAGGTCATGTCAAGGTCATGTCAAGGTCAAGGTCATGTCAAGGTCAGGTCAAGGTCAAGTCAAGGTCGAGTCAAGGTCCAGTCAAGGTCAAGTCAGGGTCAAGTCAAGGTCAACTCAAGGTCAAGTCAAGGTCATGTCAAGGTCATGTCAAGATCAAGTTAAGGTCATGTCAAAGTCATGTCAAGGTCAAGTCAAGGTCAAGTCAAGGTCATGTGAAGGTCAAGTCAAGGTCAAGTCAAGGTCAAGTCAAGGTCATGTTAAAATCATGTCAAGGTCAAGTCAAGGTCAAGTCAAGGTCAAGTCAAGGTCATGTCAAGGTCAGGTCAAGGTCAAGTCAAGGTCAAGTCAAGGTTAAGTCAAGGTCAAGTCAAGGTCACGTCAAGGTCAAGTAAAGGTCAAGTCAAAGTCATGTAAAGTCAAGGTCATGTCAAGGTCAAGTCAAGGTCAAGTCAAGGTCATGTCAAGGTCATGTCAAGGTCATGTCAAGGTCAAGTCATGGTCAAGTCAAGGTCATGTCAAGGTCAAGTCAAGGTCAAGTCAAGGTCATGTCAAGGTCATGTCAAGGTCATGTCAAGGTCAAGTCAAGGTCAAGTCAAGGTCATGTCAAGGTCAGGTCAAGGTCAGGTCAAGGTCAGGTCAAGGTCAGCTCAAGGTCAAGTCAAGGTCGAGTCAAGGTCAAGTCAAGGTCAAGTGAAGGTCAAGTCAAGGTCGAGTCAAGGTCAAGTCAAGGTCAAGTCAAGGTCAAGTCAAGGTCATGTCAAGGTCATGTCAAGGTCAAGTCAAGGTCAAGTCAAGGTCAGGTCAAGGTCAAGTCAAGGTCAAGTCAAGGTCATGTCAAAGTCATGTCAAGGTCAAGTCAAGGTCAAGTCAAGGTCAAGTCAAGGTCAAGTCAAGGTCATGTCAAGGTCAAGTCAAGGTCAATTCAAGGTCGAGTCAAGGTCAAGTCAAGATCAAGTCAAGTCCAAGTCAAAGTCAAGTCAAGGTCAAGTCAAGGTTAAGTCAAGGTCAAGTCAAGGTCACGCAAAGGTCAAGTAAAGGTCAAGTCAAAGTCATGTCAAGTCAAGGTCAAGTCAAGGTCATGTCAAGGTCAAGTCAAGGTCAAGTCAAGGTCAAGTCAAGGTTAAGTCAAGGTCAAGTCAAGGTCACGCAAAGGTCAAGTAAAGGTCAAGTCAAAGTCATGTCAAGTCAAGGTCAAGTCAAGGTCAAGTCAAGGTCATGTCAAGGTCAAGTCAAGGTCAAGTCAAGGTCAAGTCAAGTTCATGTCAAGGTCATGTCAAGGTCAAGTCAAGGTCATGTCAAGGTCATGTCAAGGTCAAGTCAAGGTCAAGTCAAGGCCAAGTAAAGGTCAAGTCAATGTCAAGTCAAAGTCATGTCAAAGTCATGTCAAGGTCGAGTCAAGGTCAAGTCAAGGTCAAGTCAAGGTCCAGTCAAAGTCAAGTCAAGGTCAAGTCAAGGTCAAGTTAAGGTCAAGTAAAGGTCAAGTCAAGGTCAAGTCAATGTCAAGTCAAGGTCATGTCAAAGTCATGTCAAGGTCAAGTCAAGGTCTTGTCAAGGTCAAGTCAACGTCAAGTCAAGGTCATGTCAAGGTCAAGTCAAGGTCAAGTCAAGGTCAAGTCAAGTTCAAGTCAAGGTCAAGTCAAGGTCAAGGCAAGGTCAAGTCAAGGTCAAGACAAGGTCAAGTCAAGGTCATGTCAAGGTCAAGTCAAGGTCAAGTCAAGGTCAAGTTCATGTCAAGGTCATGTCAAGGTCAAGTCAAGGTCAAGTCAAGGTCAAGTCAAGGTCATGTCAAGGTCATATCAAGGTCAAGTCAAGGTCAAGTCAAGGTCAAGTCAAGGTCATGTCAAAGTCATGTCAAGGTCAAGTCAAGGTCTTGTCAAGGTCAAGTCAAGGTCATGTCAAGGTCAAGTCAAGGTCAAGTCAAGGTCATGTCAAGGGAAAGTCAAGGTCAAGACAAAGTCAAGTCAAGGTCAAGTCAAGGTCAAGTAAAAGTCAAGTCAATGTCAAGTCAAGGTCATGTCAAAGTCATGTCAAAGTCAAGGTCAAGGCAAGGTCAAGTCAAGGTCAAGTCAAGGTCAAGTCAAGGTCAAGTCAAGGTCAAGTCAAGGTCAAGTCAAGGTCAAGTCAAGTTCATGTCAAGGTCATGTCAAGGTCAAGTCAGGGTCAAGTCAAGGTCAAGTCAAGGTCATGTCAAGGTCAAGTCAAGGTCAAGTGAAGGTCATGTCAAGGTCAAGTCAAGGTCAAGTCAAGGTCAAGTCAAGGTCGAGTCAAGGTCATGTCAAGATCAAGTTAACGTCATGTCAAAGTCATGTCAAGGTCAAGTCAAGGTCAAGTCAAGGTCAAGTCAAGGTCAAGTCAAGGTCATGTCAAGGTCAAGTCAAAGTCAAGTCAAGGTCAAGTCAAGTTCATGTCAAGGTCATGTCAAGGTCAAGTCAAGGTCAAGTCAAGGTCAAGTCAAGGTCAAGTCAAGGTCATGTCAAGGTCATGTCAAGGTCAAGTCAAGGTCAAGTCAAGGTCATGTCAAGGTCAGGTCAAGGTCAAGTCAAGGTCGAGTCAAGGTCAAGTCAAGGTCAAGTCAAGGTCATGTCAAGGTCAGGTCAAGGTCAAGTCAAGGTCAAGTCAAGGTCAAGTCAAGGTCAAGTCAAGGTCAAGTCAAGGTCATGTCAAAGTCATGTCAAGGTCAAGTCAAGGTCAAGTCAAGGTCAAGTCAAGGTCATGTCAAGGTCATGTCAAGGTCATGTCAAGGTCAAGTCAAGGTCAAGTAAAGGTCAAGTCAAGGTCAAGTCAAGGTCATGT
Source organism: Sturmia bella (assembly GCA_963662145.1). NCBI lineage: Eukaryota > Metazoa > Arthropoda > Insecta > Diptera > Tachinidae > Sturmia > Sturmia bella. The sequence continues at coordinate 50,709,847 of OY759169.1, forward strand.
CAAGGTCATGTCAAGGTCAAGTCAAGGTCAAGTCAAGGTCAAGTCAAGGTCAAGTCAAGGTCAAGTCAAGGTCATGTCAAGGTCAGGTCAAGGTCAAGTCAAGGTGAAGTCAAGGTCATGTCAAAGTCATGTCAAGGTCAAGTCAAGGTCAAGTCAAGGTCGAGTCAAGGTCAAGTCAAGGTCGAGTCAAGGTCGAGTCAAGGTCAAGTTAAGGTCAAGTCAAGGTCAAGTCAAGGTCAAGTCAAGGTCAAGTCAAGGTCATGTCAAGGTCAAGTCAAGGTCAAGTCAAGGTCAAGTCAAGGTCAAGTCAAGGTCAAGTAAAGGTCAAGTCAAGGTCAAGTCAAGTCAAGGTCATGTCAAGGTCATGTCAAGGTCAAGTCAAGGTCAAGTCAAGTCAAGGTCATGTCAAGGTCAGGTCAAGGTCAAGTCAAGGTCAAGTCAAGGTAAAGTCAAGGTTAAGTCAAGGTCAAGTCAAGGTCATGTCAAGGTCAAGTCAAGGTCAAGTCAAGTCAAGGTCATGTCAAGGTCAGGTCAAGGTCAAGTCAAGGTCAAGTCAAGGTAAAGTCAAGGTTAAGTCAAGGTCATGTCAAAGTCATGTCAAGGTCAAGTCAAGGTCAAGTCAAGGTCAAGTCAAGGTCAAGTCAAGGTCATGTCAAGGTCAAGTCAAGGTCGAGTCAAGGTCAAGTCAAGGTCGAGTCAAGGTCAAGTCAAGGTCAAGTCAAGGTCAAGTCAAGGTCAAGTCAAGGTCAAGTCAAGGTCATGTCAAGGTCATGTCAAGGTCAAGTCAAGGTCAATTCAAGGTCGAGTCAAGGTCATGTCAAGGTCATGTCAAGGTCAAGTCAAGGACAAGTCAAGGTCAAGTCAAGGTCATATGAAGGGCAAGTCAAGGTCATATCAAGGTCAAGTCAAGGTCAAGTCAAGTCAAGGTCAAGACAAGGTCAAGTCAAGGTCAAGCCAAGGTCAAGTCAAGGTCATGTCAAGGTCAATTCAATGTCAAGTCAAGGTTAAGTCAAGGTCAAGTCAAGGTCAAGTCAAGGTCAAGTCAAGGTCATATGAAGGGCAAGTCAAGGTCAAGTGAAGGTCATGTCAAGGTCAAGTCAGGGTCAAGTCAGGGTCAAGTCAAGGTCACGTCTAGGTCACGTCAAGGTCAAGTCAAGGTCAAGTCAAGGTCATGTCAAAGTCATGTCAAGGTCAAGTCAAGGTCAAGTCAAGGTCAAGTCAAGTTCATGTCAAGGTCAAGTCAAGGTCAAGTCAAGGTCGAGTCAAGGTCAAGTCAAGGTCAAGTCAAGTCCAAGTCAAGGTCAAGTCAAGGTCAAGTCAAGGTCAAGTCAATGTCAAGTCAAGGTCAAGTCAAGGTTAAGTGAAGGTCAAGTCAAGGTCACGTCAAGGTCAAGTAAAGGTCAAGTTAAAGTCATGTCAAGTCAAGGTCATGTGAAGGTCATGTCAAGGTCATGTCAAGGTCAAGTCAAGGTCAAGTCAAGGTCGAGTCAAGGTCAAGTCAAGGTCAAGTCAAGTCCAAGTCAAGGTCAAGTCAGGGTTAAGTCAAGGTCAAGTCAAGGTCAAGTCAAGGTCAAGTCAAGGTTAAGTCAAGGTCAAGTCAAGGTCACGTCAAGGTCAAGTAAAGGTCAAGTCAATGTCAAGTCAAGGTCAAGTCAAGGTTAAGTCAAGGTCAAGTCAAGGTCACGTCAAGGTCAAGTAAAGGTCAAGTTAAAGTCATGTCAAGTCAAGGTCATGTGAAGGTCATGTCAAGGTCATGTTAAGGTCAAGTCAAGGTCAAGTCAAGGTCGAGTCAAGGTCAAGTCAAGGTCAAGTCAAGTCCAAGTCAAGGTCAAGTCAGGGTTAAGTCAAGGTCAAGTCAAGGTCAAGTCAAGGTCAAGTCAAGGTTAAGTCAAGGTCAAGTCAAGGTCAAGTCAAGGTCAAGTCAAGATCAAGTCAATGTCAAGTCAAGGTCAAGTCAAGGTTAAGTCAAGGTCAAGTCAAGGTCACGTCAAGGTCAAGTAAAGGTCAAGTTAAAGTCATGTCAAGTCAAGGTCATGTGAAGGTCATGTCAAGGTCATGTCAAGGTCAAGTCAAGGTCAAGTCAAGGTCATGTCAAGGTCAAGTCAAGGTCAAGTCAAGGTCATGTCAAGGTTAAGTCAGGGTTAAGTCAAGGTCAAGTCAAGGTCAAGTCAAGGTCAAGTCAAGGTCAAGTCAAGGTCAAGTCAAGGTCATGTCAAGGTCAAGTCAAGATCAAGTCAAGGTCACGTCAAGGTCAAGTCAAGGTCAAGTCAAGGTCATGTCAAGGTCAAGTCAAGGTCATGTCAAGGTCATGTCAAGGTCAAGTCAAGATCAAGTCAAGGTCAAGTCAAGATCATGTCAAGGTCAGGTCAAGTTAAGGTCAAGTCAAGGTTAAGTCAAGGTCGCGTCAAGGTCAAATCAAGGTCATGTGAAGTCAAGGTCAAGTCAAGGTCATGTCAAGGTCAAGTCAAGGTCGAGGCAAGGTCAAGTCAAGGTCAAGTCAAGTTCAAATCAAGGTCATGTCAAGGTCAAGTCAAGGTCAAGTGAAGGTCAAGTCAAGGTCAAGTCAAGGTGAAGTCAAGGTCAAGTCAAGGTCAAGTCAAGGTCAAGTCAAGTTCAAGTCAAGGTCATGTCAAGGTCATGTCAAGTCAAGGTCAAGTCAAGGTCATGTCAAGGTCATGTCAAGGTTGAGTCAAGGTCAAGTTAAGGTCAAGTCAAGGTCAAGTCAAGGTGAAGTGAAGGTCATGTCAAGGTCAAGACAAGGTCAAGTCAAGGTCAAGTCAAGGTCAAGTAAAATTCAAGTCAATGTCAAGTCAAGGTCAAGTCAAGGTCATGTCAAGGTCAAGTCAAGGTGAAGTCAAGGTCAAGTCAAGTTCATGTCAAGGTCATGTCAAGGTCAAGTCAAGGTCAAGTCAAGGTCAAGTCAAGGTCATGTCAAGGTCATGTCAAGGTCAAGTCAAGGTCAAGTAAAGGTCAAGTCAATGTCAAGTCAAGGTCATGGCAAAGTCATGTCAAGGTCAAGTCAAGGTCAAGTCAAGGTCAAGTCAAGGTCAAGTCAAGTTCAAGTCAAGGTCAAGTTAAGGTCAAGTCAAGGTTAAGTCAAGGTCATGTCAAGGTCAAGTCAAGGTCAAGTCAAGGTCAGGTCAAGGTCAAGTCAAGTTCATGTCAAGGTCATGTCAAGGTCATGTCAAGGTCAAGTCAAGGTCAAGTAAAGGTCAAGTCAATGTCAAGTCAAGGTCATGGCAAAGTCATGTCAAGGTCAAGTCAAGGTCAAGTCAAGGTCAAGTCAAGGTCAAGTCAAGTTCAAGTCAAGGTCAAGTTAAGGTCAAGTCAAGGTCAAGTCAAGGTCATGTCAAGGGCATGTCAAGGTCAAGTCAAGGTCAAGTAAAGGTCAAGTCAATGTCAAGTCAAGGTCATGTCAAAGTCATGTCAAGGTCAAGTCAAGGTCTTTTCAAGGTCATGTCAAGGTCAAGTCAAGGTCCAGTCAAAGTCAAGTCAAGGTCAGGTCAAGGTCAAGTTAAGGTCAAGTAAAGGTCAAGTAAAGGTCAAGTTAAGGTCAAGTCAATGTCAAGTCAAGGTCATGTCAAAGTCATGTGAAGGTCAAGTCAAGGTCTTGTCAAGGTCAAGTCAAGGTCAAGTCAAGGTCATGTCAAGGTCAAGTCAAGGTCAAGTCAAGGTCCAGTCAAAGTCAAGTCAAGGTCAAGTCAAGGTCATGTCAAGGTCAAGTCAAGGTCAAGTCAAGGTCCAGTCAAAGTCAAGTAAAGGTCAAGTCAATGTCAAGGTCAAGTCAAGGTCAAGTCAAGGTCAAGACAAGGTCAAGTCAAGGTCATGTCAAGGTCGAGTCAAGGTCAAGTCAAGGTCAAGTCAAGTTCATGTCAAGGTCATGTCAAGGTCAAGTCAAGGTCAAGTCATGGTCAAGTCAAGGTCATGTCAAGGTCATGTCAAGGTCAAGTCAAGGTCAAGTCAAGGTCAAGTAAAGGTCAAGTCAATGTCAAGTCAAGGTCATGTCAAAGTCATGTCAAGGTCAAGTCAAGGTCTTGTCAAGGTCAAGTCAAGGTCAAGTCAAGGTCATGTCAAGGTCAAGTCAAGGTCAAGTCAAGGTCAAGTCAAGGTCAAGTCAAGTTCATGTCAATATCATGTCAAGGTCAAGTCAAGGTCAAGTCAAGGTCAAGTAAAAGTCAAGTCAATGTCAAGTCAACGTCATGTCAAATTCATGTCAAGGTCAAGGTCAAGGCAAGGTCAAGTCAAGTCAAGGTCAAGTCAAGGTCAAGTCAAAGTCAAGTCAAGGTCAAGTCAAGGTCATGTCAAGGTCAAGTCAAGGTCAAGTCAAGGTCAAGTCAAGTTCATGTCAAGGTCATGTCAAGGTCAAGTCAGGGTCAAGTCAAGGTCAAGTCAAGGTCATGTCAAGGTCAAGTCAAGGTCATGTCAAGGTCATATCAAGGTCATGTCAAGGTCATGTCAAGGTCATGTCAAGGTCAAGTCAAGGTCATGTCAAGGTCAGGTCAAGGTCAAGTCAAGGTCGAGTCAAGGTGCAGTCAAGGTCAAGTCAGGGTCAAGTCAAGGTCAAGTCAAGGTCAACTCAAGGTCAAGTCAAGGTCATGTCAAGGTCATGTCAAGATCAAGTTAAGGTCATGTCAAAGTCATGTCAAGGTCAAGTCAAGGTCAAGTCAAGGTCATGTTAAAGTCATGTCAAGGTCAAGTCAAGGTCAAGTCAAGGTCAAGTCAAGGTCAAGTCAAGGTCAAGTCAAGGTCATGTCAAGGTCAGGTCAAGGTCAAGTCAAGGTCGAGTCAAGGTCAAGTCAAGGTCAAGTCAAGGTCAAGTCAAGGTCATGTCAAGGTCAAGTCAAGGTCAAGTCAAGGTCGAGTCAAGGTCAAGTCAAGATCAAGTCTAGTCCAAGTCAAGGTCAAGTCAAGGTCAAGTCAAGGTCAAGTCAAGGTCAAGTCAAGGTTAAGTCAAGGTCAAGTCAAGGTCACGTCAAGGTCAAGTAAAGGTCAAGTCAAAGTCATGTAAAGTCAAGGTCATGTCAAGGTCAAGTCAAGGTCAAGTCAAGGTCAATTCAAGGTCATGTCAAGGTCATGTCAAGGTCATGTCAAGGTCAAGTCATGGTCAAGTCAAGGTCATGTCAAGGTCAAGTCAAGGTCAAGTCAAGGTCATGCCAAGGTCATGTCAAGGTCAAGTCAAGGTCAAGTCAAGGTCAAGTCAAGGTCATGTCAAGGTCAGGTCAAGGTCAGGTCAAGGTCAGGTCAAGGTCAAGTCAAGGTCGAGTCAAGGTCAAGTCAAGGTCAAGTGAAGGTCAAGTGAAGGTCAAGTCAAGGTCGAGTCAAGGTCAAGTCAAGGTCAAGTCAAGGTCAAGTCAAGGTCATGTCAAGGTCATGTCAAGGTCAAGTCAAGGTCAAGTCAAGGTCAAGTCAAGGTCAAGTCAAGGTCATGTCAAGGTCAGGTCAAGGTCAATTCAAGGTGAAGTCAAGGTCATGTCAAAGTCATGTAAAGGTCAAGTCAAGGTCAAGTCAAGGTCAAGTCAAGGTCAAGTCAAGGTCATGTCAAGGTCAAGTCAAGGTCAAGTCAAGGTCGAGTCAAGGTCAAGTCAAGATCAAGTCAAGTCCAAGTCAAAGTCAAGTCAAGGTCAAGTCAAGGTCAAGTCAAGGTCAAGTCAAGGTTAAGTCAAGGTCAAGTCAAGGTCACGCAATGGTCAAGTAAAGGTCAAGTCAAAGTCATGTCAAGTCAAGGTCAAGTCAAGGTCAAGTCAAGGTCATGTCAAGGTCAAGTCAAGGTCAAGTCAAGGTCAAGTCAAGTTCATGTCAAGGTCATGTCAAGGTCAAGTCAAGGTCATGTCAAGGTCATGTCAAGGTCAAGTCAAGGTCAAGTAAAGGTCAAGTCAATGTCAAGTCAAAGTCATGTCAAAGTCATGTCAAGGTCGAGTCAAGGTCAAGTCAAGGTCAAGTCAAGGTCCAGTCAAAGTCAAGTCAAGGTCAAGTCAAGGTCAAGTTAAGGTCAAGTAAAGGTCAAGTCAAGGTCAAGTCAATGTCAAGTCAAGGTCATGTCAAAGTCATGTCAAGGTCAAGTCAAGGTCTTGTCAAGGTCAAGTCAAGGTCAAGTCAAGGTCATGTCAAGGTCAAGTCAAGGTCAAGTCAAGGTCCAGTCAAAGTCAAGTAAAGGTCAAGTCAATGTCAAGGTCCAGTCAAAGTCAAGTAAAGGTCAAGTCAATGTCAAGGTCAAGTCAAGTTCAAGTCAAGGTCAAGTCAAGGTCAAGGCAAGGTCAAGTCAAGGTCAAGACAAGGTCAAGTCAAGGTCATGTCAAGGTCAAGTCAAGGTCAAGTCAAGGTCAAGTTCATGTCAAGGTCATGTCAAGGTCAAGTCAAGGTCAAGTCAAGGTCAAGTCAAGGTCATGTCAAGGTCATGTCAAGGTCAAGTCAAGGTCAAGTCAAGGTCAAGTCAAGGTCATGTCAAAGTCATGTCAAGGTCAAGTCAAGGTCAAGTCAAGGTCAAGTCAAGTCAAGGTCAAGTAAAATTCAAGTCAATGTCAAGTCAAGGTCAAGTCAAGGTCAAGTAAAAGTCAAGTCAATGTCAAGTCAAGGTCATGTCAAGGTCATGTCAAGGTCAAGTCAAGGTCAAGTCAAGGTCAAGTCAAGGTCATGTCAAAGTCATGTCAAGGTCAAGTCAAGGTCAAGTCAAGGTCAAGTCAAGGTCATGTCAAGGTCAAGTCAAGGTCAAGTCAAGGTCAAGTCAAGGTCAAGTCAAGTTCATGTCAAGGTCAAGTCAGGGTCAAGTCAAGGTCAAGTCAAGGTCATGTCAAGGTCAAGTCAAGGTCAAGTGAAGGTCATGTCAAGGTCAAGTCAAGGTCAAGTCAAGGTCAAGTCAAGGTCGAGTCAAGGTCATGTCAAGATCAAGTTAAGGTCATGTCAAAGTCATGTCAAGGTCAAGTCAAGGTCAAGTCAAGGTCAAGTCAAGGTCAAGTCAAGGTCATGTCAAGGTCAAGTCAAGGTCAAGTCAAGGTCGAGTCAAGTTCATGTCAAGGTCATGTCAAGGTCAAGTCAAGGTCAAGTCAAGGTCAAGTCAAGGTCAAGTCAAGGTCATGTCAAGGTCATGTCAAGGTCAAGTCAAGGTCAAGTCAAGGTCAAGTCAAGGTCATGTCAAGGTCAGGTCAAGGTCAAGTCAAGGTCGAGTCAAGGTCAAGTCAAGGTCAAGCCAAGGTCAAGTCAAGGTCAAGTCAAGGTCAAGTCAAGGTCAAGTCAAGGTCATGTCAAAGTCATGTCAAGTCAAGGTCAAGTCAAGGTCAAGTCAAGGTCATGTCAAGGTCATGTCAAGGTCATGTCAAGGTCAAGTAGGGGTCAAGTAAAGGTCAAGTCAAGGTCAAGTCAAGGTCATGTCAAGGTCATGTCAAGGTCAAGTCAAGGTCAAGTCAAGGTCAAGTCAAGGTCATGTCAAGGTCAGGTCAAGGTCAAGTCAAGGTCAAGTCAAGGTAAAGTCAAGGTCATGTCAAAGTCATGTCAAGGTCAAGTCAAGGTCAAGTCAACGTCAAGTCAAGGTCAAGTCAAGGTCATGTCAAGGTCAAGTCAAGGTCAAGTCAAGGTCGAGTCAAGGTCAAGTCAAGGTCGAGTCAAGGTCGAGTCAAGGTCAAGTTAAGGTCAAGTCAAGGTCAAGTAAAGGTCAAGTCAAGCTCGAGTCAAGGTGAAGTCAAGGTCAAGTCAAGGTCAAGTCAAGTTCAAGTCAAGGTCAAGTCAAGGTCAAGTCAAGGTCATGTCAAGGTCAAGTCAAGGTCAAGTCAAGGTCAAGTCAAGGTCAAGTCAAGGTCAAGTAAAGGTCAAGTCAAGGTCAAGTCAAGGTCATGTCAAGGTCAAGTCAAGGTCAAGTCAAGGTCAAGACAAGGTCAAGTCAAGGTCACGTCAAGGTCATGTCAAGGTCAAGTCAAGGTCAAGTCAAGGTCAAGTCAAGGTCAAGTCAAGGTCATGTCAAGGTCAAGTCAAGGTCAAGTCAAGGTCAAGTCAAGGTCAAGTCAAGGTCATGTCAAGGTCAGGTCAAGGTCAAGTCAAGGTCAAGTCAAGGTAAAGTCAAGGTCATGTCAAAGTCAAGTCAAGGTCAAGTCAAGGTCATGTCAAGGTCAGGTCAAGGTCAAGTCAAGGTCAAGTCAAGGTCACGTCAAGGTCATGTCAAGGTCAAGTCAAGGTCAAGTCAAGGTCAAGTCAAGGTCAAGTCAAGGTCATGTCAAGGTCAGGTCAAGGTCAAGTCAAGGTCAAGTCAAGGTAAAGTCAAGGTCATGTCAAAGTCAAGTCAAGGTCAAGTCAAGGTCATGTCAAGGTCAGGTCAAGGTCAAGTCAAGGTCAAGTCAAGGTCAAGTCAAGGTCAAGTCAAGGTCAAGTCAAGGTCACGTCAAGGTCATGTCAATGTCAAGTCAAGGTCAAGTCAAGGTCAAGTCAAGGTCATGTCAAGGTCAAGTCAAGGTCATGTCAAGGTCAGGTCAAGGTCAAGTCAAGGTCAAGTCAAGGTAAAGTCAAGGTCATGTCAAAGTCATGTCAAGGTCAAGTCAAGGTCAAGTCAAGGTCAAGTCAAGGTCATGTCAAGGTCGAGTCAAGGTCAAGTCAAGGTCAAGTCAAGGTCAAGTCAAGGTTAAGTCAATGTCAAGTCAAGGTCATGTCAAGGTCAGGTCAAGGTCAAGTCAAGGTCAAGTCAAGGTCAAGTCAAGGTCAAGTCAAGTTCATGTCAAGGTCATGTCAAGGTCAAGTCAAGGTCAAGTCAAGGTCAAGTCAAGGTCAAGTCAATGTCATGTCAAGGTCATGTCAAGGTCAAGTCAAGGTCAAGTCAAGGTCAAGTCAAGGTCATGTCAAGGTAAGGTCAAGGTCAAGTCAAGGTCGAGTCAAGGTCATGTCAAGGTCAGGTCAAGGTCAAGTCAAGGTCAAGTCAAGGTCAAGTCAAGGTCATGTCAAGGTCATGTCAAGGTCAAGTCAAGGTCACGTCAAGGTCATGTCAAGGTCAAGTCAAGGTCAAGTCAAGGTCAAGTCAAGGTCAAGTCAAGGTCATGTCAAGGTCAAGTCAAGGTCATGTCAAGGTCAGGTCAAGGTCAAGTCAAGGTCAAGTCAAGGTAAAGTCAAGGTCATGTCAAAGTCATGTCAAGGTCAAGTCAAGGTCAAGTCAAGGTCAAGTCAAGGTCATGTCAAGGTCGAGTCAAGGTCAAGTCAAGGTCAAGTCAAGGTCAAGTCAAGGTCAAGTCAAGGTCAAGTCAAGGTTAAGTCAATGTCAAGTCAAGGTCATGTCAAGGTCAGGTCAAGGTCAAGTCAAGGTCAAGTCAAGGTCAAGTCAAGGTCAAGTCAAGTTCATGTCAAGGTCATGTCAAGGTCAAGTCAAGGTCAAGTCAAGGTCAAGTCAAGGTCAAGTCAATGTCATGTCAAGGTCATGTCAAGGTCAAGTCAAGGTCAAGTCAAGGTCAAGTCAAGGTCATGTCAAGGTAAGGTCAAGGTCAAGTCAAGGTCGAGTCAAGGTCATGTCAAGGTCAGGTCAAGGTCAAGTCAAGGTCAAGTCAAGGTCAAGTCAAGGTCATGTCAAGGTCATGTCAAGGTCAAGTAAAGGTCAAGTCAAGGTCAAGTCAAGGTCATGTCAAGGTCATGTCAAGGTTAAGTCAAGGTCAAGTCAAGGTCAAGTCAAGGTCAAGTCAAGGTCAAGTCAAGGTGAAGTCAAGGTCATGTCAAAGTCATGTCAAGGTCAAGTCAAGGTCAAGTCAAGGTCAAGTCAAGGTCATGTCAAGGTTAAGTCAAGGTCAAGTCAAGGTCGAGTCAAGGTCAAGTCAAGGTCAAGTCAAGGTCAAGTCAAGGTCACTTCAAGGTCAAGTAAAGGTCAAGTCAAAGTCATGTAAAGTCAAGGTCATGTCAAGGTCAAGTCAAGGTCAATTCAAGGTCATGTCAAGGTCATGTCAAGGTCCAGTCAAAGTCAAGTCAAGGTCAAGTGAAGGTCAAGTGAAGGTCAAGGTCAAGGTCAAGTCAATGTCAAGTCAAGGTCAAGTCAAAGTCATGTAAAGTCAAGGTCATGTCAAGGTCAAGTCAAGGTCAATTCAAGGTCATGTCAAGGTCATGTCAAGGTCATGTCAAGGTCATGTCAAGGTCAAGTCATGGTCAAGTCAAGGTCAAGTCAAGGTCATGTCAAGGTTATGTCAAGGTCAAGTCAAGGTCAATTCAAGGTCATGTCAAGGTCAAGTCAAGGTCCAGTCAAAGTCAAGTCAAGGTCAAGTGAAGGTCAAGTGAAGGTCAAGGTCAAGGTCAAGTCAATGTCAAGTCAAAGTCAAGTCAAAGTCATGTAAAGTCAAGGTCATGTCAAGGTCAAGTCAAGGTCAATTCAAGGTCATGTCAAGGTCATGTCAAGGTCATGTCAAGGTCATGTCAAGGTCAAGTCATGGTCAAGTCAAGGTCAAGTCAAGGTCATGTCAAGGTTATGTCAAGGTCAAGTCAAGGTCAAGTCAAGTCAAGATCAAGTCAGGGTCAAGTTAAGGTCAAGTCAAGGTCAGTTCAAGGTCAAGTCAAGGTCAAGTCAAGGTCGAGTCAATTTCAAGTCAAGGTCAAGTCAAGGTCATGTCAAGGTCATGTCAAGATCAAGTTAAGGTCAAGTCAAGGTCAAGTCAAGGTCGAGTCAAGGTCGAGTCAAGGTCAAGTTAAGGTCAAGTCAAGGTCAAGTAAAGGTCAAGTCAAGGTCGAGTCAAGGTGAAGTCAAGGTCAAGTCAAGGTCAAGTCAAGTTCAAGTCAAGGTCAAGTCAAGGTCAAGTCAAGGTCATGTCAAGGTCAAGTTAAGGTCAAGTCAAGGTCAAGTCAAGGTAGAGTCAAGGTCAAGTCAAGGTCTAGTCAATGTCATGTCAAGGTCAAGTCAAGGTCAGGTCAAGGTCAAGTCAAGGTCGAGTCAAGGTCATGTCAAGGTCAAGTCCAGGTCAAGTCAAGGTCATGTCAAGGTCACGTCAAGGTCAAGTCAAGGTCAAGTCAACGTTAAGTCAAGGTCATGTCAAGGTCAGGTCAAGGTCAAGTCAAGGTCGAGTCAAGGTCGAGTCAAGGTCAAGTCAAGGTCATGTCAAGGTCAAGTCAAGGTCAACTCAAGGTCAAGTGAAGGTCAAGTCAAGGTCAAGTCAAGGTCATGTCAAGGTCAGGTCAAGGTCAAGTCAAGGTCGAGTCAAGGTCAAATCAAGGTCAAGTCAAGGTCAAGTCAAGGTCAAGTCAAGGTCGAGACAAGGTCAAGTCAAGGTCAAGTCAAGTCCAAGTCAAGGTCAAGTCAAGGTCAAGTCAAGGACGAGTCAAGGTCGAGTCAAGGTCAAGTCAAGTCAAGGTCAAGTCAAGGTCAAGTCAAGGTCAAGTCAAGGTCAAGTCAAGGTCAAGTCAAGATCAAGTCAAGGTCAAGTCAAGGTCAAGTCAAGGTCAACTCAAGGTCAAGTCAAGGACGAGTCAAGGTCGAGTCAAGGTCAAGTCAAGGTCAAGTCAAGGTCAAGTCAAGGTCGAGACAAGGTCAAGTCAAGGTCAAGTCAAGTCCAAGTCAAGGTCAAGTCAAGGTCAAGTCAAGGTCAAGTCAAGGTCAAGTCAAGGGCAAGTCAAGGTCATGTCAAGGTCAAGTCAAGATCAAGTCAAGGTCAAGTCAAGGTCAAGTCAAGGTCAAGTCAAGGTCATGTCAAGGTCAAGTCAAGGTCAAGTCAAGGTCATGTCAAGGTCATGTCAAGGTCAAGTCAAGATCAAGTCAAGGTCAAGTCAAGATCATGTCAAGGTCAGGTCAAGTTAAGGTCAAGTCAAGGTTAAGTCAAGGTTAAGTCAAGGTCGAGTCAAGTTCAAGTCAAGGTCATGTCAAGGTCAAGTCAAGGTCAAGTCAAGGTTAAGTCAAGGTCGCGTCAAGGTCAAATCAAGGTCATGTCAAGTCAAGGTCAAGTCAAGGTCATGTCAAGGTCAAGTCAAAGTCAAGTCAAGGTCAAGTCAAGGTCGAGTCAAGGTCAAGTCAAGGTCAAGTCAAGTTCAAGTCAAGGTCATGTCAAGATCAAGTCAAGGTCAAGTGAAGGGCAAGTCAAGGTCAACTCAAGGTGAAGTCAAGGTCAAGTCAAGGTCAAGTCAAGGTCAAGTCAAGGTCAAGTCAAGTTCAAGTCAAGATCATGTCAAGGTCATGTCAAGTCAAGGTCAAGTCAAGGTCATGTCAAGGTCGAGTCAAGCTCAAGTTAAGGTCAAGTCAAGGTCAAGTCAAGGTCAAGTGAAGGTCATGTCAAGGTCAAGACAAGGTCAAGTCAAGGTCAAGTCAAGGTCAAGTAAAAGTCAAGTCAATGTCAAGTCAAGGTCATGTCAAAGTCATGTCAAGGTCAAGGCAAGGTCAAGTCAAGGTCAAGTCAAGGTCATGTCAAGGTCAATTCAAGGTCAAGTCAAGTTCATGTCAAGGTCATGTCAAGGTCAAGTCAAGGTCAAGTCAAGGTCAAGTCAAGGTCATGTCAAGGTCATGTCAAGGTCAAGTCAAGGTCAAGTCAAGGTCAAGTAAAGGTCAAGTAAAGGTCAAGTCAATGTCAAGTCAAGGTCATGGCAAAGTCATGTCAAGGTCAAGTCAAGGTCAAGTCAAGGTCAAGTCAAGGTCAAGTCAAGTCAAGGTCAAGTCAAGGTCATGTCAAGGTCAAGTCAAGGTCAAGTCAAGGTCAAATCAAGTTCATGTCAAGGTCAAGTCAAGGTCAAGTCAAGGTCAAGTCAAGGTCATGTCAAGGTCATGTCAAGGTCAAGTCAAGGTCAAGTCAAGGTCAAGTAAAGGTCAAGTCAATGTCAAGGTCAAGTCAAGGTTTTGTCAAGGTCAAGTCAAGGTCAAGTCAAGGTCATGTCAAGGTCAAGTCAAGGTCAAGTCAAGGTCCAGTCAAAGTCAAGTCAAGGTCAAGTGAAGGTCAAGTGAAGGTCAAGGTCAAGGTCAAGTCAATGTCAAGTCAAGGTCATGTCAAAGTCATGTCAAGGTCAAGTCAAGGTCTTGTCAAGGTCAAGTCAAGGTCAAGTCAAGGTCATGTCAAGGTCAAGTCAAGGTCCAATCAAAGTCAAGTAAAGGTCAAGTCAATGTCAAGTCAAGGTCATGGCAAAGTCATGTCAATGTCAAGTCAAGGTCAAGTCAAGGTCAAGTCAAGGTCAAGTCAAGGTCAAGTCAAGTTCAAGTCAAGGTCAAGTCAAGTTCATGTCAAGGTCATGTCAAGGTCAAGTCAAGGTCAAGTCAAGGTCAAGTCAAGGTCATGTCAAGGTCATGTCAAGGTCAAGTCAAGGTCAAGTCAAGGTCAAGTAAAGGTCAAGTCAATGTTAAGTCAAGGTCATGTCAAAGTCATGTCAAGGTCAAGTCAAGGTCTTGTCAAGGTCAAGTCAAGGTCAAGTCAAGGTCATGTCAAGGTCAAGTCAAGGTCAAGTCAAGGTCAAGTCAAGTTCATGTAAAGGTCATGTCAAGGTCAAGTCAAGGTCAAGTCAAGGTCAAGTCAAGGTCAAGTAAAAGTCAAGTCAATGTCAAGTCAAGGTCATGTCAAAGTCATGTCAAGGTCAAGGCAAGGTCAAGTCAAGGTCAAGTCGAGGTCATGTCAAGGTCGAGTCAAGGTCAAGTCAAGGTCAAGTCAAGGTCATGTCAAGGTCAGGTCAAGGTCAAGTCAAGGTCGAGTCAAGGTCAAATCAAGGTCAAGTCAAGGTCAAGTCAAGGTCAAGTCAAGGTCGAGACAAGGTCAAGTCAAGGTCAAGTCAAGTCCAAGTCAAGGTCAAGTCAAGGTCAAGTCAAGGTCAAGTCAAGGTCAAGTCAAGGTCAACTCAAGGTCAAGTCAAGGACGAGTCAAGGTCGAGTCAAGGTCAAGTCAAGTCAAGGTCAAGTCAAGGTCAAGTCAAGGTCAAGTCAAGGTCAAGTCAAGATCAAGTCAAGGTCAAGTCAAGGTCAAGTCAAGGTCAACTCAAGGTCAAGTCAAGGACGAGTCAAGGTCGAGTCAAGGTCAAGTCAAGGTCAAGTCAAGGTCAAGTCAAGGTCGAGACAAGGTCAAGTCAAGGTCAAGTCAAGTCCAAGTCAAGGTCAAGTCAAGATCAAGTCAAGGTCAAGTCAAGGTCAAGTCAAGGGCAAGTCAAGGTCATGTCAAGGTCAAGTCAAGGTCAAGTCAAGGTCATGTCAAGGTCAAGTCAAGGTCAAGTCAAGGTCATGTCAAGGTCATGTCAAGGTCAAGTCAAGATCAAGTCAAGGTCAAGTCAAGATCATGTCAAGGTCAGGTCAAGTTAAGGTCAAGTCAAGGTTAAGTCAAGGTTAAGTCAAGGTCGAGTCAAGTTCAAGTCAAGGTCATGTCAAGGTCAAGTCAAGGTCAAGTCAAGGTTAAGTCAAGGTCGCGTCAAGGTCAAATCAAGGTCATGTCAAGTCAAGGTCAAGTCAAGGTCATGTCAAGGTCAAGTCAAAGTCAAGTCAAGGTCAAGTCAAGGTCGAGTCAAGGTCAAGTCAAGGTCAAGTCAAGTTCAAGTCAAGGTCATGTCAAGATCAAGTCAAGGTCAAGTGAAGGGCAAGTCAAGGTCAACTCAAGGTGAAGTCAAGGTGAAGTCAAGGTCAAGTCAAGGTCAAGTCAAGGTCAAGTCAAGGTCAAGTCAAGTTCAAGTCAAGGTCATGTCAAGGTCATGTCAAGTCAAGGTCAAGTCAAGGTCATGTCAAGGTCGAGTCAAGGTCAAGTTAAGGTCAAGTCAAGGTCAAGTCAAGGTCAAGTGAAGGTCATGTCAAGGTCAAGACAAGGTCAAGTCAAGGTCAAGTCAAGGTCAAGTAAAAGTCAAGTCAATGTCAAGTCAAGGTCATGTCAAAGTCATGTCAAGGTCAAGGCAAGGTCAAGTCAAGGTCAAGTCAAGGTCATGTCAAGGTCAATTCAAGGTCAAGTCAAGTTCATGTCAAGGTCATGTCAAGGTCAAGTCAAGGTCAAGTCAAGGTCAAGTCAAGGTCATGTCAAGGTCATGTCAAGGTCAAGTCAAGGTCAAGTCAAGGTCAAGTAAAGGTCAAGTAAAGGTCAAGTCAATGTCAAGTCAAGGTCATGGCAAAGTCATGTCAAGGTCAAGTCAATGTCAAGTCAAGGTCATGGCAAAGTCAAGTCAAGGTCAAGTCAAGGTCATGTCAAGGTCAAGTCAAGGTCAAGTCAAGGTCAAATCAAGTTCATGTCAAGGTCAAGTCAAGGTCAAGTCAAGGTCAAGTCAAGGTCATGTCAAGGTCATGTCAAGGTCAAGTCAAGGTCAAGTCAAGGTCAAGTAAAGGTCAAGTCAATGTCAAGGTCAAGTCAAGGTTTTGTCAAGGTCAAGTCAAGGTCAAGTCAAGGTCATGTCAAGGTCAAGTCAAGGTCAAGTCAAGGTCCAGTCAAAGTCAAGTCAAGGTCAAGTGAAGGTCAAGTGAAGGTCAAGGTCAAGGTCAAGTCAATGTCAAGTCAAGGTCATGTCAAAGTCATGTCAAGGTCAAGTCAAGGTCTTGTCAAGGTCAAGTCAAGGTCAAGTCAAGGTCATGTCAAGGTCAAGTCAAGGTCCAATCAAAGTCAAGTAAAGGTCAAGTCAATGTCAAGTCAAGGTCATGGCAAAGTCATGTCAATGTCAAGTCAAGGTCAAGTCAAGGTCAAGTCAAGGTCAAGTCAAGGTCAAGTCAAGGTCAAGTCAAGTTCAAGTCAAGGTCAAGTCAAGTTCATGTCAAGGTCATGTCAAGGTCAAGTCAAGGTCAAGTCAAGGTCAAGTCAAGGTCATGTCAAGGTCATGTCAAGGTCAAGTCAAGGTCAAGTCAAGGTCAAGTAAAGGTCAAGTCAATGTCAAGTCAAGGTCATGTCAAAGTCATGTCAAGGTCAAGTCAAGGTCTTGTCAAGGTCAAGTCAAGGTCAAGTCAAGGTCATGTCAAGGTCAAGTCAAGGTCAAGTCAAGGTCAAGTCAAGTTCATGTAAAGGTCATGTCAAGGTCAAGTCAAGGTCAAGTCAAGGTCAAGTCAAGGTCAAGTAAAAGTCAAGTCAATGTCAAGTCAAGGTCATGTCAAAGTCATGTCAAGGTCAAGGCAAGGTCAAGTCAAGGTCAAGTCGAGGTCATGTCAAGGTCGAGTCAAGGTCGAGTCAAGGTCAAGTCAAGGTCAAGTCAAGGTCATGTCAAGGTCAAGTCAAGTTCATGTCAAGGTCATGTCAAGGTCAAGTCAAGGTCAAGTCAAGGTCAAGTCAAGGACATGTCAAGGTCAAGTCAAGGTCAAGTCAAGGTCATGTCAAGGTCATGTCAAGGTCATGTCAAGGTCATGTCAAGGTCAGGTCAAGGTCAAGTCAAGGTCGAGTCAAGGTCCAGTCAAGGTCAAGTCAGGGTCAAGTCAAGGTCAAGTCAAGGTCATGTCAAGGTCATGTCAGGATCAAGTTAAGGTCATGTCAAAGTCATGTCAAGGTCAAGTCAAGGTCAAGTCAAGGTCAATTCGAGGTCAAATCAAGGTGATGTCAAGGTCATGTCAAGGTCAAGTCAAGGTCAAGTCAAGGTCAAGTCAAGGTCAAGTCAAGGTCATGTCAAGGTCAGGTCAAGGTCAAGTCAAGGTCAAGTTAAGGTCAAGTCAAGGTCAAGTGAAGGTCAAGTCAAGGACGAGTCAAGGTCAAGTCAAGGTCAAGTCAAGGACAAGTCAAGGTCATGTCAAGGTCATGTCAAGGTCAAGTCAAGGTCAAGTCAAGGTCAAGTCAAGGTCAAGTCAAGGTCAAGTCAAGGTCAAGTCAAGGTTATGTCAAGGTCAAGTCAAGGTCAAGTCAAGGTCAAGTCAAGGTCAAGTCAAGGTCATGTCAAAGTCATGTCAAGGTCAAGTCAAGGTCAAGTCAAGGTCAAGTCAAGGTCATGTCAAAGTCAAGTCAAGGTCAAGTCAAGGTCGAGTCAAGGTCAAGTCAAGATCAAGTCAAGTCCAAGTCAAGGTCAAGTCAAGGTCAAGTCAAGGTCAAGTCAAGGTTAAGTCAAGGTCAAGTCAAGGTCACGTCAACGTCAAGTAAAGGTCAAGTCAAAGTCATGTAAAGTCAGGGTCATGTCAAGGTCAAGTCAAGGTCAAGTCAATTTCAATTTAAGGTCATGTCAAGGTTATGTCAAGGTCATGTCAAGGTCAAGTCATGGTCAAGTCAAGCTCATGTCAAGGTCAAGTCAAGGTCAAGTCAAGGTCATGTCAAGGTCATGTCAAGGTCAAGTCAAGGTCAATTCAAGGTCAAGTCAAGGTCATGTCAAGGTCAAGTCAAGGTCAAGTCAAGGTCAAGTCAAGGTCAAGTCAAGTTCATGTCAAGGTCATGTCAAGGTGAAGTCAAGGTCAATTTAAGGTCAAGTCAAGGTCAAGTCAAGGTCAAGTCAAGGTCAAGTCAAGGTCAAGTCAAGTTCAAGTCAAGGTCAAGTCAAGGTCATGTCAAGGTCATGTCAAGATCAAGTTAAGGTCAAGTCAAGGTCAAGTCAAGGTCATGTCAAGGTCATGTCAAGATCAAGTTAAGGTCATGTCAAAGTCATGTCAAGGTCAAGTCAAGGTCAAGTCAAGGTCAAGTCAAGGTCAAGTCAAGGTCAATTCAAGGTCAAGTCAAGGTCATGTCAAGGTCAAGTCAAGGTCAAGTCAAGGTCAAGTCAAGGTCAAGTCAAGTTCATGTCAAGGTCATGTCAAGGTCAAGTCAAGGTCAAGTCAAGGTCAAGTCAAGGTCAAGTCAAGGTCATGTCAAGGTCATGTCAAGGTCAAGTCAAGGTCAAGTCAAGGTCAAGTCAAGGTCAAGTCAAGGTCATGTCAAGGTCAAGTCAAGGTCAAGTCAAGGTCGAGTCAAGGTTAAGTCAAGGTCATGTCAAGGTCAAGTCAAGGTCAAGTCAAGGTCAAGTCAAGGTCTAGTCAATGTCATGTCAAGGTCAAGTCAAGGTCAGGTCAAGGTCAAGTCAAGGTCGAGTCAAGGTCATGTCAAGGTCAAGTCCAGGTCAAGTCAAGGTCATGTCAAGGTCATGTCAAGGTCAAGTCAAGCTCAAGTCAAGGTCAAGTCAAGGTTAAGTCAAGGTCATGTCAAGGTCAAGTCAAGGTCGAGTCAAGGTCGAGTCAATGTCAAGTCAAGGTCAAGTCAAGGTCAACTCAAGGTCAAGTCAAGGTCAAGTCAAGGTCATGTCAAGGTCAAGTCAAGGTCGAGTCAAGGTCAAGTCAAGGTCAAGTCAAGGTCAAGTCAAGGTCAAGTCAAGGTCAACTCAAGGTCGAGTCAAGGTCGAGTCAAGGTCAAGTCAAGGTCAAGTCAAGGTCATGTCAAGGTCAGGTCAAGGTCAAGTCAAGGTCAAGTCAAGGTCAAGTCAAGGCCAAGTCAAGGTCATGTCAAGGTCAAGTCAAGGTCATGTCAAGGTCAAGTCAAGGTCAAGTCAATGTCGAGTTAAGGTCAAGTCAAGTCCAAGTCAAGCTCAAGTCAAGGTCAAGTCAAGGTCAAGTCAAGGTCAAGTCAAGGTCAAGTCAAGGTCAAGTCAAGGTTAAGTCAAGGTCAAGTCAAGGTCACGTCAAGGTCAAGTAAAGATCAAGTCAAAGTCATGTCAAGTCAAGGTCATGTCAAGGTCAAGTCAAGGTCAAATCAAGGTCAATTCAAGGTCATGTCAAGGTCATGTCAAGGTCATGTCAAAGTCAAGTCAAGGTCAAGTCAAGGTCATGTCAAGGTCAAGTCAGGGTCAAGTCAAGGTCAAGTCAGGGTCAAGTCAAGGTCAAGTCAAGGTCAAGTCAAGTTCACGTCAAGGTCAAGTCAAGGTCATGTCAAGTCAAGGTTAAGTCAAAGTCGCGTCAAGGTCATGTCAAGGTCAAGTCAAAGTCAAGTCAAGGTCAAGTCAAGGTCAAGTCAAGGTCAAGTCAAGGTCATGTCAAGGTCAAGTCAAGATCAAGTCAAGGTCAAGTCAAGGTCAAGTCAAGGTCAAGTCACGCTCATGTCAAGGTCAAGTCAAGGTCATGTCAAGGTCATGTCAAGGTCAAGTCAAGATCAAGTCAAGGTCAAGTCAAGATCATGTCAAGGTCAAGTCAAGGTTAAGTCAAGGTCAAGTCAAGTTCAAGTCAAGGTCATGTCAAGGTCAAGTCAAGGTTAAGTCAAAGTCGCGTCAAGGTCAAATCAAGGTCATGTCAAGTCAAGGTCATGTCAAGGTCAAGTCAAGGTCAAGTCAAGGTCAAGTCAAAATCAAGTCAAGGTCAAGTCAAGGTCGAGTCAAGGTCAAGTCAAGGTCAAGTCAAGTTCAAGTCAAGGTCAAGCCAAGTTCAAGTCAAGGTCATGTCAAGGTCAAGTCAAGATCAAGTGAAGGTCAAGTCAAGGTCAAGTCAAGGTCAAGTCAAGGTCAAGTCCAGTTCAAGTCAAGGTCATGTCAAGGTCATGTCAAGTCAAGGTCAAGTCAAGGTCAAGTCAAGGTCATGTCAAGGTCATGTCAAGGTCGAGTCAAGGTCAAGTTAAGGTCAAGTCAAGGTCAAGTCAAGGTCAAGTGAAGGTCAAGTCAAGGTCAAGACAAGGTCAAGTAAAGGTCAAGTCAATGTCAAGTCAAGGTCATGTCAAAGTCATGTCAAGGTCAAGTCAAGGTCAAGTCAAGGTCAAGTAAAGGTCAAGTCAAGTCAAGGTCATGTCAAGGTCAAGTCAAGGTCAAGTCAAGGTCAAGTCAAGTTCATGTCAAGGTCATGTCAAGGTCAAGTCAAGGTCATGTTAAGGTCATGTCAAGGTCAAGTCAAGGTCAAGTCAAGGTCAAGTAAAGGTCAATTCAATGTCAAGTCAAGGTCATGGCAAAGTCATGTCAAGGTCAAGTCAAGGTCAAGTCAAGGTCAAGTCAAGGCCGAGTCAAGGTCATGTCAAGGTCAAGTCCAGGTCAAGTCAAGGTCAAGTCAAGGTCAAGTCATGTTCATGTCAAGGTCATGTCAAGGTCAAGTCAAGGTCAAGTCAAGGTCAAGTCAAGGTCAATTCAAGGTCAAGTCAAGTTCATGTCAAGGTCAAGTCAAGGTCAAGTCAAGGTCAAGTCAAGGTCAAGTCAAGGTCATGTCAAGGTCATGTCAAGGTCGAGTCAAGGTCAAGTAAAGGTCAATTCAATGTCAAGTCAAGGTCATGG
This sequence comes from Sturmia bella, assembly GCA_963662145.1. NCBI lineage: Eukaryota > Metazoa > Arthropoda > Insecta > Diptera > Tachinidae > Sturmia > Sturmia bella. The sequence goes on from OY759169.1 coordinate 50,729,830, forward strand.
CAAAGTCATGTCAAGGTCAAGTCAAGGTCAAGTCAAGGCCGAGTCAAGGTCATGTCAAGGTCAAGTCCAGGTCAAGTCAAGGTCAAGTCAAGGTCAAGTCAAGGTCATGTCAAGGTCAGGTCAAGGTCAAGTCAAGGTCGAGTCAAGGTCAAGTCAAGGTCAAGTGAAGGTCAAGTCAAGGTCGAGTCAAGGTCAAGTCAAGGTCGAGTCAAGGTCAAGTCAAGGTCAAGTCAAGGTCATGTCAAGGTCGAGTCAAGGTTACGTCAAGGTCAAGTCAAGGTCATGTCAAGGTCAGGTCAAGGTCAAGTCAAGGTCAAGTCAAGGTCAAGTCAAGGTCAAGTCAAGGTCATGTCAAGGTCAAGTCAAGGTCATGTCAAGGTCAAGTCAAGGTCAAGTCAAGGTCGAGTCAAGGTCAAGTCAAGGTCGAGTCAAGGTCAAGTCAAGGTCAAGTCAAGGTCATGTCAAGGTCGAGTCAAGGTTACGTCAAGGTCAATTCAAGGTCATGTCAAGGTCAAGTCAAGGTCAAGTCAAGGTCAAGTCAAGGTCAAGTCAAGGTCAAGTCAAGGTCATGTCAAGGTCAAGTCAGGGTCAAGTCAAGGTCAAGTCAAGGTCAAGTCAAGGTCAAGTCAAGGTCAAGTCAAGGTCACGTCAAGGTCATGTCAAGTCAAGGTTAAGTCAAGGTCGCGTCAAGGTCATGTCATGGTCAAGTCAAAGTCAAGTCAAGGTCGCGTCAAGGTCAAGTCAAGGTCAAGTCAAGGTCATGTCAAAGTCAAGTCAAGATCAAGTCAAGGTCAAGTCAAGGTCAAGTCAAGGTCAACTCAAGGTCAAGTGAAGGTCAAGTCAAGGTCAAGTCAAGGTCAAGTCAAGGTCATGTCAAGGTCAGGTCAAGGTCAAGTCAAGGTCGAGTCATGGTCAAGGTCAAGTCAAGGTCAAGTCAAGGCCAAGTCAAGGTCAACTCAAGGTCAAGTCAAGGTCAAGTCAAGGTCAAGTCAAGGTCATGTCAAGGTCATGTCAAGGTCAAGTCAAGGTCAAGTCAAGGTCAAGTCAAGGTCAAGTCAAGGTCATGTCAAGGTCAGGTCAAGGTCAAGTCAAGGTCAAGTCAAGGTCAAGTCAAGGTCAAGTCAAGGTCAAGTCAAGGTCATGTCAAGGTCAAGTCAAGGTCATGTCAAGGTCAAGTCAAGGTCAAGTCAAGGTCGAGTCAAGGTCAAGTCAAGTCCAAGTCAAGCTCAAGTCAAGGTCAAGTCAAGGTCAAGTCAAGGTCAAGTCAAGGTCAAGTCAAGGTTAAGTCAAGGTCAAGTCAAGGTCACGTCAAGGTCAAGTAAAGATCAAGTCAAAGTCATGTCAAGTCAAGGTCATGTCAAGGTCAAGTAAAGGTCAAATCAAGGTCAAGTCAAGGTCAATTCAAGGTCATGTCAAGGTCATGTCAAGGTCATGTCAAGGTCAAGTCAAGGTCAAGTCAAGGTCAAGTCAAGGTCATGTCAAGGTCAAGTCAGGGTCAAGTCAAGGTCAAGTCAAGGTCAAGTCAAGGTCAAGTCAAGGTCAAGTCAAGGTCACGTCAAGGTCAAGTCAAGGTCACGTCAAGGTCATGTCAAGGTCAAGTCAAAGTCAAGTCAAGATTAACAGCCTGTTTATAGGAGACGACAAAACTCACAAGCGACTCGCCAATCAATGGGCGACTACGAAAAATATTGCGTTTATAAGACGCGACTTTATCGTGTCGTGCGCCTTACGTTAAGTCGCGTATATGTCAAAAATGTACTGAATCGTATTGTTGCCTACATGTTAAATAAGACTATTTGTTTACTATTCTAATTTCTCGAGCTTTAGGTCACTTGTTTCTTACAAAATATTTATTAAATTCAATATTTCGATATCTCCATGGATATCTTCTTCAGGAATGTATGTAGATTTTTATAATAACAATTTAAAAACAAAACAAAAAATTTTTATACTGGCATATGTTTGAAAATTATATACACTTTAACAAAATATTTTAACATATATACATAAATAATAATTAAGTTTACATAAATACATGTGCATACACATATGCACATATGCACCTACATACACCCACACACCCGCATGCATCCATGTCCACGCACATGTATACATGAACCCGCACACATACATCTACATATATATATGTACACACACACACAAACATGTATACATACATACATGCATACACATGCATAAACGCACACACATACACATACATATATGCACACAACCGCATCCCACATATACGTATGCACATGTATATATAAATACATATTAACACTGAACATAACATAACATATTTTTTTATTTTTTAGTTTTATATAAAAAAATTAAAAATATTTTTAAATAATTTAAAATAAAACGTCCTACTCGTGTATTTTATTCTCTACTGTGTTTCTTATATACCAAATATCTATAGTTCTGAGCTAATCCGTCAGTATCTGATTTGAAATTGATTCTATTTCCTAATGGAACTTTGATAATATGTAGCATTTCTAACATATACCTACGTTTATAAGAGCACTCTGTGTCTAAAATTGAACACTAAGTATAAGATAGCACATAAAGTACAAAATACAGTAGGAACACTTTTTAGTAAAACCAAGGATAGAGTAGATAAGTTAGAAAGGTCCAATTTAGTTTATAAAATACCTTGCAAGGGTAATGATAATGAACAGTGTGATAAGGTTTATGTAGGCACAACACGTAACAAGCTGAAGACTAGATTAGCGGGTCATAAATCTGACCAGAGATATAGAAATTATAATTCGTCAAAGAGGACAGCATTATCAAAACACTGTCGTGATTTTGATCACTATCCTGATTTCGAGGGCACTTCAATTTTAGACACAGAGTGCTCTTATAAACGTAGGTATATGTTAGAAATGCTACATATTATCAAAGTTCCATTAGGAAATAGAATCAATTTCAAATCAGATACTGACGGATTAGCTCAGAACTATAGATATTTGGTATATAAGAAACACAGTAGAGAATAAAATACACGAGTAGGACGTTTTATTTTAAATTATTTAAAAATATTTTTAATTTTTTTATATAAAACTAAAAAATAAAAAAATATGTTATGTTATGTTCAGTGTTAATATGTATTTATATATACATGTGCATACGTATATGTGGGATGCGGTTGTGTGCATATATGTATGTGTATGTGTGTGCGTTTATGCATGTGTATGCATGTATGTATGTATACATGTTTGTGTGTGTGTGTACATATATATATGTAGATGTATGTGTGCGGGTTCATGTATACATGTGCGTGGACATGGATGCATGCGGGTGTGTGGGTGTATGTAGGTGCATATGTGCATATGTGTATGCACATGTATTTATGTAAACTTAATTATTATTTATGTATATATGTTAAAATATTTTGTTAAAGTGTATATAATTTTCAAACATATGCCAGTATAAAAATTTTTTGTTTTGTTTTTAAATTGTTATTATAAAAATCTACATACATTCCTGAAGAAGATATCCATGGAGATATCGAAATATTGAATTTAATAAATATTTTGTAAGAAACAAGTGACCTAAAGCTCGAGAAATTAGAATACTAAACAACAAAGGTCGAAAAATCAGCATCAAGAACTATTTGTTTACAATTGCTCATACGTTTTCAACTAAAAAAAGGCAACCATATTCTTGACACAGCTGACATATGCACATAAATAAAATAAATAATTTGGTGGTGATTTTTTAAATTAGTATTAAAAGTGTTTTATAGTGTTTAACGTGCAAAACAGTTTTTAAATAATGTTTTCGTCGGTGGAGCTAGCATTTTCAAGTGAAAGCGAAAGTGAAAATGAAGACACACGCTTATGCCGGAGGAACTTCAGAGATATTTCTAATGTTCTTGAATTGCCTGAAGAACGGTAAGTTTTAGCAAGTAAAAAAATGTGTGGAATATTTAATAAAATATTTTGTATGTAGCTTCGTAGCGAACTTTCGGGTTAGTAAGGAGATGTTTAAAGTGCTGCTAGATGACATGGTTCCAAAGCTAAAAACGTCTTATAAAAATACGAGAATTTTGCCAACAACTGTACTCGCAACATTTCTTTCTTTTGTTGCTACCGGTGGCTACCAAGCATCCATTGGCAATGAATGGACTTCTTCAATGTGTAAGTCGCAAGTATGCAAAACAATAGCGGAATGCTTAAACATCTTTGAAGAAGTCCTTTGCTGCAAATGGATAGTTTTGCCTAAAAGTTTGGAGGAAGAAAATAAAACAAAAGAAGGCTTTTATAATAAAGGGGGTATACCCGGCGTTGTGGGGTGCGTTGACGGTACCCACATACGTATTAAGTCTCCAGGGCAGAATTTAACACACTTATACCACAATTATAAAGGTTTCTACAGTATTAATGTAATGGCAGTGAGTATCTCTTTTATTTTTACAAAATATGATTTATTTATAAAATTCTCATAATATACCCTGCAGATATGTGACCAGAATATGGTGATCGCTTTCGTAGACGCCAGACATCCTGGCCGTAATCACGACGCCTTCATATGGGAACATAGTGCAGCCCATTCTTATTTTGAATCGCAGTATTTAGAAGGGAAAAGAAATACCTGGCTTCTCGGTATGTAAATAAAAGTACTTACTATTAAATATAATTGTATATTATTCTTTGCAGGTGATGGTGGTTACAAACTTCAGCCGTATTTAATGAAGCCCTATAAGAACGCAATAGCACCACACGAAAAAATATTTAATGAGAAGCACTGCAAGGTACGAAATGTAATCGAACGCTGCTTTGGCGTTCTGAAAAATCGTTTCAGGTGCTTGATAGGGTCAAGAGGGCTTCATTATTCACCTGAAAAGGCAGCACAAATTGTTAATGTGTGCTGCGCACTACACAACATGTGTATATTTTATAAAAATAATTGGCCACAACTTGACGACACATCAACACGCGAGAATGATGAACATATCGAAGCCGAGGAAGAGGCTTATGGAAATATGACGGTGGCAAATTCCATAAGAGATCGTATCGCCCTTAGCTTATAAGGGTAAGTTTTAAGACTTTGAATTTAATAATTAATTTCAATGATTAAGATTCTAATTTTATTTTTATTATTATTGTGTAGGAGTTAAAAAGAAAGCTACAGAAGGAAGTATCAAATTTCGTATTTCAATGTTTCTTAAAGTTGCAGAAGGAAGTATCCAATTTGGGGCATCCGTTTTTAAGTTTTTGTATTTTGAACAAACCACGAAAAACAGAAATCTTAATTCTTTTTTATTTTATTTTATTTTATTTAATTTTCATTAAATTTTAAATTTTATTTAATTAATTTTGTCTAGTTAATTACAAGTATACCGTTCATGTTTAATTACTTTATATAGAATTTGTTAAATAAAATTAATTCATGTTTTTAAGCATTAATAAAGAAAATTCTGTTTCATCAAATGCTAAATTTAATAGTCATGTATACACTGAGATTCAGTGCACCCATACTGCGGGCAAACGATGGGACTCCTTTTTCTTTTAACCACGTTCAGTTGTAAGATTCATGTAGAAATTGAAAACTTAATCGTTGAGCCAGTTGTGGCCACACAAAGTGTGTATATCACGCCTAGCGATGTTCAAATTGAATTTAGGAATTAAAACCTGTCAAGAGCCATATAAATACAAATGTTTTAGGTTTTATTTATAATGTAATTTTAGGCTTGAATTTACCTGATCTAATGGGCCATCAGACATGACTATGGTACGTTTAATCGAAATGTTAAAAACTTGGTGACCAGGCTTAGCCGGGCTGAAATAGAATAAAAACAATAATATAATTATAACAATATACATATGTTGTACATACAAACTCATACCTTTTAAGAGAATAAATAAATTAGACATTACTTTTCTGTTAAGTGCCATAATATGTCAACTATAGATTTAGTAAATAGCTGCGAAGTATTGTTTATGGCTTCCAGAGATTGCGACTGAATTTTGATTGCTTCCGTGCACTCTTTAACAGCGGCTACAACATCTATAGCGCTTTCGGACTGCTGGCGCAAAAGCTTTAGCCTTTCTTGCCCTTCCGACGCATCCTTTTCACAATGCTTCCTCTTTCTTTTCGGTAGCACTGCTACTTTCGGAGTGGAAGTGGACATCCGATATGGCTTGGCGCTTTGAGATGTTGATGGCAGGTTATCAAATTTGTCTTCGCAGAGCTCCCAATCTTGTGGCAAAGTTTCACAAATTCTTGAGATTGACGTTGGTGTTACAATAGCGATGTTTTTAACTCCTCTGGGAGGAGTGATTTCAGGTAGTTTTTGGCATAACTGGTTTTTTTTTCGGGAACTCCAAAAACTTTTCCACTTGGGACCGCTGCGAAGGAAATATGGCAAATGCGGTCGATGTCCACTTCCAGCTCCGTTAAATTGCTAACACGACAGGGCCCTCCGCCAGTTTCTTTTAAGCTTCTGTTGTTGTCTGCCAATTTCTTTTTTAATCTGCCCTTAAGATCAACCCATACCTGTATTGAATTTAATTTAAAATTAAAAGTAGATACATTTATGCAATTATGTACATAAAAAGTTTTTAAATACGTACTTTCTTCCACTCAATGCCACATCTTAATGGAGGACCATAAGCGTTTACCTTAGCTGCTACAGTATCCCACGTGGATTCCATGGCAGCCTTACTACTACCAAACTTAGGAGCCCCTGTGGCCAAATGCGGGTACTCCTCCATACAGGACACCAGTTGTCGAAACTGCATTGTTGTAGTCATTTTAACGCTGAAAATTAACACAATTACATATAGGTACCTTGCTATTGAAATATAAAACAATTTGCTTACCTTTTTTTTGTTGAAATTTCCATTTTGTTCTTTTTTTAACTTTTCTTATTTTTTTGAGTACAAAATTTTCAAGCGCGAATAAATTATTTCAGTCGCACAAATTTGTCACTTTTGACGGCAAACTCGCGTCCCATAAACCAAAATAAAATGACAGCTCTTACGTACTTTGTCACAAATCGCCAATAGTCGCGACCTATAAACCAATACAATAAAACTGTTGCCAAGTTAGTGCTTTTTATCGACGAGTCGTGTCCTATAAACAGGCTGTAAGTCAAGGTCAAGTCAAGGTCAAGTCAAGGTCAAGTCAAGGTCAAGTCAAGGTCATGTCAAGGTCAAGTCAAGATCAAGTCAAGGTCAAGTCAAGGTCAAGTCAAGGTCAAGTCAAGGTCATGTCAAGGTCAAGTCAAGGTCATGTCAAGGTCATGTCAAGGTCAAGTCAAGATCAAGTCAAGGTCAAGTCAAGATCATGTCAAGGTCAAGTCAAGGTTAAGTCAAGGTCAAGTCAAGTTCAAGTCAAGGTCATGTCAAGTCAAGGTTAAGTCAAAGTCGCGTCAAGGTCAAATCAAGGTCATGTCAAGTCAAGGTCATGTCAAGGTCAAGTCAAGGTCAAGTCAAAGTCAAGTCAAGGTCAAGTCAAGGTCGAGTCAAGGTCAAGTCAAGGTCAAGCCAAGTTCATGTCAAGGTCAAGTCAAGATCAAGTGAAGGTCAAGTCAAGGTCAAGTCAAGATCAAGTCAAGGTCAAGTCCAGTTCAAGTCAAGGTCATGTCAAGGTCATGTCAAGTCAAGGTCAAGTCAAGGTCAAGTCAAGGTCATGTCAAGGTCATGTCAAGGTCGAGTCAAGGTCAAGTCAAGGTCAAGTGAAGGTCAAGTCAAAGTCAAGACAAGGTCAAGTCAAGGTCAAGTCAAGGTCAAGTAAAGGTCAAGTCAATGTCAAGTCAAGGTCATGTCAAAGTCATGTCAAGGTCAAGTCAAGGTCAAGTAAAGGTCAAGTCAAGGTCAAGTCAAGGTCAAGTCAAGGTCATGTCAAGGTCAAGTCAAGGTCAAGTCAAGTTCATGTCAAGGTCATGTCAAGGTCAAGTCAAGGTCATGTTAAGGTCATGTCAAGGTCAAGTCAAGGTCAAGTAAAGGTCAATTCAATGTCAAGTCAAGGTCATGGCAAAGTCATGTCAAGGTCAAGTCAAGGTCAAGTCAAGGCCGAGTCAAGGTCATGTCAAGGTCAAGTCCAGGTCAAGTCAAGGTCAAGTCAAGGTCAAGTCATGTTCATGTCAAGGTCATGTCAAGGTCAAGTCAAGGTCAAGTCAAGGTCAAGTCAAGGTCAATTCAAGGTCAAGTCAAGTTCATGTCAAGGTCAAGTCAAGGTCAAGTCAAGGTCAAGTCAAGGTCATGTCAAGGTCATGTCAAGGTCGAGTCAAGGTCAAGTCAAGGTCATGTCAAGGTCAGGTCAAGGTCAAGTCAAGGTCGAGTCAAGGTCAAGTCAAGGTCAAGTGAAGGTCAAGTCAAGGTCGAGTCAAGGTCAAGTCAAGGTCGAGTCAAGGTCAAGTCAAGGTCATGTCAAGGTCGAGTCAAGGTTACGTCAAGGTCAAGTCAAGGTCATGTCAAGGGCAAGTCAAGGTCATGTCAAGGTCATGTCAAGGTAAAGTCAAGGTCAAGTCAAGGTCAAGTCAAGGTCAGTTCAAGGTCAAGTCAAGGTCATGTCAAGATCAAGTTAAGGTCAAGTCAAGGTCAAGTCAAGGTCATGTCAAGGTCAAGTCAAGGTCAAGTCAAGGTCAAGTCAAGGTCGAGTCAAGGTCAAGTCAAGGTCAAGTCAAGGTCATGTCAAGGTCGAGTCAAGGTTAAGTCAAGGTCAAGTCAAGGTCATGTCAAGGGCAAGTCAAGGTCAAGTCAAGGTCATATCAAGGTCAGGTCAAGGTCAAGTCAAGGTCAAGTCAAGGTCAAGTCAAGGTCATGTCAAGGTCGAGTCAAGGTCGAGTCAAGGTCAAGTCAAGGTCAAGTCAAGATCAAGTCAAGGTCAAGTCCAGTTCAAGTCAAGGTCATGTCAAGGTCATGTCAAGTCAAGGTCAAGTCAAGGTCAAGTCAAGGTCATGTCAAGGTCATGTCAAGGTCGAGTCAAGGTCAAGTCAAGGTCAAGTCAAGGTCAAGTAAAGGTCAAGTCAATGTCAAGTCAAGGTCATGTCAAAGTCATGTCAAGGTCAAGTCAAGGTCAAGTAAAGGTCAAGTCAAGGTCAAGTCAAGGTCAAGTCAAGGTCATGTCAAGGTCAAGTCAAGGTCAAGTCAAGTTCATGTCAAGGTCATGTCAAGGTCAAGTCAAGGTCATGTTAAGGTCATGTCAAGGTCAAGTCAAGGTCAAGTAAAGGTCAATTCAATGTCAAGTCAAGGTCATGGCAAAGTCATGTCAAGGTCAAGTCAAGGTCAAGTCAAGGCCGAGTCAAGGTCATGTCAAGGTCAAGTCCAGGTCAAGTCAAGGTCAAGTCAAGGTCAAGTCATGTTCATGTCAAGGTCATGTCAAGGTCAAGTCAAGGTCAAGTCAAGGTCAAGTCAAGGTCAATTCAAGGTCAAGTCAAGTTCATGTCAAGGTCAAGTCAAGGTCAAGTCAAGGTCAAGTCAAGGTCAAGTCAAGGTCAAGTCAAGGTCATGTCAAGGTCATGTCAAGGTCGAGTCAAGGTCAAGTCAAGGTCATGTCAAGGTCAGGTCAAGGTCAAGTCAAGGTCGAGTCAAGGTCAAGTCAAGGTCAAGTGAAGGTCAAGTCAAGGTCGAGTCAAGGTCAAGTCAAGGTCGAGTCAAGGTCAAGTCAAGGTCATGTCAAGGTCGAGTCAAGGTTACGTCAAGGTCAAGTCAAGGTCATGTCAAGGGCAAGTCAAGGTCATGTCAAGGTCATGTCAAGGTAAAGTCAAGGTCAAGTCAAGATCAAGTCAAGGTCAGTTCAAGGTCAAGTCAAGGTCATGTCAAGATCAAGTTAAGGTCAAGTCAAGGTCAAGTCAAGGTCATGTCAAGGTCAAGTCAAGGTCAAGTCAAGGTCAAGTCAAGGTCGAGTCAAGGTCAAGTCAAGGTCAAGTCAAGGTCATGTCAAGGTCGAGTCAAGGTTAAGTCAAGGTCAAGTCAAGGTCATGTCAAGGGCAAGTCAAGGTCAAGTCAAGGTCATATCAAGGTCAGGTCAAGGTCAAGTCAAGGTCAAGTCAAGGTCAAGTCAAGGTCATGTCAAGGTCGAGTCAAGGTCGAGTCAAGGTCAAGTCAAGGTCAAGTCAAGGTCAAGTCAAAGTCAAGTCAAGGTCAAGTCAAGGTCGAGTTAAAGTCAAGTCAAGGTCAAGTCAAGGTCAAGTCAAGGTCATGTCAAGGTCAAGTCAAGGTCGAGTTAAAGTCAAGTCAAGTTCAAGTCAAGGTCATGTCAAGGTCGAGTCAAGGTTAAGTCAAGGTCAAGTCAAGGTCATGTCAAGGGCAAGTCAAGGTCAAGTCAAGGTCATATCAAGGTCAGGTCAAGGTCAGGTCAAGGTCAAGTCAAGGTCATTTCAAGATCAAGTTAAGGTCGAGTTAAAGTCAAGGCAAGGTCAAGTCAAGGTCAAGTCAAGGTCATGTCAAGGTCGAGTCAAGGTCAAGTCAAGGTCATGTCAAGGTCAAGTCAAGGTCAAGTCAAGTCAAGGTCATGTCAAGGTCGAGTCAAGGTTAAGTCAAGGTCAAGTCAAGGTCATATCAAGGTCAGGTCAAGGTCAGGTCAAGGTCAAGTCAAGGTCAAGTCAAGGTCAAGTCACAGGTCAGTTCAAGGTCAAGTCAAGGTCAAGTCAAGGTCATGTCTAGGTCATATCAAGATCAAGTTAAGGTCGAGTTAAAGTCAAGGCAAGGTCAAGTCAAGGTCAAGTCAAGGTCATGTCAAGGTCAAGTCAAGGTCGAGTTAAAGTCAAGTCAAGGTCAAGTCAAGGTCATGTCAAGGTCAAGTCAAGGTCGAGTTAAAGTCAAGTCAAGGTCATGTCAAGGTCGAGTCAAGGTAGAGTCAAGGTAGAGTCAAGGTCAAGTCAAGGTCAAGTCAAGGTCAAGTCAAGGTCGAGTTAAAGTCAAGTCAAGGTCAAGTCAAGGTCAAGTCAAGGTCATGTCAAGGTCAAGTCAAGGTCGAGTTAAAGTCAAGTCAAGTTCAAGTCAAGGTCATATCAAGGTCAAGTCAAGGTCAAATCAAGGTCATGTCAAGGGCAAGTCAAGGTCAAGTCGAGGTTATGTCAAGGTCAAGGTCAAGTCAAGGTCGAGTCAAGGTCAAATCAAGGTCAAGTCAAGGTCAAGTCAAGGTATAGTCAAGGTTAAGTCAAGGTCAACTCAAGGTCAATTGAAGGTCAAGTCAAGGTCAAGTCAAGGTCAAGTCAAGGTCATGTCAAAGTCATGTCAAGGTCAAGTCAAGGTCAAGTCAAGGTCAAGTCAAGGTCATGTCAAGGTCAAGTCAAGGTCAAATCAAGGTCGAGTCAAGGTAAAGTCAAGGTCAAGTCAAGGTCAAGTCAAGGTCAAGTCAAGGTCAAGTCAAGGTCACGTCAAGGTCAAGTTAAGGTCAAGTCAAGGTCATGTCAAGGTTAAGTCAAGGTCATGTCAAGGTCATGTCAAGGTCCATTCAAGGTCAAGTCAAGGTTAAGTGAAGGTCAAGTCAAGGTCAAGTCAAGGTCAAGTCAAGATCAAGTCAAGGTCATGTCAAGGTCATGTCAAGGTCAGGTCAAGGTCAAGTCAAGGTCAAGTCAAGATCAAGTCAAGGTCAAGTCAAGGTCAAGTCAAGGTCATGTCAAGGTCATGTCAAGATCAAGTCAAGGTCATGTCAAGGTCATGTCAAGGTCGAGTCAAGGTTAAGTCAAGGGCAAGTCAAGGTTAAGTCAAGGTCAGGTCAAGGTCAAGTCAAGGTCGAGTCAAGGTCAAGTCAAGGTCAAGTCAAGGTCAAGTCAAGGTCAAGTCAAGGTCAAGTCAAGGTCAAGTCAACGTCAAGTCAAGGTAAAGTCAAGGTTAAGTCAAGGTCAAGTCAAGGTCACGTCAAGTAAAAGTCAAGTTAAAGTCATGTCAAGTCAAGGTCAAGTCAAGGTCAAGTCAAGGTCAAGTCAAGGTCATGTCAAGGTCAAGTCAAGGTCGAGTTAAAGTCAAGTCAAGTTCAAGTCAAGGTCATATCAAGGTCAAGTCAAGGTCAAATCAAGGTCATGTCAAGGTCATGTCAAGATCAAGTTAATATCAAGTCAAGGTCGAGTAAAGGTCGAGTCAAGGTCAAGTCAAGGTCAAGTCAAGGTCAAGTCAAGGTCGAGTAAAGGTCGAGTCAAGGTCAAGTCAAGGTCAAGTCAAGGTCAAGTCAAGGTCAAGTCAAGGTCAAGTCAAGGTCGAGTCAAGGTCAAGTCAAGGTCAAGTCAAGGTCATGTCAAGGTCATGTCAAGGGCAAGTCAAGGTTAAGTCAAGGTCATGTCAAGGTCAAGGTCAAGTCAAGGTCAAGTCAAGGTCAAGTCAAGGTCAAGTCAAGGTCATGTCAAGGTCATGTCAAGATCAAGTTAAGGTCAAGTCAAGGTCAAGTCAAGGTCAAGTCAAGGTCAAGTCAAGGTCAAGTCAAGGTCAGTTCAAGGTCAAGTCAAGGTCAAGTCAAGGTCGAGTCAAGGTCAAGTCAAGGTCAAATCAAGGTCATGTCAAGATCAAGTTAATATCAAGTCAAGGTCGAGTAAAGGTCGAGTCAAGGTCAAGTCAAGGTCAAGTCAAGGTCAAGTCAAGGTCAAGTCAAGGTTAAGTCAAGGTCGAGTCAAGGTCAAGTCAAGGTCAAGTCAAGGTCAAGTCAAGGTCATGTCAAGGTCAAGGTCAAGTCAAGGTCAAGTCAAGGTCGAGTCAAGGTTATGTCAAGGTCAAGTCAAGGTCAAGTCAAGGTCAAGTCAAGGTCGAGTCAAGGTTATGTCAAGGTCAAGTCAAGGTCAAGTCATGGTCAAGTCAAGGTCAAGTCAAGGTCATGTCAAGGTCAGGTCAAGGTCAAGTCAAGGTCGAGTCAAGGTCAAGTCAAGGTCAAGTCAAGGTCAAGTCAAGGTCAAGTCAAGGTCAAGTCAACGTCAAGTCAAGGTAAAGTCAAGGTTAAGTCAAGGTCAAGTCAAGGTCACGTCAAGTAAAAGTCAAGTTAAAGTCATGTCAAGTCAAGGTCATGTCAAGTTCACGTCAAGGTCGAGTCAAGGTCAAGTCAAGGTCAAGTCAAGGTCAAGTCAAGGGCAAGTCAAGGTCAAGTCAAGGTGAAGTCAAGGTCAAGTCAAGGTCAAGTCAAGGTCACGTCAAGGTCAAGTCAAGGTCAAGTCAAAGTCAAGTCAACGTCAAGTCAAGGTCAAGTCAAGGTCAAGTCAAGGTCAAGTTAAGGTCAAGCCAAGGTGAAGTCAAGGTCATGTCAAGGTCAAATCAAGGTCAAGTCAAGGTAAAGTGAAGGTCAAGTCAAGGTCAAGTCAAGTCAAGGTCAAGTCAAGGTCATGTCAAGGTCGAGTCAAGGTCAAGTCAAGGTCAAGTCAAGGTCAAGTGAAGGTCAAGTCAAGGTCAAGTCAAGGTCAAATCAAGGTCATGTCAAGTCAAGGTCAAGCCAAGGTCAAGTCAAAGTCAAGTCAAGGTCAAGTCAAGGTCAAGTCACGGTTATGTCAAGGTCAAGTCAAGGTCATGTCAAGGTCATGTCAAGGTCAAGTCAAGTCAAGGTCAAGTCAAGGTCATGTCAAGGTCGAGTCAAGGTCAAGTCAAGGTCAAGTCAAGGTCAAGTGAAGGTCAAGTCAAGGTCAAGTCAAGGTCAGGTAAAGGTCAAGTCAATGCCAAGTCAAGGTCATGTCAAAGTCATGTCAAGGTCAAGTCAAGGTCAAGTCAAGGTCATGTCAAGGTCAAGTCAAGGTAGAGTCAAGGTCAAGCAAGGTCAAGTCAAGGTCATGTCAAGGTCATGTCAAGGTCAAGTCAAGTCAAGTTCATGTCAAGGTCATGTCAAGGTCGAGTCAAGGTCAAGTCAAGGTCAAGTGAAGGTCAAGTCAAGGTCAAGTTAAGGTCAAGTCAAGGTCAAGTTTAGGTCAAGTCGAGGTCAAGTCAAGGTCATGTCAAGTTCAAGTCACGGTCAGGTCAAGGTCAAGTCAAGGTCAAGTCAAGGTCAAGTCAAGGTCAAGTCAAGGTCATGTCAATGGTAAGTCAAGGACAAGTCAAGGTCAAGTCATGGTCAAGTCAAGGCCAGTTCAAGGTCAAGTCAAGGTCAAGTCAAGGTCAAGTCAAGGTCAAGTCAAGGTCAAGTCAAAGTCAAGTCAAGGTCAAGTCAAGGTCATGCCAAGTTCATATCAAGGTCAAGTCAAGGTCAAGTCAAGGTCAGGCCAAGGTCAAGTCAAGGTCGAGTCAAGGTCAAGTCAAGGTCAAGTCAATGTCACGTCAAGGTCAAGTAAAGGTCAAGTCAAAGTCATGTCAATTCAAGGTCATGTCAAGGTCAAGTCAAGGTCAAGTCAAGGTCATGTCAAGGTCAAGTCAAGGTCATGTCAAGGTCAAGTCAAGGTCAAGTCAAGGTCAAGTAAAGGTCAGGTCAAGGTCAAGTCAAGGTCTTGTCAAGGTCAAGTCAAGGTCAAGTCAAGGTCAAGTCAAGGTCAAGTCAAGGTCATGTTAAGGTCATGTCAAGGCCATGTCAAGTCAAGGTCAAGTCAAGGTCAAGTCAAGGTCATGTCAAGGTCATGTCAAGGTCGAGTCAAGGTCAAGTCAAGGTCAAGTCAAGGTCAAGTGAAGGTCAAATCAAGGTCAAGTCAAGGTCAAGTCAAGGTCAAGTAAAGGTCAAGTCAATGCCAAGTCAAGGTCATGTCAAAGTCATGTCAAGGTCAAGGTCAAGTCAAGGTCAAGTCAAGGTCAAGTCATGGTCAAGTCAAGGTCAAGTCAAGGTAAAGTGAAGGTCAAGTCAAGGTCAAGTCAAGGTCAAGTCAAGGTCAAGTCAAGGTCAGGTAAAGGTCAAGTCAATGCCAAGTCAAGGTCATGTCAAAGTCATGTCAAGGTCAAGTCAAGGTCAAGTCAAGGTCAAGTCAAGGTCAGGTAAAGGTCAAGTAAATGCCAAGTCAAGGTCATGTCAAAGTCATGTCAAGGTCAAGTCAAGGTCAAGTCAAGGTCAAGTCAAGGTCATGTCAAGGTCAAGTCAAGGTCAAGTCAAGGTCAAGCAAGGTCAAGTCAAGTTAATGTCAAGGTCACGTCACGGTCAAGTCAAGGTCAAGTCAAGGTCATGTCAAGGTCAAGTCAAGGTCAAGTCAAGTTCATGTCAAGGTCATGTCAAGGTCAAGTCAAGGTCATGTTAAGGTCATGTCAAGGTCAAGTCAAGGTCAAGTAAAGGTCAATTCAATGTCAAGTCAAGGTCATGGCAAAGTCATGTCAAGGTCAAGTCAAGGTCAAGTCAAGGCCGAGTCAAGGTCATGTCAAGGTCAAGTCCAGGTCAAGTCAAGGTCAAGTCAAGGTCAAGTCATGTTCATGTCAAGGTCATGTCAAGGTCAAGTCAAGGTCAAGTCAAGGTCAAGTCAAGGTCAATTCAAGGTCAAGTCAAGTTCATGTCAAGGTCAAGTCAAGGTCAAGTCAAGGTCAAGTCAAGGTCAAGTCAAGGTCAAGTCAAGGTCATGTCAAGGTCATGTCAAGGTCGAGTCAAGGTCAAGTCAAGGTCATGTCAAGGTCAGGTCAAGGTCAAGTCAAGGTCGAGTCAAGGTCAAGTCAAGGTCAAGTGAAGGTCAAGTCAAGGTCGAGTCAAGGTCAAGTCAAGGTCGAGTCAAGGTCAAGTCAAGGTCATGTCAAGGTCGAGTCAAGGTTACGTCAAGGTCAAGTCAAGGTCATGTCAAGGGCAAGTCAAGGTCATGTCAAGGTCATGTCAAGGTAAAGTCAAGGTCAAGTCAAGGTCAAGTCAAGGTCAGTTCAAGGTCAAGTCAAGGTCATGTCAAGATCAAGTTAAGGTCAAGTCAAGGTCAAGTCAAGGTCATGTCAAGGTCAAGTCAAGGTCAAGTCAAGGTCAAGTCAAGGTCGAGTCAAGGTCAAGTCAAGGTCAAGTCAAGGTCATGTCAAGGTCGAGTCAAGGTTAAGTCAAGGTCAAGTCAAGGTCATGTCAAGGGCAAGTCAAGGTCAAGTCAAGGTCATATCAAGGTCAGGTCAAGGTCAAGTCAAGGTCAAGTCAAGGTCAAGTCAAGGTCATGTCAAGGTCGAGTCAAGGTCGAGTCAAGGTCAAGTCAAGGTCAAGTCAAGGTCAAGTCAAAGTCAAGTCAAGGTCAAGTCAAGGTCGAGTTAAAGTCAAGTCAAGGTCAAGTCAAGGTCAAGTCAAGGTCATGTCAAGGTCAAGTCAAGGTCGAGTTAAAGTCAAGTCAAGTTCAAGTCAAGGTCATGTCAAGGTCGAGTCAAGGTTAAGTCAAGGTCAAGTCAAGGTCATGTCAAGGGCAAGTCAAGGTCAAGTCAAGGTCATATCAAGGTCAGGTCAAGGTCAGGTCAAGGTCAAGTCAAGGTCATGTCAAGATCAAGTTAAGGTCGAGTTAAAGTCAAGGCAAGGTCAAGTCAAGGTCAAGTCAAGGTCATGTCAAGGTCGAGTCAAGGTCAAGTCAAGGTCATGTCAAGGTCAAGTCAAGGTCAAGTCAAGTCAAGGTCATGTCAAGGTCGAGTCAAGGTTAAGTCAAGGTCAAGTCAAGGTCATATCAAGGTCAGGTCAAGGTCAGGTCAAGGTCAAGTCAAGGTCAAGTCAAGGTCAAGTCACAGGTCAGTTCAAGGTCAAGTCAAGGTCAAGTCAAGGTCAAGTCAAGATCAAGTCAAGGTCATGTCAAGGTCAAGTCAAGGTCAAGTCAAGGTCATGTCAAGGTCAAGTCAAGGTCAAGTCAAGATCAAGTCAAGGTCAAGTCAAGGTCAAGTCAAGGTCATGTCAAGGTCATGTCAAGATCAAGTCAAGGTCATGTCAAGGTCATGTCAAGGTCGAGTCAAGGTTAAGTCAAGGGCAAGTCAAGGTCAAGTCAAGGTTAAGTGAAGGTCAAGTCAAGGTCAAGTCAAGGTCAAGTCAAGATCAAGTCAAGGTCATGTCAAGGTCAAGTCAAGGTCAAGTCAAGATCAAGTCAAGGTCAAGTCAAGGTCAAGTCAAGGTCATGTCAAGGTCATGTCAAGATCAAGTCAAGGTCATGTCAAGGTCATGTCAAGGTCGAGTCAAGGTTAAGTCAAGGGCAAGTCAAGGTTAAGTCAAGGTCAGGTCAAGGTCAAGTCAAGGTCGAGTCAAGGTCAAGTCAAGGTCAAGTCAAGGTCAAGTCAAGGTCAAGTCAAGGTCAAGTCAAGGTCAAGTCAACGTCAAGTCAAGGTAAAGTCAAGGTTAAGTCAAGGTCAAGTCAAGGTCACGTCAAGTAAAAGTCAAGTTAAAGTCATGTCAAGTCAAGGTCAAGTCAAGGTCAAGTCAAGGTCAAGTCAAGGTCATGTCAAGGTCAAGTCAAGGTCGAGTTAAAGTCAAGTCAAGTTCAAGTCAAGGTCATATCAAGGTCAAGTCAAGGTCAAATCAAGGTCATGTCAAGGTCATGTCAAGATCAAGTTAATATCAAGTCAAGGTCGAGTAAAGGTCGAGTCAAGGTCAAGTCAAGGTCAAGTCAAGGTCAAGTCAAGGTCGAGTAAAGGTCGAGTCAAGGTCAAGTCAAGGTCAAGTCAAGGTCAAGTCAAGGTCAAGTCAAGGTCAAGTCAAGGTCGAGTCAAGGTCAAGTCAAGGTCAAGTCAAGGTCATGTCAAGGTCATGTCAAGGGCAAGTCAAGGTTAAGTCAAGGTCATGTCAAGGTCAAGGTCAAGTCAAGGTCAAGTCAAGGTCAAGTCAAGGTCAAGTCAAGGTCATGTCAAGGTCATGTCAAGATCAAGTTAAGGTCAAGTCAAGGTCAAGTCAAGGTCAAGTCAAGGTCAAGTCAAGGTCAAGTCAAGGTCAGTTCAAGGTCAAGTCAAGGTCAAGTCAAGGTCGAGTCAAGGTCAAGTCAAGGTCAAATCAAGGTCATGTCAAGGTCATGTCAAGATCAAGTTAATATCAAGTCAAGGTCGAGTAAAGGTCGAGTCAAGGTCAAGTCAAGGTCAAGTCAAGGTCAAGTCAAGGTCAAGTCAAGGTCAAGTCAAGGTCAAGTCAAGGTTAAGTCAAGGTCGAGTCAAGGTCAAGTCAAGGTCAAGTCAAGGTCAAGTCAAGGTCATGTCAAGGTCAAGGTCAAGTCAAGGTCAAGTCAAGGTCGAGTCAAGGTTATGTCAAGGTCAAGTCAAGGTCAAGTCAAGGTCAAGTCAAGGTCGAGTCAAGGTTATGTCAAGGTCAAGTCAAGGTCAAGTCATGGTCAAGTCAAGGTCAAGTCAAGGTCATGTCAAGGTCAGGTCAAGGTCAAGTCAAGGTCGAGTCAAGGTCAAGTCAAGGTCAAGTCAAGGTCAAGTCAAGGTCAAGTCAAGGTCAAGTCAACGTCAAGTCAAGGTAAAGTCAAGGTTAAGTCAAGGTCAAGTCAAGGTCACGTCAAGTAAAAGTCAAGTTAAAGTCATGTCAAGTCAAGGTCATGTCAAGTTCACGTCAAGGTCGAGTCAAGGTCAAGTCAAGGTCAAGTCAAGGTCAAGTCAAGGGCAAGTCAAGGTCAAGTCAAGGTGAAGTCAAGGTCAAGTCAAGGTCAAGTCAAGGTCACGTCAAGGTCAAGTCAAGGTCAAGTCAAAGTCAAGTCAACGTCAAGTCAAGGTCAAGTCAAGGTCAAGTCAAGGTCATGTCAAAGTCAAGGTCAAGTCAAGGTCAAGTTAAGGTCAAGCCAAGGTGAAGTCAAGGTCATGTCAAGGTCAAATCAAGGTCAAGTCAAGGTAAAGTGAAGGTCAAGTCAAGGTCAAGTCAAGTCAAGGTCAAGTCAAGGTCATGTCAAGGTCGAGTCAAGGTCAAGTCAAGGTCAAGTCAAGGTCAAGTGAAGGTCAAGTCAAGGTCAAGTCAAGGTCAAATCAAGGTCATGTCAAGTCAAGGTCAAGCCAAGGTCAAGTCAAAGTCAAGTCAAGGTCAAGTCAAGGTCAAGTCACGGTTATGTCAAGGTCAAGTCAAGGTCATGTCAAGGTCATGTCAAGGTCAAGTCAAGTCAAGGTCAAGTCAAGGTCATGTCAAGGTCGAGTCAAGGTCAAGTCAAGGTCAAGTCAAGGTCAAGTGAAGGTCAAGTCAAGGTCAAGTCAAGGTCAGGTAAAGGTCAAGTCAATGCCAAGTCAAGGTCATGTCAAAGTCATGTCAAGGTCAAGTCAAGGTCAAGTCAAGGTCATGTCAAGGTCAAGTCAAGGTAGAGTCAAGGTCAAGCAAGGTCAAGTCAAGGTCATGTCAAGGTCATGTCAAGGTCAAGTCAAGTCAAGGTCAAGTCAAGTTCATGTCAAGGTCATGTCAAGGTCGAGTCAAGGTCAAGTCAAGGTCAAGTGAAGGTCAAGTCAAGGTCAAGTTAAGGTCAAGTCAAGGTCAAGTTTAGGTCAAGTCGAGGTCAAGTCAAGGTCATGTCAAGTTCAAGTCACGGTCAGGTCAAGGTCAAGTCAAGGTCAAGTCAAGGTCAAGTCAAGGTCAAGTCAAGGTCATGTCAATGGTAAGTCAAGGACAAGTCAAGGTCAAGTCATGGTCAAGTCAAGGCCAGTTCAAGGTCAAGTCAAGGTCAAGTCAAGGTCAAGTCAAGGTCAAGTCAAGGTCAAGTCAAAGTCAAGTCAAGGTCAAGTCAAGGTCATGCCAAGTTCATATCAAGGTCAAGTCAAGGTCAAGTCAAGGTCAGGCCAAGGTCAAGTCAAGGTCGAGTCAAGGTCAAGTCAAGGTCAAGTCAAGGTCAAGTCAATGTCACGTCAAGGTCAAGTAAAGGTCAAGTCAAAGTCATGTCAATTCAAGGTCATGTCAAGGTCAAGTCAAGGTCAAGTCAAGGTCATGTCAAGGTCAAGTCAAGGTCATGTCAAGGTCAAGTCAAGGTCAAGTCAAGGTCAAGTAAAGGTCAGGTCAAGGTCAAGTCAAGGTCTTGTCAAGGTCAAGTCAAGGTCAAGTCAAGGTCAAGTCAAGGTCAAGTCAAGGTCATGTTAAGGTCATGTCAAGGCCATGTCAAGTCAAGGTCAAGTCAAGGTCAAGTCAAGGTCATGTCAAGGTCATGTCAAGGTCGAGTCAAGGTCAAGTCAAGGTCAAGTCAAGGTCAAGTGAAGGTCAAATCAAGGTCAAGTCAAGGTCAAGTCAAGGTCAAGTAAAGGTCAAGTCAATGCCAAGTCAAGGTCAAGTCAAGGTCAAGTCAAGGTCAAGTCATGGTCAAGTCAAGGTCAAGTCAAGGTAAAGTGAAGGTCAAGTCAAGGTCAAGTCAAGGTCAAGTCAAGGTCAAGTCAAGGTCAGGTAAAGGTCAAGTCAATGCCAAGTCAAGGTCATGTCAAAGTCATGTCAAGGTCAAGTCAAGGTCAAGTCAAGGTCAAGTCAAGGTCAGGTAAAGGTCAAGTAAATGCCAAGTCAAGGTCATGTCAAAGTCATGTCAAGGTCAAGTCAAGGTCAAGTCAAGGTCAAGTCAAGGTCATGTCAAGGTCAAGTCAAGGTCAAGTCAAGGTCAAGCAAGGTCAAGTCAAGTTAATGTCAAGGTCACGTCACGGTCAAGTCAAGGTCAAGTCAAGGTCATGTCAAGGTCATGTCAAGGTCGAGTCAAGGTCAAGTCAAGGTCAAGTGAAGGTCATGTCAAGGTCAAGTCAAGGTCAAGTCATGGTCAAGTCAAGGTTAAGTCAAGGTCAAGTCAAGGTCAAGTCAAGGTCAAGTCAAGGTCATGTCAAGGTCAAGTCAAGGTCAAGGTCATGTCAAGGTCAAGGTCAAGTCAAGGTCAAGTCAAGGTCGAGTCAAGGTTATGTCAAGGTCAAGTCAAGGTCAAGTCAAGGTTATGTCAAGGTCAAGTCAAGGTCAAGTCATGGTCAAGTCAAGGTCAAGTCAAGGTCATGTCAAGGTCAGGTCAAGGTCAAGTCAAGGTCGAGTCAACGTCAAGTCAAGGTCAAGTCAAGGTCAAGTCAAGGTCAAGTCAACGTCAAGTCAAGGTTAAGTCAAGGTCAAGTCAAGGTCAAGTCAAGGTCACGTCAAGTAAAAGTCAAGTTAAAGTCATGTCAAGTCAAGGTCATGTCAAGTTCACGTCAAGGTCGAGTCAAGGTCAAGTCAAGGTCAAGTCAAGGTCAAGTCAAGGGCAAGTCAAGGTCAAGTCAAGGTCAAGTCAAGGTCAAGTCAAGGTCAAGTCAAGGTCACGTCAAGGTCAAGTCAAGGTCAAGTCAAAGTCAAGTCAAGGTCAAGTCAAGGTCAAGTCAAGGTCAAGTCAAGGTCATGTCAAAGTCAAGGTCAAGTCAAGGTGAAGTCAAGGTCATGTCAAGGTCAAATCAAGGTCAAGTCAAGGTAAAGTGAAGGTCAAGTCAAGGTCAAGTCAAGTCAAGGTCAAGTCAAGGTCATGTCAAGGTCGAGTCAAGGTCAAGTCAAGGTCAAGTCAAGGTCAAGTGAAGGTCAAGTCAAGGTCAAGTCAAGGTCAAGTCAAGGTCAAGTCAAGGTCGCGTCAAGGTCAAATCAAGGTCATGTCAAGTCAAGGTCAAGCCAAGGTCAAGTCAAAGTCAAGTCAAGGTCAAGTCACGGTTATGTCAAGGTCAAGTCAAGGTCGAGTCAAGGTCAAGTCAAGGTCAAGTCAAGGTAAAGTGAAGGTCAAGTCAAGGTCATGTCAAGGTCATGTCAAGGTCAAGTCAAGTCAAGGTCAAGTCAAGGTCATGTCAAGGTCTAGTCAAGGTCAAGTCAAGGTCAAGTCAAGGTCAAGTGAAGGTCAAGTCAAGGTCAAGTCAAGGTCAAGTCAAGGTCAAGTCAAGGTCAGGTAAAGGTCAAGTCAATGCCAAGTCAAGGTCATGTCAAAGTCATGTCAAGGTCAAGTCAAGGTCAAGTCAAGGTCATGTCAAGGTCAAGTCAAGGTAGAGTCAAGGTCAAGCAAGGTCATGTCAAGGTCATGTCAAGGTCAAGTCAAGTCAAGGTCAAGTCAAGTTCATGTCAAGGTCATGTCAAGGTCGAGTCAAGGTCAAGTCAAGGTCAAGTGAAGGTCATGTCAAGGTCAAGTCAAGGTCAAGTCAAGGTCAAGTCAAGGTCAAGTCAAGGTCAAGTTAAGGTCAAGTCAAGGTCAAGTTTAGGTCAAGTCGAGGTCAAGTCAAGGTCAAGTCAAGGTCAAGTCAAGGTCATGTCAATGGTAAGTCAAGGACAAGTCAAGGTCAAGTCATGGTCAAGTCAAGGCCAGTTCAAGGTCAAGTCAAGGTCAAGTCAAGGTCAAGTCAAGGTCAAGTCAAAGTCAAGTCAAGGTCAAGTCAAGGTCATGCCAAGTTCATATCAAGGTCAAGTCAAGGTCAAGTCAAGGTCAGGTCAAGGTCAAGTCAAGGTCGAGTCAAGGTCAAGTCAAGGTCAAGTCAAGGTCAAGTCAAGGTCACGTCAAGGTCAAGTAAAGGTCAAGTCAAAGTCATGTCAATTCAAGGTCAAGTCAAAGTCATGTCAATTCAAGGTCAAGTCAAGGTCATGTCAAGGTCAAGTCAAGGTCAAGTCAAGGTCAAGTCAAGGTCAAGTAAAGGTCAGGTCAAGGTCAAGTCAAGGTCTTGTCAAGGTCAAGTCAAGGTCAAGTCAAGGTCAAGTCAAGATCATGTCAAGGTCAAGTCAAGGTCAAGTCAAGGTCAAGTCAAGGTCATGTCAAGGTCAACTCAAGGTCAAGTCAAGGTCGAGTCAAGGTCAAGTCAAGGTCAAGTCAAGGTCATGTCAAGGTCGAGTCAAGGTCAAGTCAAGGTCAAGTCAAGGTCAAGTCAAGGTCATGTCAAGGTCAAGTCAAGGTCAAGTCAAGGTAAAGTGAAGGTCAAGTCAAGGTCAAGTCAAGGTCAAGTCAAGGTCAAGTCAAGGTCAAGTCAAGGTCATGTTAAGGTCATGTCAAGGCCATGTCAAGTCAAGGTCAAGTCAAGGTCATGTCAAGGTCATGTCAAGGTCATGTCAAGGTCGAGTCAAGGTCAAGTCAAGGTCAAGTCAAGGTCAAGTGAAGGTCAAGTCAAGGTCAAGTCAAGGTCAGGTAAAGGTCAAGTCAATGCCAAGTCAAGGTCATGTCAAAGTCATGTCAAGGTCAAGTCAAGGTCAAGTCAAGGTCAAGTCAAGGTCATGTCAAGGTCAACTCAAGGTCAAGTCAAGGTCAAGCAAGGTCAAGTCAAGTTAATGTCAAGGTCATGTCAAGGTCAAGTCAAGGTCAAGTCAAGGTCATGTCAAGGTCATGTCAAGGTCGAGTCAAGGTCAAGTCAAGGTCAAGTGAAGGTCATGTCAAGGTCAAGTCAAGGTCAAGTCATGGTCAAGTCAAGGTTAAGTCAAGGTCAAGTCAAGGTCATGTCAAGGTCAAGTCAAGGTCAAGTCAAGGTCATGTCAAGGTCATGTCAAGGTCGAGTCAAGGTCAAGTCAAGGTCAAGTGAAGGTCATGTCAAGGTCAAGTCAAGGTCAAGTCATGGTCAAGTCAAGGTTAAGTCAAGGTCAAGTCAAGGTCATGTCAAGGTCAAGTCAAGGTCAGGTCAAGGTCATGTCAAGGTCGAGTCAAGGTCAAGTCAAGGTCAAGTGAAGGTCATGTCAAGGTCAAGTCAAGGTTAAGTCAAGGTCAAGCAAGGTCAAGTCAAGTTAATGTCAAGGTCATGTCAAGGTCAAGTCAAGGTCAAGTCAAGGTCATGTCAAGGTCATGTCAAGGTCGAGTCAAGGTCAAGTCATGGTCAAGTCAAGGTTAAGTCAAGGTCAAGTCAAGGTCAAGTCAAGGTCATGTCAAGGTCAAGTCAAGGTCATGTCAAGGTCAAGTCAAGGTCAGGTCAAGGTCAAGTCAAGGTCAAGTCAAGGTCAAGTCAAGGTCAAGTCAAGGTCATGTCAAGGTCAAGTCAAGGTCATGTCAAGGTCAAGTCAAGGTCAGGTCAAGGTCAAGTCAAGGTCAAGTCAAGGTCAAGCAAGGTCAAGTCAAGTTAATGTCAAGGTCATGTCAAGGTCAAGTCAAGGTCATGTCAAGGTCATGTCAAGGTCGAGTCAAGGTCAAGTCAAGGTCAAGTGAAGGTCATGTCAAGGTCAAGTCAAGGTTAAGTCAAGGTCAAGCAAGGTCAAGTCAAGTTAATGTCAAGGTCATGTCAAGGTCAAGTCAAGGTCAAGTCAAGGTCATGTCAAGGTCATGTCAAGGTCGAGTCAAGGTCAAGTCAAGGTCAAGTGAAGGTCACGTCAAGGTCAAGTCAAGGTCAAGTCATGGTCAAGTCAAGGTCAAGTCAAGGTCAAGTCAAGGTCATGTCAATGGTAAGTCAAGGTCACGTCAAGGTCAAGTCATGGTCAAGTCAAGGCCAGTACAAGGTCAAGTCAAGGTCAAGTCAAGGTCAATTCAAGGTCATGCCAAGTTCATATCAAGGTCAAGTCAAGGTCGAGTCAAGGTCAAGTCAAGGTCAAGCCAAGGTCAAGTCAAGGTCACGTCAAGGTTAAGTAAAGGTCAAGTCAAAGTCATGTCAATTCAAGGTCATGTCAAGGTCAAGTCAAGGTCAAGTCAAGGACATGTCAAGGTCATGCCAAGGTTAAGTCAAGGTCAAGTCAAGGTCAAGTCAAGGTCAAGTTTAGGTCAAGTTGAGGTCAAGTCAAGGTCATGTCAAGGTCATGTCAAGGTCAAATCAAGGTCAGGTCAAGGTCAAGTCAAGGTCAAGTCAAGGTCATGTCATGGGCAAGTCAAGGTCAAGTCATGGTCAAGTCAAGGCCAGTTCAAGGTCAAGTCAAGGTCAAGTCAAGGTCAAGTCAAGGTCACGTCAAGTAAAAGTCAAGTTAAAGTCATGTCAAGTCAAGGTCATGTCAAGTTCACGTCAAGGTCAAGTCAAGGTCAAGTCAAGGTCATGTCAAGGTCATGCCAAGGTTAAGTCAAGGTCAAGTCAAGGTAAAGTCAAGGTCAGGTAAAGGTCAAGTCAATGCCAAGTCAAGGTCATGTCAAAGTCATGTCAAGGTCAAGTCAAGGTCAAGCAAGGTCAAGTCAAGTTAATGTCAAGGTCATGTCAAGGTCAAGTCAAGGTCAAGTCAAGGTCAAGTCAAGGTCAAGTCATGGTCAAGTCAAGGTCAAGTCAAGGTCAAGTCAAGGTCAAGTCAAGGTCAAGTCAAGGTCAAGTCAAGGTCAAGTCAAGGTCAAGTTTAGGTCAAGTCGAGGTAAAGTCAAGGTCATGTCAAGGTCAAGTCAAGGTCAGGTCAAGGTCAAGTCAAGGTCAAGTCAAGGTCAAGTCAAGGTAAAGTCAAGGTCAAGTCAAGGTCATGTCATGGGCAAGTCAAGGTCAAGTCATGGTCAAGTCAAGGTTAAGTCAAGGTCAAGTCAAGGTCAAGTCAAAGTCAAGTTTAGGTCAAGTCGAGGTAAAGTCAAGGTCATGTCAAGGTCAAGTCAAGGTCAGGTCAAGGTCAAGTCAAGGTCGAGTCAAGGTCAAGTCAAGGTCAAGCCAAGGTCAAGTCAAGGTCACGTCAAGGTTAAGTAAAGGTCAAGTCAAAGTCATGTCAATTCAAGGTCATGTCAAGGTCAAGTCAAGGTCAAGTCAAGGACATGTCAAGGTCATGCCAAGGTTAAGTCAAGGTCAAGTCAAGGTCAAGTTTAGGTCAAGTTGAGGTCAAGTCAAGGTCATGTCAAGGTCATGTCAAGGTGAAATCAAGGTCAGGTCAAGGTCAAGTCAAGGTCAAGTCAAGGTCATGTCATGGGCAAGTCAAGGTCAAGTCATGGTCAAGTCAAGGCCAGTTCAAGGTCAAGTCAAGGTCAAGTCAAGGTCATGTCATGGGCAAGTCAAGGTCAAGTCATGGTCAAGTCAAGGCCAGTTCAAGGTCAGGTCAAGGTCAAGTCAAGGTCAAGTCAAGGTCAAGTCGAGGTAAAGTCAAGGTCAAGTCAAGGTCATGTCATGGGCAAGTCAAGGTCAAGTCATGGTCAAGTCAAGGCCAGTTCAAGGTCAAGTCAAGGTCAAGTCAAGGTCAAGTCAAGGTCACGTCAAGTAAAAGTCAAGTTAAAGTCATGTCAAGTCAAGGTCATGTCAAGTTCACGTCAAGGTCAAGTCAAGGTCATGTCAAGGTCATGTCAAGGTCATGTCAAGGTCGAGGTCGAGTCAAGGTCAAGTCAAGGTCAAGTGAAGGTCATGTCAAGGTCAAGTCAAGGTCAAGTCATGGTCAAGTCAAGGTTAAGTCAAGGTCAAGTCAAGGTCAAGTCAAAGTCAAGTTTAGGTCAAGTCGAGGTAAAGTCAAGGTCATGTCAAGGTCAAGTCAAGGTCAGGTCAAGGTCAAGTCAAGGTCAGGTCAAGGTCAAGTCAAGGTCAAGTCAAGGTCAAGTCAAGGTCAAGTCAAGGTCATGTCAATGGTAAGTCAAGGTCACGTCAAGGTCAAGTCATGGTCAAGTCAAGGCCAGTACAAGGTCAAGTCAAGGTCAAGTCAAGGTCAATTCAAGGTCATGCCAAGTTCATATCAAGGTCAAGTCAAGGTCGAGTCAAGGTCAAGTCAAGGTCAAGCCAAGGTCAAGTCAAGGTCACGTCAAGGTTAAGTAAAGGTCAAGTCAAAGTCATGTCAATTCAAGGTCATGTCAAGGTCAAGTCAAGGTCAAGTCAAGGACATGTCAAGGTCATGCCAAGGTTAAGTCAAGGTCAAGTCAAGGTCAAGTTTAGGTCAAGTTGAGGTCAAGTCAAGGTCATGTCAAGGTCATGTCAAGGTGAAATCAAGGTCAGGTCAAGGTCAAGTCAAGGTCAAGTCAAGGTCATGTCATGGGCAAGTCAAGGTCAAGTCATGGTCAAGTCAAGGCCAGTTCAAGGTCAAGTCAAGGTCAAGTCAAGGTCAAGTCAAGGTCACGTCAAGTAAAAGTCAAGTTAAAGTCATGTCAAGTCAAGGTCATGTCAAGTTCACGTCAAGGTCAAGTCAAGGTCAAGTCAAGGTCAAGTCAAGGTAAAGTCAAGGTCAGGTAAAGGTCAAGTCGATGCCAAGTCAAGGTCATGTCAAAGTCATGTCAAGGTCAAGTCAAGGTCAAGCAAGGTCAAGTCAAGTTAATGTCAAGGTCATGTCAAGGTCAAGTCAAGGTCAAGTCAAGGTCATGTCAAGGTCATGTCAAGGTCATGTCAAGGTCGAGTCAAGGTCAAGTCAAGGTCAAGTCAAGGTCAAGTCATGGTCAAGTCAAGGTTAAGTCAAGGTCAAGTCAAGGTCAAGTCAAGGTCAAGTCAAGGTCAAGTCAAGGTCAAGTCAAGGTCAAGTCAAGGTCAAGTTTAGGTCAAGTCGAGGTAAAGTCAAGGTCATGTCAAGGTCAAGTCAAGGTCAGGTCAAGGTCAAGTCAAGGTCAAGTCAAGGTCAAGTCAAGGTCAAGTCAAGGTCAAGTCAAGGTCATGTCAATGGTAAGTCAAGGTCACGTCAAGGTCAAGTCATGGTCAAGTCAAGGCCAGTACAAGGTCAAGTCAAGGTCAAGTCAAGGTCAAGTCAAGGTCAAGTCAAGGTCATGCCAAGTTCATATCAAGGTCAAGTCAAGGTCAGGCCAAGGTCAAGTCAAGGTCGAGTCAAGGTCAAGTCAAGGTCAAGCCAAGGTCAAGTCAAGGTCACGTCAAGGTTAAGTAAAGGTCAAGTCAAAGTCATGTCAATTCAAGGTCATGTCAAGGTCAAGTCAAGGTCAAGTCAAGGACATGTCAAGGTCATGCCAAGGTTAAGTCAAGGTCAAGTCAAGGTCAAGTTTAGGTCAAGTTGAGGTCAAGTCAAGGTCATGTCAAGGTCATGTCAAGGTCAAATCAAGGTCAGGTCAAGGTCAAGTCAAGGTCAAGTCAAGGTCAAGTCAAGGTCAAGTCAAGGTCAAGTCAAGGTCAAGTCAACGTCAAGTCAAGGTAAAGTCAAGTAAAAGTCAAGTTAAAGTCATGTCAAGTCAAAGTCATGTCAAGTTCACGTCAAGGTCAAGTCAAGGTCAAGTCAAGGTCATGTCAAGGTCATGCCAAGGTTAAGTCAAGGTCAAGTCAAGGTCAAGTCAAGGTCAAGTTTAGGTCAAGTTGAGGTCAAGTCAAGGTCATGTCAAGGTCAAGTCAAGGTCAAGTCAAGGTCAAGTAAAGGTCAAGTCAAGGTCAAGTCAAGGTCAAGTCAAGGTCAAGTTTAGGTCAAGTTGAGGTCAAGTCAAGGTCATGTCAAGGTCATGTCAAGGTCAAGTCAAGGTCAAGTCAAGGTCAAGTCAAGGTCAAGTCAAGGTCAAGTCAAGGTCAAGTTTAGGTCAATTTGAGGTCAAGTCAAGGTCAAGTCAAGGTCAAGTCAACGTCAACTCAAGGTAAAGTCAAGTAAAAGTCAAGTTAAAGTCATGTCAAGTCAAAGTCATGTCAAGTTCACGTCAAGGTCAAGTCAAGGTCAAGTCAAGGTCATGTCAAGGTCATGCCAAGGTTAAGTCAAGGTCAAGTCAAGGTCAAGTCAAGGTCAAGTTTAGGTCAAGTTGAGGTCAAGTCAAGGTCATGTCAAGGTCATGTCAAGGTCAACTCAAGGTCATGTCAAGGTCATGCCAAGGTTAAGTCAAGGTCAAGTCAAGGTCAAGTCAAGGTCAAGTTTAGGTCAAGTTGAGGTCAAGTCAAGGTCATGTCAAGGTCATGTCAAGGTCAAGGTCAAGTCAAGGTCAAGTCATGGTCAAGTCAAGGTCAAGTCAAGGTAAAGTGAAGGTCAAGTCAAGGTCAAGTCAAGGTCAAGTCAAGGTCAAGTCAAGGTCAGGTAAAGGTCAAGTCAATGCCAAGTCAAAGTCATGTCAAAGTCATGTCAAGGTCAAGTCAAGGTCAAGTCAAGGTCAGGTAAAGGTCAAGTAAATGCCAAGTCAAGGTCATGTCAAAGTCATGTCAAGGTCAAGTCAAGGTCAAGTCAAGGTCAACTCAAGGTCAAGCAAGGTCAAGTCAAGTTAATGTCAAGGTCATGTCAAGGTCAAGTCAAGGTCATGTCAAGGTCAAGTCAAGGTCATGTCAAGGTCATGTCAAGGTCATGTCAAGGTCGAGTCATGGTCAAGTCAAGGTCAAGTGAAGGTCATGTCAAGGTCAAGTCAAGGTCGAGTCAAGGTCAAGTCAAGGTCATGTCAAGGTCAAGTCAAGGTCAAGTCAAGGTCAAGTCAAGGTCATGTTAAGGTCATGTCAAGGCCATGTCAAGTCAAGGTCAAGTCAAGGTCATGTCAAGGTCATGTCAAGGTCATGTCAAGGTCGAGTCAAGGTCAAGTCAAGGTCAAGTCAAGGTCAAGTAAAGGTCAAGTCATGGTCAAGTCAAGGTCAAGTCAAGGTAAAGTGAAGGTCAAGTCAAGGTCAAGTCAAGGTCAAGTTTAGGTCAAGTTGAGGTCAAGTCAAGGTCATGCCAAGGTTAAGTCAAGGTCAAGTCAAGGTCAAGTCAAGGTCAAGTTTAGGTCAAGTTGAGGTCAAGTCAAGGTCATGTCAAGGTCATGTCAAGGTCAACTCAAGGTCATGTCAAGGTCATGCCAAGGTTAAGTCAAGGTCAAGTCAAGGTCAAGTCAAGGTCAAGTTTAGGTCAAGTTGAGGTCAAGTCAAGGTCATGTCAAGGTCATGTCAAGGTCAAGGTCAAGTCAAGGTCAAGTCATGGTCAAGTCAAGGTCAAGTCAAGGTAAAGTGAAGGTCAAGTCAAGGTCAAGTCAAGGTCAAGTCAAGGTCAAGTCAAGGTCAGGTAAAGGTCAAGTCAATGCCAAGTCAAAGTCATGTCAAAGTCATGTCAAGGTCAAGTCAAGGTCAAGTCAAGGTCAGGTAAAGGTCAAGTAAATGCCAAGTCAAGGTCATGTCAAAGTCATGTCAAGGTCAAGTCAAGGTCAAGTCAAGGTCAACTCAAGGTCAAGCAAGGTCAAGTCAAGTTAATGTCAAGGTCATGTCAAGGTCAAGTCAAGGTCATGTCAAGGTCAAGTCAAGGTCATGTCAAGGTCATGTCAAGGTCATGTCAAGGTCGAGTCATGGTCAAGTCAAGGTCAAGTGAAGGTCATGTCAAGGTCAAGTCAAGGTCGAGTCAAGGTCAAGTCAAGGTCATGTCAAGGTCAAGTCAAGGTCAAGTCAAGGTCAAGTCAAGGTCATGTTAAGGTCATGTCAAGGCCATGTCAAGTCAAGGTCAAGTCAAGGTCATGTCAAAGTCATGTCAAGTTCACGTCAAGGTCAAGTCAAGGTCATGTCAAGGTCATGTCAAGGTCATGTCAAGGTCGAGTCATGGTCAAGTCAAGGTCAAGTCAAGGTCAATTCAAGGTCATGTCAAGGTCGAGTCAAGGTCAAGTCAAGGTCATGTCAAGGTCAAGTCAAGGTCAAGTCAAGGTCAAGTCAAGGTCATGTTAAGGTCATGTCAAGGCCATGTCAAGTCAAGGTCAAGTCAAGGTCATGTCAAGGTCATGTCAAGGTCATGTCAAG
Organism: Sturmia bella; assembly: GCA_963662145.1. Lineage (NCBI taxonomy): Eukaryota > Metazoa > Arthropoda > Insecta > Diptera > Tachinidae > Sturmia > Sturmia bella. The sequence goes on from OY759169.1 coordinate 50,759,934, forward strand.
GTCGAGTCAAGGTCAAGTCAAGGTCAAGTCAAGGTCAAGTAAAGGTCAAGTCAATGCCAAGTCAAGGTCATGTCAAAGTCATGTCAAGGTCAAGGTCAAGTCAAGGTCAAGTCATGGTCAAGTCAAGGTCAAGTCAAGGTAAAGTGAAGGTCAAGTCAAGGTCAAGTCAAGGTCAAGTCAAGGTCAAGTCAAGGTCAGGTAAAGGTCAAGTCAATGCCAAGTCAAAGTCATGTCAAAGTCATGTCAAGGTCAAGTCAAGGTCAAGTCAAGGTCAGGTAAAGGTCAAGTAAATGCCAAGTCAAGGTCATGTCAAAGTCATGTCAAGGTCAAGTCAAGGTCAAGTCAAGGTCAACTCAAGGTCAAGCAAGGTCAAGTCAAGTTAATGTCAAGGTCATGTCAAGGTCAAGTCAAGGTCATGTCAAGGTCAAGTCAAGGTCATGTCAAGGTCATGTCAAGGTCATGTCAAGGTCGACTCATGGTCAAGTCAAGGTCAAGTGAAGGTCATGTCAAGGTCAAGTCAAGGTCAAGTCATGGTCAAGTCAAGGTTAAGTCAAGGTCAAGTCAAGGTCAAGTCAAGGTCAAGTCAAGGTCAAGTCAAGGTCAAGTCAAGGTCAAGTCGAGGTAAAGTCAAGGTCATGTCAAGGTCAAGTCAAGGTCAGGTCAAGGTCAAGTCAAGGTCAGGTCAAGGTCAAGTCAAGGTCAAGTCAAGGTCAAGTCAAGGTCATGTCAATGGTAAGTCAAGGTCACGTCAAGGTCAAGTCATGGTCAAGTCAAGGCCAGTACAAGGTCAAGTCAGGGTCAAGTCAAGGTCAATTCAAGGTCATGCCAAGTTCATATCAAGGTCAAGTCAAGGTCGAGTCAAGGTCAAGTCAAGGTCAAGCCAAGGTCAAGTCAAGGTCACGTCAAGGTTAAGTAAAGGTCAAGTCAAAGTCATGTCAATTCAAGGTCATGTCAAGGTCAAGTCAAGGTCAAGTCAAGGACATGTCAAGGTCATGCCAAGGTTAAGTCAAGGTCAAGTCAAGGTCAAGTCAAGGTCAAGTTAAGGTCAAGTTTAGGTCAAGTTGAGCTCAAGTCAAGGTCATGTCAAGGTCATGTCAAGGTCAAATCAAGGTCAGGTCAAGGTCAAGTCAAGGTCAAGTCAAGGTCATGTCATGGGCAAGTCAAGGTCAAGTCATGGTCAAGTCAAGGCCAGTTCAAGGTCAAGTTAAGGTCAAGTCAAGGTCAAGTCAAGGTCAAGTCAAGGTCACGTCAAGTAAAAGTCAAGTTAAAGTCATGTCAAGTCAAGGTCATGTCAAGTTCACGTCAAGGTCAAGTCAAGGTCATGTCAAGGTCATGCCAAGGTTAAGTCAAGGTCAAGTCAAGATAAAGTCAAGGTCAGGTAAAGGTCAAGTCAATGCCAAGTCAAGGTCATGTCAAAGTCATGTCAAGGTCAATTCAAGGTCAAGTCAAGGTCAAGTCAAGGTCATGTCAAGGTAAAGTCAAGGTCAAGTCAAGGTCAAGCAAGGTCAAGTCAAGTTAATGTCAAGGTCATGTCAAGGTCAAGTCAAGGTCAAGTCAAGGTCATGTCAAGGTCATGTCAAGGTCGAGTCAAGGTCAAGTCAAGGTCAAGTCAAGGTCAAGTCATGGTCAAGTCAAGGTTAAGTCAAGGTCAAGTCAAGGTCAAGTCAAGGTCAAGTCAAGGTCAAGTCAAGGTCAAGTCAAGGTCAAGTCAAGGTCAAGTCAAGGTCAAGTTTAGGTCAAGTCGAGGTAAAGTCAAGGTCATGTCAAGGTCAAGTCAAGGTCAGGTCAAGGTCAAGTCAAGGTCAAGTCAAGGTCAAGTCAAGGTCAAGTCAAGGTCAAGTCAAGGTCATGTCAATGGTAAGTCAAGGTCACGTCAAGGTCAAGTCATGGTCAAGTCAAGGCCAGTACAAGGTCAAGTCAAGGTCAAGTCAAGGTCAAGTCAAGGTCATGCCAAGTTCATATCAAGGTCAAGTCAAGGTCAGGCCAAGGTCAAGTCAAGGTCGAGTCAAGGTCAAGTCAAGGTCAAGCCAAGGTCAAGTCAAGGTCACGTCAAGGTTAAGTAAAGGTCAAGTCAAAGTCATGTCAATTCAAGGTCATGTCAAGGTCAAGTCAAGGTCAAGTCAAGGACATGTCAAGGTCATGCCAAGGTTAAGTCAAGGTCAAGTCAAGGTCAAGTCAAGGTCAAGTTTAGGTCAAGTTGAGGTCAAGTCAAGGTCATGTCAAGGTCATGTCAAGGTCAAGTCAAAGTCATGTCAAGTTCACGTCAAGGTCAAGTCAAGGTCAAGTCAAGGTCATGTCAAGGTCATGCCAAGGTTAAGTCAAGGTCAAGTCAAGGTCAAGTCAAGGTCAAGTTTGGGTCAAGTTGAGGTCAAGTCAAGGTCATGTCAAGGTCATGTCAAGGTCAAGTCAAGGTCAAGTCAAGGTCAAGTAAAGGTCAAGTCAAGGTCAAGTCAAGGTCAAGTCAAGGTCAAGTTTAGGTCAAGTTGAGGTCAAGTCAAGGTCATGTCAAGGTCATGTCAAGGTCACGTCAAGGTCAAGTCAAGGTCAAGTTTAGGTCAAGTTGAGGTCAAGTCAAGGTCAAGTCAAGGTCAAGTCAAGGTAAAGTCAAGGTCAAGTCAAGGTCAAGTCAACGTCAAGTCAAGGTAAAGTCAAGTAAAAGTCAAGTTAAAGTCATGTCAAGTCAAAGTCATGTCAAGTTCACGTCAAGGTCAAGTCAAGGTCAAGTCAAGGTCATGTCAAGGTCATGCCAAGGTTAAGTCAAGGTCAAGTCAAGGTCAAGTCAAGGTCAAGTTTAGTTCAAGTTGAGGTCAAGTCAAGGTCATGTCAAGGTCAAGTCAAGGTCAAGTCAAGGTCAAGTAAAGGTCAAGTCAAGGTCAAGTCAAGGTCAAGTCAAGGTCAAGTCAAGGTCAAGTCAAGGTAAAGTTTAGGTCAAGTTGAGGTCAAGTCAAGGTCAAGTCAAGGTCAAGTCAAGGTCAAGTCAAGGTCAAGTCAAGGTCAAGTCAAGGTCAAGTCAAGGTCAAGTAAAGGTCAATTCAATGTCAAGTCAAGGTCATGTCAAGGTCAAGTCCAGGTCAAGTCAAGGTCAAGTCAAGGTCAAGTCATGTTCATGTCAAGGTCATGTCAAGGTCAAGTCAAGGTCAAGTCAAGGTCAAGTCAAGGTCAATTCAAGGTCAAGTCAAGGTCAAGTCAAGGTCAAGTCAAGGTCAAGTCAAGGTCATGTCAAGGTCATGTCAAGGTCGAGTCAAGGTCAAGTCAAGGTCATGTCAAGGTCAGGTCAAGGTCAAGTCAAGGTCGAGTCAAGGTCAAGTCAAGGTCAAGTGAAGGTCAAGTCAAGGTCGAGTCAAGGTCAAGTCAAGGTCATGTCAAGGTCGAGTCAAGGTTACGTCAAGGTCAAGTCAAGGTCATGTCAAGGGCAAGTCAAGGTCATGTCAAGGTCATGTCAAGGTAAAGTCAAGGTCAAGTCAAGGTCAAGTCAAGGTCAGTTCAAGGTCAAGTCAAGGTCATGTCAAGATCAAGTTAAGGTCAAGTCAAGGTCAAGTCAAGGTCAAGTCAAGGTCGAGTCAAGGTCAAGTCAAGGTCAAGTCAAGGTCATGTCAAGGTCGAGTCAAGGTTAAGTCAAGGTCAAGTCAAGGTCATGTCAAGGGCAAGTCAAGGTCAAGTCAAGGTCATATCAAGGTCAGGTCAAGGTCAAGTCAAGGTCAAGTCAAGGTCAAGTCAAGGTCAAGGCAAGGTCATGTCAAGGTCGAGTCAAGGTCAAGTCAAGGTCAAGTCAAGGTCAAGTCAAAGTCAAGTCAAGGTCAAGTCAAGGTCGAGTTAAAGTCAAGTCAAGGTCAAGTCAAGGTCAAGTCAAGGTCATGTCAAGGTCAAGTCAAGGTCGAGTTAAAGTCAAGTCAAGTTCAAGTCAAGGTCATGTCAAGGTCGAGTCAAGGTTAAGTCAAGGTCAAGTCAAGGTCATGTCAAGGTCATGTCAAGGTCAAGTCAAGGTCATATCAAGGTCAGGTCAAGGTCAGGTTAAGGTCAAGTCAAGGTCATGTCAAGATCAAGTAAAGTTCGAGTTAAAGTCAAGGCAAGGTCAAGTCAAGGTCAAGTCAAGGTCATGTCAAGGTCGAGTCAAGGTCAAGTCAAGGTCATGTCAAGGTCAAGTCAAGGTCAAGTCAAGGTCGAGTCAAGGTCAAGTCAAGGTCAAGTCAAGGTCATGTCAAGGTCGAGTCAAGGTTAAGTCAAGGTCAAGTCAAGGTCATGTCAAGGGCAAGTCAAGGTCAAGTCAAGGTCATATCAAGGTCAGGTCAAGGTCAGGTCAGGGTCAAGTCAAGGTCAATTCAAGGTCAAGTCACAGGTCAGTTCAAGGTCAAGTCAAGGTCAAGTCAAGGTCGAGTCAAGGTCAAGTCAAGGTCATGTCAAGGTCATGTCAAGATCAAGTTCAGGTCGAGTTAAAGTCAAGGCAAGGTCAAGTCAAGGTCAAGTCAAGGTCATGTCAAGGTCAAGTCAAGGTCGAGTTAAAGTCAAGTCAAGGTCAAGTCAAGGTCATGTCAAGGTCAAGTCAAGGTCGAGTTAAAGTCAAGTCAAGGTCATGTCAAGGTCGAGTCAAGGTCGAGTCAAGGTCAAGTCAAGGTCAAGTCAAGGTCAAGTCAAGGTCAAGTCAAGGTCGAGTTAAAGTCAAGTCAAGGTCAAGTCAAGGTCATGTCAAGGTCAAGTCAAGGTAGAGTTAAAGTCAAGTCAAGTTCAAGTCAAGGTCATGTCAAGGTCAAGTCAAGGTCAAATCAAGGTCATGTCAAGGGCAAGTCAAGGTCAAGTCGAGGTTATGTCAAGGTCAAGGTCAAGTCAAGGTCAAGTCAAGGTATAGTCAAGGTTAAGTCAAGGTCAACTCAAGGTCAATTGAAGGTCAAGTCAAGGTCATGTCAAAGTCATGTCAAGGTCAAGTCAAGGTCAAGTCAAGGTCAAGTCAAGGTCAAGTCAAGGTCATGTCAAGGTCGAGTCAAGGTAAAGTCAAGGTCAAGTCAAGGTCAAGTCAAGGTAAAGTCAAGGTCACGTCAAGGTCAAGGTCAAGTCAAGGTCAAGTCAAAGTCACGTCAAGGTCAAGTTAAGGACAAGTCAAGGTCATGTCAAGGTTAAGTCAAGGTCATGTCAAGGTCATGTCAAGGTCCATTCAAGGTCAAGTCAAGGTTAAGTGAAGGTCAAGTCAAGGTCAAGTCAAGGTCAAGTCAAGATCAAGTCAAGGTCATGTCAAGGTCATGTCAAGGTCAGGTCAAGGTCAAGTCAAGGTCAAGTCAAGATCAAGTCAAGGTCAAGTCAAGGTCAAGTCAAGGTCATGTCAAGGTCATGTCAAGATCAAGTCAAGGTCATGTCAAGGTCATGTCAAGGTCGAGTCAAGGTTAAGTCAAGGTCAAGTCAAGGTCATATCAAGGTCATGTCAAGGTCAAGTCAAGGTCAAGTCAAGGTCACGTCAAGGTCAAGTCAAGGTCAAGTCAAGGTCAGTTCAAGGTCAGTTCAAGGTCAAGTCAAGGTCAAGTCAAGGTCGAGTCAAGGTCAAGTCAAGGTCAAGTCAAGGTCATGTCAAGGTCATGTCAAGGGCAAGTCAAGGTTAAGTCAAGGTCATGTCAAGGGCAAGTCAAGGTCAAGTCAAGGTCAAGTCAAGGTCATGTCAAGGTCATGTCAACATCAAGTTAAGGTCAAGTCAAGGTCAAGTCAATGTCAAGTCAAGGTCAGTTCAAGGTCAAGTCAAGGTCAAGTCAAGGTCGAGTCAAGGTCAAGTCAAGGTCAAATCAAGGTCATGTCAAGGTCATGTCAAGATCAAGTTAATATCAAGTCAAGGTCGAGTAAAGGTCGAGTCAAGGTCAAGTCAAGGTCAAGTCAAGGTCAAGTGAAGGTCAAGTCAAGGTCAATTCAAGGTCAAGTCAAGCTCAAGTCAAGGTTAAGTCAAGGTCGAGTCAAGGTCAAGTCAAGGTCAAGTCAAGGTCAAGTCAAGGTCATGTCAAGGTCAAGTCAAGGTCAAGTCAAGGTCATGTCAAGGGCAAGTCAAGGTTAAGTCGAGGTCATGTCAAGGTCAAGGTCAAGTCAAGGTCAAGTCAAGGTCGAGTCAAGGTTATGTCAAGGTCAAGTCAAGGTCAAGTCAAGGTCATGTCAAGGTCAGGTCAAGGTCAAGTCAAGGTCGAGTCAAGGTCAAGTCAAGGTCAAGTCAAGGTCAAGTCAAGGTCAAGTCAACGTCAAGTCAAGGTAAAGTCAAGGTTAAGTCAAGGTCAAGTCAAGGTCACGTCAAGTTAAAGTCAAGTTAAAGTCATGTCAAGTCAAGGTCATGTCAAGTTCACGTCAAGGTCGAGTCAAGGTCAAGTCAAGGTCAAGTCAAGGTCAAGTCAAGGTCAAGTCAAGGTCAAGTCAAGGGCAAGTCAAGGTCAAGTCAAGGTCAAGTCAAGGTCAAGTCAAGGTCAAGTCAAGGTCACGTCAAGGTCAAGTCAAGGTCAAGTCAAGGTCAAGTCAAGGTCAAGTCAAGGTCATGTCAAAGTCAAGGTCAAGTCAAGGTGAAGTCAAGGTCATGTCAAGGTCAAGCCAAATTCAAGTCAAGGTAAAGTGAAGGTCAAGTCAAGGTCAAGTCAAGGTCAAGTCAAGTCAAGGTCAAGTCAAGGTCAAGTCAAGGTCAAGTGAAGGTCAAGTCAAGGTCGCGTCAAGGTCAAATCAAGGTCATGTCAAGTCAAGGTCAAGCCAAGGTCATGTCAAGGTCAAGTCAAGGTCAAGTCAAGGTAAAGTGAAGGTCAAGTCAAGGTCAAGTCAAGGTCAAGTCAAGGTCAAGTCAAGGTCATGTCAAGGTCATGTCAAGGTCAAGTCAAGTCAAGGTCAAGTCAAGGTCATGTCAAGGTCGAGTCAAGGTCAAGTCAAGGTCAAGTCAAGGTCAAGTTAAGGTCAAGTCAAGGTCAAGTCAAGGTCAAGTCAAGGTCAAGTCAAGGTCAGGTAAAGGTCAAGTCAATGCCAAGTCAAGGTCATGTCAAAGTCATGTCAATGTCAAGTCAAGGTCAAGTCAAGGTCATGTCAAGGTCAAGTCAAGGTCATGTCAAGGTCATGTCAAGGTCAAGTCAAGTCAAGGTCAATTCAAGTTCATGTCAAGGTCATGTCAAGGTCGAGTCAAGGTCAAGTCAAGGTCAAGTGAAGGTCATGTCAAGGTCAAGTCAAGGTCAAGTCAAGGTCAAGTCAAGGTCAAGTCAAGGTCAAGTTAAGGTCAAGTCAAGGTCAAGTTTAGGTCAAGTGTAGGTCAAGTCAAGATCATGTCAAGGTCAAGTCACGGTCAGGTCAAGGTCAAGTCAAGGTCAAGTCAAGGTCAAGTCAAGGTCATGTCAATGGAAAGTCAAGGACAAGTCAAGGTCAAGTCATGGTCAAGTCAAGGCCAGTTCAAGGTCAAGTCAAGGTCAAGTCAAGGTCAAGTCAAGGTCAAGTCAAAGTCAAGTCAAGGTCAAGTCAAGGTCATGCCAAGTTCATATCAAGATCAAGTCAAGGTCAAGTCAAGGTCGAGTCAAGGTCGAGTCAAGGTCAAGTCAAGGTCACGTCAAGGTCAAGTCAAAGTCATGTCAATTCAAGGTCATGTCAAGGTCATGTCAAGGTCAAGTCAAGGTCAAGTCAAGGTCAATTCTAGGTCAAGTCAAGGTCATGTCAAGGTAAAGTCAAGGTCATGTCAAGGTCAAGTCAAGGTCAAGTCAAGGTCAAGTAAAGGTCAGGTCAAGGTCAAGTCAAGGTCAAGTCAAGATCATGTCAAGGTCAAGTCAAGGTCAAGTCAAGGTCAAGTCAAGGTCAAGTCAAGGTCAAGTCAAGGTCATGTCAAGGTCAAGTCAAGGTCAAGGCAAGGTCGAGTCAAGGTCAAGTCAAGGTCAAGTCAAGGTCATGTCAAGGTCGAGTCAAGGTCAAGTCAAGGTCAAGTCAAGGTCAAGTCAAGGTCATGTCAAGGTCAAGTCAAGGTCAAGTCAAGGTAAAGTGAAGGTCAAGTCAAGGTCAAGTCAAGGTCAAGTCAAGGTCAAGTCAAGGTCAAGTCAAGGTCAAGTTAAGGTCAAGTCAAGGTCAAGTTTAGGTCAAGTCGAGGTCAAGTCAAGATCATGTCAAGGTCAAGTCACGGTCAGGTCAAGGTCAAGTCAAGGTCAAGTCAAGGTCAAGTCAAGGTCATGTCAATGGAAAGTCAAGGACAAGTCAAGGTCAAGTCAAGGTCAAGTCAAGGTCAAGTCAAAGTCAAGTCAAGGTCAAGTCAAGGTCATGCCAAGTTCATATCAAGATCAAGTCAAGGTCAAGTCAAGGTCGAGTCAAGGTCAAGTCAAGGTCAAGTCAAGGTCAAGTCAAGGTCACGTCAAGGTCAAGTAAAGGTCAAGTCAAAGTCATGTCAATTCAAGGTCATGTCAAGGTCATGTCAAGGTCAAGTCAAGGTCAAGTCAAGGTCAATTCTAGGTCAAGTCAAGGTCATGTCAAGGTAAAGTCAAGGTCATGTCAAGGTCAAGTCAAGGTCAAGTCAAGGTCAAGTAAAGGTCAGGTCAAGGTCAAGTCAAGGTCAAGTCAAGATCATGTCAAGGTCAAGTCAAGGTCAAGTCAAGGTCAAGTCAAGGTCAAGTCAAGGTCATGTCAAGGTCAAGTCAAGGTCAAGGCAAGGTCGAGTCAAGGTCAAGTCAAGGTCAAGTCAAGGTCATGTCAAGGTCGAGTCAAGGTCAAGTCAAGGTCAAGTCAAGGTCAAGTCAAGGTCATGTCAAGGTCAAGTCAAGGTCAAGTCAAGGTAAAGTGAAGGTCAAGTCAAGGTCAAGTCAAGGTCAAGTCAAGGTCAAGTCAAGGTCATGTTAAGGTCATGTCAAGGCCATGTCAAGTCAAGGTCAAGTCAAGGTCAAGTCAAGGTCAAGTGAAGGTCAAATCAAGGTCAAGTCAAGGTCAAGTCAAGGTCAAGTAAAGGTCAAGTCAATGCCAAGTCAAGGTCATGTCAAAGTCATGTCAAGGTCAAGGTCAAGTCAAGGTCAAGTCAAGGTAAAGTGAAGGTCAAGTCAAGGTCAAGTCAAGGTCAGGTAAAGGTCAAGTCAATGCCAAGTCAAGGTCATGTCAAAGTCATGTCAAGGTCAAGTCAAGGTCAAGTCAAGGTCAAGTCAAGGTTAGGTAAAGGTCACGTCAATGCCAAGTCAAGGTCATGTCAAAGTCATGTCAAGGTCAAGTCAAGGTCAAGTCAAGGTCAAGTCAGGGTCATGTCAAGGTCAAGTCAAGGTCAAGTCAAGGTCATGTCAAGGTCAAGTCAAGGTCAAGTCAAGGTCATGTCAAGGTCATGTCAAGTCAAGGTTAAGTCAAGGTCAAGTCAAGGTCAAGTCAAGGTCAAGTCAAGGTCAAGTCAAGGTCAAGTTTAGGTCAAGTCGAGGTAAAGTCAAGGTCATGTCAAGGTCAAGTCAAGGTCAAGTCAAGGTCAAGTCAAGGTCATGTCAATGGTAAGTCAAGGTCACGTCAAGGTCAAGTCATGGTCAAGTCAAGGCCAGTACAAGGTCAAGTCAAGGTCAAGTCAAGGTCAAGTCAAGGTCATGCCAAGTTCATATCAAGGTCAAGTCAAGGTCAGGCCAAGGTCAAGTCAAGGTCGAGTCAAGGTCAAGTCAAGGTCAAGCCAAGGTCAAGTCAAGGTCACGTCAAGGTTAAGTAAAGGTCAAGTCAAAGTCATGTCAATTCAAGGTCATGTCAAGGTCAAGTCAAGGTCAAGTCAAGGACATGTCAAGGTCATGCCAAGGTTAAGTCAAGGTCAAGTCAAGGTCAAGTTTAGGTCAAGTTGAGGTCAAGTCAAGGTCATGTCAAGGTCATGTCAAGGTCAAATCAAGGTCAGGTCAAGTCAAGGTCATGTCATGGGCAAGTCAAGGTCAAGTCATGGTCAAGTCAAGGCCAGTTCAAGGTCAAGTCAAGGTCAAGTCAAGGTCAAGTCAAAGTCGAGTCAAGGTCAAGTCAAGGTCAAGTCAAAGTCATGTCAAGGTCAAGTCAAGGTCAAGTCAAGGTCATGCCAAGTTCATGTCAAGGTCAGGTCAAGGTCAATTCAAGGTCAAGTCAAGGTCAAATCAAGGTCACGTCAAGGTCAAGTAAAGGTCAAGTCAAAGTCATGTCAATTCAAGGTCATGTCAAGGTCAAGTCAAGGTCAAGTCAAGGTCATGTCAAGGTCATGTCAAGGTCAAGTCAAGGTCAATTCAAGGTCATGTCAAGGTCAAGTCAAGTCAAGGTCAAGTCAAGGTCAAGTCAAGGTTAAGTCAAGGTCAAGTCAAGGTCATGTCATGGTCAAGTCAAGGTCAAGTCAAGGTCCAATCAAGGCCATGTCAAGGTCAAGTCAAGGTCAAGTCAAGGTCATGTCAAGGTCAAGTCAAGGTCAAGTGAAGGTCATGTCAAGGTCAAGTTAGGGTCAAGTCAGGGTCAAGTTAGGGTCAAGTCAAGGTCAAGTCAAGGTTAAGTCAAGGTAAAATCAAGGTCACGTCAAGGTCAAGTCAAGGTCATGTCACAGTCAAGTCAAGGTCAAGTCAAGGTCATGTCAAGGTTAAGTCAAGGTCAAGTCAAGTTCATGTCAAGGTCAAGTCAAGGTCAAGTCAATGTCAAGTCAAGGTCAAGGTCCATTCAAGGTCAAGTCAAGGTCAAGTGAAGTTCGTGTCAAAGTCAAATCAAGGTCAAGTCAAGGTCAATTCGAGGTCATGTCAAGGTCAAGGTCAAGTCAAGGTCAAGTCAAGGTCAAGTCAAGGTCATGTCAAGGTCAGGTCAAGGTCAAGTCAAGGTCGAGTCAAGGTCGAGTCAAGGTCAAGTCAAGGTCAAGTCAAGGTCAAGTCAAGGTCATGTCAAGATCAAGTTAAGGTCAAGTCATGGTCAAGTCAAGGTCATGTCAAGGTCAGGTCAAGGTCAAGTCAAGGTCGAGTCAAGGTCGAGTCAAGGTCAAGTCAAGGTCAAGTCACGGTCAAGTCAAGGTCATGTCAAGATCAAGTTAAGGTCAAGTCATGGTCAAGTCAAGGTCATGTCAAAGTCAAGTCAAGGTCAAGTCAAGGTCAAGTCAAGGTCAAATCAAGGTCAAGTCAAGGTCAAGTCAAGGTCAAGTCAAGGTCAAGTCAAGGTCAAGACAAGGTCAAGTCAAGGTAAAGTGAAGGTCAAGTCAAGGTCAAGTCAAGGCCAAGTCAAGGTCAGGTGAAGGTCAAGTCAATGCCAAGTCAAGGTCATGTCAAAGTCATGTCAAGGTCAGGTCAAGGTCAAGTCAAGGTCGAGTCAAGGTCGAGTCAAGGTCAAGTCAAGGTCAAGTCAAGGTCAAGTCAAGGTCATGTCAAGATCAAGTTAAGGTCAAGTCATGGTCAAGTCAAGGTCATGTCAAGGTCAAGTCAAGGTCAAGTCAAGGTCAAGTCAAGGTCGAGTCAAGGTCAATTCAAGGTCAAGTCAAGGTCAAGTCAAGGTCACGTCAAGGTCAAGTAAAGGTCAAGTCAAAGTCATGTCAATTCAAGGTCATGTCAAGGTCAATTCAAGGTCAAGTCAAGGTCAAGTCAAGGTCATGTCAAGGTCATGTCAAGGTCAAGTCAAGTCAAGGTCAAGTCAAGGTCAAGTCAAGGTTAAGTCAAGGTCGAGTCAAGGTCCAGTCAAGGTCAAGTCAAGATAAAGTTAAGGTCAAGTCATTGGTCAAGTCAAGGTCAAGTCAAGGTCAAGGTCCATTCAAGGTCAAGTCAAGGTCAAGTGAAGTTCGTGTCAAAGTCAAGTCAAGGTTAAGTCAAGGTCAAGTCAAGGTCAAGTCAAGGTCAATTCGAGGTCATGTCAAAGTCATGTCAAGGTCAAGGTCAAGTCAAGGTCAAGCCAAGGTCATGTCAAGATCAAGTTAAGGTCAAGTCATGGTCAAGTCAAGGTCATGTCAAGGTCAGGTCAAGGTCAAGTCAAGGTCGAGTCAAGGTCGAGTCAAGGTCAAGTCAAGGTCAAGTCAAGGTCAAGTCAAGGTCAAGTCAAGGTCAAGTCAAGGTCAAGTCAAGGTCATGTCAAGATCAAGTTAAGGTCAAGTCATGGTCAAGTCAAGGTCATGTCAAGGTCAAGTCAAGGTCAAGTCAAGGTCAAGTCAAGGTCGAGTCAAGGTCAAGTGAAGGTCAAATCAAGGTCAAGTCAAGGTCAAGTAAAGGTCAAGTCAATGCCAAGTCAAGGTCATGTCAAAGTCATGTCAAGGTCAAGTCAAGGTCGAGTCAAGGTCAAGTCAAGGTCAAGTCAAGGTCAAGTCAAGGTCAAGTCAAGGTCATGTCAAGATCAAGTTAAGGTCAAGTCATGGTCAAGTCAAGGTCATGTCAAGGCCAGGTCAAGGTCAAGTCAAGGTCGAGTCAAGGTCGAGTCAAGGTCAAGTTAAGGTCAAGTCATGGTCAAGTCAAGGTCAAGTCAAGGTCGAGTCAAGGTCAAGTCAAGGTCAAGTCAAGGTCAAGTCAAGTCAAGGTCATGTCAAGGTCAAGTCAAGGTAAAGTGAAGGTCAAGTCAAGGTCAAGTCAAGGTCAAGTCAAGGTCATGTTAAGGTCATGTCA